>JAPXFQ010000683.1:1260000-1890000 GCA_028564705.1 Apricaphanius iberus | reverse complement strand
GAAAGTTGACAATGGAAATGTTAAAATACAAGAGTTTAGATACAAATTTTACAACAACAAAAAAAATCACTTTATCTGTCCTGCTTTATTCCAGCCAGTTAATTGAACTTTTTTGTTTAATCTGCAGGATTTTCTCCTCTAGGTTTCTTTTCTTTCATTAAAGTCTGTTTTAATCATAATTCGGGTGAAGTGTTCCATTTTTACTGTTCTTATGGGAAACTTTATTTTGAGAATGAGCTGTTCTGTGTATTCTTACATACTGAGAGTACTGTGTGCTATTTCTTCATGACATAGTGATTTAGTCTGATTGTATGACACTGTATGATATTAGCTCATGTCAAATTAACTGATATTAGGATTCCACGTCCTTTATTACCATGTAAGCGACCCTCGTTGCACTGGACAGCCTGACGTGTTGTAAGATTGTGCCTGCCCTATAAGACGAAGACGCCTCGGAGTCTGGGGTGGCCAACCAGATGAAATGTTTACAGATATGATACGGATAGCAATGAGATTGACTGAAAAAGAATCTGTGTCAGTTGTTGGGAAGCAGGTCAGCTGTTGCCAACACTCTGTAATACTGTTCCTCCTTGCTTGATCAAACAAGTCAGAATGAAACCTCCATCAAATCTGAAGGAATTTTTCTCATCCTTTTATTTAAAATGTTTTTTCCGATTTAACCGGTGTGAAAATGTTGGGGTTTTAAACTTAAGGATCTGATTCATTTATCATGGCCCGAAACTAAATTTGAACTCAGGAAGTCTCAAATTCCCATTTACCAAAGTGGCATTTGTCCTGATTCACAAAGGTTAATATGGCAAGGTAGACTCTTAACTCAGGTAATTATTTAAAACAACAAGTCAATATACAATATAAACACAAACATTAAAACAGTCCTGCTACTTAGTACTAATTAAAGTAACTTTTTGAGATATAATCCGGCATCATTCCTATTTATTAACTCAATGTGGCAGCAAACAGCAACAAATTTGCTTCAGAAAAATTTAACCACATTCCAATCAGTTAAATAAATACAGTGAAGTACTGCAAACTGAAAACAAAATAAAAATAAAAGCAATTAAAATGAAAAAATAAAGTAAAATATTTTGACGGCATTGAAATTTGTGACTGAACAAGCGCTTATTTAATAGTTATGGACAGCGGACGTGAGCTATTTATTTGTCTGTCGGTAAATAGAGCACATCATTTCCTAAATTGTAGAAATTGATTTCCAAAACAAACGAATTATTCAACACTAGGCACTTGCCAGTGTCTGTCGAAACTGAATACAATACACAAACAAACAAAGAAATGAATAAGGGTTCAGTTTAAGGTTTTACATAAACTGCTCTGGAGGATGGCAACCAATTCACCATCAGAGAGAGCAGTCGTCATGTCAACTACGTTTTCATGAAGTTATTTCTTCTTCAGTGAAGCTGAAATGGGAGGAAAATGAAACAAATGTCATGCAAGTATTTGTCCGCAGGCGAAATATAATAGTTCTGCTCTCAGCTCAGCACTCAGCAGAAATTACTGACAGCGAAATGACACTCGACTTCCTCTCCAATAAAGAAATACTGTTTTACATCCCATCCGCAAAAACTGGAACAAAGTGACAATTTCTTTAACTGAAACTTAAAAAAACATGTCTGCGTTTTGTCTGATGGTTTCAGATATTTTTGATATTCTGCTTTGGAAGAAAATATTGACTGTTCAGAATATTATGAAATCAAAGTTAAAAGAGTCACCAGAAAAGATTGACTTTCTCTGGGGTTTTTTTTAAATGTCATCTGGGTGTATCGCTTAGATAGAGAAGACTATATTTAATAAGCAGTCACTCGCCAAACGGATTAAATCAGTCTATGCTCGTACAGCTTTTCTTGGCTTCTCAACAAGATTTTGAAGAAATACGTGCGGCCTGAAGGCTGGGATCGACTGCTGGGATTAATCAGCGCTACTCTCATGTATAGCACTGTTGTGAGACAAGAACTGTACACAGCAGGTCAAATTTTGCGGCCAACAATCCAGGAAAGCCATGGTGATGTTTCCACGGCTTCAGTAACACTTCCAGTAACACTATGCTTAACTACTGGCTCCATGGTTTGCCTCTTGGCTTTATCTCAGCCTTTGATTCGCAAAGCAAACAGCACCAAAGACGCTGGCCCGACAGCACGCCCATCAAATGCAACCGATGGGAGTAATTTGCATGTCTTTAACATCAGGTCACTGATTTTATGTTTAAAATTACTCGAAAGGGAGGAGAGAGAGAGAGAGAACACTTTATTTGCATCGTTACTGTCTATTCCTAAAGCTGCAGTCACATGGTTTCTTTATTTGCTACATAGATTTGCATATCTAAACATGTTTTTTATGTGGATCTAAACATGAAAAATAAAACTACATGTGAAAGTTTCCAAGATCTTTGTATTTATTTACAGTGTTGGACATATTAGGCATATGGAACGCCCAAGTATTCAAAATTAAATAAATACATTAATAAATATGATATAAATGTCTACAATTGGGGATGGAACGATTCCACTTTTCTAGAAAACCGATATGATGCAGACACTTGGATTTGAGTACTTGCCAATACCAAGTATCAATACCGATTATTTTGCCATTCAAAAAAATTGCAATGAGGATAGGTTTTATTTTCTTTGCTGCTTGTTACAACAAATGATGGTGAATTCAATTTTAAAAACGAACTAAAGTATTGATAAAATGACCACAAAGAAAGAATTACAAGTGAAAAATATTTTTTGTGTGTGAAATTATTGCAGAGTTTATACATTTTAATTATCGGTTCATGGTATCGTTTAACCGATACAATACATAAGAACGGTCTCGGTGCCAATACCAGTATCAGTGCATTCCTAACTGCAATAATAAATAATAGACAAATATATAATGTTATAATGGCTACGTTTACATGGACACAGGTGATCAGATTAAAGGCCTGATCGAATAAAAAATGCTTCATGAAAACACGGCATTCAGATTGCTTCGACCAGATCAAACTCGTTTGGATAAAAATTTCATTTTGACCGAGAGGGGAGGTTTATTCCGATGGTTAATCCGATAGTGGTAAATATAAACTCCTATTCCGAATGTCGGTAATTCCTGCACATGTCTGTTAAGTCATGCATAGACGTCTAATATACATCTTAATTAAATCAACGGATTCAGTTTGTTTTTTCGATTGTGTACATAAGAATAATAGCTTGCGGATGAAAAACCGTGACCAGAAAAAATAAATAAAAGCACGCTCTGAGGAGATCCTAATCCTCCATTTCAATGAGTGCAGCCATGTTTGTTTATAACTGAAGTCTATTTCTTCTTCTACAGCCGCTTCTGGTGTTTTAGATAGTTCTGCGCACATCAAATTGATTTATTCTGTTTGCTACATGTAGCAGATGTAAACGCTTGTCATAATCGGATAGAAGGGAAATTCTAATCCGAACTATGTTCGGATGAAAGATATTTTGTACATGTAAACTTAGCTAATGAAATACTGAAAAAAACTCAAATCATATACAAGTCTAAGATCATTATTATGAAAAAGATTTTATTTTTCTTTAAAAAAATCTATTTAAATCGGTGTAAATGGAGCTGAAAAAAGTTCCTTGGCTAGTTTATGGTTCTCCGTCAGCAAGTTTTCATCCAGACACAAACGTATTGATGGAAACTTTTTCCTTTTATACTTCTCCTTTGGTGTGTCAGTGTTGCAAAAATATTTTCCACCAGGAAACACATCCCCCCTCAAGGTACAATGGACGACAGAAATTAAGTTTTGATTGAGGTGGAAAGCTTTTTACTAGAAATGCAGCTCATAGAATACTCTAAAAACGCATGAAAACAAACACAGCGGTCTGTTTTGTTGTTCTCTACACCTCTCTGTGTTAAAAACCACCGAAAGACCGTTTTAGATAAACTGTCCTTGTAACATAAAGCACCTAGTGCCCGAAACCTGCATTATTACTGATTACATCGACTATAGATCACAGTTTTGGTGTAATTATCTTGGGCTGACCAATCACAGACATGCACTTCCCCGTTGCATTTCACGGATAGTTAAAAAAATTGGGGTCCATTTCATTTGGTTTCAATGGATAATGACTTCGTGTTTACCCACATCGACGTAGATGGAGAAGTATAAACTAGGCTTTAGTCCAGATTAAAGTGCAGGTTGTAGGTTAAATACTTGCTAATATTCATATAAATTCTGGAGATGCTCTGAGTTCTTGCTCAAGACAGCATTGTGCACGCTACAGAATCAGCAGCAATATTGATTAAGAAATGCATATCTTCATGCTGCATTGAATTGCGGCTATTTCACAAGTTTTAATGGAGGATGTAACCTGGCTTTCCCTGAAAACACATCCAAAGTGGGGAAGGAATCCTGTTAGGGACCACCATTTTTGGCTTGATGTGTGGATACAGCATTACAAAGCGATGCAGTTGACCCCCATGTGTTTATTGCGACACCCATACCTTAATAACTAAAATATGTATAAAAAACATTAAAGGTACAAAATGTAATATTGTCATATTGTGGTCAAATTGGAGGACTGCAGTCCATGAATAAAAACGTGAATTTCATGTAGAGTTACCAATTACCGATCGGCCGATTGAGCGAAGATGAGTTATACACAGTAAGTTGATGAGTAGATAAATACATTTTACTGCAATATTTAGCTGGTAGTAATTGAAAAAGGAGGTTCATATTTTTTTTGGAGCAGACTATTTTACTGGTAGCATGGTTAGTTCGATGTTAGCCTTGATCCAGGTGGGTTTAGGATTAGAAATGGGATGTGGACATGTGATTGGCCCAGGAACCAGGAAATATGGACATGGGACAGACATTGTAAACAATGTGTACGTAGGTCGCCTGAGATCGAAATCTGTTTCAACGTCACCTTCCCTCCAACATGGTTGAGACGTTAGACTGTAGCGTGATTAATTCAGTGTAACATTCTTATGCTGCGTTCACACCGCACAGTTGGTCTGCGTCAGGCAGCGCATTCA
Organism: Apricaphanius iberus; assembly: GCA_028564705.1. Taxonomy (NCBI): domain Eukaryota; kingdom Metazoa; phylum Chordata; class Actinopteri; order Cyprinodontiformes; family Aphaniidae; genus Apricaphanius; species Apricaphanius iberus. Next base: position 1,884,972 of record JAPXFQ010000683.1, on the reverse strand, counting down.
ATGGATGAAGTTTGACGTATGTATTTTTGGCTTCCATAGCCTGCTTCTTCGTAACTAGAAAATGGCTTTGCTTTATTTGCTGGATAAAGCTAGACAACGTTGACACCGGGTGCATCAGCGCTGTGTTCTGAGTTTGGGGAGTTTAACCATTTGCTCCAGGAGCTGCTTATGGATGAAGTTCGCTTTCAGCACTACTTCGGTCTGTCCCATGCCTAATTTTACGACCTCCTCGGCCGCATCTGAGCTTAAATCTCCCACTAGGACACCAACTACAGGTTCTCTGTTCCGCCTTAGGAGCGCCTGTCCATCTGACTTCGGTAAGTGTTATTTATGATTTTTTAAATCTGCGTTGGTTGAAAGTGTTTTCACTGGGCCCGCGCTTCATTCAAGATTCAAAAGTTAAACTAGCTGAATTTCTGCGTTGCTGCATTACTGCGTTGCCGTATGTAACGCAAGTGAAGTTGACGGAGCCAACGTACACAACGCACGGCAGAGATTTTGAAGGACCTCTGACGTACTCTACCATAGACTTTACATGTAATCTTGCCGCAACTGATGGTGACACATGGGGTTGGTGTGAATGCAGCATTACATATTGCAACTTTAACCTCTTAAGCTCGAGGCAGTTTTTTCCGAACTTGGCATACCTACACTCTGGAAGCCTTTATACAGCTTGTAAAAGGTCTAAAATTTTCAAATTGGTCTTATATAATACGAAGGTCTATGCGGATACTGTGAATGGGAAAATTCCCAGGAAAATCATAGTGGGCATGAGTAATTAAGGTTGAATCAAGCACACAGAAACCCACTTATTTTGTTTAGTTGTTTGTTGTTGTCCATGCTTGACATTTCGGTAGCAAATATGTATATATATACGTCCGAAATTAGTCGTTTTAGTAGTTTAAATGTTACTCAAGGAGGTGTGCTCCCAAAAATGGGGGCTAGCTGACTTAAGAGGTTAAAGAAGTAGGAGACATTTTGCACTATTACATACTAATCAGGTGACTTAAAATTTCATCTTAGAATTCTGGTAGATTTCATAAAAATTTCAACTTTTTTTGATGGTTTTTGTTTTGGGGGGGGGGGGGGGGCATCCGGAAAGATTTAAAATATTTAATGTTAATATTTAATTTAAAATATGTTTTAACTTTGTATATTTTTTCAATTTCTATTCACTTTATTTAATTTTTTATAAGCTTATAGCTCTTTTTTTAATTTTACCTCAGAATAAGCATTACCATTTAAAAACTCAGCATTTTGCGTCTCCTGCAAATTCTTTTTCTATATTTAAGAAATTCCTGTAGCATTTGAATATTCTTATTTTTTGCATCGCTTTGTGTTTTGGACCTAAATAAGCAGGAGCACCACAACAGGTGATTGGGGAGGTTAACGTGCCGCTTTCATCTGCAGCTATTGTTGCTTTCAGCAAACACCTGAACTGCCAGCGAGACGGGAAGACATTACATGAGGTTGGCCTGGAGTGAACAGGCAGCTGCGTCACACCGCTGATTGCACGAGCACACTGTGAATACTCTGTTGATCATAATTACTGGGGGTTGGAGGAAAAATGACCCCTGCAAAAGGCAGATGGGAGTGGATCCACACACCTTCTATCTCAGACATGCTCTTTCATAACAGCTCAGCTGAACAGCGCCCTGAAAGAAATGCTGTTTAATGAAGTTGAGCCTCTTTTCTGGGAGGAAATAATTACCAAAACCACCATCCTCATCGTCATCATTCACATGAAGTCATAGCTTGGCATGGTAGTTTGCGACGACCACGGAGAGAAAGTCAATCTATTCAACTTTAATTGAAGAATACGAGTTTTCTTGCTAGGTACAGCTGCAGCTTTTTATGTAGTTGGTAAAAGAGTTTATCTTTAGGTTTTACAGGAGGACATTTTATCCTGCCTCCTTCAGTTAATTAATACTAGCAGCTGTTGACTTTTAAATGTATGCAAATCTGTTTGATAAAAGCAGGTAGTCAGTTGCAAACAGTAATGTAGAATCTAAAGTACACATCTCAAACGAAGTCAAAGTCTACAAGTCATCATATTTCAGTTGAAATAATCAAAGTCACGGAAAAACTAAAAGCCTCTGAATACAACATTTGTTATTTTCAGCTTGCAGAAACCCAAAGCCGTTGAGCTACTTAATAACTTGTGCAAATATTTTAAATGGCATCTCTGAAGCTTTTAAACCCAATAAATGTTTTTATTTTTTTATATATATATACTTCAACGGAGAGCAGATTATTTCTAAATTAAATTACATTTAATGTGGATCTGAATGGCCACTACAAACTTAAGAGATATCTATGAAAAGCTAGTTAGGATGGATCTGATCCACCGTTAGAATCAGGCCCATCAATGACTTCATGTTGGATCAGATAGCAGGAAACTGATACAGTATATATGCACCAATAGTGGATTCATGAAGGTATTAAAATACATTAATGACCATGGCTCAGTGGCATCTGCAAATTCCATTAAACTGGAAAACAGAACTTTTCAGCTTTTGCCCCACAAAAAAACTAACAAGAAGAGAAACTTTTGACACAGAAAGAAGTTAATAAACTTTGCTAACAAGTTCATTATACAATAACATCTCAAAAACGACAGCATCATTCATTTTTTAGGGTTACTGTTCCACTCTTTTTCATTGGCCAAAAAAATATGCTATTACAAGCAGTTTCAACAATTAATTTTGATATCCAAAGATCATCTTCAGACCCCATCACCCCGACTTTTGGAAACCTCTAAACCAGACATTGCTGTTTAGAGAATGCATTGCTTGCTCTAGAGGGATGATGTCTAACTGCCTCCCTTAAAGATGAAGAAATTCAATGGTTGAATTTGAAAGTATAAAGTCTAAAACAGATGGTTGCATAAACTTTCTGACATTAAATCTGATCAAATTTGTTCTTCTTTAACGTCATTTAAGATTATCAAAAAAAATCCGGATTTGCTAAATGCTAGTATAACTAGAGATTTTTGAGATTTGATATTACTTTCTTCATACCTTTACATACACCTAGATTAGACTATGCTTTTACACTATTTGGGAAAGTATGGATGATGATGTCATGGCTTCTAGGCCTCTAATAATAATTCACAATTATCTGAGTCAACTGGTACAGATTTTCGAAGTAATTCTGTGACAAATACTAATGATAATTTAATGTGAACTTCTGACCGTAACTGTATTTTCTCAATAACTTATTTTTTTGTTAGTCACCTGTTTTACATGCATAGTTTGTTTTAGACACTATCATATTTTCAGAGCCTTACAAACCTTTTTTTTTTCAATAATGTCATTTTTATCTCTATTTCTCAACCCTTTTTTCCTACAAGAGCACATCTTCTCCATTGTTCTATCAGCTTCTTCATCGACACGGCATACGTCTTCATTATCATAACCGAATGGCCTGCTAACACACACATGCAGGGAGCATCAATCACTGTGAGCAGGAGATAACAAGTTGGATGAGAGAAGAGGTTATGATCTAATCCAGAACAGATTGAGGCAGGGATTAACCCATCAGAGGCAGAGGCATGTCCTGGTGACTTCGGATCATTAAGAAATTAGAGAACCTCATATGAAGACGGTACAGATAGGTCATAAACCTCGTGCTTGTATAGGTTTGCATGAATTTATTGTCAAAAACGGTAAAAAATCCTTATGTTTTTCCGTTTGTATGTGTTTTCTGATCATTTTTTGATAGAGCTGGCTATCAGTTTAAATTTCTTGTCTATTCAATTCTAATTCTCCAGAGTTAATTAATAAGTTAACAATGTTAAATGATTAAATTGAGTTTGGGACGTCTGAATCGATTTTTAAGAGTTTTTATAAGAATACATTTTTCGATTTTTATCAACACAGCAGTAGTTCCTGACTTCTTGGTTTTGGTATTTGGGCTTTCCTTCTCAGCTAATGTCCCTATGTCCTTTGATGTTGTAAGTTCAAGTTTTATTAGTTAATTTCTTTGTACTTAGCTTCTTATTCTCGTTAATTATCTTGTGTCAGTGTCAAGTTAAGCTCCCTGTCAGTATAAATTAGTCTCCCTCCTTCACACTCCCTCGCTCAGCACTCTGAATTACCCACCTGCATCCGATCCTCACCCTTACCTCAGCATAAAATCTTCCTGGTTTTTACTTTTCTTTACTATTTATTTCTTTTTGGTCTGGCAAGGGGTTTTGTAACAGAGGAAATTATGTTCAATCACCAGTCATTTGGCTAACCCCTAGAAATCACAATAAAATGTTATGTTCTGTAGTTTAAAAAAGAGATTAAATTGACTGGAGATTGTGGTCAAGTAGGTGTAGTTCAGTCTACTCTGGCTGTGTCTACCTGTACTATTTCATTTATTAAAAGAAAATAAAGTACAGTCAGTGTTAATGTTTAGAAATGTTTAAAGTATACTTTTCTCATATTCGAGAATAAAACACCCCTAATTACTTAGGAATAGTTTTTCTACAACAGCTGTACTTTAATGTAGTACATTAAATGGGGTTGTGACAGTGCCCTTGGCAAAGGTAACCTGCACTTCTATGATGGCACCATTACTGCTAAAAAGTACATAGACATTTTGGAGCACAATATGCAACCCTCAAGAAGACATCTTTTCCAGGGAGGTATTTCTACGCAAAACCGCATTCTGCACACATTAGAAAGCACTGGCTGTGAAGGAAGAAGGTACGAGTACTTTACTGGCCTGTCTACAGTCCCGACCTGTTTCCAGTACAGAATATGTGGCGCATTTTGAAACGTAAAATACGACAACAAAGTCCCCATACTGTTGGCCATCTTTAGACATGTTTGCAGGAAGACTGCGGGAAAACAAATTACACCTGAACTGTAACTTAATCACTTGGTGTCTTTAGTCTCTAAACATCTTTTAAGTGTTATGAAAAGAAATGGCAACCTTAAAAAGTGGTAAATATCTTTCTGTTCCAACTGGTTTTTAAATGTTGCAAGAACCACAATTTGAAAAATTCCTCATTAAATTAACGAACACAAATAATGTGCCGTTGTATTGTTTTCAATATAATACAGGTCAAAGATAATTTAACAAAATACTGCTTTCAGTTTACCATCCAAACTTTTCAGTGATTTAGGGCTGTAGAATTATGTTTTATTTCGGGGGGTGTCTCTCAGTCATCACAAAACAGAATAAAACTGAAGGTGATACTTCTATCTTTGCAAGACTAACATGCCTTACATACTCCCCAGACAAGCTAGTGCTATCTCTAAGATAACCAAGTCTAAGATTGAATTTTTTAAACAAACACTTATTAAAAATATTGAGATCGCTACTTAAATATTCCAGACTAATCCGATTATAATACATTTTCTTGGTGTTGATCAGGAATCTGGCAGAAGCTTTTTGGATAAGCTGCAGCTGCTTTATTGATTATTATTTTTATTTTTTTTGTCAGTAAAGACAACGCTGCAGTAATCGAACCAATTAAAAAGAAAATGCAAACACCAGTTTTTTCTTTCATGTTTTTACTAGACCTCCCCTTTATTTTGACAGTGTTCCTAAAATGATAGTAAATCGCTAATCCAACCTAAATTCCTCTGTAAATCCGTATCTGCCTTTATGGTTAGAGGGCCAAAGAGACAGAGTCTGGGATATGATCCTTGCCCGTCATCCTCTACTTAGTTGTGAAGGAATTTGCAGCTAATGTGGATGATTATGATGCAAAGTGGAAACCTACCTTGCTGAATGTAGCTGGTCGCCAAAGAAATATTGCCTGAAACACAAACTTAACAGCAGCTGTTGAGTACGTCTGCATGAACCAGATCCTTCTCTACACTCTAAAATATTTTTGTATTGACCACATTTATGTTTACATTGAAATAAAATGAGTTTTATATTACAATAACTGATAATTTGCCCCTTTGTGTGAACATTTACATTTGTCATCTTTTCTGCTGTTTTTCAATCCTGGGAAACATCTTTTTTCCTTAATGGGTGCTAATTACTAGTTTTGTCCAATTTAATCAAATTAAAATGTTCAAACTTTTATATAAAATATTTTCTGCTCTTAATTAGAAACAAGATTGGACCTTCAGAAGGTGAGGAAATTGTATCAAGTATTTCTAGTAGTATTGGTGACGAGTATAAAGGTTCAGCACCAGGACAAACCTGTACACCTGAAGTCAAAAGATGTACGATCAGAATAAATGATGAAGACAGAGTTCACGTCTGTTTGACGTGGACCATGAGGTCCGACTGGCGTTCTTCATTCTCAGGTAAGGTTAAAGGTTGATTAGCAGTTTAAAAATCATGACAATATGCCTGCAAAGGTACAGGAGAAGAGAATCAATTCAAAATCAAAAATACTTTATTGATCCCAGAGAGAATTAAGTGTTATTGTAGCTCATTACTAATTCATTTTTTAATGAGTTGTTGTAGACCATGATGGCTGTGGGGAGAAAGGATTTCCTGTAGTGGTCTGTGATACTCTGTTGCCGTAGGATAGTCTCATGAAGAGGATGCTCAGGGTTGTCCATAATCTTTTTAATTTTATGAAGAATCCTTGTTTGCATCAGTATCTCCAGTTGTTCCACAGGTGTCCCTAGAACAGAGCCAGCCTTCTTTATCAGCTTGTTGAGCCGTTTTAAGTCCCTGGCTATAATGCTGTTACCCCACAGATTCACTGTTGATTCTCCAGTCCAGTCTGTTGTCCAGCTGAACTCCGAGGTATCTGTACTCCTCAACCACTTTTACTTCTTCTCCCTTCATAGAGACAGTCTTTGACTTCTCCCTTGTTCTTCTGAAATCTACAATCATCTCCTTTGTTTTGTTCACATTCAAGTTAAGATGATTTTTTTCTACACCATGCCACAAAGCAGTCCATCAGCTCTCTGAATTCAGCTTCTTCTCCATCTCTGATACACCCAACGATTGCAGAGTCGTCTGAGTATTTCTGCAGATGACAGGTTCCATCTTATACAAGAAGTCTGAGGTGTACAGAATGAAAAGGAATGGTGAGAGTACAGTGCCTTGTGGTGCTCCTGTGCTGCTGACCAGCTGGTTTGACACACAATCCTTCAGGGCGCTTTCACATGGTACGGGAGTCCGTACTCGGGTACGGTATTTGGTCAAAATCCACTTATTTCGTACCATGTGAACACAGACTGTACCGTGCCAGGATACGGCCAGAGAGACCTGCCTTGGAGGTAGTATCCGAGTCCAGGTACGGGCGGCCACGTATCATGTGAACACAACCCGTACTCTGGCCGCACTCAAGACAATAGACGCGCTCCACGCGGAAATGACGACACCGCCGGCCGAAATTACAGAATCACCTCGCGACCATACAAATACCAAAACAACGCGATTCAAGCATCCCACAGCAACACAGCAGATTACAAAACGGCGGGTTTACTACAACACTCACCCTGTAGATGGCTTCAGGTAGCAGCTGACCAGTAGACCAGTTTGTTTACATTCTAGCCTGTCGCTCGTTTTATGACGTCGGTACTTCTCACTCCCTTGTTTGTTGGAGAACTAAGACTTATTTGTATACCGCCACCTGCTGTTTATTTGTAGTAAAACACTGGATTCAAATACGGGCAGAGATCCGTGACATGTGAACAGAAAAAATTAGCATTTTCTCTGGCCGTTTTCTGGTACGGCCACACATGTGAAAACGGCCTCAGTCTCACAAACTGTGGTCTGTTTGAAAGGTAGTCATTGATCCAGCTGATTGTTGAGGCCTCCACCTGTGTCTTCAAGAGTGCCTTCAAGCAAATCAGGCTGAATTGTGTTAAATGCTCTGGAGAAATCAAAGAACATGATTCTCACAGCGCTGTCTGCTTTGTCCAGATGACAGTGAGTTGGTTGACGCAGGTTGATTATGGAGTCTTAAACGCCAACTCCATGGCGATAAGCATTGGCAGATAAGCAGATGGGGGGGTTGGCTCATGTTACGTTGGCCTGAAGCAACATAGCTCAGGAATACCAGGTTAATAGTTAATCAAGGTATGGAGAATATTTTACGTTTTGTTTCTATGGACAAAATGGTCTCAAAACATCCTTGTGTGTGTAACGTACCAGCCTGTTTGTGTAGCTTTGGGTACTTGTATGCGTAAAACATGATTTGTAAACCATAAACACTTTCAATGCATAACTTTGGGTATTTGCAATTGCGTGTTCAAATGAACACCAAACTTTTATACACACACACACAATTTTAAATTACACTAACTTAAAACTAACTGCGAATTCAGAACGGCTTTTAAGCATAAAATCGTTAAATACATATGCAGTAATCCGTACACACTGACAGACAAAACCACATTTACACACGGTTCGTGATTACAAGTGTGCTAGGCGAATCGAGCCTCTAGATTTGTGCGTATATGATACATTTAAATGCTTTTAGAAAGCTGGGTCATCTGAGTTTTATTATCAATTTCCCTCTAAACTTAATTCTGAAGGGACAAAAATGTGTATTTGTGAAAACAAGGGAGTACCTCAAGAGTAAAAGCAGGCTGACACAAGTTGGCATTTCTGTGCTCCCTTGTAGGACCATAGGATAACAGTATGGTTAGGGTAGATCTAGTGGCGTCACAACAATTCAATCCGTTCAGTTCAGTTTATTGATATAGTACTAATTCATAACAGATATCATCTCAAATCTAAAGGCATTTTGCAAGAAAAATGTTTCACACTCCATTGATTTCGGCGGGGGGACATGAAAATGCCACTGCTGGCTATAAGCACGTCACCAATGCAAGTCCCGCTCCATCTGGGAACCCAGAGTCCAGCTCAGGGAACCCAGAGTCCAGATCACGGAACCCAGAGTCCAGGTCAGGGAACAGGGACTGCCACCCACCCATCACCCTATAGAGATAATTTCCCGTCCACTACCCAAAACTAATGAATTAAAAGTTAATGCTACTAGAGCAAAGTATAAAAATCTCATAAAGATAAATAAAACTCGGACTGAACATAAAAACAAATCAATTAAATGTGGTTTACTAAACATAAGATCTCTCCCCTCAAAAACACTATTAGTAAATGACTTAATATGTGAAAATAATATTGATTTGTTTTGTCTTGCAGAGACATGGTTGCAGGAAGAGGACCATGTCACAATAAATGAGTCAACTCCCTCTAGCTAATTAAACTTTAATGTCCCTCGAAGTACTGGTCGAGGAGGTGGAGTTAGCTATCTTTCATTCCGATTTACTAATTAATCTCCAAAAAAATAATAGTTACAGTTCCTTTGAGCATCTAGTTTTTAGCCTTCCTCATTCACATAACAAAGCAGTAAAGCCACTTTTTTTTGTGGTCTTATATCGTCCACCAGGACCTTATTCTCAATTTTTAGATCAGATTTCAGATTTTCTATCTGACTTAGTTTTAAACACTGATAAAGTCATTATAGTCGGAGACTTCAATATTCATGTTGATAATGAAAGTGATAGTCTAAATACAGCTTTTAACACTATCCTAGACTCAATAGGCTTTACTCAAAATGTGCAGGGACCAACACATTCTTGTCACCACACTTTAGATCTTGTGCTGACTTATGGCATTGACTGTGAAGAAATAACAGTCTTTCCACATAACCCTATCCTGTCTGATCATTTCCTTATCACTTTTAAACTTACTCTAATGGATCATATCAAACCTGAAAGAAAACTTCATTATACCAGAACGTTATCAGACAACGCTGTAGCAAATTTTAAAGAAGCTCTTCCAACTTTAATTTCCTCAGTTTATAAATGCAGAACAGAAAACAGTGATTTAACTCGTGACCCCTCACAACTTGACATTTTAGTTCATAGCGTTAATTCCTCCCTGCGTCGGGCAATAGACAAAGTTGCCCCCTTGAAAAGGAAGGTGGCTAGCCATAGAAGATTAACTCCCTGGTTTAATTTAGAGCTACGTACCCTAAAGCAGAATGTTAGAAAACTAGAGAGAAAATGGCGCTCCACGCATTTACATGATTCCTTTTTAATATGGAAAAATAGTTTATTGCTATATAAAAAGAGCCTTCACACAGCTAGAACAGCATATTATTCATCTTTAATCGAGGAGAATAAAAATAATCCTAGGTTTCTTTTTAATACAGTTGCCAAACTCACACAGGATCATAGCTCTATCGAGCCAACCATTCCCCAAGCTCTAAGCAGTGACGACTTCATGCAATTCTTTATAAATAAAATAGACTCCATAAAGAATAAGATAATTGGGAACCTTCCCAATATGCTTGCTTCCTCCTTAGTTAATGAGGCAGCCTCAAAAATGGTGGAACCTAATATATGCTTAAACTGCTTTAATGCAGCCGAACTTTGTGATGTACTAAAATTATTAGCTTCATCTAAACCTTCAACTTGCGTTTTAGACCCAATCCCAACTAAACTCTTAAAAGAAGTTTTCCCTCTGATCGCTGCTCCAATTTTAAATATAATGAATCTATCCTTAGTCAATGGATATGTACCACAGGAGTTTAAGATTGCTGTAATTAAACCTCTACTTAAGAAACCCTCTCTTGATCAAAACGACTTAATTAACTATAGACCGATATCTAATCTTCCCTTCTTATCTAAAATTCTTGAGAAAATAGTTGCACACCAGATATGTGAGCATTTAAACAATAATGAGCTGTTTGAGAAGTTTCAGTCAGGCTTTAGAGCTCATCACAGCACTGAAACAGCTCTGGTGAAGGTTACTAATGATATTCTCATAGCCTCAGACAATGGACTGGTGACCATTCTGGTCCTGTTAGATCTCAGTGCTGCCTTTGACACTGTTGATCACAATATTCTCATAGAAAGGCTTCAAAGTGTCGGTATAATAGGAACAGCACTAGGTTGGTTTAAATCTTATTTGTCTAACAGATTTCAGTTTGTTCAGGTAAATGATAAATCTTCCTCAACCTCAATAGTTACTTGCGGAGTACCACAGGGTTCAGTGCTTGGGCCGATTCTTTTTACTATATATATGCTTCCTATTGGTAAAATAATTAGGCAGCATGGGATAAAATTCCATAGTTACGCAGATGATACACAGCTATATCTATCCATAAATCCTGATGAATCCAATCAGTTAGGTAGACTACAGGCATGTCTGGAAGACATAAAAACTTGGATGACTCTAAACTTCTTGCTTCTAAATTCTGATAAAACAGAAGTTGTCGTCTTTGGACCAGAAGCTCTGAAAAAGAAACTACTTAGTCAGCCCCTTCACCTGGACGGCATTAAATTAGCCTCCAGTAATAAAGCAAAAAACCTCGGTGTCATTTTTGACCAAGATATGTCGTTTAGAACTTACATTAAAGAAGTCTGTAGGATTTCCTTTTTTCACCTTAGGAATATTGCAAAAATTAGAACCATCCTGTCCAGGAATGATGCTGAAAAACTAGTCCATGCCTTTGTTACTTCAAGGCTGGATTACTGTAACTGTCTATTATCAGGTAGTCCACAGAATACAATTAAAAGTCTTCAGTTAGTTCAAAATGCTGCTGCTAGGATTCTGATGAATATTAAAAGAAGAGATCACATTTCCCCTGTTTTAGCTTCTCTTCACTGGCTCCCAGTAAAATCTAGAATAGAATTCAAGATCCTCCTTCTGACATATAAAGCCCTTAATAATCTAGCTCCATCATACATAAGAGACCTGATTGTTCCATATGTTCCTAACAGAGACCTTCGCTCTCAGACTGCAGGTTTACTGGTAGTTCCTAGGATTTCTAAAAGTAGAATGGGTGGCAGATCTTTCAGCTATCAGGCTCCCCTCCTATGGAACCGGCTCCCAGGGTTGGTTCGTGAAGCAGACAATTTGTCTATCTTTAAAACTAGGCTAAAAACTTTCCTCTTTGACAAAGCTTACAGTTAGAGATATGTTTATAGGTAGTTAGAGTCAGGTCAGACAGGTAGATAGGAAGAGACAGGTTAATGTTAGTAGTCAGGCAGAGTGTCAAAAGTTAGGAAGAGATAGGAAGAGGTAGAGTAGCTAGGTAGAGATAGATTAATGTAAGCCAGGTAAAGATCCGGAGCCGGTCGCGGCTTACCGCCGCGGAAGAAATGCGCCCCACAGGGGCCAGCCAGCGCCGGAGAGAGGTCCCTCAAGGGGATCCTCCCGCACAGTGCGGCCGCCCATTACCTGCCGGGTTGAATCCCCCGGGCAGACTGTGCGGACCCCACCCGTTTATCTCTTAAACGTTTCTCGCCCTCTTCAACTCTGTCCTCTCAGTTCTGTCTATTTTTCCTTAAGATAGTTGTCGACTATCGGTCTCGTGCCGGTATTTAGCCTTAGATGGAGTTTACCACCCACTTTGGGCTGCATTCTCAAACAACCCGACTCCGAGAAGACCCCGGCATGACGGGGGCCGTTACCGGCCCTACACCGTCCACGGGTCAGGAGGACTCAGACAGAGTGTTGGTAGCCAGGTCTCCTAGTAGCTAGGAGACAGGTTAATGTTAGTAGCTATGCTGCTTTAGGCTAGGCTGTTGGAGGACATTATTAGGGTCTGTTCCTACTTTCTCTCCTACTTCTCCCCAACTGCATGATGTGCTGTCAATTCAAGCACTAACCTGTTTTCTATTATAGTAGGTGCTCCGGATTAGCCCTGCTTGACGACCCTGACTAAGATGGCATTGCAGTGACGGAAAATTCTCCACGTCCTGCAACAAACTTCTGCATCAGTTCTATTGCTCTTTCTGTGTCTCTGTTATGTATTCTCCAAGCCACAGACGGTCGCGGCAGATAACCGCTTGTGCTGAGCCTGGTTCTGCCGGAGGTTTCTTCCTGTTAAAAGGGAGTTTTTCCTTCCCACTGTCGCTGCATGCTTGCTCAGTATGAGGGATTGCTGAGAATTCCACGACGCAATCTTCTGTGGTTCTGTAATTTCTACATTAAACATTGTATTGTAATAACTCTTTTTGTAAAGTGCCTTGAGATGACATCTGTTGTGAAATGGCGCTATATAAATAAATTGAATTGAATTGAATTGAATCTCCCACTTCGTCCACCATTGTTAGTAGAACAAAAATGTCCCGTTCAGCCTGCAATGCACCTTTAGTGGGCTGAAAAGTATACCCTGAAACTGTCCTTCAAATAAGCCATATCTGTATTGTGCGCTGTTATGGATTAATGTTTAGAACATCACAGCCTTATCTGGGCTCTTACAGTTTCTAAAAAGTAAAAATCCCATTCAAAAATAGAAATTGTAAGAGTTTAAAAGCACGACGGAAGCTAATAAGCTACGTGCTAACTGCTAGCCATAGCGCATATATTTAACAAGCAAGAAATACCTCCGATAGGATGATACAGCACATATTGTCTCCATGAGCTCTGGGATTTAAAGTAGCTGAGACCACTTCTGTATGACAACATTCCCTTCTTCCCAGCGTTGTAACAGCGTTTGTGGGCTGTCAGGATTGTCACTTCCTGGAATTTCAACAAGCCAGTATAATCAGCCTGGAATACGCCACTTTCCTCTTCTTTCGTCAAAAACAATCAGTAGTTTCTGCACTGTAGCTGCAAATGCTTCTTTCTTATGCTTCGCGGACACAGGCAGCCTTCTACGGCAAATGTTTCAAGTTCGTCGACTTTCCACCGTTTAAATAATCAATTTTCCAGCTTTCGCTATCTATATGTATGTTCGCTTCTGCCTGTTTGGGGACCAAAACCCCAGAATGCATTGCGCGCATCGGAATACCAAAATGGCTTATTGGGAGAAAGGAAAACCACATATGTGGGCCTCACTTTGAATTTGCCTTTGATACATCACTCTGACGTGCTTAAAAATCTGGTCATAATAAACTACCCATTACTTTTTTAAATGACGACATATTCAGTTGTTCATTTTCATTTATTTTAGTTAATATTCAGTCTAAACAAAATGATCAGAGATTCCACATTCTGCCGTCACACATTTTGTGATCAGGTGAAAATAATTGCCAGTGGTTATGCGTTCCATCTTTTATTAAAAAAATAGACATAGACATAATTACTGCCTTACTTTAAATGCTTTTATACACTTAATTGCTGCCTTGCATACATTTTGTTTGTTTCTCTACCACCAAATCATTGAATTACCTAGTTCTTGAAAGTTGGCTATACAACTTGTTCTGTTTTCCAAGGCTATAGGAAATCAACAGCATCAATTTGGTTTGCAGCCCTGGTTTGGGAATTCTTGCAGCTTGTTCTTGGCGTATGATCTGGGCAGAATGTTCCTCTTGTTTCTTAAAACTATTATACATGTCTGTTGGAGTGGGAAGGAAGTATAAAGATTTCACAAGAAGGAAGAGAAAAGCACGACATGCCCTGACCAAGAAGAACTTGTCAGGGCATGTCGTGCTTCTATTTGATATTTACATTCAGCCAAATAATCAGTATCACACTTTCCAAGAGTTTTGTCCCTGCTTCTTGAACTAAAAAGTCCACAGAAAATAGTAAAAAGAAGACTTTTTCACAGTTAATCTATTCCCCACCAAAAAAGTTATATTCCTATATAAAACAGATAAACACAAGGGAGCAAACATCCATCCCTAATGGATGGAAAACAGTTGAAAAACCCTCAGTGGTAATGTGAAGGAGCTCAGGAAGGAGGACGCAGGACACTGTGTGGATTGGATCGGGGTTCAGTGGGGGTGGAGGCTGGTTGGATCAGAATCAGGGATTGATTGGCGGGAACGGGTTTAGATCTGAGCATGACTCAGCAGCTTACCTTTTTGTACCTGGGAACAGGAAGCTTTATTCCATCGAACAGAAATAACCAAGACAAACGGATAAAAATGAAAGCATGCAAAAGAAAACAAAGATGGAGAAAAGAAGGAAAACAGGTGAAGTTACAACTGAAACAGTTTAATCAAAGCAAAAAGAATACAGTTAGTCACTAAAGGAAATGTTTTTGTTTCTACAGAAATAGCTTAATTTGCAAAAATTAGAGCTCCTGAAAGATTAATAAAAACCTTGACACAGTAAACCTTAATTTGATTTCTTTGGCTTAATTATAATTAAGATTTAGGGCTTTAAGAATTTTGAAGCATTAACTTTGAGCTGCTCTTCATTAAACATCAGCTGGTTATACCAACAGAAACAATAACGGGAATGAGAATTACATCCTAGCATTGAAAACACTGGTCATAATAGGTTGCCTGTTTAATATTTCAACATTTCCTTAAATAGGCTCATCATGTTCATGAAACTCCTTGTTTGTAGGGATGGTTTTGTTTTATGCCTCATCAGTACTGGAGTCCACTTCTAAAATGTTTCCTATGTCAAACCCTCTGTTCCTTGGTTCTCTTTAAAAATATCATAAAGGCAAAGAAAGGAGCTCAACACATTTCTCCTGAAAAAAGACTTGGTGATTTTTGGTGGCTGTTTGTGCCACATTCACACAGGACATATGCATTTTTCTCCCTCAGTGCATATAAAATACTTTGTATTTAACAATATTTATTTTAAATACAGTTTAATCTGATTTTCTTGTTTTCTGTTCTTGATTTAATGTCACATTTTTTGTGAGCTAACAGAGGTCCTCTACGTCCTACCATTATCAGAGAAGTCCATCTATCTGCTGAAGCTAGAACCTGACAGTGAGCTGATCACTCTTGAATTTTATAATCTATCAGACTTCTGGCCGGAGGCTCAACAGAAGCAGTATTAAAGCCTCAGGGAGAAATCACAATAGATTCTGCTCTGGCTTCGCTGTAGCACCTCACTTCATCCTCTCTAAATAAACCTCTGGTCCGTAGGACATTTCGTCAATATTAAGAGCTAAACTGTGACACACTAAAAAGAAATTAAAACATGGTTTCTCTGTATCATAAAAAAAAAACGACAATTTGCATCTCAAAGTCTTTTTTATATAAAGCAGTAACAAAAAAAAAAACCACAAACAAGACGATGAGCAGAAAATAACAAAAATATTTTGAGGAAACTGAGCCAGAGGAAGATTTTTAGGATGTGGGCGCAGCAGGTGGTAAAAGAACAGACAGCAAACAGAAAGATTTAAAGTGCTGGTAAAGGTTGTAGAGTGGGTGGTGCTGAGCAGACAGGTCGCTGTCTTGTAATCAAACTGTTAGAGGATCTTTGATTCACAGACAGGGGGTAGATTTATTCAGAAACTGCAACGTAAACCATGAGGTTTTCAGGTTTTCACACCTGATGTTATGGTAGTGTTGGGTCACACAGATTGTTTACTGCCGTAATCCATTCAAACATAAGTCATTTCCCAAAGATCAATGACTTCTTATCCATATCATTTTAGACAAACATTTCTTACTCCACACAATGCTTTAGTTTTCCTTACGTTATTTTATTGGTTTACACATAAATGCTGCTAATTAGTTAAAATTAATTACAATTGGTAAACTAATTTAGCTTTCATTCCAACATTTGCAAATCAAGCCTTGGTCCTTTTAAAGCATCCAGATTCCTCCAAAAGTAGAACATTAGATCTCATGGTTTCTATTTCTTATTACGTTTTATCTATTTATTTTGAATTATTCTTTTACTTTGATCAGAAGTGTGTTAGTTACTAGCTTGAGTGATTAAATGTGTGTCTTTTTCCTTTTTGTAAATAAACATTTGTATTTTGGAAAGTCATTGTTGTCATTCTTATTCTGCACACACATTCACCTCAGCCTTATCTAGGCAAGTGTTAGACTATTAGAGACTGATATAGATATAGATATTTAGCTATTAAAATAGTTGCTGTAAACAGGTGGTGCCCCAAAAGTAATAATTTTTCATAAATTATTAATCTCATTGACTGCTGTAAGCAGTCCTTCAACTATTAATAAACAAATAGCAGCATTTTCCTTTAAAAACCCCAACAGTAGAAATGGTCTGATTGTAGCTTTTTTTCTTGCCTGTGAGGTTTGTTTTCATACCAAATTTTTTGAGCCATGTTTACTTCCTTGCGTTACCTCCTTATTCTTAGTGTGGCGGTGACACTTCCTGTTCTGTGAAACGGAAACAAACATGGGCTACGTTCACATGGACACAAGTAATTGGATTAAAAGCCTGATCGGAAAAAAAATGCTTCATGAAAACACGTAATTTATATTACTCTGACCCGATCGCACTAATACTAACCCTTACAATAAGTTGGCTTTAAAAAAAAAAAAGGATTTGATTTGTAAGTTGATTGCGTACATAACAATAACAGCTTGTAAATACAAAACCATGACAAGAAAAAATAAAAGCACACTCTGAAGAACATCTTACTCCTCCATTTCAAATGCGCACAGCCATATTTGTTTAAAACGGACCTCTGCTATGACTTCCACGGTCGTTTCCGGTATTTTAAATAGTTCTGCATTTTTCTGAGCATGTCAAAATGATTTATGCCACTCAGAGATGTAGCAGTTGTAAACTATTGTCATAATCTGGGGCCCATTTACAAAGTCAAATTCTAATCCTAATTATGATCGCATATCTAAAAGGAGTTATGGAGTGTTCTGGATGTGAAAACTTAATTTAGCCAACTGGTCTAACTTAATCAAACTGTAAAGTGTCAAGGATGACTCATTTCCTTTTTGATACATTCTTAATGTTTAAATATTATATGTCAACTACGAAGGTTTGATGTATTTTTATAGCATATAAAAGTGAGCTGTTGAAGTAGATTACTGGATCTTAAAGGGGACGTATTCTTTCTCTTCTTAAACAAGTTAGAGCAAGTCTATGACTCATAAAAACCTTAAAACAAACACATTACCCACAACTCTTTGTGGCATACAACCATCCCCCATCTGTTTTTTTCTTTTTCCCCTTTAAAAAAAAAAAAAGCATGTTCATTGCTAGATTTGTGGAAAAAGATCAACCAATATTGCATTTCCATAATTATTAAAATGGAGAATAATGTAATTCTTTTTATTTGTATGCCTATTTTGAATTTTACTTGAATACAAATACTTCCCCCCGCCCAACAAATACAAATATAGATACAAATATCTGCTGCTTTGCACAACCCTAAAGGACATGCAAGAGGCATAGCAATATTGATTTCTAATAAAGTAATATTTCAACTAATTCAACAAATAGGAGACAATGAAAGGCGATACTTTCTAATGGTGAGCAAACTGAAAAAAGTGTGGCTAAACTAGTGACACTGCTATAATTTCATAATCGCTTGGAAATGATCAAATGCTGAGATAATATTTAATATGATCACTGAAGAGACCATTTGTGGTGGAGAGTAGATCATAAAATTATAGCTCAATTACAGACAAGCACAGCCGTCTTACCTTTTTTTCCCACATAAAGTACACTCAAGACTGGATTACCCCTTTATGTTTTATTCATATATAACACAGAACTTCTACATGTGAACTACGGATCAAAGATGTATCAGACCATGCAGGAGTTTATCCACCCCTACACTTAGAAACAGAAATTAAATCTACAATTTGGGGGTTGAGTGTAAGTTTATTAAATGACCCCCCTGTGCAAATGATTTATTGAAAATGAGAATAAAATTACCACAGAACAAAATTATAATAGAGAGGTATCCTCAAGTGTGCCGTACGACGCAGTCCAGAGAGGGACTTCACACGGAAACAGAGAAAAACGGGAACAAATTAATGAGCTGTTACGTATTTTCAAAAAAACAACTTAGAAAATAATCACTCCAACATTAATGACCCTTGGTTACTTTAGCAGATAAATCTAAGAAAACAGGAATGAAGCCAATAAAAACTAAATCAACCATCCCAAAAATATTACGACTACAGGCAAAGAAATAATAAATAATAAAGAAATAAAAAAATAATGATATATACGGATAGTGAAACACCATTACTCACAACAGTGGTTACGACGGTCCAAATGAGTTGTAACAAAATGGATTAAAATCTCAACGTGTGGCAAAAAAAGAAACCTGGACTTGACCACTGCGCTAACATGTGCATCAGATTTGGGATTTCTGATGCACAACTGGTTACAGGAGATTTTGTTTTAAAAGGTTTCAAATGTTGACTCAACAGCAACATCAGAGCCATCTAGACACAAAAACATCGTAACGTCGGTGTCCTTGCCCAGGCGAAAAATAAATGCACTAAGTGTACTCAAATTTGACATACTTGTGTACTTGAAGCAACACTAATCATCATAATACTTCAAGTGTATTCATGATTAGTTAAATTGAAGCATGCTATTTTGGAACAACTAATTTTGTAATAAATATATTTTAATAGTAATTAAATTGTAGTAAAGCTCAACTTTAATTGTATTTAGCATACTTTTATGTGCTAAAATGGAACAACGTAAAATATATTTAGTATACTTTAAATATATGGTTTTACATGTACTAATATATACTTAATTAGTAAAATTAAAGTATACTTTTTATTGTAAGTAGTGTACATGAAGAATTATTTGTTAACATACTAAAAATATATAAACTTTATGCAGCATATATTCTTAATATGCCAAAATGATTAATTATAATATTATTTTATTTCAAACTCTAAGAGAACATACTTCAGTACATGAAAGATTACTAAAATTTTATATTATTATCTACCTTGCAACCTGTAGACCTATAGGCCAGAGGACAATGCTATCTGTGCAGGTAGTAGCAACTTCTCTGAAAATTAAGTTGTGCTTTTCCCCAAGGACTCTGTTATGGTAACGTTGCTTTAACTCACGGTTCTGTGTCAGGTTTCTCCCAAGTGAACTATGGGTAATTTCTTCTTTTTTCCTGTTGGACATATTTTAAAGCAAATACAATAACTAAAACCCATAAAATAAGGTTTACTTACAGACCTGTTAACTTCTCTGCTTTTATATATATATATGAATATCATATTTGTTTACCAAACTGATTAAACATTACAGAACAGCTGCAAGAATATTACTATCTGTGTACTATACACACAGTAAGAAATTTATAAAAGAACGGAAGAACTAGCCTGAATAACTTCACTTCATAATGAGACTCAAATGTATTAGTGTTGATATTAAAATATGTACTTTTAAAGTACGCTTTCTGTGTGTCTTACAATAACAATTCTGAGCATACAATTTAAAATATATCAAAAATATGTGAAAAAACAAATATCAGCTAAGTACACTTTAAAAAGTACACCTAACTTTCATTTAAAGTACATTTTAGAATAATCTATTTCTGTAAAGTGTAACATAGTGCAATTATTTTCAAGTGTGTTGAAAGTGTTAGTGTTAAAGAATGATGCTAGTACACTTTTTATAAATTTACAAAACGTACAATTTGTGCAAGTACATTTTTAACATACTATTGGAAATATAAAAATACTTGAAATACACAAAAGTACTGTTTTTTTTCCGCTTGGGATGTCATTGAGGAGCAGATAAAACACAGCGCTAACTGACTCAATCATGAAAACCAAAGCTAGAAAGAACAATAAAAAATAAAGCTACAGAGAGTGGAAGGTGAATAAGTTACTTAAACCTCTAGACCAAAGTCATGAAATCGGGGGACACTAACATTTTGAGCGAAAAAACGGATTTTCAGCACTCACTAATAGTCAAAGATCTGTATAGTTATATTGCTCCTTAGTTTGGTGATTATCACTGGAGCTTTAGTAAACTCAGATTTGAGGGTAATGTTCCCTAAGGGGAAGAAGTTTGGCCTTATTTTCTGAATAAAACCAAGCATGTAACGTCGCTACTTTCCGATTCTGGGACAGTAGAAGTTTTTTCCATCAGACGGCCTTTTGTTGAAGACAGGGGTGTACTTATGATTACGCAGAGACTTTAAAATGTCCTCCCTGGAGCCTAGACTGAAACTCTGGGTTTCTTTTTTATTTTCCATCATTAATAGGTTTGCTCCTGGGCTGGATTTTCTGGGGCAGCTGGTAATGGGTAAATTCACTGTGACGTTAACTCTGTGCCAGTTGTGTGTCCATTTTCTCACATTTCAGAGGCATTATTATAACATCCTACAGACTTGTGAAGATCTGGAGCCTTGAAAGTGGTCTTGACCCCCCAGGTGTCAGGGATTCAGTCTGGATCAACAACAGCCATATCTCAGTAAATCCGAAATATAATACAGATTCATAACTAGCAAATTAATATATTTAGATGACTTGATTATGTTAAATAATGCTGGAATACCAATATCTTCAACATTTGTAATATTACAAAAGATGTGTTTCTACATTGTCAGAAAAATGGAAGGGTACATTGTTGTTCCCCAAGGTACAAAAACAGACATAAATGCATGCTGCAATTTCTGGTGATTATATTTTTCACCTAAAAAAAAAAATGCCGAAACTAGTGTTATAAATATGGACTTCATAGATTTATTGTTAACACACGTTTTTTTTTATTTTTATAAAAATTTGCACAAGGATATTTCTGTTCTTTAAAAATGGTGAACTAAGTTTTAAAAGTACTTTCGTAAGAAGTCTGTAGAATATTTCTGCCAGTGTAATTATTTGAAATAATTGCAAAAATACTTAGTGCAAGATGAACTTCTCCTTTTAGTGGAAAAAAAGGTTTTTGTGGGCGACTACTGGCTACATTGTGGTGATGTGTCAATCATGTCAATTCAATAATAATTGGCTGTCAAGGTAGCGCTGATAAAAGGTAAAGACTTTAGGGCTACAAATAGGCACCTACAGTTACAGCTCTTCAGTCCCGATACCAATGCCTGGATTTTGTGTATCTGTCGATACCCGATACTGATCCGATACTATTATCAAATTAATAAACTGTATAACTTCCACTTAATACCTTCCTTGAAGAGACTAAAGGCAGCAGACGTTACTAATTAAACATAACTATGACAAAATAACGGATGAAAAAATTCAAGAGAAAATGTAACCTTTTCCGTGAATTTATTGCAGATTTTCCACATTTTGAGGATAGGTTCTCGGTATCGGTTTAGTTTAACCGATACCAATACATGTACATTAGACCGTATCAGGGCCGATACCCGATACCAGTATCGGTGCATCCCTAGTTACAGGTACAGCACAAAATGGTAACTTTGAGGGTACCACCTCAGTGACAAGACATTGCACCCCTAAAAGTAAAATGCTGTACTTTAATTTCTGAGTGAATACTGAAGAGTGTGTTCTTGCATTGCACAATATCTGCACTTGGTGGAGTTACTACTTCGGTGCGGCGTCGCATGGAGGAGATCCACCTGTGATATAGAACCACCACGGTCACCCGTCCAGCTTCCGGTACCTTTGGCAGCAGTCTGGGTCGGTACCAAGTCCTGCTGGAAAATGAGATCTGCATCTCCAAAAAGCTTGTCAAGAGAAGGAATTAAGAAGATCTCTAAAACATCCTGGTAGACGGCTGCGTTGACGTATACAGATGACATGGCGATGACGATGATATGGCACTTCATGTAAAAACTTCGGTCTGGACTTCCAGCTACGTTGATTTTTCTTCCAGCTTTTGGGGCCTTGAATTTCTAACAAAGAAGATTTGCGACACTCCGGTTCTGGTTTCCATCCAGGTGAGATAAACCCGGCCTCGTCTATCGTTCAGTAGTTGTTTGACACAAGGAACGGAACAGTTCAAATCCATCTCCTGGACACGTCTGTGTGTGGTAGATCTTCCTGGTGACCAAAACCACGGCTCACATCTTTGAAAATGAGGTGGTAAACCAGCTTTTAATTAGTAGAGCCTTTAATAATCAGCAATAAAAACTTAAGCCCATTATTTTACAGGTTTACTATTTTGTATCAATACTTCATCATAATTTTTAATATTTGCCTTGTCAAAAAAGGTTCTTCTTATTTTACTATCGATTTTAAATGTGTAAATAATCAAATTCCTGAGTAAAACTGGTTAATTTATTAAAATTCTGAAATGTACGCTCTGTTCCAATTGGAAAACTACAATACTGCGTCCTTGAAGAATGGAATTTCGACTGTACTTGCCAAGTACGTACTCGCCAAGCATACAAGAACGTACTTGCATACTTGGGTATTGAGAAATGGTCAGAGTTCATGTGCTACCGAGGAATCTGTCCTCCGTTTGTTAGCCGTTTATCTAACTGACCAAGGATACATCAGAGGTGCCTCGATGCCTTTTCTCGGTCAAAAATTTATCAGAACACAGCGCGGTAGGAACCGGCCGCATCCACTTTGGGGGCAAATTTCCAGTTAAATATGAGTCAACTAATTTTTGCAATCAGACTTGTTTCTAAAATGTTTGTTTTATTTTTATTCTTATATTTTAGATCCAAAGCAGTTATATATGGTGGGTTAGTTGCTTATTAATTGCAGCTTTGGTGGCTACCAGGTACTAATTCACTTACACATTGTGGAAATCATAAGATTCCTTTTCTTTACCAGCTTAAAATTGCAATCCCTTCATCTTCCTCCCAATCACCCGTCTCCAGAGTTCCTCTTTGTGTTCATTTAATTAGAAAAATAAACACCTAAACTTGAGTTCTGAGTGTGATTCTGCATGTGAATCAGAAAAACTTCCAGGTATCATGACATGAATCACCTCAAGTCCCTGTTCTTTTGTGAACATTTTCCCTCCACTAAATGTTCCAATAATCTACATGGACACGTAGAACAGAGTCTCAATGACTGCCTGCCTGTTCACAGCAGTCTTCCTCTCAATCCTGGCGGTCATAACATAACCTTTCTGATTTAAAAATATTCTCCATTAGCAATTTACATCTTGTAAGATTTTAAAAATGTAAAATTTAATCTTGTAAGAAACTGAAATTTAAGCCGTAATCATCAAAATAGGCAAAAAATGAACCTAATGAATGACATTAACTTAATCAAGACATCTTCATTAATTGGGATAAACCTGTACAAAAACGTTACTGAGACCTGATTTAGTAATTGACACTAATGAATTTGGCACTCTATATAACTGAAAACCCACGAACGTGATCAGGAAATCTGTTAACCCAAATCAACCTGTAGCTCAAGAAAACATCCGCTTTGTCTCCAAAGTTTCAGCAGATGAACACGAAGGCTGTAGCCAGGAAATATCCCAGCGTGAAATGGCAGGTTTGCTGGCAAGCCCCAAGACGAACCTTCTGTGGGCTTCAATGTGGGCACAGCAGTCAATGAGAAGCCAGCTACTTTAGAGGGGGGAGCGCTTAGAAAATAGTGTGGAAATATGACAGCTTTCAAACCAGCTGTTCCTGACTGTACACCAAACTGTGGGACAGATGGACAGACAGGCCAACACACTTCCTAGTGTCACCATCCTGTGTCCATGATAGCACGAGGGCGAGGGAGGAGGTTTGTTTCTCTAAATCTAACGTTGGGATTTAGTGTCAGGCAGCAAGAAAATATAAAAGACCAACAATAAGGAAGCCGAAAGAGTCAGTTGAGATCGGCGCCAACAACTTTCTAGGAAACTCCTGTTAGAAGTTTAGGAGGTTGTTTCTGAACAGCTACGGCCTCTGGAAAAGGTTTCAGAGCAACAGCAGAGAAGGAGCGCCTCCTCCACAGACAAGCCTCCTGCTGGGAGGAGTTCACTGGAAAATTACAGCTGAGTGTTGAAGCATGGAGGGCGCCTGGTTTTGGGTGCATTAACATTCTCTATTCATGTGAGGCAAGAAGCACCAGAGGAGGTGAAGGAGTGATGCTCAGATGGTAAAAAAAGAGGTAAGAGAAACCTGGAAATGTACAAATAATTGAGACTCCCATTTTAATCGTTCAAACACCAAATATACCTCAATATAAATGGTGTAACACTACACGTAATCAAGAAAAATCAATTCAAATGTGCATGTTTTTTTAATTCCCCCAAAATTCTCTATTTCAATTCCTTAAATGAATGTGAATTTGATATGTCCTATAATTTAAATGGTGGAAAGTATAGAATTGATTGGATTTAAAAAGAAAAAAATAGTACAATCAGACATAGCCAGAGTAGAGCTGTAATCAGGCCTTAAAAGTTGGGCCCGACCCGACGCGAGCCCGAGAGAGTACAGCCTGAGCCTGAACAGTATATTTTGATTGGCAGCTTATTACAGCCCGAACCCGATTACAGCCCGACATTTTTCCGCTAGAAAAAACTGGCACTGGAGAATGTGACGGCAGGTTTTCAATTCACAGGACAAATATTTGAAATCGTGGTCAAATAGGCCTGTTATCTGAAGCTTAGAATGATAAATGAATGAGAATAATTTCAAGGCATGTTGATTTATAATCTTTTATTTTATTTTTTGTCTGCAACTCAATATAGTCGGAGCATGTTTTCTGTTTTGATCTGAGAGGAATGGCTCTTTCACATCATCACGCATGCGGTGTGCCTGCAACATCTTGACAGGTAGATTAGGAATAATGTTAGTGGCTCACTGCAGCTCTTCATTATAAATTATCGTACTACTGAGATAATCAATGATCGAAATTAAGCCCAAACCTGGTCCGACCCATCAGGGCTCGGGCAAAGATCTTCAGCTCTAAGCCAGAGTAGAAAACAATTTAACCACCTAAAAACAGTCAATTTTCATTTTTACAAATGTTAAAAAAAATTATTTGCCCATATTTGAGAATAAAATACTCTTATATTACTTTGGAGTTGTTTTAATATTTTGACAGCCTAGTCTCGGGTCTGTACTTGAACGCAGCATGGGCCGCTGTTGGTAAAATCCCTCCTCATCAACAGGGATCCGTGCGATTTGAGTTTTATTCAAAATCAGTCGTTTGAACTGAATGAACATATTGGTAGCCATAGTGACGTCAGCTGGTTTCTCTCTAGTCTGATGTTTTCCATTCAGATTGACATTGTAATTAGTTCAGTGCAGAGCGTGTTATGGACCTTATTACTGACAAAGTTCTGGTTCTGTCTTTCTTTCATTTTCTACTGTGGCTGCAAGAGAAATCAAAAATACAAATAATTTTCCCAAATGCAAGAGTTTAGTGATAGCTGGGAGTCCTTTCTGTTTAGTTTTTGCTCTCCCTTTTTACAGTTGCACTGACCTCTGACTTCTGCACATCAACATTTTGAATGTGTTCAGGTAGAAAACAGCCGTACCAAAAAAATCCTAATACATGTACCATTACACTTCTATTAATTATGCTTGTTTTATATTTTTTTTGCAATACTAGTACATTTTAATTTCAGTTTACTCAATTTATTTGCTTGCAGTAAAAGAAAACATTTTAAGTATTCAATACTTAAAGTTAGTAAACTAAAAAACAGGAAATTGCTTAAAAAATGTGTCTAATTCATTTGTTGTTCTATTTAGGTAATATTTTTTGCAGTCGAATATAAAATACCTTCAGGCTTAATCAGACTTTCAGCTGTAGGAATTTAGAGGAATGTTTCCTGATCCAAACCAACAGTTTCTGGGAATTCATCAGCATCTCATAACTGAATAATCACTTTACTGAGTTTTATTAAGTTACCAATTTTATTGCAGCAACAGCAGGTTTTGCAGCAAAAGAAATCACCGGTTAGAAAGACCAATAATGGCTTTAGCAAACTAATTACACAGTGGGAATGGCTACATAACAAAATATATGAAAGAGCAAATTTGTTTTCAATGCTTGGCTAGGCAGCAGCTGAAGTCTAGCTGCAGAGCTGTATAGAAAATAACAACCATAAATCAATGTGGCCTTCTGCCCACTCTGCTGTCTAACAGCGCTGCCAAGAACGACTCCTCTGAAGCCCAGTTTCCTCCAAACCAGCTATTCATGAAGACAGAAAGAGTTAGAGTTGCTGACGGCAGCGGCTGCAGTTGGAAACATCACTTCACCAAAGCAAAAAGAGACTTAAATCCTGTCTATTATAGAAAAAAGGATGTTTTAAAAGATATTTTGTTACTCAACCTCTCCCTATGGATTTATCTATAAAGATCACCGGAAGGATTATTAACTAAAGGAATTTTGTGTTTCAAACGGATGTCGCTGTAATGGAAGTGATAAATGCATAAATGCATAAATGCATAAATAAATGCACTTCAATGAAGATGAAAAAGAATGAAAAAACAAATCAGTGCCAGCAAAAATTAATAGTCGGGAAGTGAAAAAGCAAAACCTAAAACTGGCTTTAATCAAGCAGACGAAATATGAGTGAGCTCCAATAGGTTCAACACTGAAACTTATGGCTGTCAATGAAGAAAAACAGAAGAGTAATACTCTCTAACTATATTACATAAAGAGTAATAATTGGGGGGTTTCTTCTCACTCAAGAAACCAGCATAAATGCGCTAGAACCTCATATTAATCTCTGTGACCTCAAAACCCGAAAAAATAAGGAGCAATTAAAAGAGCAGTCATGCTCTTTTGTGATTTTTACAATAAATAATTCAACTGAACCAAACCGAACCTGGGCAAACTCCGTCCTCCCTGACAGCCACCATCTCACAGATTCTTAAGCAACAAGTTTCGTCATGCTACGACCAAATTTGAGCAAATCAGCCCTTAAAAAAAGGAAAGAAGAGAATAAATATTTCCCCTTACCTTTGTTTTTTCGTGGTGAAAAGTATAATCCCGTTATACGGTGATCTTTCCATAATAACTGTCATGTACATTATTAATGTTGCACAGGCAAGCATTTGGTTCGTCCAATCGGCTTCAAAGCTCTGTAACTTTATTTTAGTTCACTTTATCCACATGAATCTTTGTACAGGTAATCTCCACATGTTGATTCATGATTTTGCTTGTTTCTCTGTTTCTATTCTTTTGAGCGTATTTGCAAATGTATTATATACTGTAAAATGAGAGAAATTATATGAATAAAAAATATAAATTAAAAACCATCCAGCTACAATTACTTTGGCAGAGTACCATCTGCTGTAATTTTTAAAACTCTGGTAAAATCTCACAAATATTACCTTCATTTTCATATCAACATTTTTTATGCAGTGTTTGTTTCTGCAAATAAAACCTCAGTTTCACGTTGGACATGTCCCACTCAAGCCAGGAGCTTGGAGACACCCTGGGGGCGAATGATTTTAAGTCAGTTTGAGGCAGAAAAAGTAAGTCGCTTTTAAAACGTTTATAAATACGTACAGACAGTAAAGCAAAATATGGATAAAACCTCACAGACTTACCATGGCAACTTAAAAAGCAGCAGCCAAAAAAGTAGCACAGTTAAAGTTAATTTGATCAAGTATACTTTGTCGTACTAAACTTAAACAGTTTTGTTTATTGAAGTACACATCAAGTATCGATAAAATATACTTAATTAAACTTGAACAATCCAATTTAGAATGAAGGAATAAACTTCATAAAATGAATTTTAAGTATAAAATGTTTTGGTAAGGGTGGGCTCAGTTAGATACCCTGGATGCCAGGATAGTTTCCAGCCCATGACCTTCCAGGGAGCTGGCTCTTCTGCTTGGAGACGAGAGAAATGAGAGGGACCACTCAATGGAAACAGGAAGGGGAGGGGCAACAACTACAAACTCCACCCACTCTGGATATTTCTCTGGCCTTTATTGGAGTGATGAAATTGATATGAAACTTGAAACGGATCAAACTTAAAGCGATAAACTACAGCTCTTGAATCCATATTCTACCTTGAGGGCAGTAATCGACGTGTGACTAATCTGGCTCAAACTGGCTCCAAACTTCTCAGGGTGAGTGAAAAAACATAAAAATTGCTTTAAAAAAATAAGGTCCAGGTTGAAAAAATAATAATTTCCCTTTAATTTTGAGTACGAATTGCAGTTTTTTTTTTAAAGTAAATGTCTCCATTACGTCAGTTTACCTCGACAGAATCTATGAGATGATTGTAGTCCCTTTGTCAGAGTTTATAGCAATATTAATATATATTATATTTATAAGAAATTATTGTATATAATTATATATGTTATATATAGTAATTTGATTATTTATTAACTTATTATTATTATCAATAATTAAAAATGTTAAACATTCAACAGCCACATTATTATTATTAATATTAGTAGTAGTAGTAGTAACAGTTATACATCTTAATACTAATTATCGCTAATTATTATTAATAATTATACAATATATAGAGTTTACCTTTTTTTACAGAGTTGGTAAACTTAAACTTATATTTATCTGTATTTTCTGACTGGTGATTTATTGCAATATATATATATAAAGTAATAGTGAAATAAGTAAATTTGAGTTTCTAACATCCTCAGCATACCCAAATTGGTCGGCGTGATTTCAAAGGCTCACCTTGGCTTTGTTAATGGTGCAGTGCAGCGCGTTGTTCTCCTGGTCATACTGCAAACTGAACTCCAGGGTTCCCAGTGTGGCTGTAAAGACAGAAGCAGACGAGAAGGAATTACGATAAATTAGAGGCTGTAAGAAAAGCGTTCATGGCAGACAGACAGACACGGCCTCTGGGGAGAGCATTAACCCCTCTCTGCTCGGCTCATTTAGACTGAAAGCCCTAATGGGAGTTCTCCAGGTGCTTTTAATCACTGAAATGTTTTACCTACACATCATTTCTCATGTATGAATAACAAGTCACATATGCCTCACAAAAGTATTCCCACCCCTTAGATTTTTAAACATCTCATTAAGTTCCAAACTCCAGTGTATTTCATTGGGATGTCTTGTGATTGGACAACACAAAGTAGTGTGGAAGGAAATCCTACAGAGCTTTCAGCTTTTAAAAACCTCTGATAGCCCTAAACAAAATCCAGAATAACTACACTAAAAATAGCAATAAAGAATTTTGTTGAGTGAACTAAATGTTAAAATGTTGGGTCAACCTAATACATTTAATTTGCTGTAAGGCACAAAAAAAAAAGCAGAGGATGGGAATCAAACTCAGAAAAGGGACTGTGTACTGAGCACATGCACTAACCACTTTGCTACACAATAACTACAAAATATTGAATATAATAATATAATTATATGACTTAATTTCCAGTGTTAACTAAAAATTATTATAATATCATAAATACCTGCCAATTCCCTTTTTTTCATGAAAAAATTGATGGAATTGTATTACTAAAACTATTGTAATCATGTTTAGTTAACACTGGACATGTAGTTGTGCCGTACAGCAACCTGAATGTATGAGGTTGACCCAACATTTCTACATTTAGTTCACTCAACAAAATTCATTACTGTTGAATCAACCCAATTCGGTTGGGTGGAAATTGTTGTTTTTGTTGTTGTTTTTTGTGTAAATGCCCCAGAATTTGCCAAGTTACTGAACAGATTCAAGCTGTGTGTAAGTTAACCTTAGCAGAAAAGCATTTAAATGTTCTGTGACATTCTTCGGAAAACGCCGGCGAACAAACATCATCACAAAAACCAAGGAACACAGCAGAATTGAGGATGAGAGGTTTAAAGCAAGGTTAGGACCCCAAGCTTTGTCCCATCCATCAACTGGACACGGAGACAGGATGGAGTTCCTGCAGACCTACAAAAACATTGATGATCACCTAAACTGTCAGCGCAAGGAAAAGGTTAATCAGAGAAGCAGCAAAGAGGATCTTGGTAGCTCTGGAGGAGCTACATGGATCCACAGCTCATGTTGGAACATTTGTTTGATGCTCCAATAAGAAAGCCAACAAGCAAAACTATGAGTGGCATAAAACTAATACTACAAATAATGCTGAACCACTGTTAACCATGGCAGTGACAGCATCATGCTGTGGGATGCTTTTTTTTCAATGGGAAGATGAAAGAAGCTAAATACAGAAAAATCCTGGAAGAAAAGAAAGTTAGAGGCAGGGGCGAAGGTTCGATTTCCAGCAGGAGAACGACCTCAAAGATGCAGCCAGAGATACGATGGATGGATCAGAACGAGACAAGCGGATGTGTTAGAACGGCCTAGTCAAAGTGCAGACCTGATAAACTGGTGTCTGTGAGGTGAGTTTTACAGACACTCTTCATCTAGTCCAAGTCTGATCCGTTACAAAAAAGATTTTCTTCTTTGCTTGCTGCAACAATGATGGTGAATTAGATAAAAAATGAAATATTGATAAAAATAGCCAGAAAACTAAAATCTAAACTGAAATGTTTTTTTTTCTGTTAAATTATTGCAGAGTTAACACGTCTTAAGTATCGGTTCATGGTATCGGTTAACTTTAATCGATACCGACACAGTAAATAAGAACAGTATTGGCACCGATACCCAATACCAGTATCGGTATCGGTCCATCCCAATGCAAAAACCTTAATCTCTATTATTTTTGAAATATTTTAATTTTTTATGTTCTAATAAAAAAACAACAACAAAGATTAGAACTGACTTGTTTGATTTTGTCCCATGAATAAAATTGTGAAAAGGCAGAGTCAGTCCCCGGATATGTACATTATACAACAGCAATAAGATGGGGTGCATTTGAGAATAAACTACTTAAATCACTAAGTAGTTGTTTTGTGTCCCAGCTGTAACCGAATGCAGCACAAGCAGCAGTTGGTAAAAACAACAGGGATTCTTCCAGCTTAAGTTTTGTGGCAAAAAAAAACAAAGTTTTCCTGTTGGTAATTTTACCGCTGTGCGTGTGTCTTCAATGCAACGGTCAGAGCCATCCAATTTAATGCGACCCCATTCTGCACGATTAAACAGTAACAGAAAAACAAACTATTTTTTTAGTCAGTAGATGGTAATTTTTGCACAATACTGTCCCATTTTAACTGTGTCTTCTTTTTGTTGCATGTGTCTTCCAGCATTTTACCAGTAAACATTAAAAGATGATGCGGGTTAATAATGGCTCACTGTGCAGCTACCCTCTGTTTGTTTCATTCACACTTTGTTATAAATACATATTAGCTGCAAACAGCTTTAGTTTGTATGAATTTGCTATGGTACTTGCAGAAACCAACACCTCCCACATGTTTTACCTCCTTAAAAAACCTGAGCTGTGTAAGTGGGATGAATCAGGGTTCAGACTTTGTTCAACATCAAGTAGATGAAGGAGTTCAGCATCATAAAATATAGTCTTGTAAAAATGAAGTTTTGTATAAGTGAATCCAGTTTTCCACAGCCCAGGAGTTGCATTGGACCTGGTTTTGACCATGGTGGAGGCAAGAGTCGGACTGGAGGTTTTGGCAAGTGTGTTTTATACTGATAACAAGTTTAGATCAGTGCCATTAATACATGTTATGAGTGGAGTCGGTGAGAGCCGTAAAACTTCCTTGATTATAGGTGCTAAATAGTTATTTTCTGCACCATTGTACAGATAAATTATTTAAAAAATCATACAGTGTGATGTTTTTTTTTTTGGATTTATGTTTTCACATTCCGTCTCTCACACTTAAACTGTACCTATCAGGAAAATGTCAGGAAAACTTGAACAATTTGTTACGCCCCACTGTAGATCTTCATCAGTTTTACTTGGTATCAATAGCTGGTTAGCTTCCAAAGCAACTCCGAAAAGGTCCGATTTAAGACTCATTTTTTGATTAACGGGTCCACTCCTCCTGAGTCGACTAAAACTCAGAGAACCACACAAAACAAAACCACAAACACACAATGATTAACCTTTTTGGTTTCCTGTCAGAATAAAGCGTCTGCTGTCTAAGAACAAAACAAGACATTTATGCAAAATATCCGTTTTTAATGTCTTAAAAGGGACAATTTGGGATTCTGAAAAAGAGTTTTGTTGAAAAGAGTATAAGCCACTTCCGTACTTTCACATCATTTTATAACTGAAGTCTAAAGCAGAAAGTTACTCCAAGAGAAACATGACCAAATAGGACTACTACTGCACAAAACATCCACCCATCGCATACACCCGCTTGTCCATGCAGGGTCACAGTGGGGCTGGTGTATTTTTACAAACATGTATTTATAGATGCACTACATCCAACGTTCGACTCTCAAACGTACATGTGGTTTGGTCTGATCCGCCTGCATGTGTGAAGCGGTGTTAAATGCGTGGGACGTTGTTTGTTTCTGTTTTCAGAGAGGTGCCCAATGTTTGGATCTGCTCTAGGCGGCAGGACTGGTACGACTCGCTGGATCCAGAGCTTAGTTATAGTAGGTTAAACACATGAAAACGGGCAAAGGTTAAAAAGAAAAGGTGAGGGGGACAGAACCACATCTAGCATGCTCCCCTGCAACAAAAGTCTGGGCATTTAAAATTTTTAAATATAAAACTTATTACGCATTATCAGAGATAAGACCGACATCTAAACTCGAGGGCCGCTGTGGCTGCATGTTTTCAAAGTGTCCCTGCTCAGACACACCCGATTCTACATCAAGTTGAGATTCTCATTTCAACAGAGAGTAGGGATTTTCCCAACATGCTACATTCATTTACAGCTGGGAAACTAGGCTGTCATCATATCAAAACCACTCCAAAGTGATTTAAGAATTCTTTATTATAAAGTATTATTTAACCATTTCTAAACATTGACGCTTACAGTTTTCAAGTAGTCATTGTGGGTTCTACTCTGACTATGTCTGCTTTTACTATTTTATTTCTTCTTCTTTTTTTTACGCAATAATAATTTTAGAAATTGAAAGGAAGGACAGCAGGGAAATAAAAATCTCTATGTTTGAATGCTTATCAAAGTAAAATAATCTAATTTGCACATTTTTACTTATTTTCCTCAAGTTTTACAATACTGTGACATAGAATATCAGCATATATTGGCATAACCAAATGTTTTACATCCCTAGAAACCTTTGTCGCTGTGGTCCCAGCTCTCTGCAGTTCATTGACCAGTTCTACTCGTGTACTTCGGGGCTGTTTCCTCATCTTTCTCTAAATCATGTGTACTCCATGAGGTGAGATTTTGCATGGACCCCCAGGTCAAAGGAAAGAGTCAATGCAATCCAATCCTGCTTATTTATATAGCATTTTTTTTATAAATGGCATTACAGTTTTCAAGTAGTCATAGTGTGTTCTATTCTGGCTATGTCTGCTTGCACCATTTTATTTTCATTTTTTTTATTTTTTAAATCTTCCAATCAAGTCTCCTGTCAGTTTTACACTTTCAACTTTTTAAAGTTAAAAAACACAATAATATTTTTAGAAATTGGAAGGAAGTCTGTTTTTTAATGCTTATCAAACTAAAATAATCTAATTAGCACATTTTTATTTATTTTCCTCAATTTTTACGAACAGTAAAACGCCCGCTTTTCACCATGTGTTTTATTTTACTGCACAATCTGCCTCTTCCGTGTCTGTATTTTATTTTACCTGCTAAGGGAAAGTTGATGGATATGATCTTATCCTCATAACTCCAACATATTGCAACTCAGCTTGTTACTAATCATTAATACGCATGTCTCATTTCAAACTGAATAAATCTAAAGCAGCATTTGTCCTCTGCTTTAAAGACGGCTGGCTAACTCCCAGCCCATGTTTGTCTCTTTATTTTGAGGCCACAGCGGGAGTCTATTAGGCAGGTTATGAATGTTTTGCATCTGCCATGAGGCCCACAGCCGTGGGGTTCAGCTCAGGAAGATGCTGCAAGTCTGCGAACTCCACAGGACTATAATAACGTGAAGCTGTATTTCCTGCTTGCTTTGTAGCCTAATTTATGTGGCAGTCAGGAAAAGGTGGAAACCGGGTCTTATTCAGTTCAAGTAGCTACTTAACTGTATTGAAAGCAATAATTAACAAATTTAAGTGAAAAGAATGAATCATAATACAACTGCCACTGATGGACGGAACAAATGAACGTAATAATTACTTCCAGCCGGGTCTTTTATTTCAAAGTTATGAGTCATTCAAAAGTAAATTGACTTGAAATTTGTGTTTCCCGGTGTGCCGATTCCTTCGTTTTTATGTAAGAGCAGAAAATACACCCATCGGAACAATTCAGACTGGGGACAGAAATGTAACCATGTGGAAATAATAGGAACTGGCTGTTTTCCAGCAAGTGGAGTTAAAATGTTTACAACATGATCATTTCTTCAACAAAACATTGCGTTTTGTCCCTGCTGTGTGAAATGTTTGTGTTCTAGGGGAAGACTCGGCCCATCTGAGGCGCTGCTTGAAGCACCATTTTGAAGCAGAAAATTTGTATCTTCTTACAGGCGTCTCAGGCCGAAGCGCAAAGAAAGGAAACGTCTGCTGAAAGGTCGGTGAGAAGCTAAAAGTCAGCCGTGAATAAAACAGCAGTTTGACCCCCACTGGAACATTTAATTTATTGTGTCTTTTTAAATAATGTCATAAAAGGGATGTTGCGCTTTTTACGAGCTCTCAGTGTAAATCTGCCGTCTGTTGCTGTTTATTAAGCTATAAAGTAAAGAGACGTTTGATTTGAAATGGTTCACTCCATTCCTTCCATCAGGACCCATTAAGACACAAAAAAACAGAGAGTGTTAACGTGGGGAACTCACAAAACACACATCAGACAAAACTCTGCAAACATGCAGGAATAAGCTAGAGCGAAGGAAAACCTGAACTGGAAACCGATTCTTTTAGCTTCTGCCAGTGAGGGAGGAAGGGAGGAAGGAAGGAAGGAAGGAAGGAAGGAAGGAAGGAAGGAAGGAAGGACGGAAGGAAGGAAGGAAACAGGGAAGGAAGGAAGGGAAAGGAAGCAGGAAGGAAGAAGGAAAAAAGGGAAGGAAGGAGGAAGGAAGGAAGGAAGGAAGGAAGGAAGGAAGGAAAGGAAGGAAGGAAGGAAGGAAGGAAGGAAGGAAGGAAACAGGGAAGGAAGGAAGCAGGGAAGGAAGGAAGGAAGGAAGGAAGGAAGGAAGGAAGGACGGAAGGAAGGAAACAGCGAAGGAAGGAAGAAAGCAGGGAAGGACGGAAGGACGGAAGGACGGAAGGAAGGAAGAATGGAAGGAAGGAAGGAAGGAAGGACGGAAGGAAGGGAGGAAACAGGGAAGGAAGGAAGGAAGGAAGGAAGGATGGAAGGAAGGAAGGAAACAGGGAAAGAAGGAAGGAAACAGGGAAGGAAGGAAGGAAACAGGGAAGGAAGGAAACAGGGAAGGAAGGAAGAAAGTAAGGAAGGAAGGAAGGAAGGAAGGAAGGAATTAAACTTCACAAAATGAATTGAGAACAGAGAAAGAAAGTTGGAAATAAAAGTAAAGGAAGAAGTGATGTAAGAACAAGCAAAATAAAATAATTATTTTATTAATAAAAAAAGTCATCCACATTCAGAAATGAAGAAAAGAGGAAAGAAGTAGATTTTGAAAATAAGAAAATGGAAGAATCAGATAAATATCTCGGTCCCATCAGCTTTTGTAGCAAACAAAGTCCAGAGAAGCACATCTCCATCCAGAGGCTCCTCACAAACCAGTAAGGTCTACCAGACGTGATCCATCATTTATTCCTAATTAATCTCTAAAGGATGTTCAGCCTTTACTGGGGAAGCTGGCAGCGCGGCGGACTCTGGAGCCCTGAGGCTGTGACAGATGATGTGACGAGCAGCATGTTGTTGGTGTCGGCTGGCCTTCCTGATCTGCTGTCTCTGTACGTGTTAATAGAGCTGATGACAGGAACAGGAGCGTTTCTGACTGATGGCTCCTGTCAGAGCTACAGCTTCCACCACAGTGGCTCCATTACACCCCTTCAGACCAAACCGGGTGAATGCGGCTGACCGAGGAGTCACCTCGTCAGCTTTTATTGACCGGCTTCTGCGTTTCTGCTGGGGGAAAAAAAAGAGGGACTTTCTCTATACAGAGACAAACACATTAAAACTCAATTACTGGTTTTGACGGCAGCAGAACAAATTTTAGGTTCTTATTCTGAAGCAAATTAAAAAATCCAGTCAGTTCAGGTGCTGGTTTTAGAAAAGGAAAAATGATGAGCACAGCCTGTGAAAATCACTTCCAGTCTTTATTTTCCAGTAAGAATTACGTGTAATTAGACCTCTTTTGGGAAGCAAACTGCAGGCACTGCTCTGAGAAAAATGCATCATGTAAAAGTGGGTCGAACACGGCAGCTTCATCACATCAGATGTATCAGTAAAAATGAACTCTTATTATGGAGAAAACAGCCAACGCCGTGCTGGGAGGTAGACCTACATTATGGTAAGGTACGGATTAATGCGGCTCAGGACGTTACTTTATGATCTGGTGCAGGGGCTTAGGAAGTCACTGCTCATAAAAATATGAAAAACTGACTGAATCAATCAGAAATTATCTCAAAATAACTAGAAAATCTGACTTATTATTATTTATTTATTTTATAATATGTTTCCCCATATATTACTGTCTGTTTTCACTCGCCTTTTATTCTTATTCATCTTATGTGTGTGTTGCCTTAACATGTACATTTCCACACTGTGGGATGAATAGTCTGTCCATTCATTCATTCAGACACAAAAAAATACAAATGTCTGCAAAATAATAACCTCTTTGGCAGACTTATTTTAGTGGTAAGAAATATCTGAAGCATACGAAAACATTAGAAAACATTTTGAAACATTAAGAAATTAGTTTATCTCGTCTTCCACTGCAGTATGGCGGACGTCTGATGCCTGAACCAAAGAAAACGCTTGAAAGAATGCAAAAACATGTTTTTTTTCTCAAATTAACAAAACAAAAAATATGAAATAAATTAAATAGAAATAAATTAAAAATAGAAATAAATGAATTAAAAGCCCAGTTTTTCTGAATCCAATTTTTCTTTTTATACCAATACAAGATGTTATTTCAGAAATATCAACGAACAAAGTCAATTTTTAAGTTTTTTGAAAAAAATATAATTTTTACAAAAAGTATTTCATAACAAGATGTGTTTCTTTAAATTGGTGATTTACTAATAGAAAAAGAAAATATAAATGCCGTGCTTTTAGGAGATGATCTGTAGGTGTAACTAAAACAACCAAAAGTGTCAAAGGAACTAAAACATGTCCTGTTTGTTTACTTAAATAATAGTTTAGACAAATACTCATCTGTAAAGTATGTATATAGTTTTTCTTTTACATAAAATATATTTGTTGATATTGTTGTTAATACAGAAAAACTGAGCATTTTCTTTTTCTTTAATCATTTTTCAGTTCACTTCAGTAGGATGTAACAAGGTAACAATAACTAGCTTAACTCAATATACTTATAATATATTGGCAAAGTATTAACTTATCTTTAACATTAGATTATCTGCATGCCAAAACAGCGAAAAGTACAGTTTGTTTAGTGTTTAGTAAAAACGGCAAATCCTCTCATCTTTTACTAGTTTGCTGAACATTCAGCTCTCTGCAACAAACCAGACTTACATATGGGCATGAGGCGTTTAAAGACGGCTCGGGAAAATTAATTTCTGCATAAAAACAGAATAAAAAAAGTGCATATTGTTGTAATAAAAAAAAATATAAATAAATTTCAAGCAATAATGTATGTCTTTTTACACTTCTGTATTTTATTAAAAAAAACAGCACAAAAAATTATAATAATTCTCCAACTTTAGGGAGTGTTTTGACTCAGTTGACGGTGTGCTACATCAACCCCCCAAAAATGGCCTAAAATCGCACTTGATCTGGTGTAATCAGGTGAGCATTTCCACTTCTAGTTGGACTCTCAGAGGTTGGTGGGTAAAATACAAACGCCTAACGTTGCATCGTACCAGTGCAGCAATATTATTGAAAAAGCTCTGTCTTAACAGTTTAAGTTAAGTTAAGTTTGATATTTTTCAGTCTGGTTTCCTCGTTCACCACAGCACAGAGAACGCAGTGGTCAGCATCTGTTTTCTGTCCCGGATCTAGCTGAAGCGGCTTCCATTCGTCGCTAAATATATCCGGTTGCCTGTCTGACTTTTGTCATATTTTTCTTTTTACTCAACCAGATGCCACTGATAAAACCTCCTTCTTGTTCTTAGTGTCACTTCTACTGGGCTTTCAGTGGTGCTTGGTCGTTTGCCGGTTGAAGGAGAATCCATTCCATTAAAAAAAACTGAACATACATGTTTAGTTTTTTTTTTCTTTTTTCATTTATCATACCTAAGCTCTGGAAGGCTTTTTACAGGTTGTAAAAGGTCTAAAATGTTCAAATTGCTCTCATGTAACAGGAGGGTATATGGCAGAGATGTCAAACTCGTTTCTATTTTGGGCCAAATAAAGACAATGAATGTCCTTAAAGGGCCGGTTGTGGCAGAAAATATTGATAAAAATTTATTTAACAAACCAATAAAACATGTCTCAACAAGTACTTCTCAAAATTAAATGATAATTAACATTTTTCATAATGATGTGATTCAAGACTATTCAAATAAACACTGATTTGAGTGTATTTAGGTGCATAGAAATAGAACTTAAAAGTTCTATGTATTTGGTCCTCTACAGTTTAGAGGGCCACATCAAAGGCCATGGTGGGCCGGATTGGGCCCCAGGGCCTTGA
This sequence comes from Apricaphanius iberus, assembly GCA_028564705.1. Lineage (NCBI taxonomy): Eukaryota > Metazoa > Chordata > Actinopteri > Cyprinodontiformes > Aphaniidae > Apricaphanius > Apricaphanius iberus. The sequence continues at coordinate 1,845,888 of JAPXFQ010000683.1, read as the reverse complement.
CTTTGACACCCATGTTCTATCGGGATACTGCGAATATGAAAATTATTAAGAAAATCATAGTGGAGATGATTCATTGAGGTTGAAAGACAGAAAATATGAAATATGCTTATGTATTCCAATTTCCACCTGAAAAAAATACACATTAGCAGCTTTTTTATTGTAAAGAAGAATACAAACATCATAAATGGTAGCTACTCACTCTTATTGACTTTAGACCAACTGTTGGTGTCTGTGATAACAAATCATTGAAAGTTAAATGTCACTCTAGGAGGCATGCCCCCAAAAATGGGGGCTAGCGGGCTTAAGGTACTTAAGGCCCAGAAGTAGCACAGCAATCCAAAAGCCACGACGCTACAAAATAAACCACAACACAACCAGATTAACCACAACTCTACAAATAAACCACAACAAAATTAACCACTACGCTACGAAATAAACCACTACACAAAAGCGACACCGGAAGTTATACCGCTTAATTTCCCGGAAGTGATACTACATGAAGAGGCCACATTACTACGTTGAACACGTTGTAATAACTATTTTTTATACATCAAAGTTAACAGCATTTATAAAGCGCCTACAGAAATTAATAAGCATAACTTACCATCGGTGTTTTACTCACTTCTCGAGCAGTTTCCCAAAGTCTCCTGCCCCATCTCATCTATTTGGACCGCTTCATTAAGTATCACTTCCGAGAAAATAAAGCGGTATAACTTCCAGTGTAGCTTTTGAGTTGTGGTTTGTTTTGTAGCGTTGTGGTTAATTTTGTTGTGTTGTTGTTTATTTTGTAGCGTTGTGGTTAATTTGGTTGTGTTGTGGTTTATTTTGTTGTGCTGTGGTTTATTTTGTTGCGTTGTGGTTCATTTTGTTATGTTGTGGTTTATTTGTAGTGTTTGGTTAATTTGGTTTTGTCGTGGTTTATTTTGTAGCGTTGTGGTTAATTTTTTGTGTTGTGTTGTGGTTTATTTGTAGCGTTGTGGTTAATTTTGTTGTGTTGTGGTTTATTGTGTAGCATTGTGGTTCATTTGTAGCGTTGTGGTTTATTTTGTAGCGTTGTGGTCAATTTTTTGTGTTGTGTTGTGGTTTATTTCTAGCATTGTGGTTTATTTTGTTTTGGTTTATTGTGTAGCATTGTGGTTTATTTGTAGCGTTGTGGTAATTTTTTTTGTGTTATGGTTTATTTGTAGCATTGTGGTTTATTTGTAGCGTTGTGGTTTATTTTGTTTTGTTGTGGTTTATTTTGTTGTGTTGTGGTTTATTTTGTAGCATTGTGGTTTATTTGTAGCGTGGTTTATTTTGTAGCATTGTGGTTTATTTTTAGCGTTGTGATTTATTTTGTTGTGTTGTAGTTTATTTGTAGCGTTGTGGTTTATTGTGTAGCATTGTGGTTAATTTTGTAGCATTGTGGTTTATTTGTAGCATTGTGGTTTATTTTGTTGTGTTGTGGTTTATTGTGTAGCATTGTGGTTAATTTTGTAGCGTTGTGGTTTATTTGTAGCGTTGTGGTTTATTTTGTTGTGTTTTGGTTTATTGTGTAGCGTTGTGGTTAATTTTGTAGCGTTGTGGTTTATTTGTAGCATTGTGGTTTATTTTGTTGTGTTGTGGTTCATTTTGTAGCGTTGTGGTTAATTTTGTAGCGTTGTGGTTTATTTGTAGCGTTGTGGTTTATTTTGTTGTGTTTTGGTTTATTGTGTAGCGTTGTGGTTAATTTTGTAGCGTTGTGGTTTATTTGTAGCGTTGTGGTTTATTTTGTTGTGTTGTGGTTTATTTTGTAGCGGTGCGGTTTATTTGTAGCGTTGTGGTTTATTTGTAGCGTTGTGGTTTATTTTGTTGTGTTTTGGTTTATTGTGTAGCATTGTGGTTAATTTTGTAGCATTGTGGTTTATTTGTAGCATTGTGGTTTATTTTGTTGTGTTGTGGTTCATTTTGTAGCGTTGTGGTTAATTTTGTAGCGTTGTGGTTTATTTGTAGCGTTGTGGTTTATTTTGTTGTGTTTTGGTTTATTGTGTAGCGTTGTGGTTAATTTTGTAGCGTTGTGGTTTATTTGTAGCATTGTGGTTTATTTTGTTGTGTTGTGGTTCATTTTGTAGCGTTGTGGTTTATTTTGTTGTGTTTTGGTTTATTGTGTAGCGTTGTGGTTAATTTTGTAGCGTTGTGGTTTATTTTGACGCGTTGTGGTTTATTTTGTAGCGGTGTGGTTTATTTTGTTGTGTTGTGGTTTATTTGTAGCGTTGTGGTTTATTTTGTTGTGTTTTGGTTTATTGTGTTGCGTTGTGGTTAATTTTGTAGCGTTGTGGTTTATTTGTAGCGTTGTGGTTTATTTTGTTGTGTTGTGGTTTATTTTGTAGCGGTGCGGTTTATTTGTAGCGTTGTGGTTAATTTTGTTGCGGTGTGGTTTATTTTGTAGCGGTGTGGTTTATTTTGACGCGTTGTGGTTTATTTTGTAGCGGTGTGGTTTATTTTGTTGTGTTATGGTTTATTTTGTAGCAGTGTGGCTTTTGTATTGCTGAGCTACTTCTCGGCCACCGTATTAAGGGGTTAAGAAATCCTGGCCCATGTTCCTTAAAAGAAAATCGAAACATTGAAGTAATCTGCTTTTAGTTATGAAAAAAAATCGAGATCGGCAGGTCAGGTTTTTCTAAAGATCATGATCGGTGCACCCCTACTGCTCCTGCTTTGAGGCCGAAGCTACAGCTTCAGCTACAGCTTTGAAATCAAGGGGCTCATCTAACTGAAGTGATCGGAATAGGGCAACAGTCTCTGAACCAGGGGGCGATGGATGTGCACTCTATACATCCATAAACTGCAGCGATCTGTTGTATCACCTGTTCAGCCACAGATGCGCTCCAAACGTGCTGTCGCCTTCAGATTTTTCCTTCAGCGTTTCAAAACTGGGCAAAAATCAAATAACGCATTGAGCTATTGTCACACGGCTTCCTGCTTTTACCCTGCCTACAGGCTCAAGTGTAAAATGGCTGAAAGGCAGTAGTGTATGTCTTTTCATTGAGAAACTCTGGTCCTACTGCATTAAACTCGCAGTGTGAATAGGAACCGAAGCAACAACAAAAAAACCCCAAAAAATTCATTTGGTCTGCACCAAAGCAAGCAAACTAGCAGACCTTCCTGGTTTGAATCGTGACCCAATCGTCGTCTAGAGGAAGTTAATTTCTTGACAACCTCATCTGAATCAGTCAAATAAATGTACGGCAACCCCTTTATGCATTTGTTAGCATTCACACAGCATTGCACAGGATTAAAAGCTGAACAAACTGCTTGAATCTGACAGTGTGGCTCAGAGCGCACAAAGAGATTCCACAATGCAGGTTGTGTTACTGTACAACAGTCAAACGAGCAAATTGCCCAAGTGTTAATTTGTCAGCACTCTGCGGTGCTTGAATGAACAATTAGATTGCAGGCTTTGTTTCAGCGTGCCATTTTGTGCCTCGCATTGAAGCAGAAAACTCTCATGAGGGGTGACAGGTTCCGGAAAAGATTTGCTTCGCCTTTTGGCACCGAGCCGATTTGTTGTTTGATGAAAGAGAGACGGGGGTTTGGACCTGAGCCGCCTCCACAAGTCAATCTGTTAATGGCATGATCTGTAATTTACTGAAACATGAGACAAACTTCACCGAACCAGACACAATGGTTTTTTTTATGAAAGAAAGAGTTCGGGTACAGAAATATTTACCATTTGATGCAATAATGAAAACTTTTGGTTATGCTGACAACATCTGAGTTCTTGAATCACATTAGAAAGCTTTCAATAACAGAAAGGAATGGTTGAATTCAACCAATAATCTCATCATAATTCCAATAACAAATGTAACTTGAAGCTCTACAATGTATCTTTTTCTTAATTTAAAGTCCGGTTTTAACTTACTTTATTCTTTGCTTGTTGTTAGGGCTTGGTGACATGGCCTCTAATCTATTTTGCGATATAATCTAAAGCATATCCAATAACTACATGTATTGCGGTGTGGCACAGCGGTATATTCTGTTTTTTCTTTATATAGTATGTCAAAATGAATGCTTAAGAATTTTCTCACTTTCCAGGTTTAGAATGCCATTCAAAGTGTTTTTATTGAGAAAAATTGATTTTTTTAAAAAGTGTCCAATTCTTCTTAAAAATGATGCAAAAAAATTTTTTTAAAACATTAATGAAGATGATTTTTTTTTAAATACAATAAATGGTAAATACTATGGAAGTAAAGTTCACTATTGTCTGCTTTCATGTTTACTTATTTACACATTTAATATTGCACGAAAACCTTTAAACTTTCAATATCCAGTGTAGAGCTGTAAACGGGCCTTAAAAGCCAGGAGAGTTTCAGCCCAAGCCCGAAGAGTATAATTTGATTTACGGCTTATTAAAACCCGATTAAGCTCGACATTTTTTGCTAGAAAAAAGCTTGAAACTCCGGTCAAATATGCCTGTTATCTGAAGCTTACAGTAAAATGATAAATGAATAAGAATAATTTCAAGGCATGCTGATTTATAATCTTTTTTTTTTTTTTTTGTCTGCAGCTATGCGAAGCTTTGCTGCGTAAAAGTCTGTATCGCCTGCGTGTGTTTCTGCGTGCGCTCTCGACCGCTTCCTCTAGATATAGCCGATTTTATCTGACTTCAGGGAGCTGCTGTATGAATGCAGGAGGATTCTGCAACTTGAAACTTGGACTTGCACGACACACAGCAGTTGGAACACGTTTTCTATTTTGTTCTGAGAGGAATGTGTCTATTACATCATGACGCATGCGGTGTACATACAACACCTTGACAGGTAGATTCGTAAAGTTAGTGGCCCACTGCAGCGTTTTATTATTAATGATCACGCTAATGAGGTGATCAGCTAAAGCCCAAAGATCTTCAGCTCTAATCCAGTGTGAATCCTTGCATGCCTGCTACAAAGTATGTATCAGGTATGCACAGCTTGAAGACATCATCAAAATGCATCACCTCGGGATGGTGGTGTTGTCAAAATCTCCACTTTTGGCTAAATTTATATCAATTCTACCCTATACCTTTTATACTGCCCACTACTACTTGAGATATAGTGATACATCCTGCTCACAGGACAAGAAAAACCCAAGATTATTACAACTCTAAACGTTTCATAAAACCTGACTCTGTAAATACTTTGAATCTGACCTTTTTTTCACCACTTAAAGGCAGCCAGGAATCAAACCTTAACAACTAATAACGATTAGAAACCAGGAGGATCTGACATAATAATGAGAACAAAAGGAGTATAAATAAAAGGGAGAACGTCTAAATAAACAACAAAAAAATAATTACAAAACATATAAAACTAACAAAGTAACCGGTCCGACAGACCATGCCAGAGTTATACAGGCTTCTTAAATTACGATTTTTGTAGTTGACTCCACCAACTCAAGAGCTACTTTCTTCCATACTTTAAAAATCTTATACATAATAGCACCCCAAAAGGATAGCTGGGAGGTGACAACATGATGCTTTCGAGGAGATTTTATTTGATTTTATTTCAAAGTGTGCAGTTCAAGAACAAACCAAACCAAATGAAGGTGCAAAATGATTTTTTTGGGCCATTTTCTGCTTAACTTACTCTAATTTTTTTTAAGGTTCTCATTTTTTTTTTTTCGGTACTAGGCTTATTTGTATTACAACTCGAACAGTTGAAATTGTTTGTGCAGCTTAACAATATAGTGCAGACTGTCCTTTACTGGGATTTAAACTCATACTCTGATCTTAGGCCTGGTTCACATCAGCCACAGCAGCGACGCAGAACAGATCTCTAAACACACAAACAAACAGAGGAAGGGCATGGCTTGATAATTTTATTAGTTTATTTACTTACATATGATGAAAAAAAATGGTTCTGAATAAAAAACAGCTGAGCAGAAGCGCTTGTCGAACGTTGTGAAGAAATATGCGTGTGAAAAAAACGCATTCACCCCAAAAACTAGATGGTTCCAATTGGATTGTTCCATGTTGCATTTGTAACACTGCTAAGACTGCTTCAAGAAGTTTAGAAATCAAAAATCCATCAATGTAAAACATGGTTCAATTCTATTTAAAAAAATTACATTTTAGAAATTAATAATTTTCTCCCAACTCCTCTTTCCATTAAAAGAATCAGACCTAATGAGGGACTACATAATATATTGCAAATATTTGGTCCTTGCCGTATCAGTGTGTGCAATATTCCTGTCACAAAGGACTGTTTGGAGTACAATAATGGTTGACGAATATATTCCAAGATCTATGAACGTGCATTTTTCATGCTAATATAGCCATTCGGAGCATCTCATGTCAGCAAATGCTCCACTGGACACAAATGACATAGCTCTGAATCCTAAAGTTCACAGAGGCAAAGAACTGCAGATGAGAAAGAGGGCAAAGAAGAAAAAAGGCTAATTTTTCATCCTTATCGTCAATACTTTTCAATATCATCTCATTGAAAGATTTTCTTATATCATGCAGCCCTATCTGTTTCCTGCAATTAAATAAATAAAGTAAATGACCTTTACGTTGTGTAAATTTTGATCTGGAGTTTCATCGATTTGATTTTTTTTCCTATAATGAAATCAAAGGATGACTTGCTAATAAACCTCAGTGTTTATCCATGTGGCCCTGCTGTCATCACCAACATTTATCTTCCTGATTTCTATGCTCTACTTCTGTACAGAGAAGGTTTTTATGCATCAGTGCGTCTGTAGAAAGTGGTGAGTTTCATCAAGACGAAGCTGAAAGGCGGTCTGTATGTATCAGAGACAAACCTCTCTTATCTACAAAGTAAGAACAGCGCAGCAGCTTTTACATGTCAAATGAACTTTTTTTGCATCGCAGGTTGTAAATAAATCCTCTCAGAAAATCTCATTACATACCAAATGGAGCTGAGTTTTCACCTTCCAACAATGCAAGCAGGATAAATAAGGTCCTAAAAAACCTTCTTCTGTGAATAAGCTGAAAACCGGCTTTTATTTCTGCAATCCTATTTCAAAGACCTAATGTCGGGATAAGGGCTGATAGCGAGCACCAAGCTAATACGAGGCCTTGGTATTCTATTTCACCATCTATAAACCTCAAAGTGTGTAACTGATGGGATCTTTCATGTGTGAGGCAGGATCGTGCTTTTGATACCTACAACTTTAAATGTTCTCCTCGTGTATTTTGTAGGGCTGAGTAGTTAACCTCCTGGAACACGTTGCATCTTCGGGGAGCTAACTTTGGGCTAAAATGATCGGGTTTATGACACTGACAACAATACTGGTGACTGGTTTGCTCCTTAAGAGATGAATCACTGATTGGTAGATTCAGCAAATATTTGAGAAAAAGAATTTACTCTGAAATGGACAGAAAGTTGCTCAGAAAGTTCAGATTTTTAAAGTCTAACTTCCTCTCAGCTTTAACTGCAGGCATGTCTCAACATATCGACAAGTTTCTTTTTAATTAACTTCTTGCATCTCCTTACTTCCCTACTCTTAATTCCACGCTCTTGAATTTCCTCTTCTCTCTCCACCTTCCAACACGCTTTCCTCCTCTCCTCCTTCGACCAACAGTACTCCAATTTCCACCGGCACCCTGTGGGTCAACGGCATCGTTGGCGGTCGTTCTTAACCTGGGCCTCAACCGATCCGGTATGGGGAGAGGATAGTAAACGAGCAAGATAATTAAAAATAAGGAACCCAAACTGCTGATTTCTCAGGGTCCCAGCCATCATTTCATAACACCCTCATCCTAGAAGTGTCCACTCAGTCCGCTTGTTTAAAGTCACATTTGCATATATTAGCAAACTGATATGGGAGAATTCCATAGCGATGGAGATAAAGATAAGGATGATTCAGTCTTAGTTGGAGTTTTAACAGTTATTTCGACGGTACAGGAATACGGAGGATCAAAACTGACATAATTAAAAATAAAAGCGGAAATATATATATTGTGTTTTTATTTTCCTTATAAGGGCATTTTTGTGTCCTTATATAATATAATGCCCTTATAAGGAAAAAGAAAAACAAAATATATAAATTTCTTCATAAAAATGCACAAATAATAAAAGAAAAGCCTGTGAATATTCTCATTCATCCAGGTAATGGTTATCTCAAGGAAATTTCAATCGAATGCAACTGGACTTGCTAATTTGTCTTGGAAGACGTTTCACCTCTTATCCAAGAGGCTTCATCAGTTGATGCTCGCCGCTGACCAGGCTGGGACTGGTCAGGAGCAAGGAAAAGAAAAACAAAATATATACATTTCTTCACAAAAATGCACAAATAAGGAAAAAGAAAAACAAAATACATACATTTCTTCACAAAAATGCACAAATAAGGAAAAAGAAAAACAAAATATATAGAAATCTAGGGGTGATTATGGACTTGGACCTTAACTTAAACAGCCACATCAAAGCAATAACATCAACAGCTTTTTACCATCTGAAAAACATTGCTAAGATCAGAGGAATAGTGTGGAAACCAGACTTAGAGAGACTTATCCATGCATTTGTCTCCAGCAGGTTAGACTACTGTAACGCCTGCTCACTGGCCTTTCTAAACGAGCTGTTAGACAGCTGCAGTACATCCAGAACGCTGCTGCTCGAGTCCTGACAAGAACAAGGAAATACGACCATATTAGTCCAGTGCTCCGGTCTCTGCACTGGCTTCCTGTCGCTCAGAGAATAGAATTTAAAACAGCTCTGCTTTTGTACAAGTTTTTTCATGGTTTGGCACCAAAGTACATCTCTGACATGTTAGAGACATATGAACCATTTCGGGCCCTGAGAACTTCAGGGAGGGGTCTCCTGGTGGTTCCCAGAGTCAACAATAAACACGGTGAGGCTGCATTTCAGTTTCAGGCAGCTAAAACCTTGAACAGTCTCCATGAGGATGTGAGACAAGCCTCAACTCTAACAATGTTTAAATCCAGGCTGAAAACTGTTCTTTTAACCCGTATGACAATTGAAAGTATTTTATCTGCACTCTTGCTTTTTATTGTAATTAATTATTTTTTAAGTTGATAGCGGGGGGGTCTGTTTATCTGTTTTCTTAATTTATGCAACTGTGAAGCACTTTGAATTGCCTTGTGTATGGATTCAGCTCTACAAATAAACTCGCCTTGCCTTACATTTCTATACAAAAATGCACAAAGGGAAAATAAAAAAAATATATATAAAGTTCTTCACAATAAATGCACAAATAAGAAGAAATAAAAACATGTTCTGCCTGTGTGTGCTATATCAGAACTACGCTAGCCATAACAAAGCACAGAGGAGTCCTTCAGTTACATCAGTGTAGGTAAAAGGTCCATGATTCTTCAGTATTATGGAATAAACCCCGGCCGCTTTACTGTTAATTACTAATCACTAAAAAGACCTACTGTAATCTTGAAATAATATCCCACTACAACCCCCATTAACAAATGGAGCTAGGCACCAAAGCCAAGAAAGACAAGCTGGGAAAAGAAAATGGTCAGACTTAGAATATTTTTCTCTTTGTTTACTTGCCTCTCAGGGCTTCTACAGAAACCTGATCACCAATCACAGTTTCAGTCGTTTCAACTATTTTGTCTTCAGCATTTGAAACCAGAACTGGAGAGTGATATGAGTCAGAAACAAAGCAGCACTTTGGGAATTCCAGAAACCCGGCTCCAATATCGATCCGAGCAATTGTAACGCATCACCTGCAGCATTGCAGAGCAGCAGAGGCTTACCCTGATGCTGCAGACAAAGAAAATGCATTTTTACAGTTTATAAACGGAGCCGTAGTCGCCTCCATATTTTTCTGCTGTCAGGTGGTAGAGATAGAGAAGAGTTTAACAGATTTTTCACTCTGAGATGAGCAAATACAAACAAGAATTAGATAACTGAGGACGAGCTCACAGATCAGTATTATTGTTGCGATAGGTTGACTCAATCAATATGATAGTTGAAAATGTGATGCCATCTACTGAATGATGAGTTATTGTGGGGATGTGTGTTGTTGCAGCCATTTCGACCACTAGATTTACAAAGTAAATTGCATTAAATTGTTCTCATTATTGTTTAAAAGAAAGAAAAAAGGACAAACCATATGTCCAGACCGGAACATTTCACAGGTAGAACCAGGTCAGAGTTTTGTTTCTAAATCATTACTATTACTATGAAATTATGCAAACCTTTATTTAATTCATTTTGAGATTTTATACACTAAGTGTATCATGTAAATACAAATGTACTGATAACCACTTATTACAATGTAAAGGAAATTAATAAACCATTTAAAAAAATTTTCATCTGTAATTTCACTTAAATAATAGAAAATGGTCCTTGTTTAAATGGTTTCAGTCTTTGTAAAACCCTTCCAACTGGGTTGAGTGGGCCGGACGTACATCATATAATACAGAGAGACACTTTTCGTTCAATGGTAATTTATTTTGATTTTGTTCATTAAGTTTTGAATGTAAAGCTTGCATATTCATGAGGTCTGTATTATGTATTCCAAGAAAGCAGCAACACGATTTCCATTATCTTAGATGGCATATTTGATTAGGTACATTTTCACAAAAACATCAACATTATTGGTTGGTTTCGTGAAGCCAGCAGGAAAGCAGGTCAATTCTTATTTGTTTCCTCTGCCTAAAATTATTACCTCCAACTTTCAGTTGAGGGTATTTTTTTCCACACAATGGTGCAAACACCTCTAATTCTTTAGAATTAAAAGAAAATTACCGCAGGCTGTAATTTTATTAAAGATACTTTAAGACATTTTTCTAAATAATTTCAGTGTGAACCAGCTGCACTTATGTCAAACATTCTACTAGTTGGGTGCAGCTATTGTGAAAACCAGCATTCTTACTTTTCCTGTTGGAGGTGTCACATTAAGGTTTTTTGCTTTACATGTATCGCCAACATTTATCACCGCCTCCTTCATCAATCAGCACAAACCACAGGCATAAACAGGAAATTTAACCCCAAAATGAACTGCTGTAACTTTTAGAAGTTCTTCTGTTATGGTTATGCTCTTATAAAACAAATCCAGTATTTCCATGTTAGAACACCCTGAAACTTTACATGTTCCAATCCCTTTAGTTCATTTAGATATTTTTGTTAACTCTCTTTCGATTTTGTAAATTAAGCAGGTTTTCTCATGCAACCCTGTGGGGATTTTCCGAACGAAGCATCTATTAACTGGACGGTGGCTCTACCGATTAGTGGAGGTGACAGCCTCACAGGTCAAACTAATGTTAATCAGCATGGCCAGTCAAGTGTAACACATTTTGTCTGAGACACTCAGACTCATATCCTCCTCTTTAGATCCACACCACCGATCCAAACACCTGTGTTCTCTGTTTGGGTCCTTCCTGATCTGGGAATTTTGTATTCTGCTCGGTAAGCTGCACATTAAAGGATGGCTAAATACAGTAAACTCTTGCTGGATCAGTCCATTAGTCTCATTAGCTGTATAATTAGTATTTGTCGTCCACATGGGTTGGTCTGGGGGTTGTTTCAGTAAATCAGTGAGGGCTTTGCTGGCACACAGAGAGAAAATCCCATCGGAATGGAAACCAAAAATATTTGGAGCGAACATAGACACACTCCTCTCCTTCTGTTTGTCAAACTTTCCATATTTGACAGCGGCTGGGGAGCTAACTGATACTAGGGTTGTATCGGAGACAGGAAGTGTTGCTGTTGAGCGTTAAAGACATCTGTGGAAGAAGATGAGGGGAGGAAAGAGGCAGGAAAAAGGAAAACAGAGAAAATTTCAATAATAGCAACTGAGCAACCATTCAGGATAGCTCAAACACATTTCTTTTTATGTTCATCGTAAAAGGTCGTCTACGGTAGTTTTGATTGTTCAGTATCTTTTTACAAAGTCGGCAACACTCTCAACAGTCTCCATTTCGGAAAACAGAAAATAACTTTTTTCCACTCGATGAGACGTTTTCCGAAATCACTGGGATTTTAAAAATGACCTAAAGAAGGATTATGATGATTTCCTGCAATAATTGAGCGGACGTAGTGTATTGCAGTGTAAACTCCAATGTTGAGATTACTTAGTTACACTGAGCTGAAACTCAATATTCTGAAAAAAAATATTCTACCTCAAATGTGTTGAGTTAGTTCAGCATATTCTTTTGTTTTGAGTACAAGTAACTCAAACATTTTTGGTAACCTAATTATCATATTTCCCAGGGTGCTTAGGGGCATGTTTTTGACACCATGAGTGACTTGGAAGTCTGTTGTATTGAGAGTGTGATCAATCACAATATATAAAATTATTCAATTATCTATATAATTATTCAGAGTGGTGTTGATGTTAAAACCACATTCATAGTGATTACATTTATGCTCAGTGTATCATTTGTGTTGAGAATTATTGTACTTAAGAGCATAAATATATATTTAATCCATGTGAGTTATCTAGAAGTTAAAGTAAAGTTTTATAAAAGTGCATGACACTAACATAACTTAGGGGTAGTGCATACCAGATGTGTGTATGAAACTTATAAATTAAAGTTGCATGTACTGAAGATTGTTGAGTTGGCTTAATCGGTAAGTGTAATATAATTATAATTAGAAAATATATGTAACATGAACTCAAAATGTTTAACCTTTGATATACTAAAATATCTGAGTTTATGAACTCAAAAAATTTGTGGCAACTGATTGCCTCACTTTTTTAAAGTTCTGCCTACTTATTACAAGTTAATGTAAAGTTCAGTAAATGGTTTCAGTAAAGACTGAAACCATTTAATTATTTTAGAAATTATTGCCTGAGTCCGACTAAATTCGGACTTTTGAAAAGCATGTAAACACCTAAAGCGGCTTTATACTTCTCTTTCAGCAAGTTTGCTGGGGGCTCTTCGTTCTATTCCAGTGATGTCTCCTAATGACGACAGTTTATCTCATTCAGCTTGTCAATCCACTAAAGGAGCAATGGCTGACAGAGAGTGAGTTTTGATTTAAATAAGCTTTTTTTTTTTTTTTTTTTACCAGAAGTGCAACTTATTCAATACTCTAAACCAGTAGTTCTCAATTATTTTCTGCCATGCCCCCTCTAGAGAACAGACATTTTTTTCACACACCGCCAACAACCCCACTGGATTGAAGAGAAAAGTTAAAATGATTCACTGGGAGATGCACTGTAGACTACAATGTAACATTCAAAGCTTTTTTAAACTGTAAATATTGATTGCTTGTCAGCTTCACCGGCTTACACTTCTTCTATGTCACCTTCACTGTTTTTTTTTTCTACTCCAGAGCCCTATCAAATCCATTTAAATATTTTAGAAATTATTTATTTAAAAAGTTCCACTTTTTCCAATTAGATTTTTCTGTATTCGACTTTTTGCATTTTAACCAATTTTATTAAACCACAAAGGGTGTAATTGTGGTGACTAAAAAAAACAACTTTAAGCAAACAACACATGGCTGACCAAAGTGCTGCACAGTAGGAACAGAGGTCAAGAACAAAAAAATGAGTTAAAAAATTAAATGTCACAAGATACATGAATATAAAACAAACAAAGACAGGAAGCAAGATTCAGCCACTCACTTCTTTAAAAGCCAGGGAATAGAAGAGGGTTTTAAAACTTTATTTAAAAACCTCCACAAAGGTGGCATGTCTAATATGTAGAGATAGTTCATTGCAGAGCTTCTGAGCCACGACAGAGAGGGAACGGTCACCCATTAGTCTTAATCTAGATTTCGGGAACTCTAAGAAGCAGCTGGTCAGCTGACCGAACACAACGAGAGGGGACACAAGGCTAAAGCAGTTGAGCTATATACACAGGCGCAGGAACATTTAAAGATTTAAAATAAATAAAATAAAGATATATTTAAATAAAAGCACCTTAAAATTCCTCTCGATATGGACAGGAAGCCAGTGCAAGGATACCACGATCGGAATGATATGCTCATACTTCCGTGTACCTGTTAAAAATCCTGAAAGCGAGACAAGGAAACAAACTGTTAAAGGACACACGACAGCCTTGTCTCCCACGTTTCCTCCTAATGTTTGGTGGTGCTGGATTGCGGCGAAGGTGAGTTGAAGCTGACTTCAGGAACTGTGGAAAAAAATGAGAGCCTCCATATCTCAGATGAATCATGTCATCTACAGAAAGACGAAGATCCAGAAGTGTCTGGCGATTATAAAGTTTGGAGCTGACATAATAAATTGGCAGAAAAAATACACAAAGGAAGGAGCGGTAAATGGCATGCCATCCACACAGGCGCGAACAGTAAAGTAACTAAGTTACTTTTGGAAGGAGTAACCAGTAGTTAGAAATATTATTTTGATCATCGACTAATTACTAATTATTTTGCTGATTAGTCGACTAGTCGGATCACGTTTAAAATGCAGGTTATAGCAGGAGCAGCTGCTCTAATATTTGCGTGTTACCTTGAGTCTTTTGTAGTATCTAAGGTTGTGAAAATAGTTATTTTTAATATGATAGCTTATTTAACATTTATGATCTATCTATCTATAAAAAAAACAATGTCACAGCAGACACGAGACATGTGCTAAGCGTAGCGAAATCACCAACACCACTTTTAATGTTTCAGCTATCAAATAATGCAACAGCGTCTTCAGCCAGGAGCTTCATCAAAACAACAGAAAGATACTTCCTGCCCACAGCAATTTAACATCTAAAGTCAGAGTAAACATTACATTCTGGCAAAAATAAATATTATAATACAATTATAAAAAATAATAAGCTACAGTTTTTTTTGTGACACCTGTACCTTTTGTCCTGTAAGCAGCAACAGCTACACTCTTTTCTGTGTATAAACGGATCAGAACCAGCCTCTAGGCAGCAGCTCGGGTCGTAGAGGACGGCATATGAGAGAATCTGGACATTTTATTAATCTATGAATACCCCTGGATACCTACAAGAGAAGGTAAAAAGCTGACATGTCGGGGGGAAAAGAGAAAATGGCTCTACTGTTGATGCTAATGTTATCAGCTAACAAGCTAACTAGCTAACAGAGGCTACTGTCCGTTTTTGTCATCAGCCATAGCAGGCTTCCCTTTACGAAGCTCAAACAGCACTCTTGCACTGCTATAGAAAGCAGCTTCTACTTTGTTAATGTTGCATTACACATGCTTCTCTTTTTATTTAATAAAACTCTCAATAATTTTAGAGCTACGTTGTCGGCTCACTGCTGATGCTGCTTCTGGTGACGCTGCAAATGATGCCTGATTGCCACAACTACGCATGTGCCTGAGGGGCAGAAAGAGCAGGTAAAGCAACCGTTAAAGAGAAAAACATAGCTTTAAAAAAAAGTAACGATTTTTTTGTCTACAATTTTAGTCGTCGAAGTTGTGACGAATCGACGAAACATGGCAGCCCTAGTCAGAAATCAGATTACAATTTCAGAGTAACTAAGGCAATAACACTGCATGTTAGTCGGAGATCATTTACATCGACAGATATTGGTGCTGCATTTCTCCATACCTCCACTGACGGCGAAGCTTAAACTAGGCTTTAGTGTGTCAGGAGTCGAACCGAACTGATCTACTCCTAATCAAGCTAAGACACCTGGATAATGAGGTTAAAGAACCATATTTCTCTGCATGTAAACAACATCCCAGGTTAGTCGAGCTATGACCAGCCTGGGCACTTTCCATTCTGGATGTAACAAGACTGCGGAAGCGGGAATAACAACACAGATACAACAACCGGTACGTAACATAATCAAACCATACAGCACTTTCAAATGTTCTGTGCTGCTGTTTTCGTTGTCTATTTCCTACTTTTACTCCATCTGCTTCACTGCTGCCAGCATTCGTTTAAAACCTGTGAGGCGCTCTAGGCTAACCAGAAGAATGCCAATAAGAATGGGTATATGTCGCCATCTAAATATATTGGTTCCAAAATTATGTTATGGTCTCCCTTTGCAAAATCTATTTCAAACTTCAAGTCCCTCCTAAAAACCCATCTTTTTGGCTGGCTTCTCATTGCAGCTGAGCCTTTTTTCCCGCTTTCGTTTTTAAATTTGATTTGATCTTCTTATAGAATATTTTTAACTTATAGTATTTTTGTGTGTACAGCACTTTGGGGCAACTTAGGTTGCTAAAAATGTGCTTTACAAATAAAGTTGTACTTTAACGTACTGTCATGGAGTTGAATGCACTTCATTCAATAATTCGATTTTGTTGCTGACATGTAAGGTGGGATAAAGGCCCCCATTCTAGTTAGGGTGTAAGCTTGATTATTGCCTGTAAATGCACCGAATGGTCTCTTCCTGCTGTCAGTTGAAGGTATATAAACCGCAGCCTAAAAAAATCTCAAACCTACCTGCATGCTTTCTGTTAAGTCGGCTTGATTGCTGGAAGCACAATTAGTTGAGCAATTCATGTTTGCTCATTATCACAAAATTGGTGTGTGCAACATTCACATTGCAAGACTTTTAGGAGGGAAATAGTTGTTTGCTAATGTATGTCAAGTGTTATGAACCTATATTTTCATGCCAATGTTATAATTACCCATTTGCACAGTCTGAAAGCAGCAGACTCTCAAACTAGAAACCACAAAGTTTTCCAATACCATTTTGCTCAACTGCACATTTTTACCACAATCATAGTAAAAGACTTGATCAGCTCTGATTGAAGAAACTCTGCTCTTTATTTCATCTTAACCGCTTATAAATGTGTAGTGAATGTCTCAAACAGATCCATGTTGAGTTCATTTAGGGATTTTAGTTTGCGCAAACTATTTCCCGATTGTTACCCAACCCTCTAGCATCTTTCTTATCTTTACTGTTAAACGCAACCGATGGCAGCTGTCTTGCAGACACACCAGCTAAGTTCATCTCCAGGACCAAATTATTAATTATTTAATGACTAAAAACTAGGGATGTTTGATATTGGCTTTTCTACCGATATCCGATATACCGATATAACCTAACTCATAATTTCTGATACCGATATAAACCGATACCGATATGTGGGGACCCTCCCTCATAAAAAACAAAAACTACTAAACCCTTTTAGGTAACCACAATGAAATATCTTGTATCATGCATACTTGAGTTTTAAAAATGTAGAAAATGTAATAAGCACTAGTATTTTAGTTAGGCAATTGAAAAAGGTGCCATTTTTATTTTGTCTTCAAAAGTAGCTGGAACATTTTCTCAAAAACTAAACCTCAAATGTGTCATATTTTTACATTCTGAAAGAGAAAAGAAGTAGCTGAAGAGTTTGATATATAATATGTGTATGGTGTGAAAAACTCTTATTAAAAAAATAAAAACCAATACCGATAATTTCCGATATTACATTTTAATGCCAATATCGGCCGATAATGACTTTAGGCCGATAATATCGGACATCCCTACTAAAAACAGGTTTAATATTTCAAATACGCCAATTTTAAATGAGTATTTGGACATCCTTCCAGATAATGTCAGTGGAAACAAAAGGAATGGACAGTTTTACAATTCATAGAGGGGAAAAAAATACATTAGCAGTACTTCATCTGATTTAGTTTGAAGGCGTTTCTGAGGTATGCTTCCTCTCCAAATAATTGATATCTGAATCAGCCCCCATCCAGAGTCATAACGAGCTGACCTTTATTCTAAATAGCCTGCAGCCAAAATCCATGGAGAGCATTGATAAATGGCAGGTTTGAGCTCCATTAAAACAACACAAAATAAAGACCGAACATGACTCTGGGCTTCAGTGACATGATAATCATGGAGGAGAGACGGGTTTTTTGCGTTTAAGGGAATGTTTCAGCACCATTAAACAAGACTGAATTATCTGCCTGTTAAATTCACCAATTCACTGAGTGAATGCTACGCACAATGATCATGACAAGCCATTTATTTTAGCCTTGAAATAGGCTGGAACTCAGGCATTACATCATTCAATCCAAACTACCAAAGAAATGTGTTCTTACAGGAGGATAAAGTTTTCGCTGGCTGGTGTGGAAGATATTTAAGATTGTCAACATCATTTATTAAAAGGTGTATTGTAATTCTCTGTTTACCCATAGATTTCTCCACATAACAAAACCTGCAGAATATGAATATAAATGTTTCCAAAGAATCCAACTTGTAAACATGTCACTCTGTAGCTCAAAATGTTCCTGTCTGGCAAATATGTTTGTTTGAAGTGATGTCTCAGAATGTAATAACGGTAACGGCACCAAAATCAGACGTTTTCTCCATAAAATTTGAAATACTCAAAGTCTCAGAGAATGTTTTATACTGTATTTCTTTGCTTTAAGTAGCTGCATATTTAAAAAGTGCTTTATAAACTGTTTTATAGCAGTTAGGGAGTGTTGTGGTAGTAATACATCTGAAGCGGGGAGATCTGAAAACTGTGGGTGATGGCAGATTTTTGTCATGTCGTCAAGAGGAATGGAGCTGCGATCGGGGCTGTTATCTCCTTCCATACACATAGGACCGCTGCTGTCCATACGCAAGGTACGCAGAGTGCATAGGGCCTCAGTACCTGGGAGTTATTACTGAGTTGAGTTATTACAGTTGCTGATTGTTCAGAAAACACATAAATTAGTTGCCCACCATTGAGTTTTTTTGTAGTTATGTAACCTATCAGTCAAAATTTGGGCAAAATAGCTATTCTTATAGTTTACAATGGCAAATGACAAATGCTGAAGAGACAACATGAATCTAGTGCAGAGAAAAGAGGAAAAAAAACAGAGAGATGACGCCCATACATCCCTTACTGGTAAGTTCGTCTGCCTGGCAGGTGAATTAGTTGGAGTCTGAGCTTCTGTGCTGAGGCTTGTAAATATTCCGGTGCTAGCAGGAGCTAGCTTTAGCAGTTACTCAGTAGGTTTACATGCATCGGAAATCGGACTAATGATGCATTCACACTGCACAGTTGGTCTGGATACATTCAACAGATGAAGTTTGACGTGTGTACTTTTTGGCTTCCATAGCCTGCTTCTGAGGAAAAAACAACGCATGGCCGGGGCTTCCTCTGTTGCCGTACGTTCTGATCTATGGTGGATCGTAACTAGAGAGTGGCTTGGCTTTATTTGCTAGATAAAGCTAGACAACGTTGACATCGGGTGGCTCAGCGCCGATTATTCAGATGCGTTCTGAGTTTGGGGAGGTTAACCATTTGCTCCAGGAGCTGCTTATGGATGAGGTTCGCTTTCAGCGCTACTTCCGTCTGTCCCGCGCCTAATTTTACGACCTCCTGCATGGGACACCAACCAGGACACCAACTGCAGGTTCTCTGTTCCTCCTTAGGAGCACCTGTCCATCTGTCTTCGGTAAGTGTTATTTCTGATATTGAAATCTGCGTTTGTTGAAAATGTTTTCACGGGACCAGCGCTTCATTCAAGATATAACTACGCTGAGATGCTCTGATTGGTTGCCGCACTGCGTTAACTGCGTTGAGTCCGTCTAAAGTTAAACTAGCTGAACTTCTGCGTTGCTGCGTTGCCGTATGTAACGCAAGTGAAGTTGACGGTGCCAACGTACACAACACACAGCAGAGCCCTTGACGGACCTCTGACGTACTCTACCATAGACTGACGTACTCTACCATAGACTTTACATGTAATCTTGCCGCAACAGACGCTGACGCATGGGGTTGGTGTGAATGCACCATAAGAGCTTAGCCAGTGTCTGCCTCTTTGTCCCAATTTACATGTCAGTCAGAAAATCTAATTATTGGATGAAGCGAGTCATATAAATATCACTAGTCTTTCAACAATCTTTCTTACCATGTTGTTGGCCGTTTCTATATAACTTATCAGCTGTCTGTCAGCAAACAGCCAATTGTTCTCCAGTGTGTTTTCCAGTCTGTCTTGTAGTTCACAGTAACATTGTTAATTACAGTAACTAAACACAGCTAATTAAACAATTATTATGTCTACTATGTTAACTTGTGTATGATTAAAAAAAGGCTCTGAAAAATTATCAGCCTCTGTTCAGGGGATCTATATCATTTTGTGCTGCACGGGCAGGGGGTCAAAATGTCCCTTTCTGTAAGTCCTATAGTGTTAACAAAATGGTGAATCATAAAATGTGTCAATTATTAAACTTTGGACTAATAGATTAATTACTGAAACAATCCTGTTGATAAATCAGTGAATAGTTTTTCTAATACATTAAATAGCATAATTTCTCGAAGTATTTCATTCAAGTTTATTATTTTCTTATTTTCATTTTTGTACTATTGACTTGTTGAAATTTTTAGGCACAAAATTCATGTTGAATTAACTTTGGAGAAGTCTGTAAAAATTTTATTATTTTGTTCTATAGCTGAGTAATAGTGTCTAATCTGATGATACAGAGACTTTACATGTATTAAAATCATCTTTGAGACAACTGAGAATCATTTATGTATCTATCCGAACTATGGTCCCCCTAATTTCGATATCTTCTCTTTTGGTCATGTACAAAATGCTACCATTGCTTTGTTTCATGTGTATAAATGGAGTATGTTTTGTCCATGTTCCAATATATTAATATAACATAGTTGAATATACTTTCACAGTGTACTTTAGTAATTTACAGATAAACTGCAGACTGATGATGCATCATATTTTTAATCACTTTTTATCCCACTGTAAAAAAAAAAAAAATCTGCAGAAAATCCTAATCTATTGTTACTTTTCTTTAGCTTCTGCTAATCCCATTTTTTCACATTTCAAAAACATTCACAGGATCTTAAATATTTACAAGGAGTCACATGCAGCCAGGAGGAAGATTCTGAAGATGAGGAACCATCTTCAAACACAAATCAACAACCACATCTTCCTGAAAAGCTCCAGCAGCCATCTACCTCCACTTCAGCACAAAGCTAGGATGAACCCTCAAGTGGCGTTACACAGACATAACACTCAGCAATTGTCTCAGAAGGTACTGCACAAACACGCATCTTGGAAGTTCCTCCAGCAGGTAATGACGAGATGAATGTAGTGGTGTTATTTTACTGTATTGGTGTTATTTTGTTTTCGCCTTGAGCTTAGGGATGTCCCATATTATCAGCCTGAAGTGATTATCGGCCGATGTTGGCATTAAAATGTAATATCGGAAATTATCGGTATCGGTTTTTATTTTTTTAATAAAATTAGTTTTTCACACCATACACATATTATATATCAAACTCTTCAGCTACTTCTTTTCTTTCACAGAATGTAAAAATATAACAGATTTGAGGTTTAGTTTTTGAGATATTATTTTTTGAGATAACTTTCAATTTATCGAAAGGCTTCTTCTGGGCCAACCTTGACCGTCTATCGGGCGCACTTGGTGACATCATCAGTTTAAAGGTATAATGTTGTTTACATTTTCTAAATTTTTAAAACTCAAGTATGCACGATACAAGATATTTCATTGTGGTTACCTAAAAGGGTTTAGTAGTTGTTTTTTTTATATCGGTATCGGTTTATATTGGTATCGGCAATTATGAGAAAAGCCAATATCGAGTGCTGACAGACATCCCTACTTGAGCTATAAATTATGTAATATATCCTTTTTATTACGTATGCTTATCTAATTCCAACTTTAAAATAAGTAATAACTGTTTAAATACCTGTTTTGTGCATTTCTGTTGGGGGGGGGGGGGGGTGCGAGTGCTCCCTGGCCAATCAAGCTTAGGGCTTCCAAAAGCTATAAGGTTGGAGAAAACTCTCGTCGGGTAGCGGTATAGCAGGCGAAGTCAGCGTATGACACAGGAAGAATCCCTGCGGTGTTGGGGGGGGGGAGGAAGGTGTTGTTATGATGACTGTGTGACTGCTTTTTGCTGGACCTTTTGTTAAGCTAAACCCGTCCATGTACATACCATTCTTCTGAGATGATAGTGGAATAGTGGAAACACAACCTACCTGTTTTACGCCGTACTGACCGGGTGTAAATTGACCCTAAGGAGGCGTTCCATGCTCTAAAATCTCCCTCTTCTAAATCTGCTGGAAATCAGATTCTTGATAGAATGTTTCGGGATTTACAAAAAAAGAGTTTGTAAATCCTCGGACGGCCTTTATCAAACTACAGAAATATTTTTAAAAAAGACAATCATGACACTAGTTCATCAACCAACTATGTACACATGATGTCAAGCCCCAAACTTCTGGATGTAGGGTAAAAAGCAAGCTGACTAACACCTTTGTTAGCTGTCAGATGTCAAAAGATTGTGCTAAATATCTGTGAAATAAAATCTATTTGGTATGGTTAACATGTGCAGCGCTGTAGGCTGCACAAATAGACAAAAAGAGGAGAGTAATGAGAAATTTCATAGGTTTCCAGCTAATGATTATGTTTACTAGACATGAGGAGAGTTGGACTGGATGATCCATCCAATCCTGGTAGTCAAAGTCTCATGCTACAATCAACTTAGCTCACTGTTTTGGAGATATGCTAAAGTTTAATTAAAATAAAGCCTAAATCATTTCAGATTTAAAATTATTCAAAATAACCTGCATGGTGTGCAAACCTACATCTACTGCTCTCATTGTTAACAATGAACGTTAAGAAATGTATGGAAGTGACAGAAACACATTTATGATCTTAAAACTGCTTTATATTAAAACAAATATATCATTGTAGATGTGTACATAAACACTGTAGTTAATAAGATAACTGTAAAAAAAACACTGAACTGCTGGCCAGTTTTGAAGACTGTCATCGCATAATAGCCCATTTATTGAAGTAGGTCTGAAAGCTTAGCCCTAACTACAGTTAGCCTTGCACTAAATACAGTTAGCTTAGTGCGAAACACAGTTAGTGTTGTGCTAAATACAGTTAGCTTAGTGCGTAACACAGTTAGCGTTGTGCTTAATACAGTTAGCTTAGTGCTAAACACATTTAGTGTTGTGCTAAATACATTTAGCTTAGTGCTTAACACAGTTAGTCTTGTGCTAAATACAGTTAGCTTAGTGCTAAACACAGTTGGCCTTGTGCTAAATACAGTTAGCGTAGTGCGAAACACAGTTAGCGTTGTGCTAAATACAGTTAGCTTTGCAGTGTATCTTTTTCAATCATCTACATAAAGATGTTACCAATACCTACATAAAAACAATAAAATAAGAAAGAAGTTTCTAAATGGAACTGCTAAGGTGAAAGGTAAAAAAACACCAAGAGATAAATTAAAAATGATCATGTAAACCGAACAAGGAAATGAAACAACTAAAACTCGAAACACAGAAAGCTTAACATCATGACAGAAACAGGCTAATGATTTAATACAATCTGCTGGTATTCCTGAGATAGAAAGATTTTGAACTCTTTGGAGAAATAACCTGAACCTAATAAACCGTTTATAACTGGGATTATTTGGTATCTATCCATGATAGTAGGCATGCAGCGATACCACTTTTTTCAAACTGATATGATACCGATACTTGGATATGAGTACTTGCCAATACAGAGGACCCATACTGATACTTTTACCCCCCCCCCCCAAAAAAAAATGTTCTTCCCTGATTATTACAAAAAAAGTCATGAATTTCATAAAAATAAATATTAATAACAATGACCACAAAACAAAATTTCAAGTGAAAAATAAAAAAATGTCTATGAAATTATTACAGTTTCCACATTTTAAGTATTGGTTTATGGTATCTGTTAACTGTAACTGATACATTATATAAGAGCGCTAACGATACCAGTTTCGGTATCTGTGCATCCCTGCATGATAGAATTGTGCTCTTAGACATGTTAATTGAATTGGCACTATTTAAATAAACTGAAGTGAAATCAGTAAACCAAATAAAAAATAAACTGAACCAAAGTAATAAACTGGGTGTTTATGTCACAGAAGAAAACGTGGAAGTTTTGGCACAGTAGAAACACAAAAAACAGGATTTCTATCCATCATCCATCCAAGAATAATTAAATAGGTTGATTCAGTTTTTGTAATGTTGAGCTGCCAGGCTGTCAACTGGATTCCAGATAGATTATCTAACCCTGAAGACCAAAGCCTGTATTGCGGCACAGTGATTCAGCTGTCATCAACTGAGCAAATTCACTTTGGGTTGAAAGCAGAAAACCCATTATCCACAGAGTTTACCTAAAGTTACATTCTTGGCATGAGAGAGATTAAAAATGGTTTAGCTTTCGGGCAAAACTTTGCCCGGATTTCCATTCATACATCTGAGAGAGAGCACAAAAATGAAGGGAGGTGCTGATCAGAAAAGTTGAAGGCTGGCAGCCTCCCCTGAGGGAAGTTATCTTTTCCACCCTTCTGTACGTTCGCAGAAGCAGCCCAGTGGATTAGACAGGGTGACGAGTGCTTTGCCGCCGTTGCTTTTCCCCTTGCGATGTGAAATTCTGTCGAGGGAAGTGACAACAGAATAAAAGGTAGAAAAGGCCTTCAAGATAAGGAATGAAACCCTACACACACACACATACACATAGATCCCACCCTTTGTAGCCAAGACACTTGCTGAATTCTGTCTTTTCATTAAAGCTTACAACAGCAATATAATTTCTTTTAGTTAATGCTGCAAAATAAACAGTAGAGGAAGGATTTTAAACTTCAGCTATCAATCAATGCAAACTTCTTCCTCCAATAAAGATTATTTCTCTGCCAACTAAACGTTTCATTTCTGACCTCTGTCTTTTCCTTCATTGTGATTTTGATGCATTTCAGATTAGACCTCTTAAGGTCAGATGAACATCCATTGCTTGTAATACAGTTTAAAAAAAACTGTAAAAATTAATAAACATAAGACAAATAGCTTAAAGCAAAGGCATACATTTTCTGCAGCTAATGAATGTTCGGATTTCTGTTATGAAAAAATATTTAATTTACGTCACTCAGCAACCTCTGTTATATGAATGATGATGGCAGATAATTACAATATCGTGTACAAAGTTCAACTGTTTTTTTGTTTTTTTGTCGTTCATTTTAGAAAGAGAAACTCATACATGGTATAGATCTATCACACACAGAGTTAAATATTTCAGGCTTTTATTTCTTGTAATTTGCATGATTTGGTTCAAAGAGTATAAAAAACCCAAATACTGTGTCTAGGAAAATTAGACTATTACATTTTTTTTAAATCCATTAAAAAATGATTTGTTAAACATAAATGTCAGTCTTTTAAAAAAATACTTTAGTTTCTATGCACTCAGCAGTTGGCCTGGGCTCCTTTTGCATGAATTATTGCATCCATGCAATGTGGCATGGAGGAGGTTAGCCTGTGGTTCTGGTGAGACAATTTGACCTTCAAGCCCATCTCCATTGTTGCTTCTGTTCTCTCTCATCTTCCTCCTGTCAATAGTCTATGGATTCATTATGGGGTTAAAGGTCAGGCCCACTCGGTAGCCAATAAAGCGCTGTAACACAAAAAACCCTGAACCAATTAATCGTACATGTGGCAGTGTGGGTCGGTACCAAGATCTGCATAAAAATGAAATCAGCATGTTCAAACTTTTTGCTAACAGGACCAAAATCATCAAGTTCAACGCACCTATGAGCCACAAAAAAATTTATATATATATATATATATATATATAATGTTAACTAATCTTTTATGTAAAAATATAACTAGGAATTCTTGTAGAAAATGTTTTTTTAAATAATTGCAGAATCAAAATTTATGCATTTTAATGTTTGCCTTTTTAAAACAAATCATTAAGTTTTCAAATATTTCTTAGGAGCTAATTTTAAAACAAAAATCTGCTGTTTTTTTCTCAGTGGAAAGAACATGATTTTGATCACTCTTTGAAAATATGTTATTTTTAGCTATGTTTGGTTGTCTGCTTTTGCATTAGTTGTTACGCAAAGAAATTAAAAAGAAAGCAAAAAAAATATTGTTTTTAGAACTATTACCATGGAACATTTCATATTCATTTTGATGTTTCAACAAAAATTAGGCCCTTATAAGAGAAAGTCTCCATCTGCATCAATCATTTATGTTGCAGTGCCAAATACAGTATGAACCAATCTCAAATGTTGGTTAGGGGCCGTCCTAAATCAGTCTAAGGGCCGTAAATGGCTCCCAGGTCGCACTTTGGACACCCCTGCAATAAACTTTAAGGCTAAATAAAGTATGACGTTCTCTGTAAAATGTCCTTGTAGATGGCTGTGGCACCCCAGATCATCACTGACTGGAAACTTCCCTCTGAACTTCAAAGAACGTGGATTCTGGTCCTCCAGACTTTGGGATCTTGATTATATTTATTTAATCAGCTTTCGGGAGTAAGGATTTAAGGTGGAGTCTATCCAACTCGCCTGATATATTTCTGATATGCAAAGTGTGACGTTGGCGCGTTAATTATCGGTTGAATACAACAAATATGTCCCGTGGGTCGCCATGGCCG
This sequence comes from Apricaphanius iberus, assembly GCA_028564705.1. Classification (NCBI taxonomy): domain Eukaryota; kingdom Metazoa; phylum Chordata; class Actinopteri; order Cyprinodontiformes; family Aphaniidae; genus Apricaphanius; species Apricaphanius iberus. The sequence continues at coordinate 1,819,684 of JAPXFQ010000683.1, read as the reverse complement.
AAAAAATAATGAATGGAAGTCAATGGAGCGATAAAAGTTATTTTCTGGTCCGCTTCGTCTTACGACCTTAATCACACATATGTTGTACCTCAGTTAAAATGATAACTAATGATGTACATTTCAACTGTGTTTGTTAAGTGATTTGGGATTTATTTTACTGTAAAAATTTGCAATTAAAATGACAACAAATCAGAAGACGCATATATGACGCTAGCTATAGCGCTAGCACTAGCTATTGCACTTTTGACATAGACGGATTGAGGCATCGCCATTATCCGTCGGCAAGGATGCACGTAGTAGAGCCCCATTTTTTAGCTATCCGTCTCAGTAAGCGGAGAACACATGCATCTGATTGGACAGTTTCAGTAACAGCCAGAGATCGTTTCACCAGAACGGGGCTCTACAGTCGCTGTAATCAGTGGTTAATGCACTGATTGGCCACTACATTATCAATCATTACCACAGCAAGCCCTCTTTGTCCAATAAGTGCATGGTGAACATCCAAACACGAATAAACATTGCTCAACTGTCTCAACTCTGCTACAGAGTTCATCCGTTCCGGATGTGCGTCACCATGGAGGGATCTGCAGATGATGCCAGCCTGCGCTGCATTAGGGCTGCTGCATGTTGCATCAAAACAAAAAACCACGGAGTGAGACGAGTTGCGGTGGAGACAGTTCGCCTTGTGTGATGGAGCGCCGCCTGACTGCTGCCTAATCTTTCTGCATGATCCATGCTGGGCTTTGACTGCAGGGCACCTGCATCCACCGAGTGTCGCCAACAGCAGAACAAAGAGCAAACATGAAGCAACGGCGGAGCGCTTATCAGTGCGCCGCTATATGACGAATGTTATACTGACGGCTTTCTTGCTCTCAGAGCTTCACACGTTTTTTGTTCTTAAGCTGTTTCTAAGGGGATGGAGGCACATCTCTTCCAGGTTTCCTGAGATCAAGGCAGCTGCTGATGTGTGCTGAGGAAGCTGACGGTATGGTTTACATGACATGCCAGCTGGATGAATCACTGCGGCATGGTAATACCTGCCTCCGGAGAGCATGGCCTGTCAAATATTATCCAACAAAAAAAACAACTCTATTTTCAGAGGAAAGGGAAGGGGAGGGTGACTTTTCTGTGTGGAGCTGAACAGATCTGCTTCAAAGTGCGTCATTCTTGCTTTGTACAGTAGAGTACGTCTGGTACTGTGCAAAAGTAGAGTTACATTTCACTTCCACATTTTATTCTCTAGAGTCACAGGTGTTCATCTCTAGGGGTCAGTGGATGAGAGTTATGGTACTCTATTGATAGGTGGAGGCAACCCAGAGAAGCATGACACATAATCAAGCTAATCTGGTCTCTTAAACTTTATAACCACAAGTAAAAGGAAAATAGATCAAGGATTTTTTTAAATGCAAAACTTCGTCGCTATAATACTTCATAAAAAATTCCTGCCTAGGGACAGATTGTCCCTTAATTTAACGTCAGTGTAAAGTGAAGACCCTAGCAGGCAGGTCAGGGAGAACGTTGTGCAGAACTTTAAAGATACGTTGGGTTCGTTGAAAATCTCAGAGCTCGGCTCAATCCATCAACTAAACATAAAGGAAGTAAAAATCTGTAGCAACGCATCTGGAATGTGAGAATGCTAATAAGTAGTCCTTTTGAAGGAATAAAAAATGCATCACCAGATATCGTTACCACATATGGTTTAGATTACATCGCAATATAGATTTGATTACACAGCTCAGGTGGAAAGAAGGTGCTCTGCAAGGTAGCTGTAGCTCTAGTTCAACTGTAGATCTCAGGTACAGCTTTCTCCACTTGCTCGCGATAAATTAGACACCACAATAAAAGTCTGCTTTTTCAGGTAAAAGCAGACAAAGTCCAAGGAAACAGGATGGTGTGCCTTCAGAAAGTTGTTGATCTGGATTACTTTGGGATTGAAAGACATTTTGTTTGCTTAAAAGCAGAATTTCAGGGAACGTTGAACTGGTTTGAAACTTTTTTCACTGCACCATTAATGCAAATCTATCTGTTCTCTGTCACACAGTAATTACACGTTGTCGGGGGTTGGCCCGTTTCCTATCGGTGCCGTCGATCATTCATGCGTTTCATGCCTGGTTGGCTTCATGCAGTGATGTGCTGTACGTTTGCCGGCTTCCTTCCTGAATAATATGATCTTTGACAAGGTGTCGGCCTGGCCTGATGATCACACAAGCAACTCAACGTCCACTTAGCCCGAAGTTCAATCTTTTAATCGAGGACTCATTCTTCAACAGTCTCAAACAAAAATCTCAACATGGAGTAGAAGGAAACTGAAACAGCGAGGCTCAGTAATCTGACAGGATTTATTTTTACTATATCCATATCGGGTTGGGAGTGTGTGTTGTTCGGAGCCGTTTGTGTGTGTACTCCCGGGCACATATGTGTTTATCCGGTGTGCTTGCATGCATGCATTAGGTCTGCATAATGTGATTACTGTATCTGCCTGCACTCGGGTTCTTTCCAAACCACACAGAAACAGACAGTCTAATCTCGTTGGTTGCTAGGAACTGGCCGAGCTGGGGAATGGACGAGGCAGACGATTTCGCATCCCCATCAAATAGCTTACCACATTGAGCTCGACTTGATCTAATATCAAAGGGGGGACAAATGGGTGGCTGTGGACGGGGGGGGCATGTGGCTGGAAAGAATCATATTAGAAATACGCACTGTGGCTACAGGTGGTCACTGTGTGGTGATTAGGGTAAGCCGGGGTCAGAAGATGCATGAAAATGAGCAAAGGTTTCATCTGGAAGAGAAAATTACATTAATCCATTTTCATGGATTCATTATGTCGTTTTCCATGAATATTGTGTTGGAGTTTGGGTCCATTAATAAAAGATTTTTAAGACTGTAGAAGGGAACCATTTTTTATCCAATTTAAGGTGCACCCAATTGGCTGCTTTAAGGGACTTTATCATGCAATTTTACAGCTTTCCACTTCTAGGATAGACATATATATATAATAAAATGTTACTGTTGGTGTTATACAGTATTAATTTGGCCTAATTTTTAACTTGTTTCCTACAGTTAATGTTGGACCACGAAGTAAAACCGCTCGTTTCTCTGTAATCTTTGAGCTGATAGTGAATTTGAAGTGCACCAAGTACCACAATGAAACTTTTTAATTAGGGACTCAGACATGTGGTTTATTTTTTTATTTATTGTAAAAACCGGAGACAATAAAGCTTATTTCAGATGTTAAATCTACCAGGCTACAGACGGGCCTATCCAGGCTTTAGATGGAGCCGAAACCAACATAGCTGAGTCCAGCAAGTACATCTTTCCAGCCCAGTATATAAAATATCTGTGGGTGTTGTTTGCACCCATTTACTGAACATTCTGAGATGCTACAGATCAATTAATTAACCCCACAATGCCGTTATGAGATCACATAAGTAGTTTGATAAATGGCTAACCCACATTAGTATTAAGATGTTGCTAACTTACCTCTCTGTCCATCAGGCATCTTTGTTCTTTGATCCAGCTCCTGTTCTTTTGGAATGTAGAATAAAATCCTGTAATCCATGAAGCCAAACAGGCGTTTTCGCGGAGAAAGTAAAAAATCCAACAAAAAAAGTCGTTTCAGCGGGTAAAACCAGAGCAGCTATGAGCTTTGAGAAGGGAGAGGGTGTGTTTGCAACTCTACCAGAGGTAGCCCGCTCTCTCTGCAGGGGCATTGCAGACCCCTCTCAGCTGCTCAGAGAGCAGGATTCAGGAGGATTACTCAGACATGCGTGAATTAAGCCAAAAACCACTCTGGTGGGGGGTTTTTTATGAGAAAATTGCACTAAAAGATGGTTGAAAACTCCAAAAACTTGATTTTGCATGATATAGGCCCTTTAAAACCTAAAACCATAGTTAGAGAATAAAAGATACTTAAACCTCTTTGGAGTCGTTGATATTTCAACGTCCGTCTCCCAGCTGTACTTGAATGCAGCATGGGTAGAAAATCTCTTCTCATTTAGGGTATTCCTTCGAAAATAAGGAGTTTGGTCTGATTTGATACCACTGGTAGCCATGTGGAAATCAGCTGTTTCTCCAGTATCAATGATGTTTCTATCCAGCTTAGCATTGTTTCAGGTGAGTCATTCAGTTCAGTACAGAGCGTGTTATGGATCTTATTACTGTTGAAAGATGTTTTGGATATGAGTAAAGTCAGAATAAAGAGTAAAATAGATTTTTCTTTTTTACTTTTAGTATTGCATGTGTGTTTATATATATATTACATATGTATGTAAATTAAGGATGTGTATTGGCAAGAATGTGGCGATACGATATGCACCACAATACAAAGGGGACGATACGATATATTGCAATACCATGAGGAAAACAAAATACTGTGATTTTCAAAACTGAATTCAACTGTTGAAAAACATTTACAGCATTCTCCAACGTGTTAAATACATAATACATCCGGTTTTATCATTAGATCTAGTTGATCCAGTGGAATAAATATAGAGAAAATAGCCACCAACTAATGGTCATAATTAAAATTTTACTACAAGAACTACTGCTATCATTAGTGGTTCAATTCAAATTCTTCAAACTAAAAAAAAATTCGATACTTTGCTTTTGAATATCATTACAATATCATTAAATAAAATATCCAAAATATTGGAGTATCTATATTATTTTACATCTCTACTATAAATATATATTTTTTTGTTCTTCTCTTAGCTTCTTCTGAGAGCGTCGTCTTTGGTTTCTTTTGGTGGATCTACCATGGTCCAAGTCCCAAAACCGCGGGTTTGTTTAAATCGTAGAGTGTGCCATTAGGTAAAACTCTGCCAGTATTTCCAGAAGCGTCCCGGGGTGGATAAAAAAAATTGTATAGTGTGGTTTACATAAATGCTGGTGCTTTGCCAAAACACATTTCAAAATCCCATTTTTAAGGTGTAAAGGTTGTGGAGTACCTCTTTAACAGGCTCATTCGCTCGACTGTAGTTTGAATGAATGCCTTGTCAGTCGTTTTTTGTTAAAAAATGCTTTGCCGTTTCTGTTTCAGGAGGTAGCAGTTTGTCGCGTAAGTGGGGGTAAAGTCAGTATTAAGGGTCTTACTCAGTGATATTCATGATATTTTCGCAACTGGTTGGTCAACAGTAAGACGACTGTTACGCTGCCTTCAAGCAAATAACGTAACCTACGTTTTGCTCCTCTGCTCTTCTTTCTTGGGTTTAAAAAACAAACTGTGCTGTTCCCAATAATAACACCAGACCGAACATATTCTCTGCTCTGCTCTATCCTGCTCGCAAAATCTATGACGCCTTCCTGTGGGCGGTTGCAACCTAATGTGGGTGAGGCTATAACTACTAACTTTCTGTGTGACATAGGAAGGATTGGATTGGATTTAAGGTGACATTAGCTGTGAAATGATGAAATACAAATGAACTGAATTGATACGATTCTCTAATTCCATCAAGATTCACATTCAGGATCGCTCTCAGTCATAACTTTCAACTGGATTTCTTTAGATAACCTCCCAAATGAGCCTCTTTCCAGCCTCTGACACCTGCTCTGACCAGAAAAATCAAATTAACTCCCATCTCATCCAGCTGAAACACGTCTGGCCTGTTTGTCATCATCTTCTCCGGGTCTCAGCTGTGATCATCCCCTTGCTTATTTACTGTACTCCCCACCCTGTTAGCCTCTTCCTCTCTCGATACTCCTTCACCTCTACAGTTCATTTTATTATGAAAATGAGCAGCTGTAAACAACTTCGAAGAAGCAAAGTGGGATTTCTTACTAGAAAATGCAGAGAGCTGAAAGTAGAAACAAATGCAGAGCAGCATGTATATTGAAGCTTGAATTAATTATTTATCATTGGAATGATAAATGTTGGGGTACTCCGGGAGTATGGGGTACCAGGCCCTCTGATACGGGCTGTTAGGTCCCTATATGACCGGTGTCAGAGTCTGGTTCGCATTGCCGGCAGTAAGTCGGACTCGTTTCCAGTGAGAGTTGGACTCCGCCAAGGTTGCCCTTTTTCACCGATCCTGTTCATAACGTTTATGGACAGGATTTCTAGGTGCAGCCAAGGTGTTGAGGGGATCCGTTTTGGTGACCTCAGGATCGGGTCTCTGCTTTTCGCAGATGATGTGGTCTTGTTGGCTTCGTCTGAACGTGATCTACAGCTCTCGTTGGAGCGGTTCGCAGCCGAGTGTGAAGCGGCTGGGATGAGGATCAGCACCTCCAAATCCGAGACCATGGTCTTGAGTCGGAAAAGGGTAGGGTGCTCTCTTCGGGTTGGGGATGAGGTCCTTCCTCAAGTGGAGGAGTTTAGGTATCTGGGGGTCTTGTTCACGAATGAGGGAAAAATGGAGCGGGAGATCGATGGACGGATTGGTAGGGCGTCTGCAGTCATGCGGGCGCTGTACCGGTCTGTCGTGGTGAAGAGAGAGCTGAGTCGAAAGGCGAAGCTCTCGATTTACCGGTCGATCTACGTTCCTACCCTCATCTATGGTCACGAACGCTGGGTGGTGACCGAAAGAACGAGATCGCGGATACAGGCGGCTGAAATGAGTTTCCTCCGTAGGGCTGGGCTCTCCCTTAGAGATAGGGTGAGAAGCTCGGTCATCCGGAGGGAGCTCAGAGTAGAGCCGCTGCTCCTCCACATGAGAGGAGCCAGTTGAGGTGGCTCGGGCATCTAGTCAGGATGCCTCCTGGACGCCTCCCTGGTGAGGTGTTCCGGGCATGTCCCACCGGGAGGAGACCCAGGGGAAGACCCAGGACGTTGGAGAGATTATGTCTCCCAGTGGCCTGGGAACGCCTCGGGATTCCTCCGAGGAGCTGGCCCAAGTGGCCGGGGAGAGGCAAGTTGGGTCTCCTTGCTTAGGCTACTGCCCCCGCGACCCGACCCCGGATAAGCGGAGGAAGATGGATGGATGGATGGATGGATGGAATGATAAATGACTATCATATTGGAAGATGTATTAATTTATCTCATCATTCATCTTCTCTGTATGCCTAATTGTGTATCTATTTACACATGCTAAGAAAACTTGAGGTGTTTTTCTGGATTCTTTCGATGTAAAATTAAAAAGGTGGATACAAAAAATTTAAGAGATGCACTGGTGAATCAGGGCTTCCTCAACTTCTGCTCAGCAGAAAAGCTCAAGCTCTGGATTTTCCTTCTGTACTCCAAACGCCACATACACTCATGAGACACATTCCCCATAACCGGCAGCTGAAATGAGCTCCTTCTGTGCAGGGATTGGTTCCTGACTAAGAAACGGGTGAGAGGAATTACATTACTCCAGAGATCTTCTGCAAAGATAGGGTTCGGCTGAGGGCAAGTGGGGATCATTCACTATATTAGCAAAGGTGTTTGTTTGAATGGAGCTGTTTCAATCAATTTCATGTCCACAGGTATAATATCCAGGCATGCAGGCTGCTTCTACACGCATTTGGGAAAAACTGGCTTGTTCCTGGGAGCTCACTGACCTCCAGCCTGGTACAGCGATAGGAAGCAACATGAGGGGGAAAAGTCCAGCGTCAGATTTCACATCAGGGAGCAGTTGAAATAAGGAGCCGCACACAGAGTGAACATAACGAAAAAGATTTCGTCACTGCTGAATATTCCACAGCAACTATTAGGTATTATTATAAAAGTAGAATGATTAAGAACAACAGCAATGGAGAGATGTCTCGATGTCCTCCTGTTACTCAAGTGATCAAACCCCAAAGACTGACAGACGGCCGGATCGATGAATGGAAGACAGGGGGCTAAAACTGTTCTAAAACTTAAACTCTTTTGGAATTTTTCCTAAAAGATAGATACTTTCCTCCAGAAGCCGAGAACGGTTTCCAATATTCTTTAATGCCTGAGCTGATAAGTCTGACTTTGACTTATTCCAAGGACTATAGAGCTCCGGAGATCACGTGACAGAGCCTCAGCGCCACACTGGCAGGCAGGAAAATAATCAAAATGAACGTCACAGGCTGGGATTTTACTCCGTCGGAGTCGATTTCCCATTTTAAAATGGAAGATATTATTGCATATACCGGGAAATTAAAAAAAGATTAAACATCTCTGACCCTTACCATGCCCCTGAGATACTTTAAAAAACTTTAGAAGATGCCGGAGCGGAGCTTTTACCGGAGCTGAGATACCCGGACATACCAATTCCTGATCAAATTTCCCTCGTCCTACTTTGGAGCATCGCTTAAAGCATAAAGAATCCTGAAGGGATATAAATGGACACAATCGGGGTTTGTTATCAAGGTCCAGATCTGGAATCTTCCAGCAAAGCACTGCGCACAGGGAGTGTAAGTGGAAGCTTGTCCCCATTTTAGCTGTGGACAGCTATGTTATGTCAGATTATTAATCAGTCATGGCTTCAAAAAAATAAATTACATCATAGTCTGTTCCTCGTTATGACTCGTTATGATCACCATATTTACTGTTTCTAGGTTTGGGTTAGCCGCATATAATTATAACCATAATATAACGGCGGGAGGCTGTCTGCCACTATGGATTAAATTTGACCTGTTGAATGCTGGGAGCAGGGATGTCAACTCCCGGAGCTCTATAACGCACAAAGGAGAGATTAAAATCTTAGAGAGAAAGGTTTTAGGTAAAAGTCTTAATTTTAACCAAACAACAACATTAATTATTAATAAATCAGATCAGATTTAAAATTAAAAGAAATTCATGGACCTCCAGTCTATGGAGAGCTATTTACCTAGCGGATTGCTAAAATACTTGAGACACCATCCAAAAAACACTTATAACTTCTTATTTTAGTAGTTTAGACACGACAAATATCTTAATATACATTAAGACAAGCAGTGGAAACCATTCACAACAGACGCTAAAATCCATGGTGTTTCTTATCTCCATTCTTGGAGTTTCAGCCAATCAGCGACAAGGAAAATAAATCATGTTTCTGGACTGGAATCACGGATTCATTTGCTGGGAATAAGATGGTGTGACATTCAACAGAAAAGTCTGGGAATACTGAGGTCCACTTTACATCCACTCAGAAACAGAAACTTATGTGAGTTTTACGTTTGTTTTATTTAATAAAGTGTAAAAAACAAGCTGATTTTTTTAGTTTCAAGAAGAAATAATCATCATCTGCATTATTTAAAAACTAAGGTTAGCTGCTGCAAGGCAGAGATTAACAATAACACGCAGGCTTGTTTCCACACCAACATAACAAACCACACTGATGCAATTAGTAGAAGATGTTGTTGCCAGGTTTCATAATCTGACATCTACTTTCTAATCAAACCTTTCTCTTTATTAAAAAGGACAGAATGTAATTAATTTTGGAGTTACCTAAATCTAATTTCGTAAAACCATGTTAACAGGTTGCGTCTAAAGGACCCAGATGGGAATTAACATCACGAAACTTCCTTTACATGTTCGGATGACTGAACAAGGCTTTCGGTGAATAGTCGATGCAGTTGAGGTGATGAAAAACCTCTGTGATCACATGTCGAATGCCATAATGAAACGCTCTGCAGATTAGAGATGTGCAGAGGTGATAGGATCTGGGCACTGAATGAAATGAGGAGGGGATTGTTGGTTTCTCCAGGCAGAAGGGAGAAAAAAAAAAGACCACTCGATCGATAACCTGCTGGCAGACATCTAACCCTAACTCTGCTGGCTTAAATGATTCTGATCTAACACCTCGGTTGAATACAGAAACATCCCAAGCTACACTGAGCCGTGGACTCCTTCTTTGGTCGCCTCATGGTTGCTTTGGAGAGAGGCTGGAAAGCCAAGGAGTCAATAAAAATGTGCCCCTGTGCTACTCACCAATGTTTGATTTTCATGGTAGAAATTTCAAGGCGTTGTAAGAGTGACAAACGCAAAATTTCTGAAATGTAGGGAAATCGGCTGCTAGGACAAGGAGGTATGGACAAAAAGAAAGCATACAAAAGCTATTTCTGTCACAAGAAGTGGAGAAAGAATCTGCTAGTTGGGGATTCCCGGAAATGGGGATTTCCGGCTTTTTGTTGTTGATGAGGCGAAGGTTGAACCCAGCGAACACCTCAGACAAAGCAAACCTCAAACAAAAAGATGCTTAATCTTATTTTCATGCTCTTTAGTGTTTTGGTTGTTGTTTCCTAGTAGATATGACACATTAAAAGTAGGGATGTCCCAATCAGCATTTTGGGCCTTCGATCCCTAATCGGATTGTTTAACTTCAAATCCGAGCCGATTTCGAGACCTGATCCAATATTTTTCCTTTAGTACTGAAATTTATCAAACTCAAATAAGACTAATGTCATCAATAAGCATTACAGTGAAACCAGTGACATCAAAATCTTACAGACAATTGAAGATCAACTTGAGTTTAATATTTCAAACAAAAGTCAAATGCAAAACACTTACTTTGTACATAATATTTAAAAAAAAACGTTTTCCCAGCAGGCTATATATATGTGCTGCCCTCCGTTTTTATAGGATCAAGTTCTTTCTATATTTTTGAGTAAATATCAGTGTTAAAAAGTTGCAGTATTAATATTGTTTTCACTATAAACTGAAATATCATTTGCAGCTCAGCAGCTGCCGTTTTTCATCCTCCTCGCTGCAGCAGCTAAAGAGGAGTTCTTCTCTTTTTATTTTGGTTTATGGCTCCGTGTAAATGCCAGAAGGTGAGTTTCTATGCATTTACAGCTAATATAGCTGATCTCTGATAATTAAAAAATGTCAAAATATCCATAGTTCCCTTGTTAAAAGGGTAGAGTGTGTTCTCAGAGGACAATATGGAGGGGTTTTCGTATCTTAGGGTCTTGTTCACGAATGCGTAAAAAGCTGGAGCGGGAGATCAACAAACGGATCGGGTCGGCGTCTTCGGTGAAGCAAGCGTTGTTCTGGTCTGTTGTGGGCCTTTTGGTTTCAACCGTCTCTTCACCTGTCAAGCTACATCCCTTCCAGGTCTCACGTTAAGCGATTATTGTCCATATTTGACTGTTTTTTGTTTTGTTTTTAAACAGTGACGGAAGGCCATTCAACTTTTTTACAGGTTAGTGTTCAAACCTCGGCAGAAATTTTACATTTTACGCATGGAGCACAGGTACCTAAGTCAGTCAAGACAGAAAACACTTATCTCGCTTACCGGCGTCACTCCTAAAATACAGGCTGACCGGCAGTGCAGGCTGTGGGATTCTGTTCACTTCAACTGAAAGTGTACTTGTAAGTCCAGTCTCCAGTGTGGCAGTGGAGCACAGATTCAGCCTCCAAAACAACATCTGAGTCCCCATGTCACGTCATCTTTTTGGGGGGAAATTTCTCAGCATTATGGTAATAACCTCTGCAGCAATCCCACTATTTTATTACGCACAAATGGGTGAGCATTTCAGATCCATGGAGGCCACTAAGTAACACCAGGCCACAGCAAGTGAACTGTTCATATTTTAAGTGCAATTGTTTCATTTCAGTTTTTCTTTTTTTTCTTTTTTCAGCTTGTATGAAATGAATAAAATTTTAAATGAATAAACAAATAAATGCTATTGAATATGTTATCTGAAAAATCAGTGAGTACAAATACAATATGACCAGATTTTTTGATCTTGTCAAAATTTCAGACATAAAAAAACGGGTTTATACTCTTGGTAGTGACCGATAGAACGAGATCACGGATGTAAGCGACTGAAACGTGTTTCCTCTGCACGGTGTCTGGTAGGGCTGGACGATATAGAAGAAGAGGATATCGATACAGGGAAAAGTCATATTGATAGATGTCGATAATTATCGAAAAATATCATAAAATGTAAAATATATATTTTAAATGCCTGCCCGCTCATTTTGGTACTCTTCAATTAACTAATTTTAACTAAGAATTTAATTGATTAATTTTTCAAACACTTCTTTTTATCATAACTAAATTTGTAGGACACAGAAACAAATCAAGAGACCTGAGTAACATCAGTAAATACAAAGAAAAGTAATGTTATTAACCATTATATTATATATATTTTAAAATTATGTAAATAATTTTAATTAAAGGATTACCTTGATGCTTTTTAGTCTGATAAACATTTAATGACACTTTATAATATTAATGGCTGAAACCTTTGGTTTAGTTTTTCAATAAAGCTTATTTAGTTTCAGGTCAGCTCTTCAGCTGTAGGCTAAAGCTAAAGCTAACCAGAAACTCACCAGAGTGAAGAGAGCTAAAGCCGTCTATCCAACCCTGTAGTGTGTTTTAAAGCATTTTTCGCTTCTGAGGACCAGCAGAACCGAGTGGACATTTTAAAAGCTACAGGTTGTTGTTAGCAGCTGGGTACGTTTCTTGTGTCTCTCTGTAACAGATTTGCAGCGAGCTGGAAGAGGGGAGTCCTGCTTAAAACAGCTGATCGTAGTTATTAGTATTATTACTACGTTTAGTGTTTTAGTGTGTTTAGTGGACGTAGCCTTTACCTGACCTACTAACATTTATCCAGAAAAACACAAAAAACACAAAAATTCTGTTTCAGCTCGAATCATTTCATCCTTTTTGTGGCTGACAGAGCTGCGTGGGTCAGCGTTAATGGTTTGTTTGGAGTAAGTAATGATTGTTGTATTAGGCTGCCTGATAGAATATGATGAAACTTTTTTTTCTATCGAGCTTTTTTATCGACCCCTTTTTCTTACTTATCGCACCACACTTACTTTTAATGAGGGTTTTTAGTATAAATTACTCTTTCGAAGCGATTCATCAACAATATTGCCATTGTATACAGCATTTTTCACTATTTAGACCACTTGATATGCTGGAACATTTTGTGTAGTGTCAGAAAACTCAGCATATGAAAGCTTGTTAGATTAGCCTATTTGTTAAATAAATCATCACTCCCAACATAATCAGAACCAGACTAAAGTATTTGATTGTGTGGGCGTTTTTTTCCCTCCTGCAGCGGCTCTGGGATAATCAGTGCTATGAAGACAGAATCTGAACCTTAAACTTCCTCTGCATATTCTGTGTCCTTTGAAGCCTTTCGTCTATGCAGGTTTATTAAAGGCCGATGCAGAAATGCATGTTGGGATTTGTTTCTTTCAACATTTCTTTATCTTTCAACAAAATAGCAGCAAAGAAAAAGAAGAGAGGAAGGCAATAAAAAAGTGTGTGATGATCTTAACTGCACAAGGAACAAAAGTGGCTTTAATATATAAATTTTTTGGATGTAAATTTAATAAAAAAGGTGATGCTGAAAGCTTCCACTGAGGCCAATTCGATCCCAGCTGTCTTTATTTTATTGTTGCTTATGCAATCCATAACATATGAAAATATCTATGGACTGTAAATGCTGGTGAGAAGAAATATTACACGTCTGATCTCTGTTGTCACTGCCTGGAGAATGTCCCAGGTTTGTATTATCAGGTTTTACTGGTGCGCATCTGGATCAGACCGTTCAGGCAGGTAATTATCATAAATAATACAGCTCCCGAAAAAGAGAAAACTGTGTTTACATAATGGGAGAAATGTGTTATTGTTATTTGTAATCTGTGTGTTTAATAAGGCTCATCCTTTGAGAAGCTGTCTTACTAATACTTCTCATTTGCATGTTGATTATCTTGCCTGCCCTCTCGCTCATTAGGCTTGTCAGTAAAACGGAAGGACGACCTGAAATGTTCTCACTTGGTTCATACAGGTGGTTTTACGAACATATTTATGTTTAGCATATAATCATATGTGGAGACGTCTAAATTATCTGCTTGAAATGTCGAACCAGTTATCTTAAACTAATGCATTCTGCTTGATTTTAATAACAAGGGGCTTTACTAAATAAAAGTAATTTTTTAAGCTGTTTATTACACGGACGCCTGATTCGGAGAAGTTAGGTCTGAGAGATAAATTACTCTGAAATAAAAAAACTCCTCAAAGAAAATAACTGACCATCAATTAGGAACACATGGTGGATGTTTTATTATCAAACTATTAGTGTTGAAAGTGCTGGACTTCATTCTTTTCTTGTAAGCTTTGCTGAGTAACCTTTAATTACTGGAATGATTCCTTGATTCGTGGAAAATGGGGTGCATGTGGGAGTTGCTCTGTTGTTGAACAAAAAATGGAACAAGCAAGTGGATGAAATTAACTTTTAATGACGCCGTTCCTGGCTGCAACCCTGCCAACCCGAATAGGGGTCTGTGCGAAACATTTTAAGCCAGAATGCTTTGCTAATTTGGGACAATATCAGTTGAAGATGGCATCAAAGCTCGGTTTGAAAAGAGGGACCATTCCTGCAATCAGAGACTTCCCTGCAATTCAAACGGTAAGGCTGTTGTTTTATTACTGTACTGTGTTTAACAAGCAGCATGCAGGTAACTGCTAATGGGGATACAGGGAAGGGAGTCGGGGCTTTAGGGGACGGTGGACGCCATGTTGGAAATATTCAGAGGTTGCAAACTGCCAAAACCACAGAGAAAGCTGAAGTGGGAAACGTGTTGAATGAATTGAATCATGTAGGTCGTGGCCAGGTTGGGTTCAGTCATAACTTGAGCCATGATATTATTTTAGAGTGAGATGCTGAAGCGGCGCCTACAGTGTCAACCCCCCTCCTTCCTGCCACAGATCAACGCGCCCCTCTTTTCCATTATTATAATGACCATCCGGTAAAGCCGAAATATCTCACGTAATCTCGTGAGACAATACTGCATTTGGAAAAAAGCACAATCTTTAATTTTTTTTTGCCTTCCATACACTTGTTCATAGTTCTTATTTTGACTAATTAAGTGATAGATATTTTTTTAAATTTAAAATGACTCTAAAATGTCTTCACTGCACTGGACAGTTTAATATTGAACAGCAAAACTATGTTCCACTTGCTTTTATTATATGTGTGCTTATACAAGAAAATAGCCACAAGTTAACAGCATTTTATTATTTCATACTTATTTAAAATTAATTTAAAAAATATTTTATGTGAATTTAATCACATGTGAATTTGAATCACTGGAGCTGATTTATACATTATCTGCAGCAGCCTGGTGGCTGATGTCAAAATTATAATAGCACACTGAGCAAAACACATGATGAGAAACTTCAGAAGGTTGCAAGCATGGCCACTGTTCTTGATATTTATTCGAAAACTTCTGCGGGAAATGGACACTCATGTTCAGCAGGTCTTAAGATTTGCAAAAAAATATAAAAACACTCACAAATCTTTCTTTTTCTTTTTTTCACTCGCAGTCAGCGCTTTGAGAAAGAAGGGCAGCTAGATTCGTGCAAAGTCTATGGTACCTAAGCATCAAGTGGGTGTCACACCAGAAGCTTTTTTGTTCCGTCATTTTGACCGGCAGAGTCAAAAAACCGGGTCCGAATCTATTTTTATCTATCAAATTTTATTGTGTGTGTGTGAGGGGGGGGAGTTGCCTATCTCCATCAATTGTCGGAGGAGTTAACACCTATTCAATAGTATCTGTTAAGTAGTATTCAATCAAAACAACCCGACCAGAGAACTACACATAAAAGTGAAATTAAACGCTTGTGCTACTATTAGAATACCTCATGTGGTTCCTGCACGGCATGGAATGAAAATGCTCTTTTTTTTTCTTTTTTGTAATCTAACAGTCCGATTGTAGCAGAAGTTATTCAATTACGTTATTCACTTCAGACAAAAAGTTTAACATGAGGAAACATTTCTCCCATTGTAGTGACCATAAGTCAGATACTCTCACAACGAGCTGTTTCCTGGAGGAAACCCTGCAAGCAGCAGCAGGCGCGGTACAACATCTGTCGCGCACATCGGGCTCTATGGCGCGCATCTAACCGGGCGCACTGGGATGGATGAACTGTAATCTGTCCATGGTGCACCGTGCCTTTCACCCAATAACAGCTGGAGAAATGCACCAGATCCCCCGCGACCCTCCAAGGAGAAGCGGGATAAATAATGGATGGAATTTCTTTACTTGGACTCCATGCATAGAGATGGAATAAAATCTGCACATCATGTAAAGCGGTCAGAGGGAGGTGTGAAAACTATATTGTAAAAATAACGGAAAGCCTTCAGATTTTTCCGTCACAGTTCTAAAAAAAAGTGTAAAATACGGAGAATATTCCGTTAACGTGACCCATGCGTCAGGCTGCCACCCACCAAATAGCGAGCGTCGGTGCAGCGGGCATCAGAATGTACCTCAACGCGTCCACGCAGCTGCTGCCTGGAATTGGGAAAACTGAACTTTGGGGCAGCAAACGTGGGGAGTCAACCAATATCTTTGTATTGACGTCATTCAAAAAACGAACCTCCTCGATATGCAGCTCATGGAGCAAATGGTGAAGCTCTCCAAACTGAGAACGCCTCTGAAATAAATTTTAAAGCATCAACTTTGATCCGTTCGAGCGATTTGACACCTGGACACGCTGACGAGTGTGACAGACGGAAGAAACTGGCAACAGCGACTTCTCCTGACAGATTGCCTTAAAGCTGTATCACTTATCTTCTTACCTTTTCAAATACGTCACTTCAGTAACTTTCGTCCTGTCAGTGTTTGTACAGTTGAAATTATTGGTCCCAACACCACTGTGGGAGACCGTGTTAAAGTTTGTTCAGGCAGTGTAGCAGCTCATTATCAGGGTCCGCTCTCTTCCTGCCTGCAGAGCTCTGATTGCCTCAGCTGGGTTGTTTTCCATCTTTCAGAACCATACAACAGCTGCTTCAACCAAGTTGTTGAAAAAGTCCAAACTAAGAGAATAAAAACCACAATGAAAATGGCCATATTTGTTTTTATGAGAAGACAAGACAGAGCAAAGGGAAACATTACAACCACTGCAGTAAACTGTGCTCCATCTGGCTTTTACCATCAACTTTAGGTTGATGTACTGCTGGGTAAGTGGCCCAATCACCGATGGAAATGGTAGCGTATGGTATGCTTACGGACATCAAACAGGAGTGAAGCTGAACATAAAGTGTCACTGTGACCTGGTGAAACAGTAAAAGGGGGGGAAAAACTAAACTGTTTCTGACGGACTGTGTGTTTCACAGTAATCATTTTCATTTAACTGAGTGGGAATTTTCCTCGTCTTTGAAAAGTTTCCATATCTTACAGTTTTGGTTAAAGTAATGAAGAAACACATTAGATTTTTCCAGCCAAATTCTCTCCATCGTCTGGAGCTGTGTCGACTTTTACACAATAAATGCCAATCACCTGCTGATAATTCGGTCTGTAATACATCTTCCCAGCTCATAAAAAAATATTACACCCGTCTGAGCCTCAGTGTGATCCACTCTAGAGATCAGTGGTTAGAGATTTAACATTTTGTGTGAGCTATTTTTTCTAATTGCTTCTCTGCACCAGGATAAAGTGCAACTCACCACCCAAAAATCTGCTTTTTTTTTTGGCTGATAAACTGTATAAATGAGCGTCTAATAGAGGTGTTTACATGTCTGGCTGTTATTTTTGGTATTTTAGTACATTTTAGGGTGCCGTCTTCAGTTTAAAGTTTATTCTGCACATGCATTTGAATGAGGCATTGCTGCTGGCTCAGCATTTATTGCTGCCATCAGCCATTCTGCCACTGTGGAGTTTAAATAAGCTCTCGGCCACACCTCCACAGCGAGCTGGTTTTGGAATAGCAGGGAAATGTTGAGGGCTCCCCTTCCATTGGTCCGCCAGGCAACGCCTCCATTTGCCTCATTTTTCAAACCAGAAATGTAGGTGGTAGATGACTTTGGAAGGAAAGCGACTAGGTCTTTAAATTATTGTGCTGAAGCTGAAATTGGTGGTGGAGGTGCAGAAACCTCTCCTTTATAGGGAAATTCAGGATCTGACTTTTGTTTTCTTTTACCAAACTGAAAAATCCCATCAAATTTTGATATGTTTGCACTCTGATGGTTAATATTGCATCAAATAACTGCATATCACTAGAGAAGACGAAATTATATATAAACCTGGGTTTAGAAAAGGATAACAAAGATGTTTCAAGTCTATAAAAGTAGCTCCGAAAATGGCAGTAAGATGGGGTTGGTGTTTATACACGAGTCATGTTCCATGCAGTAAATACAGAATATAGGATTTAGTGAAACCCCTCCAACAATTTTCTACTCTACACTGAGCAATTGGCTTTCAATGCTTTGAAAAGAAACCATCAAATGAAACGATTTTCTGTCTCAAGGCCACTGATGCAAACTGTCAAAGTGACTCAGAGCGGCTCCGGCGCTGAAAAGGTAATAACACCAGGTGTGATCCTCAGTCAAAATTAAAGTGAATAAGTGTCCTTCATAGTGATTATTTGATTGGCCCTTGCCTATCTAAGTTTGGCCTCGGATAATTGGACAAATCTTTGGAAACGTGGGTTCACGGAGTACACTGTTGCAAATAAGAGATGAGATGACGCACTTTCAGCACAAAGCGAAACTCTCAAGGATAGTAAGTCATGATTCTATTGAAAACAGAGTTATTGAATTGTATTTCTTTCATAGAAAAACCAAACTGAAGGGCTGACCGGTTCAAAAAGGAAATACTTGGAAGTAATTATCTGGCTGGTTCAAATTCCAGCAACACTGAAGGCTCTGATTTTATCATTGCACCTTGTTGTAAAGTAAAATATTCCCAAGCTTTTACCAAAGGCCAATTAACGTGGAAAACAAAAGTATTCTTTTATGTTCCACCCACTGACCCTTAACAAAGAGCATCATATGCGTCAGTAACTTTTGACTGGAGAATGAAATGATCCGGGTGAATACAGAACATCTTGAATGTTTTTCTGCTCCGGCCGCTTCAAAACATTCCTTATAGCTCAGATCGCAGCTTTGAAGACTGTGTTTTCGCCTCAAGGCTGCTTTTATAGAAAGCAAAGGGTTTTCTTTTTCATCTGACACAACCAGAAGCAATACTGCAGTTTGACAGCCGGGAAAAATTAATCCACAAAAGTGGTCTTCTCTTTGAGCATTTTTATTGGCCCATACACCTCCTATTTTCACTGTAGTTGATTAGACTTCACTTTAGTCCAAGCTAGGTAGATCGGAGATACGGTTCAAATGCCCAGACTGCACGATCCGGCATGGAGCGCAGCTATTCCTAGTACAGACACTATCAAGGAATAAATAAAATGGCTGCCCGTAAGCGCTTAACTTGGTTTGTGCACAGATTATGAAGCAGGGACACAAATAAAAGAGTGCAAAGTTTCCCCTGGGACATATCTCTGAATATATATATTCCTCAGATTTTTTTGTTTTGATTTTTTTTTTTTTGATAAAGCACATCTAAAATATGGATTTGTGCTCCTGATTTGTCTTCTACAAAGCAGTCAATCTAAGAGCATCTTTCACTCTCCTTGGCACTGACTGTCTGGATTTACAAAATAAGTAATACAGAAGACTGTAGATGTTACCTTACAAAAAATGCAGGTAAATGAAAAAAACTTGATGAAAGGGAACTGAAGGATGTTTCTCCAGTATGTGCTGAGGTATTTCTGCGGTTCTCTGCAGTCTGGTTTTCATAGATATGAGATCATATGAACATGAAATCCAATATTTTCCACCACGTTACATGTGAAACAACTTCAACTTCACAACTGAGTAGTTCTTTGTTTTAAAAAACAAAAGATTCTCTGATTCTAAATCAATTTCTACAGATCGCTTCGTACTTTTAAAGATCGATCCTTGTGTTTACTCATTCAACGTAAACAACATGGCATCAGACACTAGCAGTACCGCTAGCCAACTTTGAAAATGCCCACATTTGGCATTGGTTTGGCATTATTTGTGGCTCAGAACAGACATACAGAAAGATGAGCTTGACGGAAATAAAGAGACTTGTGAGTGAAATGGAGGTGAAGTACTGCTGAAGTATGACCAGCTGCAGGAGCGACAGGCTGCGACAGATCCAACATCTCACGTCCGAGCCGTCCGCATCATGTAAAAGTTAAGCAAACATGACAACGACCAATCTGTACCTTCTCTAAAGTTAACTGTAGAGATTGTGGGCTTCATTTGCCAGAATTCGCACTGTGCTATGATATCGTGTCTCGCAAATGTCTTTTCAAAGAAGTCATCCCAAACACGTTACATGTTGGTTTCTTTTGGTGCAGTTTTGAACCCCTGAAATATCAACCATGTTGATGTCTGCAGTAGCAAATTCTGTCTTACCAACCGCCGTGAAGCACAGAATTAAAGTCCTGCTCAGACAAATGGGGTGGAGAACTGAAATTGCGCATTAGTGCAGTTGGATTAAAAGGTTGTAAAACACCCCAGATGGCAACAATGCAGCACCTCCGAGACGCTCCGAACTCACAAGGGAATAGTGCTAGCGATTCTTAAGAAAACATTGGTGAAATAAGTTTTGTGGCAGATAATGCCTTATTCAGAAGCTGCACTTTCAATCTGCAACTCTCCCGAAGGACTTAAAATGGCTCCAAACCTGTCTGGGTGAGTAAATGACATAATACAAGCTAGAAATAAGGTCCAGGTTGCAAAAAAATTGTACTTTTACTTTTAAAGATTGTTTTGTACCTATTTATCTCACACTTTCTCTCTGAGAAACTAGAAAAATATTTCTCAATAAATTAAATTAAAAAAATAAACTGTGGAAGAAATTATGATTTTCGTTTTTATTTAGATTTTACTTTAAAATAAGCTGGAAACATTGTATACCCTTCTCAATAACCAATCTTTATTATATTAATTTAAAACCTTTTTTTATAATTGGTGACCAGGTCTTTGCATCTTTCCACTGATATTTATTTGAATTATTCCAGGAAGAATAAAAAACAATGCCCAAAGGTGTTGATAGCTGGACATCGCACTCTAAATGCTCCTCTTCCTCCTTCGGCTGCTTGAGGACCTTCATCTGAAGGCTCAGCTGAGTTGTGATCACAGCTCACAGACAGTGAAAAGCCTCATTCAACACTTGTACAGGATGTGTTACAGAGTGACAGATGAACTCATGGACTCCATCCTCCAGCAGCCTTTTACAGTCTTGTTGTTTTTTTTCTTTTTTAATCACTTTCATTATACTGTTGCAGAAGTGCATTGAAAAGACCGACTACTCTTGATGTAGAGGCGCAGCTCCTGGATGACCAAGCTCCTCACCCTACCTCTAAGGGAGGGCTCCGACACCCTGCAGAGGAAAGTCACTTCTGACGCTTGTATTCGTGATCTTGTTATGTCAATCACTTCCCAGAGCTTTTGAGCATAGATGAGGGTAGGAACGTCATTCGACTTCTAAATGGAGAGCTTCACATTTCGGCTTAGCTCCCTCTTCACCAGGACAGACCAATGCAGCGCTAGCATCCCTGCAGATCTGCAATCCGCCTAGTGATGTCCTGCTCCATTGTTCCCCTAATTTGTGAACAAGACCCCCAGATACCTTAAATACTCCACTTAGGTCACCTGGAAAAGACACTCTTCCATATTTCTGGCTCAAGTCTATGGTTTTTGATTTGGAGGTGCCGATTTTCATCAGAGTTGGTTCACAGCTGCAGCGAACATGGAGATCACATCCTGATGTCATGCCTTGGCTCAAAGCCATAACAAAAAAAATTATGGTGAGACAATATACTTCAAAGCGAGTTGAAGAATTTAGTTAAATAATGTAAAGCAAAAGAACAAACCAAGACAAAGAGTGTGGAGCAAAACTCCCACACCAAATAATAAGCAAACCAAAAATGTGTCTGTGGGGAAGAGAAGCTCTTCCCCTGAACTGAGAAAGGAGGGGAAACTAATTTATACAGTTTATAAGTTTAAAAAAAAGTTTATTTGGGTGGAGAGTTGTACTTTAACTAAATTATGTCAGTGAGCAAAAGACTTTCTATGGTTATTACATGAACTCAGCATTTGGTATTATTAGACACACATATCATGGCTGTGAGGTCCTCGGTGACAATTACAGAAAAAAAAATAGGATTAAATGGGAGTTTGAATGCAGCGCTCAGAAATTACATTTCAAGTCCCAACTCTAAATCTCTATTGAAACTAACTTATTATAGAGCTTATTTCCCATCAATTCATTTTCATTTGACTTAATTGAAGCACATATCCTTCGGTCACACATTGAGCCACGAGAGATATGAGTGACGCACGCAGCTCAACCGCTCTGGAAGACGATCTCCATTCTTGAACAAGAAACTTGTTTTCAGATGTGCTTTCCACTCAGGTTCTTCTTCTTGAGACGTTTACTTATATACTGAGGGGTAGCACAACATCTTTTAGTATGTTTATTTTTTTGGTTTTTTGTTTAAAGGGCTTCTTGCACTAAAGAGGATGACTAAGAACAGAATTAATTTTAGAGCACCTTGTGAGCCTGTTGCTATACCAACCACGGAGTTGACTTTAGCGATAACTATCCGCATTAATTTCTGACTACGGGCTCGGGAATGGGGGAAACTGTGCATTGATGCTGCCTGTTGCATGCGTGTTAAGGAGCGATTTTTAAATAAATAATGAAACAGAAAAGCTTGTTGATGCAGTGTTTCCTGATTAAATTGAAGAGGGGGAAAGGATTTGCGAGCACTCAGTGTGTTTAAAGGAGGAGACACACGGATTACATTATGTTCGCCAGCAGGAGTGTGTGGTCAGATACTGTGTTGAACAAGCCAGCAGGAAAATGCCTGCTGAGAGCTTTCGGCAGGGCTGTAACAGATTTTCACTTGAGAGACACACACTGCAATCTATTCTTTATAGTCACGTGTTGTACCACTATTAGCGACGATGTAATGGCATTCCTATTCAGGCACATTTAGGATGTGGTATTTGTTCATGTGGAAGTAATGAAACGATGCTCTGAACTCAGGTAGACCTGTGTGGACTGGCTATAAGGAGAGGGAACCTCTGGGCTCTCCCATTAAAATAATGAAAATTAAATTAATTTGTGCCGACTCAGCCCCCCCACAAAACCTGCTAAAATGTGCACAGCACTCTAATTCAGATTCATTTGCAGCATGACAGAGGAGTTATTCCTAAGTGCAAAGCCAGGAAAAAGTATTTATTCTGGTAAGGACTGCACCGTTTCTGTTCCTCAGGTAAATGTTCAAGGGGAAGTACAGTTTGGACCTTATTTATGGCATGCATTCATTAACTCACCCAGACAATTTTGGAGGCGCTTAGAGCCCTTCGGGAGATGTTTAAATCTATTCCTGATCAGTGTATATCCATATAATGGGATTTCTTCAAGCAACCAAAGTGCATGTTTGGTGTTGGTATGTTTGCACATTGCACAAACACAATGACCATGTTAACTAAGTTCAGTTACCTATGCAGACTACAGCTGTAATGGCAGATGGCTGCAACATCATTGAAACCACCGGTTAGAGTAAATTGCAATTGGTTGGAATAAAAGCCTGTAAAAACACCCTGGATGACAACAGTGCAGCACCCCCTAGACCAGTGGTGTCAAACTACTTTCCGTGTTGGGCCAAACCAAGCTGATGAATATCCCTAAAGGGCCGGTTGTGGCAGAAAGTATAGATAAAACTATAACAGACCTAAAATCAGCCTCCGCATTCAAAAAGTACGTGTTAAAATTAAATAATCCAACAACTTTACATAATAATGTGATTAAGGACTGTTAAAATAAACACTTATTTTATTTTATTAATAAAATTGTATTGGGGTGCACAAAAGTGGAACTTATATTTTCCATCTATAGGGTTCTCTAGAGTTTAGAGGGCCACATAAATGGCCACAGAGGGCCAGTTTTGGCCCCAGGGCTTTGAGTTCGACACGTGTGCCCTAGAAGAAGCTCCAAACTCACAGAGTAATAGTGCTAGCGATTCATGACAAAAAATTTGTGAAATGAAAGAGTTTTGTGGAAGAGGCTGCACTTTGGTTCCCCCATCAACTCTCATAGATATAAGCTGATGGCAAATGGATGTAAATTTATCCTGAACAATGTTAATTTTGACAAAACATTTTAACTTGGTTTAGTCTGTTAGTTTTGACTAAACTGAATCTTAGTTTTAGTCAAAATTTAGTCATTGTTTTTAGTTTAACTTTAGTCACCTTAAATTCCTAAAATACGTGTGACTGTTTAAAATAATTTTCTACTTCTGGCAAGATATATGAACATTCTGAGATGCTACAGATCAATTAATTAACCACACAATGCTGTTATAAGATCACATATGCATTTTGATAAATGGCTAACCCACATTAGCATGTAGCCACTTACCTCTCTGTCCATCAGGCGTCAACGTGTTCGCTGATCCAGCTGCTGTTCTTTAGGAATGTAGAATAAAATCCTGTAACCCATTAAGCCAAACGGGCGTTTTCACAGAGAAAGTAAAATTCTAACAAAAAAAAGTTATTTAAGATGGTAAAAACCGAAGCATCAATGAGCTGTGAGGAGGAGGAGGGTGTGTTTGGAACTATAGCAGAGGTAAGCCGTTTTGCCTACAGGGGCAGTGCAGACACCTCTAGCACTCCCTTGTTTTCACTTAGTGACATCACTAGTTGAACAATTTGAAAATTCAGTCCTTTTCCAGGAGAGGGATGGGCAGCTGCTAAATGAGCGGGATTAAGGAGGATAACTCAGACGTGCGTGAATTAAACCAAAAACTAATCTGGTGGGGGTTTTTTATGAGAAAATTCAATTAACAGATGATTGAAGACTCCAAAAACTGGATTTTGCATGATATAGGCCCTTTAAAACAAAATGTCTAAGACAATTTACTTTTGAGAGAATATTGAAGTTTTATTTGCGTCTTTAGGTTGTCATGCTCTCTCCATGAAAAGCTGCTAGCTTATTTTTTGTACTCGTTTTTTTTTTTGTCACGTTAAATTGGCCCATACATCTTTTCTTAATTTTCCATCAGCCGTGAATTGTTTCTACTTTTTATCATAACATGATCAGCTGTTGCATTCTCGGGAGTTTGTTCAAACGGTGATTAGCGTTACGTCTCAGTAAGGAAACAGATTGGTTCTCTTCTCAGCCAGTCCCCCCGTTCCATTTATTGAGTGGTTCTTTTGTCTCTTCCTTGTATCTTTTCCACGATCTCATTGGATTTTCGTCATTGTTGATTTTCGTCTCGTCTCTTGTTCATCAACGGAAAAGTCCATCAATTTAGTCATCGTCTATTTATCTAATGTATTTTTTTACGTTTTCGCTTGGTTTTCATCTGGAAAAATATATTTGTGATTAATATAATGGCGAAAAAAAAAATTGTGTGAAAAAAATTACCACTTATCCTAAAGGACCTCAGGTTAGTCAAATTGCACTTCCCCCTTAAATCCAGATAAGGATAACCTGATTTTAATTAAAAGGAAAAATAGGTGAGCCGCTGTTTAATGGGATCAACGTCCAGCCAGCATTTAACTGGAACAAGGCTTTAGATCGGTATGGAGAAATTTTGCAGCTCTCTTCTCTACAGAACTTTTTTATCATTCAGTCACACACAGGGTTTTTTAGAGCATAAAAGCTGATGAAGGCATACATAATATGGACAAACGCTGCCAACCAAATATGAGGTCAATGTGGAAGTAAAAAAGACTGCAGTTCCCTCCTCAACCACTAAACAGTGGTTTGAGCAAGGGGCAATTTCCCATCGACTCCCATAGTAAAAATGTTTTAAGCCTGATTTAAAAAAATTGTTTAGGTTTAGTATGTCAAGTTTGGGTGTAATTTAAGCTGTAAATTATGAGTAATAGGGAGCATACTCTTTTAATTGACTGCTCTCAGTTGAGCAGTCAGTGCCAACGTGGGTGGCTAGCAGCTTATTTAACCTGTTTATTCCAGAAAAGCCCGCAGCCTCATGTTAACAGTCTCACCTCTTCTTTCTTTGAACACAGATGGCTTGGTGTGGTATTAACTGCACTGCCGTCCAAGAAGTCTCTGCGTGCTAATCTCCTTTAGCTTCAGTTAGCGCATGGCTACATCGGCTCAGAGTGTCTATCATCCATGCACATTTTTTGTATTTTCCGGACATGACGAGTTGCATCAACCAAATATTTTCCATATTCGGCCAGTCTTTTTTAAACTGCGACAGAAACATCTAAAGGCTGTTTCATTTTGACAGATTGCATTTCAACCCCTGACCACTTGGCACACACATTTTCAACTTTACGCACAGAGTTCAGGTAACGGAATCAATTAAGAAACGATTCCTATAAGAGCATCTGAGCATCATCTCAGATCTGGACACCACAACCAAAGGCATCTCACTATCCGGGAGCTGACAGTGCGTTGAAGAGTTACGCAGGCTTTGGAGCGCATCTGTGAGTGACAGATCGTTGCAGCTTAACCACTAATGCAATGGAGAAAATATGTCAGCTAATTATTTGAACTCCTGTTGGACATTAGGCTTAATCTGCCAGCTGGTGGCCACAACCTAGCAGCCGATGGGGGAAAGGAGGAGGACATGACTCATGATTACTAACGACTTTCACCTCACTTTTAATAAATTAAGTCATGGGAGGCTTTCTATTGACAGGAAGTAGGTGAAAGAAAGGCTCCAAGCAAACAATATGTAAGAAAAGCAAATAAATAATTCATTTTCTTGATCTAAAAAGTCAGAATTTAGGACCCAATTACAGCGAGCCTTGGGATTAATTGAAAATGACCCCTTGGGCTTGATGCAAAAAGAGCTTTGGCTCATGAAAAATGAGCATGAGCAAGACAATGTATGCAGGGGCTCATTAGAATGTTCAGCATTTCAATTCCAATTAATAACACAATTCATCTTCCAGAAAGTGAAAACTCAAAGAGGGATTTATTCTGTGAACAACAGAGCAAATGAGAAACAGTCACAAAACCCGTCCTCTAATTACTTTCATCCCCCACTGCTTTCATTCTCTGTGCTGTTCTTTTACATTTGTGGAAGCAGGCGACCGGAGACTGATGCCGGCGTTCGCCCGGCTCACACAGTTCAGGAGGAGCCATCAGTGCTGCATCTTATTGAATCAGCACTGGTCAGGCACCATCCTGCCCGAGATACAATCTCTAACAACATGGGAGGACAACAATAGATCCACTGCCTGACCAGAACGGAGGCAGTGCTTTGCTTCAACACAACTCACTCTGAATTATAGCTCAGCAAACATGTTTCCAAAAGAAAGAAAAAAACATCCAGAATTCACTTGAAAAATTTGCTCAACAAAAAACTAAGGGTGTAGGAATTAGATACTCTTTTGGTAGAAAAACTCCAGGCTGAACCACCTGGAAGATCAGCAAAAAGAAGAAGCTTCTTCTTAATAACTTTGCCTTTATTTCTAAAACATTGCCATTGTTACTTTTATCAGTAACACAGAAATCTAACTAATTACTGTTTCCGTCATTAAAACGCTATTCCTGTTACTGAATGTTAAATGTGTTGCAAATCTATGAATGGATAGAGTAAAGTAAGTATTCCAAACACTACGCAGGGAGCCGGATTGCACACTAGGTGTAGTTTTAAACAGTTTTAAACAACTGAAAACAATGTAGGAACCACAACTAGATCTTGTAAAATCTGTACCATGAGCTTTTTAGTGCTGTTGTTGTATTTATTTATCTATTTGTGTGTTCTGGTTGTGTATTCTCATTGTTTCATTTGTCTATTGTTTCTCTGTCTCTCTCTCTCTCTCTCTCTCTCTGCAGGTCTGGATGTTTTCTTTGTCCCCCTTCTTCTCTTGTATCTTCAACTCTCCCTCCCCCTCTAAACTTTTTTTTTTCTTACCTATAATCTTCATTCCCCCCCCCCCTTACTTTCCATCTTAACAATATCCTAAAAAAAAAAAACTCACAGCAATTTCTAATAAAGATTTCTTACATATTCGTGTCAAGAGGAGTACTATAGCAATAGCTGTAATGCTCCACTCGTGAAAATATAAACCTGCTGGGCTTCTACTTGGTACTCAGACATCAGGTTTGAATGCCGCACTGATAGACAGAACACGTAAAAAAAAATCTGAAAACATTTCACCAATTAAAGTGATGAGAATTCGGCATGGAGTTCTGAATTCTACTTTCTGAATGAGGGGTTTTCAGGTTGATTCAGCGGGAGGAAACCCCCCTGCATGCCCTCTTTTTGCACCAGTGTCTTGGTGGCAGCGATCCATCACCAGCATGCGCTCCATGTCTCCATAACTCCACAGCGCGCTTTCATCTTGAGGATAAGGAGATGTACAGAGTATGGTGTCCAGTACTGAGATGACACTTCAGATGCCCTCATGGGAATCCTTCTCTAGATTGAAGGAAGTGAGGGGATTTTTAATCCATCCTGAGAGACGGGGCCAGTCCCCAGTAGGGATAGGTTAGTGCAGGGGTTGCCAGCTCCAGTCCTGCTCCAACACAGCTGAATCAAAAGGCTGAATCCCCTGCTTGGTATGTCAGCGGATTTTGAAAACGCCAGGTCATTAACTATTTATTTGATTCAGAAGTGTTGGAGCAGGGATACATCCAAAAGTTGCATTATAGTGGCACAGGAGAACTGTACTTTCAGACCCCTGTGTCAGTGTAATATTCTCATGATATAATTTGAATTATAATACCACAATTTCACTGTATCACTGCAGGCTTTAAGTCTTCTTACACATGCTTATGGAGATGGAAAGAGCAAAAGTAACAATGCAGTTACTGCAAATTTTAATTCCTAACTTCAGAGAAAAGTAGTGAGACAAAGCTAAAGTCATTGTTATATATAGAAGCAATTCACTTAAAAAGCTTTAACAAATCAACAGTGGTGAAAGACAGAAAGGGAAACATGGCATAAACACTTGCTGAATTCAGCAAACCCGCTTAATTAACTAAATATTATCATCTGTCATTTCCCTGCATTCCTAATTAAATTTATTTTTATTTTATTAAAAAAAGCTGTTTCTATTGAGGCTAAAAGCAATCTAAGATATTTATATTAATAAATACCAATATCACTAGGTACCTAGTTGCTCTTGGCCGTTTACAGTTATTTGAATACAGAAACGCCCCAAATTAACCATATTTGGTAACACCACCTCTTCTGACGCATGCATGAAATCCTTGCACTGTTTGAAAAATGATGCCCAAGAAAGCAAAGAAAGGAATATTAACGACAGCGAGATCGGGGGGAAACATAAGTGGGGCAAAAAAAAAGTATTCATAATGAACAGACTTTTAAAAATATAGTTAACACAAATTAATTTCAACAGCGATATTAACTATCTCTATTATCAGCGGACTCTCTGCTTCATCTACCCCTCCTCAGCATGGGCCAGTTATATTCCTGTTGCAGACATAAAGATTAAGGCGTAGAATCGCGTAATTTGCTGTTATTAACTTTTGTGGAAAATCCTTAACTTTTTTAAACAAATTAAATAGGTTAAATTAGTACTCAACATTGCTGTTTGGTTCTATCAGCCCAGGGGGAACCATTAAAATAAATAACCTAGCTTGGAGAAAGAATTATTCGTACACATAAAAAAAACGGATTTGTGCAAAAAGTACGGTTGATAAATGAGGGCAGAGGACCTTATTTATAGCCTTCATTAAATTCTTTTCATCACCCACACAATTTTGGTGCCACTTGAAGTCCTTCAGGAGATATTTAGATCCAATTATGATCAGCATATATCCATATAATTGGGGTTTTTGAGGCACCCAAAGTGCAGCTTCTAAATAAAACATTATATGCCACAAAACTCCTTCATTTCACCAATGTTTTGTCATGAATCGCTACCACTCTTCCCCTGTGGGTTTAGAGCATCTCTGAGGTTGTTGTCATCTTCCGGGGTGTTTTTCATGCGTTTATCCCGACATACAACTAACAATACAGTCCGTTCACTCCGTTCCCTGAAGGTGGTCTATCAAGTTAAAGAAATTAGATGAGCCAAACAGAAAGTGAGACGTGAGCCAGCAAAGTGCATCTGGTATATTTCAAAATAAAATCTGTGTTGAAATTTTTTCCCCTTCTTTTCCTTTTTTAGTATTAATGACAGGGACAGAGTTCTTTTATTTTTTACGCTATGTATGTTGTTTTTAATATATATATATATTTAAACATATGACACATTTTTTCAGTGTTTTGACAACTATTACTGGCATTCATTTTTTTGCCATTTGGGGACCCATGGACCGGAAGTAGAAGGGCGTGACTTAGGCTCCCCATAATCTGTAATTTTGGACAGATTGATGGATAGCCAATTAGATATGTTTTATTTAGGTGTGAACGGTCTACCCGCTTTTTAACTGAAGTCATGTGAAGGTGTGGTGGAGAAATTACAGATGACTCATGTCAGAAGAGTGCATCCTCCAAAGGAGAGAGGTTCCCCGGTACAGATTTATAACATTGACATTACTCATTGCTCACCAAGCTGCAGCTGATGGGAGGTTTGCTATTAATCCAGCAGCACAGAGACGGGAGTCCCGCTGAAACTCCTCTGGGGTCTGTCAGTAACAACAGTGTAGTGTCACATCTTTCACACTTTACCATCAGGAGAGAACCATAGACACATTTAGTTGGAAATATTGTTGTGCAGGGTGAGGCTACTGGTTTATATGCAGTGTTCCGAGCAACAAAGATGCATGTCTTGTGGGAAAAAGGAAAAGGCCTCATGTGAAAGACGCAGGATGGAGGATTTCTGGGGGAATTACACAGAATTACACTGCACAATACACAGAGCATATTTCAATCGGATTAGTATTGGTTTTATTAGAGAACAGATGCAGGAGAAAAACCTAGACATCCCTCCTCCCAGCGATGTTCTCCATCTTTTTCAAAATGTAGTTTCTTCACTAAGTTTGCATGTGCCCTGGGGGTCTCTTCCCCATCAACTTCTCCCATTAAAAAAGATGAGAAAGGCCTGTCATTTACATCATAGATATACCTCAACTATGAGACACAAAATGAGAGAAAAATCTTCAGAAAATCACGTGGTCCAAATTTTAAAGTATGTATTTGGAAATTACAGTGGAAATTAAGTATTTGGTGACATAAACAAGCCTGATTTCCTGCTCTCACAGAACTGTAACTTCTTCTGTAAGGTGAAACCTGTTTTGAACTCGTTATCGGTATAAAAGACACCTGTCCACAAACTCAAACAGTTACACTCCAAACTCCACTATGGCCAAGACCAAAGAGCTGACAAAGTACACCAGAGACAACATTGTTGACCCCGACCTGGGAAGACTAAATATGCAATAGATAAGCAGCTTAGTGTAAAGAAATCAGCTGTGGGAGCAATTATTAGAAAATGGAAGACATAAGAGACCAATGATAATCTCCCTCCATCTGAGGCTTCATGCAAGATCTCACCGAATGAGGTCAAAAAGATCACCAGAACGGTGAGCAAAAATCCCAGAAAAACATGGGGGGGTTGTAGTAAATTACCTGCAAAGAGCTGGGACAAAAGTAACAAAGGGTACGATCGGTAACACACTACGCCATCAGGGACTCAAAACCTTGCAATGCCAGATAGGTACCCCTGCTTAAGCCAGTACATGTCCAGGCCCATCTGAAGTTTGCTAGAGAGCATTTGGATGATCCAGAAGAGGATTTGGAGAATGTCATGTGGTCAGATGAAGCCAAAATAAAACGTTTTGGTAGAACTCTACTTGTCATGTTTTGGAAGACAAAGAATGCTGAGTTGCATCTAAAGAACACCATACCTACTGTGAAGCTTGGGGGTGGAAACATCATGATTTGGGGCTGTTTTTTGCAAAGGGACCAGGACGACTGATTTGTGTAAAGGACAGAATGAATTGGGTCATGGATAGTGAGATTTTGAGTGAAAAGCTCATTCCATCAGCAAGCATATTGAAGATTAAACACACACATTGCCTGGGTAACAAAGGAGTCGCTTCCTAAGAAACATTTCAATGTCCTGGATTGGCCTAGCTAGCCCCCAGATCTCAACCCTGTACAAAATCTGTGGAGGAAGTTGAAAGTCCGTGTTGCCCTGAAATAGCCCCAAAGCATCAAGAGATCTGCATGGAGGAATGGGCCAAAATACCAGCAAGGGTGTGTGAAAACCTGGTGAATACTTACAGAAAATGTTTGGCCTCTGTCATTGCTAACAAAGGGTATATAACAAAGTATTAAGAAGAACTTTTGTTATTGAACAAAAGTACTTAATTTTCACCATTACTTACACTTTTTTTTTCTCATTCTGACTCTCATAGTGGAGGTATACACATAGTGGCATACATATAATTACAGGACTCATTTTATTTTTTTTGCACAGAAAACACCTTAGAAGCGGGAAAGAGATAAACAGACATAAAAGCAGTTCCAAGCAAATAAACAGAAATAAAAAGATAACTCAGAGAAGCTGGGATTCATGACTGCGTCTTTACACAGAAATGTGTTTTTCGGAGTCAAAATAGAGAAGAGAATCAATTTAAATGATCAGAGTTCTCTTGTTTCTTTGCGGATTTAAAGCTTATTCAAGACTGTGAAACCCTTTCAGTAAATGCTAGCTACTCCATTTAAAGTGTGTGTTTCCAAATGAGGTTTTAAACCCCCTATAACACCAGCAAAAGTACTTAAAAACCATTTAAGCCTGAGACATAATCAAAAAAGCAACAAAGGAAACATCTTAAGAATCCCTTTTTGTATTGTCGGTTAGGGGTTTCTTTCAGAAATAACACAAAGATGGTAGCTTTTTAAGTGGACCGGTGTAAATTATTTCATTTCAGGTAAAATGATTTAATCAACTGAAACAATAAATGCAGGACCTCAAGCAGCACATATGTGCCATCAGTAGACTCCTGCCTCTGGCTGATTTTGGACTTCAACAGATTTAATGGGGAGGTAACGAGCAGAGCCTGCAACTCCCTGGGTGCACTAAGAGCTCGCCCCGAGGCAGAACGTAAGCAGCAGCTAAACCAGAGCGGCAGAAGAAAGGCTATGACGAAACCGCAAAACGTCAAATAAGCAACAGCCGGTGTGTGATTTAAAATTCAAAAACTTGCTCATTCTTTTGCTCTCAATGAGGTAGGGGGATTTAAGTTGTTTGAGAAAGTTTAGTCATAGGAAGAAAATGGAGAAGGATATTAGAGTTTATCATAGAGGCGCACCCAACCCAAAGGCTCCCCCTAACAGAAGTAGTAGTCTACACAGACAGAGCTTTAATCCACGATGTGGGAAACACTGGGCAGATGGAATTGTGGAAACAAACAAGTTAAATACACAATTAAACACTGTTACTGTAGTGATCTGCCAGATACCGCTGTTGTAAGGCTGCCTGTTTCCTCCTCTCCATGCAGACAGACTAAAGCCTAGTTTATACTTCTCCGTCTACGCTTAAACGGATTGACGCAGCCCCTTATCCGTTGACGCAAAGGCTCCCTGTCACATACGCAACGACGGACGGCGTAGAGCCCAATTTTCTACCTATCCGTCTCCGTCAACATAGAGTGTATGCCAGAAATCATTTCAAAAGAACAGTGCTCTATAGTCGCTGTAATCAGTAGTTAATGCAGCGCTTGAGCACTACATGCTTTATATTGAAAGAACAGTTTTTCTAATGTGGTGTTTTGGGGATTATGAGCACAAGGAGGACTAGAGACACAACAAAACAGGCTGCTGTGTTTGTGTACATGCGTTTTTAGAGCATTCTATGAGCTGCACTTCTAGTAAAAAGCTTTCCAGCACAATCAAAACTTACTTTCCGTCGTACATTGCGACTTGACCACTGATAGTGAAGAGTTGCATTGCAAACCAGGAGAAAAAGCAAGCTCTGTGTCCATTCAGGGAAAAGACACAGGCAATGCTAACAGAGCACTGCAGGAAGAGTGCTAAACATAAAAACACTGACATGCAACACATTTATTTCACTGGAGTCTGGGAAGGAGTAGGAAATATAACCTAACATCCTGATCATTATGGGATCAAGCACCATGATTTACTGTTTCCATTCAGGTCTCCTTATGAGGCTTGACTTGTTGGTGAGAGATTTTCTTTTATAAAACGAAAAATATGAGATGTTTTAGTTCTTCAAAAATGAAAGGGAAATGCCTGAACCACAGCCCTGTTTAATTTGTGAAAATAGCTTATGAATAACAAGAATGCGGATCTTTTTGGTTAATTATTTGGTAAATTGTTTTAAGTCACCATAATTGCACAATTTTTGGTTTAAGAAATATGGTCAGAATGGAAAAAGGACCATTGTGTTTCACCAAAGCAATGGTCACAAGGTCAACATAACTGGTAAGAAAATGGATAAAGGAGAATAATACTAAAGGGGAAGTTCGTTTTTTTTTTTACCTGGACCTTATTTTAAGCATTGATTACATTCATTTACTCACCTAGAAAGGTTTGGGGCCACTTGGAGTCCTTCAGAACAATTTTAAGTCCAGTCGCCATCAATGTATATCCATATAATGGGAGTCGACGGGGGCAGGAGTTTTGCCGCCTGTGATGAGGCGTTATCTGCCAGAAAACTTCTTAAATTAACCAATTTTTTGTTATAAATAGTTAGTGATATTCCCCTGTGAGTTTCACTTCCAAAATAATTGCATCATACCATGCCTAAAACCTCTGTTAAAGCTCTGTAATCTGAGAAAATCTGGTAGGTTGTGTCCCGCGGAACGGACGTGATAGTTAGATGTCTAATGTAGTTGTCCAATGTAATGCTAATAATTCAATATTAAAGATGACCGCTACAAACCAAGAGCGTTGCGTTATTTATGTTGCCTGACATCCGGGTGTTTTACAAACTTAAAAACTCTGCAAGTTCTATATCAATACTATGAAACAACCATAAGTGAAGCCTTTTGTAACTGAGCCAGTGCTCCTACTGCTGCCGCTTTTCTCAGTTTTGGCAGGGAATAGAGAATAGAAAATCATTGTCTATCAGTGCTGCAGTGTCTTCAATCGGGAGCATAAATTGACTGACTGAACATGTCACAGTCTGCAGCTGACTCGTCTTGCCTGAATGCACTGCATGATGAAGCAAAACCTGTAAAGAGACCTTCTCTGGGTTCATGTGTTTGTTTGTGCCTAATGAAAGCGCTGTCTTGCAGGCCCTGTTGCTACTGTTCTCTGCATCATTTCATGTGTTTTTGTCAAAGAAGTCTTTGTCTCACATCCTGCGTTCTCTGTCATTACTGGGGCACAGTTCATGGTTGATACCCCATGGTGGATGGACTCCCCCCACCCCCCTACCCTCCCCTTCAGGTGAAAACTACAAAAAAAATTTAAATCCATACCCAATTTGTTCCAATATCATTCTGAATGAGTTTCAAGACCCTCCCTCCCTCCTGTATGTGGTATTTCATTTATGTGCGACAGTTCTCAGAAACCAAGCGAAATGTTATCGATGCAGAAGGAGGAAAGAAAAGCAAGAGAACCTGCTGTGAGGTTGGGGGATGTTGTGTTTCCTTCACCTCAGGCATCAGGCGGAATTGAGACTTAAACAGAAAACAAGATGGACCCCTCTCACGTGGAAGGATGACCAAAAATCATTTAAAAGTCATGGACGTCTTTACTTAGCCAAGCAAGAATCACCACAAGGACAAAGGTCTGTGTCTATATGGTTTTGAATAAACCACATTGACTTAGTTGGAAAATTAATAATCAGCTTTGAGATGTGTGGCATAAAGACCATAATAGTATGGCAAATTTTTTCATATCATGTTTTTTTTAAGACATTGTTTTTACAGTAGTGGAAGGCTTTTTTATTCCCTATACAAGCAGGGTCCGAAATTAACACCCGCCACTCGTGACACGCCGCATGTCTGACTGAAAGAAGCTGCAGTTTCTATTACTTTTTAAATCCTCCCAGTTATTTAGGATTAAAACCTGTGCCATCCGACCTCAAGTCTAGTTGCCTTTTATTTCGGCTTTGCGATGGTAACTTCAGCAGTGGATCCGAGAGCGCAGCTGGTTGTGCTTTTGGCCAAAGTTACAGCGTCATAAATCAACAGACTTTTAATAATGCACAGCGACCAAAGTAAGAAAAAGTCCTTTCTAACTCTCTTGTCACAGAGACTCCTGTGAGTTTTAGATTAATGAGCGGCTATTCCTATCAGTGCTGCTGAGCAGGGGCATATCTAGGAGGTTAATTAGAGGGGCTAAAAGGACCCAGGGTGGGTCTGAGGCTGTAGCACCATAAATTAAAAGCAAAGGTGTTCGTTTAGTGGAGACCCAATCTGAGCTGGTCACATTTGACTGTTTTTATAAGTTAAAATTACATTTAAAGTAATTTTATTTTTGCTATGGTTTATGTGACAATGTAATAGAAAATCACAAGTAAAAACACAAAAGCTTTTTCACAAAAAAGTGGAGGGACTGTTTAATTTGTTAACTCAGCTACGTTATTGCTATGGACTGTTATGTCAAATAAATTCTGTTAAATTTAGTATATATATATATATATATATATATATATATATATATATATATATATATATATATATATATATATATACTGTATATTTCTAAAAAAAAATCAGAACTGACCAAAATGTATTTCTTCTCAACTATTTTTGAAGTTTTCACTCCTTTATGTTTGGCTCCAACATATTTTTCCTTTACAGGCCATGGGACTCAAAATGTTTATTTCGGACCCTGCATACAATGTCGTTCATACCCTCATTATCTTATACGAAAAGAATTAATGCCCTAGCATGTTGGTTTTTTTTTTAATGTCCAGCCACAGGTAAATGCTATAAAAAGAATTACAATTATTCTTCTTTGTGCGCTAAGGCTGAAAATATAATATAAGATACAGGATACATCTTCCACATACTTGCTTTCCACTGCACTTAGTACTGGAGAATTCAAAAAGGAGGCAAACTGCAGAACTCAGACCGGATAAAATGCTGATTTTGTAGAGTAGAAATATAGAAATAAATTAACATGGCAACCATAGGAGATCATCATTTGGTTAATTTTCGGGTAATGGCTTAACAAAAGACAGCAGCGGTAACGTAGATGGTATGTAAGACCGTATTTACCTCTATTGCAGCTTTCTTTCCGAGTGCTTTTGTCGTCGCTCACACCGTGTACCTATAGCCGTTCAAATAGTGCTCTACACTTCCCCTACTGGTTAATTTCAACAGCATTTGCAAGAGATCGCGATTTAATTCACATCTGACCCAAACAACTTGTAAATGTCAGACGTGGCTCCTGTTTTTGGAATTACTTCCTCTGGGTCACGATTGTGTGCTTCGCTCTGACAGCTCCCAACAGCAGCCGTACTTATTTCAAAACTTTACTTTTCACGCTGCAGTTTTAGTGTGTAGCAGTGAAATCGGTCCCCACTCTAACACTTTCCCAGATCAAATGTTCCAACGCCTTCTGGGCTATCCACCGGTATATACAAAATTACCATCATAACGTAATAAAAACGCAGTTTTTGGTATGAACAAGTAAACCACACAAGCCTGCTGAAATGCCCCCTAAACTCTGACTTCCCACTCATAACGTCTGAGATTTTCTCCCGCCCTCGCATCCACAATAGCAGCTGTAGTGGAAAAATGTTTGCTTTAGAAGAAACGGTGGTAAAAATAGTGCTGGACGATAACTCGACAACAAGATCCATCAACAGAAAAAAAAGTTTCCCCTCATTTTTTCATCATAGCCTATCAGTTAGCGTAATACAACAGTAAGAATTTTTTGATAGTCCCTAAGTGCACCATCAACATAACTTCACTAAAGGTAGCAATATTAAACCAAAATGCTAAGATCAGCCGTCTTAAAACGGGCTCCCGTCTCCCGGCTTGCTGCTCAACTGTTACAAGAGACACACGAAACTTACCCGGGTCGCGCTGCTAACAACACTTGTGGCTTTTAAAATGTTCTCGTGGTTCTCCACCCGGTCCTCAAAAGCTGAAAACGCTTTAAAAAACACAACTGGGGTTTGACAGACCTCCCGTGTCCTGGTCGCCATCTACACTCTGACAAGTAGCTGGTTAGCTTTAGCCAGAGCAATCGAAAGCTTGGTTTATGCTTGACGCATGTACATTCCGCACGGAAATGAGACGTGCGGAGCCGGCCGAGACGCCTTCTAGCAGCGTTTAGAGTTTTTGCGGCTTGTCCCTGCTGAGAGACAATATTCTTGAAGACTGTAGGGGGCGGCGTAGGGCTCTACAGCATGCATTCAACACTACACCATAGTAGAAGTAAAAATCACTGTTGTTTATAAGATGGTGACACCCGTGAGCTTAAACAAAGCAGACCTTTTATGCTGTTTACTTAGGAAAAAAGACGAAAAAGTAGACTGTCCACTCGTCCATTAAAACACAGTTGATCACAGTGTTACAAAATTTCCTATGTGTGAAGTTCAGAAATTTGGGTCTCCATGGTGGCCGAACAGAGAGGCGTGGTTGCTGAAATGGCGTAATTTGGCAGCGCCGAGCCATCTGGCAAAATCCAGTCTGAGTCTATACTCTATCCCCTAGCTGGATTCTTCAGTACTACATGCAAAGCCATTAAAAGATGTAATTTACTGCTTGCGTCAACGTCAGGTTAAAAAACCAAATATACTTTCAGCCTTAGAACATCTAGAATGTCTACTAGAATCATAATCATTTTAAATCTTTTCACATCATTCACCTGTGTCTGAAAAAACAAGTCCATATGACAGTAAAATAGGCTATTTAAAGCACATTTTTATATTATTCATTCTTATAACATAATTTGGATATGAACGGTCTTGTATGGAAAAAAATACAGTTAAATACTGTCATACCAATATGTTTTTTTTTAAATACAGTGACATGAAGATTTTGTCATACTG
Organism: Apricaphanius iberus; assembly: GCA_028564705.1. Taxonomy (NCBI): domain Eukaryota; kingdom Metazoa; phylum Chordata; class Actinopteri; order Cyprinodontiformes; family Aphaniidae; genus Apricaphanius; species Apricaphanius iberus. The sequence goes on along the minus strand of JAPXFQ010000683.1, from coordinate 1,781,149 downwards.
TCCAGCCCTAACGTGTTTCTGCTGATCCAAACACAAGATAGTTCATTATGTCCAAAGCGGTAGTTTGAGCCAGTGACAATACGTCCGAGCTCCCTTTGTTTCCATGGAGTTTGTATGGATCTACATAGTTGATTGTAGACTATTTCTGAAAATATCGATTTAAAGGATGCATTCGTCTTTATCTTCTTCTTATCCATGTTAGCGACCCAAGTGTGCTTCTTTAACTTTGGTTTCCTCAGTAGAACTATGGGGGTTCCCATAGCAGCAGGAGACGCTGTCCCCCCAACATGGCGCCAGGGAGTTGGCAGGTCATGACGAAGACCAATGCGAGGCACCATAATTTACACCGACACATTTTACTAGCGCACAATCTAGGCACATGGAGGAAGATGGAGAAGCCAGCGAGATAAAAACATTATATATGGATTAGGAGTGAAGAAAAAAAAATAATCGATTCACTTAAGAGTCTAGATTCTTTGCTTAACATTTTTCAATAGATTTTTAAAATAAAATAAAAACATCTTTTTAAGTTCACTTTATTATGAAGTATATTTAAAGTGAGAGTGTGTAGTTGTTGCAGTAAATCTTTGAAAATAGCCATTAAAATATCATGTAATAATTACGTAAATCACATTAATTGCAAAATATTTGGCGATATTGTAAAATATGACTTTAAAAAGTTTTAAAATACATAGGCGTGGGTCCTCTTTTCAGGGGAAAGCCGTATTAGATTACGTCTTTACTTCTACAAGAGCCCGGACGGACAAAGCGCACGGAACACGCCCGCTATTAAAACATTGATTTCCCCTCAAAATGCAAAAAAGTTTCACCATAAATACATTTTTACCTCTTCGCTAGTTCCAAGCGAAGAAAGAGACTGATGTGCTCGTCATGTTGCTGCAAACAGATAATTCTCAGGGAATTGAGCGTTTGAAAACAGCACTAGTTGGACCTCTGTTCTTGAGTTTCTTACTCGAACACACAGATACCGCATGCTTGTGATAACTTAGGTATGCACTGCCCCCTACTGGCCAAAAATTACACACTGTGCGTTTAAGTATGTAGCAGTTTACTTTATAAAGTCTTTACTTTTCAATTATTCTATTGTAAAGGTTTAAGAAGTAGAACATTCAGAAAATTATATATCTTTTTAATACTATAGTGAATAAAAATTATGCAATATTTAAGAATCTCAATTGAAATTTAATCGGCACTTACAAAAAAATCATAACAGAATTGAATCGGGAGAAAAGCATATTGTCTCAGCCCTACAAATTGTCACTTTTTTAAAAACTAATAGTATTGATTATGAATTGATTCTGAATCGAGAATCGGTTCTGAATCGAATCGTCACTCCACGAATCGGAATCGAATTGTTAGTTGTTGTAAGATTCACATCCCTAATATGAATGCACTATATTTCTGAAAAACATTGCAACAGGATGCAACAGAGAGATAGAGAGTTTATTCAATTACAAAAATTAAAAGTGCATTAAAAAATGTAAAATTGTTTTTATGAAAAATCAGTCTAGCATTTATCAAACCAACAGGCGCTGTGGTGAACTATTGTGAAGTGAGTTGGCTTTGATTATAAATGTCAGGGAGCAGGTAGGAGGCTTTCCTCAGCCTTTTACTTTGCTTGTATCTGAGCCTCCCAGAGAGGAGCGCCTCTTTCGCCCGCCACATGAATAGAGAATATAGAACGCCTCTTTCACATGTTATACGTCTGCCACGCAGTCCTTTAAGCCCTGGATGACTTTAAAGGACTTCACATAACAGGCTGTGTAGGAAACACCAGGAAAGCCATTTCACAAATGCATCCCGTCTACATATCTGGAAATTGAAAAAATGCACCTGTGTTTCTGTTTGTCCTGAACACACACAATGCTAATTCAAGCCTTCTACCAGGATCACCGTAAACAGCCGGGAAAAGATGTTTCAGCCGAGCAGAAAATTCCAGCTAGTGAATGAATGAAAGGGGGTGGAAGCCCGCGGAGACTCCGACACCTCTGTCGCTGACCCCTTTGTGCTGCTTCTGGACCGTGTTTGGTGTAAATGGGGGGAGAAAGGGATCAAGGGGCATCTTATGCAGGTGTTATCGACTCATTAGAGCCTGCAGGATCAGATGAAGCTCAGATCAAATGCAAATTGAGGCTTTTCAGAGGAACCGCAATCCTTACAGGGGAAATTTGTGCCTGCTCATTTTGAAGCAGATAAATTACAACAAACAAGTCTGCGAAACAGACTAAATCCATGTTATACACTTAAAAATAATGCTAATGAGCTAATGCTTAAGACTGGATAAAGAAAGCTGTCCATTTAACAAGATTTTCCCTGACTCTGCAACATTCTGGAATATGCCTCTGCTGCTCTTATTAATTTTTACTACACACTGAAAAGAACTAACCTTGAAATAAATCTTCCACTACACATCCTTAACTATCTGTACTCAATGGCTGAATATAAATGGCTTTAAATTACTTAGTAATGGGCTGGGTGATTCTGATAATAATCGCAATTATTTTCACTATACTGACCAATCTCGATTTTGATTTGTATAATTAAAACGACAATAATAACAACAATTACATGTAGCTTTCACTATTAATGTCGCATAAATATGCTTCCTGCTCTTGTGGTGTTGCTAACAACATTACTTCAAAATTGCGTGCCAAATGCTAACTCTACTCAGTATCAACAATTTGGTCATATTTATCATCTTTCCAGTTTTCCATTTTCCTTCAAAATTTTTCACCAGCTGTACACTGGCACTGTTGTTTCACCAACCAGCAGTGACCTCCTGCTTGATTCACCTGTTAGCCTGACGACAAGGTAGTGCTTCGACTGGATTGGTCAGTTGGCGTAAAGATGAAAACACGCCATGTGATTATTGTGATCCAGCTATTAAATAGTGTGATTTTGATTAATTCCCCAGCATTATTTAGTAAAGGGAGCAGATTATTCTTCAGTGCTGTGGCATCCTAGAGCTGCAACCCACCTGGAGTTTCCAAGAGTACAAGAGGCTCCCAAATGGGTTCAAAGTAAAGATTGCTTAAACCGGACCCCTGACTGGACGGGACAGGGACACTGTAGTGGTGTATCGATTTGAAAGTGTTTGAAATCGATTATTTTTCATAATACTTGAAATGACAAAAACATAAAAGCCTGTAAGTTTTACGGTACGGACCGCAAAATAAATCTACTGCCTACAAACATTTGACAGGGTGGCACTGTGCTCATAGCTGCCGGATTAGTTTCTGTGTCCGACAGGAGCCAAAAATCCCGTTTGTCACACTGATGCTAAGACTGAAAAGGCAGTGAAAGGTCAAAGGTCCCCTATTGACAGCAAAAAAAAATAATATTGGGTCACACAATTTGTTTTAAGTCTTGGCTCCCTTTCATTTTATTACTTTGAAAGGAAAATAACGCTTATTTCATCAGAATATAATTTCACATTTCTGTGTTTTTGTTGTCCTGTACAATTTGAAAAGTAAACTATTAGAAGAATATAATAGAATTGAACAGAACAAGCCTTTATTGTCACAATAAAATGGAAAATTCAGTTGTAACAGCAGTAAAGTAGCAGAAAATACAAGCATTAATTTAGACTCAGAAGTGGAAAGGTGTAAAAAAAAAAAAATCAAGAATATGTACATCATGGACATAGTTACAAAAAAAAACCAGAGTACTGTGCAGTCATCAAAAATAAAGTGTCATAACCAGGTTGGGATGTTCAACAGAGCAGGATACTTTGAGTATATTCAAATAATTAAAAATATTTAGAAATATGTACAAAATATGCATGTGTTATGTGCATTTACAAAAGTAAACAGATTATTTCGAATAGTTAGTATTCGGGATGTTGTGTCCTAAACTCAAGCTCAGATCGGAGCAATATTTTCCTTTTTTTTTGGTCATTGGAAATCGGCTACATTAGGTGACGAGTGGTGCCGATTGTTACGAAAGTACTTCCTATTTACGTTTGATGGTAATTGTTCAACGATTAAACCCTCCGTAGCGGTGCAAACAAGGACTCTTAATTAGCACAAATCAGCATAGCAGATAGATTTTTTTATTTTAAAGTTTGTTTGTTTTTTCTCAAAAAGCGAATGCATTGGAGATTACAATCGAGTCGTTTTCTGCTTACAACCAGAGCTCTGCGAGTCATAGCCAGGTAATCTTTCGAGTTTTTATCCCTGACAATCATCTGAAGTTGAAGGAGGAACTCCAGCTGTTTGCAATGTGATACCTTAGTCATCTCCTGTTGTGTAAATGCTGCTTTAATTCCTATGGATTTCATACAGAAGTTACATAAAAGCCTGACACCGTGACATGCCAAAGTAGATTAGTTTCTTTAGAAGCTACAACTAAATAGAGGCTGATTGACTCTCAGCTGGCAGGCTGCTCAGAACTGACTGGCCTCATTCATGTTGAAATGGTGAGAGATGAAGTATGTTGAGAAGCTTTCTGACTGGCAGCCGGAGCTGGGAATAAGAGCCCGATATCACAAACTGAGCAAAGTATGAAAATCGTTGAGGCCAAGCACATTTTCTCACAGATTGTTTGGCATCCTCTGAAATGTGAAATTGTTCTTTCATTCACAAAATGTTGATGCCATGAGTCGGCCATCTGCTGATCCTTCCCTACACTCAGGATGCTTGTGACTTTTGGAGAAAACTTGGGACTTCAGATGAATGTGAATAAAATGCAACACAGGCTAACAGCAGCACTAGTATTATAATTATGGGGGAAATGAGTTAGGTAATATTATTCACACCCGTAAAATTATTTTCAGCCATGATGTTAGTATTCATAAGATGACAGGATAATATAAAAAGATTAGAGTTACGAAATCTGTTTAAATTTTATAAGAAGTGGAATCACTGCAAAAAATCATTAGCATAAGAGCAGGGGTGTGTAATAATACATGCTGTTGTATTCTGATTTTCTGGTATGGCCCTGTTTTCTACCTGGACACATGCAGAATTTTTTATGTGCAGAACTCAGAGCTCAGGTGAAATAGACTAATGAATTCTTGTTTGGATCTCTGTGTGGGACCTTTGTTCCTTCGATCGCCTCAGTAACACCAAGAGCTCTAGCTGGGATGAGAAGAAACGCTCAATTGAGTGGAGCAGAGAGCAGTTTCCTTTCATTCAGGAAACATTTTCTTTACTTACATTTTTATAAACTGTACTTTTCATTCATAACATCTATAAGTTTAGCAATTCATTTAATTCAGTTTTAAATTGATTTAACTTAACAGATACATTTTTTAACTCCCTCAGATGAACTCCGAAGTGTCACTCTTCAACTTCACTTTTATGATGAAATATCCATGATAAAAAAAGCTTTATGTTTAAATTTGTACTTAAACCCACAGATGGAAACAATGCAAAATGTTGTGTCTTCAAGCAGGAGTATTGGTTTTTAGTGTCACTTAGGTGTATAGAAGAAAAATCGGAGGAAAATGGCGACAATTGGAGCTGTTTGAGAGAAAAATGCATTTATATATCAATTAGGGCCATAACGGTCCATGTATTCAAAGTTGTATTTTTCTTTACCATCTTATTGGTTCCGTATGCACAAGTACCGAAAAAATCCAGCCATTTTTCTACTTGAACACATGCAGAATATTGATGAGCAGAAAATCAGGGCGTAGTGCAACATCTTTAAAAAAAGTAAAAACCAAAAGAAAATAGAAAGGACTCCCAGCTACCACTAAACTATTACTAAACTATTTGCGAACATTAATGGTGTTTCTTTCTACCATCCAATCAGACCAAACTACAGATTTTGGATAAAACACAAGTCGGAGGAATCCCTGTTGATGAGAAGGGATTGTCCCAACTGCTGCCCGTGCTGAATTCAAGTACAGCTAAGTACAACTATTAAATAATACAGCTATTAAAACAACTCCAAAGGGCTTAAGCCTGTTTTAATCTGAAATGTGGGCAAAGTATTATTTAAACATCTCTAAACATTAACACTGACTGTTTTCAAGTAATTATATTGTTTTCGACTTTGACAGTGTCTATTTTATCTATTGGCCAAAAAATCCAAACAAACTCCAGTCAGTTCTACACTTTCAACTTTTTTATTTATTTACAAAGCATAATCAACTTAAATTAAATGGATTTCAGCAACTGAATGGAAGGAAATTAGGAAAAACAAAGGTTCTTGTGTAATGCTGTTCAAATGGAAAAGAAATACAACTACATGCACATTTGTATTTATTTTTACTTTTCAAAGTGTCAAAAAAGTACCAAATCATGACTTTAAAACCCTAAATACCTACAGAACCGTGATACATGTTTATTGTTCCTTCTGGCTGCAAGAGGGCGAGAGAAAGCAACACGTTTAGCACAAAATGAGAAGAAAGAAAAAAACGTTCACAATGTGTCATGGCACACGGTGGATTTGGAGATGTTGATAGCCACAAACAGAAAGTACAGTTTTAGCAACGTGAGGAGATCTAACCACTAAAAACTTATCCTGAAATTAGTTTAAAATCCTGTACATTTTTGTAAAACCGAACCCAGCTTCAGATGTTGTTTTAGGAAAGCAGGGAGGAGAAAATGGTCTTCAGAACCTGGGGCTTGATGCCCATACGTCCTGTTGTAATTTCCTCTTTGGGCTCTACAGATAATTATTACACATTGAATACTTCCATGGCCCAAAATAAGAGTCTCAGAGTGCTATCAGTGATGGGAAAATACAGTCGCAACAACCACAGAGTCACATGCCAAGTGTGTAAATAAGAAATACGACATGACAGCAGGAGGACAATAATCTTCCTGTATGCTGAACGTGAGAAATGTAGAGTTTGGATGTTTATATTTGTTTAGAATTTCCTGATGTTGAAAATCTGCTCAACATTTGGCAATAAGTAGAAAATAATTCTAAAAGAAAAGTAAATGATTGCCAACCCTACTGGCTGGTCGACTAACTATATTAAACTATGTTGACTTCCTCTGGTAGTTAAAGTGATAGAGTAACTTCCCAAATGTATACAGTAATCTAGGAGTACTTTCAGATAAGAATGCAGATTTCAACAGAACAGAACCAACATTTTGGACATACATTTTCAAGAAAAAAATCACTTTTTTCTTTTCTAAGGTCCTTATGCACTCCTAAAACAGTTTTAACCATCATTCTGTTACAAAGCTCAACAGTCTCGTAGTTTTAGTAATGTTTCCATTTGAAGAAATTCTGATGGGTCAATGTTGGCAGGTGCAGATCTTTTCCCGGCTGAAAGGCGTCCATTTTGGAGCAGCACCATGATGGAGCGTGATTTTAGCTTCACACAATGACCTCAACCTTGGTGGTTTCAAATATCCTGAACAATATATCCACATTTATGGAGACAGTTGAATCAGAAGGTTGACACATGGACACAACAGTTCTCTAAATTCTGTTTTACTCAACAATGATGTCAAACACATTACAACTAGAACAGAGTTGAACAAAGCAGTTTAGCTTCTGTTATGGCTGTGAAGTCAACCAAATGGAAAATTTACAAATTGTAAATAAAACAGGGTCACCTACACATAACCAAACGTTTGTTTTGTTTGTTTACCAATTCTGATAATGCAGAGTTTTATCATATTTTGACCTGTAACTACTGATTAGGGCTGGGCGATATGGGAAGAAAGTTTAAACATACTGTTTTTCATCTCCGCCGATATCGAAATATATCAAGATATAAAACAAATCAGTATTTTTGTTAATATTTAACATTCTCTTGTACAATTTGAAGATTTCAGATATTTTTTTGTGTGTAACTAGATATGCCAATACATTACGATATTTTGTGTCATGATACTATATCGATATTCAAAAGCAAAGTATCTTTTTTTGTCAGGGATTTCTACGGAACCCTTAAAGGCACAGTGTGTAATTTTCAGCCAGTAAGGGGCAGTGCATACCTAAATTATTACAAGCATGCTGAGTTGCTGTTTTTAACGTTTTTAAAAGCCTGATCTTGACTCGTAGAGAACAACATTCTCCATCAGTCAGCCTCCAACTTTCTGCTGCACCAGTTGACAGATCTGCTCTGCAGGATGGAAGCTTTTCATGCACCATTTCTTTTCAATTTCCACTGCAACTTGACAATTCGACTGAAACGTACGACTCTTTGCTGGATATGCGTTAAAGCTGATATGTCCTTCCTAAAGAGAGGCCATAAATGCGCTTTGTTCTGAGACAAAATACATTATCATCCTCATCCTTTCTCCATTGACAAACTTGACAGAACGATAAAAGTTCAGTGTCTAACTGCATTTATAAGCAAGAAAGAAGCTGGCATTATAAAACCTTTGATGGAAGTATCCAGATGATAAATAAATCAATGACTGACGATGCTTATCTTCATGTTTTATTGATGAACTTTCTGCATCATATTCCTCCCCTAAATATCCTTCTCCAATCATCCTGTATGTTTTTGACAGTTTTTTTATTTCTATTTGTTGAAATGATGATGTTTCTACTAATTTCATACATTTTAGTCACAAACATTGATTATTATATTTTATTTCATTCACTTACAGACATTTTTTATGAACCATTCAGTTAACAAAAAACGTTCTAAATATATGGTGCGTAATATAACTGACTCGGCTGGACCTGAAACGTTTTTTTCTCCACAGACCGCTTTAATATCAGAAAACATTCACACAAAGCGGCAGATTAATGCAACATATTAAAAAGAAACGACCGGCATAAAAAGCAGGGTTATTTTAAAAGTTAAATCCAATTCATGCTCCTCTATTTATTAGCATTACCGCAACAATGCGGCGAGAACATGGATAACATCGTCTCTGCTCCCTAACGCTCATTGGTTGCTATGATAACTCTTTAACATGCCTTTAAAATAAGATATACCACAAAAACAAATATAAAATGCATGAAAAACACAACTCACAACAACGCCGAATTAGAGGGAGCCCTGATGCTGTTTCCCTGTATTGAAACAGTCCCGCCTGAGGCAGTTTTAAAGGTGTATTGCCTCATTAGAAGTGCATATTAATAGGATTGGGCCTGCTGTGTGGAACCACCTGTTGCAATAAATCCATATTTTAAGAAAGACTCTTTGTATTATCTGTTAAATGCAGCTTTCTTTTGTTGGAAGTCGTGGGCTCTTCACTTTTTATCATTTCTGCAAATACTTTTTAAGCTGTTTTTAATCACTTTATTAGCTTGTTTTTGGCAGTGACGTGTCACATGGCCAAGGCAAGTGTCATGACATGTGTAAGTAAGTGGTTTATATCCGGATGTAATGGTGAGAAGGTATGGTCATTTTTCAAAATAAAACACCTTTTAGACTCACATAATAAAAAATTTAAATGCTGCAAGCAACAGATAATTACAATCACATTTCTTGGAGTTTAAGGGAAGGCGGCAGTGCTGCAGACACTTTTCTAGTTTCTACGTTTCTAGGATTTGAAGGAATCCCAGTATGGAGCTTTTAGCATGGAATACAATATTTTTTTTACAATTAATTAATTCGAATCATAATAAAACCCCAGGTGAGTGATAATATGAGCACTAAGTAGTAAACAGTAAAGCACATTCACTGAAACTATATCTCATCGTTACAGTGGGAAACCTGCTATCGGAACATTTCACAGCATACAAGGACCGTCAACAACACGGAAAAAAAAAATTATTCAAAAATTTCAGTTAAAGGAAAGTACAAACATTTATATGAATCGTAATTATAAACACCGTGAGAATGTACAGCAGTCATTCTTTAGAGGAATAATTTGATATTTGTGTCCCACAGATACAAAATTATATCATTGGGATATATAATTATTAGAATCTCTCCTTCAGGAGGTTTAGTTTATGTTACTTCACATGAGTTTCTTTTATTTTCTAATTAGAAACTTTTATCCTCTTATTAAAGTTTCATCTTTGAGCCATATTCTTTGTTAAACTGCTACAGGTTTTGACTACAGGAGGACAAACTGACCACCTACACTGCCTCGAAACGTTATGTAGACGTTACTCGAGACTGGCTCTGCAAATATTATTGGGAAAGCCAAAAAGATCCCCGACCTCCGCCTCATGATGCTTAATTGAAATAATCAACTTCAATTTAATGAAAACAATAATTTTTCTACGATAATTAAATCGATTCAAAAAAAAAATCTTAAACATAATTGCATACTGCACACATGGTAACTTTCCACAAAGAAAAAGTACTATATAGCTTACTAGGTTACATTTTATACTTAATAGTTACTATATATGATTATGGATTTCTGTATGTTTAACATCAGATGACAACTTTGGTTGCAAGATTCAGATAATTATTTATTAAAAAGAACATTGTGCCCGCCTTTCACTGTTAATGACCTACCTGGCACCCATGGCAAAACTTTGTTGCAAAGTTACCGGCTGACGTCAGCTTTGTAGAAAAGGATCCTGGTGTTCTGTCTCCAAGAAACAGTTCTCAACTTCCGCTCAACCAGGGTCGCACTCGACCCCAATCAACACAACACACCTAGAGTAAGTTAGGTTGATTTAATATTCTAAAATAATAAAACTAGGGATTCAGTGATACTGGTATCGGGTGTCAGCACCGATACCATTCATATGTACTGTATCAGTCACGGTTTAAATTAACCGATAAGCTGCTTAACCTCGGTGTCAATGCAGAGAAATCCTCAGATTTAGGATTTTTAAGACATAGAAACAGAATAATTAAGGTTGTCAGTAATGGTAAACATGTGAAATAACATTTAACGTTTGCTTGGTGTAACTGAGGAGAAATAGTCCCATTTTTTATCGTTCCTGTATCTAACTTTTCGTACTATGACTCTCTTAACGTCGTTTAGCTAGATTACATGGAAATGCAACTTTGGTACATTGAGATTAGAGATTACATGCATAATCTTTAAACCCTCAATAGTCAGGAGACCATCTGGCAAGAAAGACATCCACGTTCCTGCTCAGGGAGGAAATCAAATCCACCTTAATCACACAATACAGTCAAAGAAGGAAATTCTTTGCTTGACCTGTATCGGTCCATCTAAGATCTAAGATAGTTTTTTTAAGCAGACAAACCCTTCACCTTTCTCTATGAGGTCAACCTGCAACAGAGCTGCCCTGAACTACTCACCACCTTTACCTTCCTAGAGAGGAAAGAGGTCCATTATTGATCAATCTGAGGTGAGATAAAGTAAACTTTCAAAGAACAGAGCTCAATGTTTTGAACCTGAATGGAAAAATAAACTTGGGCAGGAAAGCTCGAAAAGGTTGATGGGTTTATAACAACTGCTTGGCTCTCGAGACAAAACTAACAAAACAGAAAAATGGAAGAAACACTTTAATTACTGCTGAAGCAAACGTTTGTTTGGTTGAAAACTCATCCTTTAAGCAATGCACATGAAATGCCTTAGAAATAAGAACACAAGTTTAGGTGTTGTAGAGGTCAAGGGTCAAAAAGCGAAGTCCAATTCATCTGGAGATTAGTGGGCTAATTAAACACGGAGAGAAAAAATTATTTCAGCAACACCAGTAGTTCCTCTGTTACATAACCAGGAATAATAATAAAAAACCTGAAGAAAGTGCAAGCAGTTACTAATTTTCAACATGTTCAAAAAGGAGGTGAAAACTGAGACACTGGTACATTTACATAAAATGAACAAGAACATTTCATTTGTCAAAGATGAAGTACTTAAGATACCAGAACAGATGACAATTTTATACCATACGGAGTTTTTGTATATCCCTTAGAGTTTGACTCATTCTGCATATGCTTCGTGACAAAAGGTTACCCATTTCACTAAACACGATCAGAGAAAATGAGATGAGATGAAGCAAAGCAAAAATATATATAGCTGAAGGAAGAAGGGATAAAAACACTAATCTGAGTTGCTTGTTGTGGTTCTTTGCAATTAAAGGAATCACATCAAGCAACTGATGATGTTTATCATTATCCCCAAATGGAACTACGAGAAAATGATGATGAGTGGCTGGGAAAGTATTTTTCAAATATAGAGCTAGTACTTTTTATTCTCAAATATTACAAAAAAGGCAGGTAAGAGTTCTCATTGTCAACCGGCTTTACAAATATAAGGGCAGAGCAGGTTTAAAACAACCAGAATTGTCCATAAAGTTCCTTCCCTGATATGCCAGAGACAGTGTTGCATTTGGTTATTTAATCCCAGGGTGTAGAGTGGTGTTCCCCCACCCTCATCAATCAGCTTTAAGCTATCAGTCAGACGTATATGTCAGCCAGATTAACCTTTACCGTGTTCCATTTGTCTCCGAACTCTGAAAAACATTGAGAAGGCCCCTGAGAGGATGCACTGATGGGTGGATTTAGCACCAGTCACTGTAAATTCTGGTGTTTCTGTAGTATTAACTGTTTATTATGAACTGGGGTGGCAGGCAGGGGGTTTTATTGTTTGGTGGTACCTGTTGGGGGGCTTGACGGGGGTTGGATCCAGCGTTCCAATTTTTCCACCTAATTTTTGTGTTTAGTGTTTGGTCAGGTTTATTGGTGGGTTTCATTGGCTTTAATTGAATGCTTGGTCTTGGTGGCCTGTGGTGTGCAGGACTGAGATTCAGTTGGGCCTGGTTTTGGGATGTAGTCCGTTCCACTTAAGTAAGTAAGTAAAACATTTTTTATATAGCACCTTTTCGAGACAGCAGTCAAAACGCGCATTTTTCAGTGTTCTCTGGTATGAAAGAAAGCCGTCTGAGTCCTTTTTCTGTCAAAAAAATAAATAAATAAATTCCCAGTCTATTTCAGTTTATGTCAGTTCAGTTTGGGAGCGGAGACTAAACAAGATGTGGGGGGCTTGCTCATTAAGATTAATGACATGCAAGTTTCTGACCTCTGATTGGCTAACTACAACACAACTCCTACATCGTCTCTGATTACTAAAATCAGTAACATGAGACAAAAAAGGTGCCGGTATTTATGCTTAGACTGAGTTTACCACCCAGTTTAGGTAGCATCACCAAACAAGAACGGACTCCGACATGCTACTGGCTGCAGCGGAAGAAAGGAGCATTAAACACGGAGAAAACCTCTATAAACCTGACCATGTGGAAAGTAGCAGTTATGTCGGGGGTAAAGTAGTCGATGGAGTGAGAGCCAGCATGGAGGAGAAGCTCTACAAGCTCTAGGTGAGTGTTTTACGTGCTATAGCTAGTGCTAGCTACCGTTAGCCAAACGGCGTCATATATGCGACTTCTGACTTCTGATTTTTAGGTGTTTTAAAAGTTACATTTTACAATCAAATAAATTCCAAATCACAAACACAGTCGAAATGTACATCATTAGTTATCATTTAAATCGAAGTACAACATATGTGTGATGCAGGACATAAGACAAAGAACCAGAAAATAACTTTTATCGATCCATTGACTTCCATTCGTTATTTTTTCGGCCACGGGCCGACAGGAAGTGGAAGAGACTAACGGTGTGTCCACACCAAACGCGATAGAAGCGACTAGAGCTTCATGTTAACATGTAAAATCAATGGAGGAGCGCGATGAAGCGCGACTTGGGGTCCCGCGACACTTCAGAGGCAGATTTGCTTCGCAAAAAAACTTTTCTGCCTGATTTGCGCGAACAATTTGCGATACAGATGCGATGGAAAATTCACGCTGTATTTTATGTGGTGCATTTTGTGCATTCGCGTTCATGCTGTCTATCGCTCAAGTTGGAAAAATCTGAACTCCAGCGTCAAATCACTCCGCGACAACCAATCAGGGGACAGAGTGTCAGTGATTCTGTGACTGTCATGGAGTCACAGCCTTAACATGATGGAAATACTGATAAACACCGTGGCTAATCACCCCGAGCTACATGACACAAGCAGTTTGCTATAGAGAGATAGGAATAATAAAAAATATAAATAGGTTAAACTATTTAGACAGAAATGCTCTAAAGAGGTTTGTGGGAGGCTCTTAAAAGAGCCATTGTTGTAAAAGCACCTCTCGGCCTAGAAGGGAGCCTTCAAACAGCCTCACCTGGTTTCCTAGTGGCAGCTCCCGCACCACGGCCCACGCTGGTCAACTATTATAAACTTTTACGAACCGCAGACAGATGGACAGCTGCTCAGAAATGTAGTTGGTGTGTCAGCAGGCGAAGCTTGGACCTTCACGGCACAAACTGGGCGAGCAGGTCCCGTTCTCCAGGCGGCGAGGAGCAGGTGTTTATGAGAGGCTCGCTGCTGTTTATGGATCCCTGCGCCGTAGCTAGACTGCTCACCAAAACCCCCGTTGCAGCGGTCCCAGCTCTACCGAAGGCCAGAACACGTAATCCACTCTGTCCTCCGTCAGATCGGAGACCATAATCCATAATCCACCGCAAACTGCACTCTGGCCCCAGCTCCGCTGAATGCCAGGTCGCGCGTGAAAATGCCATGTTTTAAGCACATCCAGTTTGCTTTGTAGAAGCTCCAAGGTGCGAATGTGCATGCGAACAGCGAGGCGCGGTCACTTTTTTGGTCACTTTATCGCGTTTGGTGTGAACACACTGTTAGGCTCCCCATTCGCGCCAGTCTCCGTCTTTGCTACTGAGATAATCTTTGATCATTTATTTTCCTTCACTTAGTAATATGCTTAAATCCAGCGAGTTGTCTCGTCTGATTTGAGCTAAAAGTCGCCGCACCGTACCACAGAGAGAGAGCTCACTGCAGGTATGTAGACCAGGGCATTTAACTATAATTCGTGGTTTGAAGCATAGGTTACGTTTGAGGATGGTTAAAAAAACATCTCTGGTTGGATGTGGTTACAGATATTGGCTTGGGCGGTCCAAAAGCTGGGTAGGCGAGGTCATGAATGCCAAATTAGCATTATGACGTATGGTTCTTGGGCTTTTTCAAATTCAGGTGTTTTCTGGTGTCTTTTTTCATGTAACTGTTTCAGGGCTTGGAGTTTGAATGACATTTTCATATGCAGCATGCTTTTATAACATAGAGTGACTTATTTTAATGAAAGAAAGAGATTTTTAAAAGCCACAACAGAGTCCACATTTTTTAAGGATAGATGCTGTGAGCTCCAAAGTAGTCGAGCTGCCACGGAAAAGGCTCAATCACCTTTGGTTTTGAGTCTGGAGAGGGGAATGGCCAAAATTATGTTCCGAGTGATTTTGCAAATATTTATTTACGTGGCATTTAAGTTGTGTTTTTTTGTCCGTAAGAATAGTTTGGATACCATTGTAGTGCTTGGTGTGCTGTTCAATTCGATGTGCATTATTACAATTTTGTCTGTAAGGTGACGTGTCTCAAGCTTGTTCAAAAATTCTGGGGAACCCTACGGCTTAAATAATGCACAGAATACCATACCAGTTTTCCTTACTAACTGTCCAAACTGCAGATCGTTGTGCAGCAGCATGTGTGTGTGTGTGTGTGTGTGTGTAGTCTAAGTGAGAGTTTTCCTTATCTTTCGCTTCAGGTGTCAGCTTGCTGTGCATGGTGTTGGCTCACTGTATAGATTCACTGGTAAATTAAGTCTAAATTGAACGTTGGTTTGGTACCGAAATAGGTACAGAGAACTAGAGGCTGACCGCTGCATTGGCAACACCAATATATATATATATATATATATATATATATATATATATATATATATATATATTAGTTCCGGACGTCACGTGACTTTCAGAGCGTAGCCGCTATGATGGCAGGAATGAAATTAATCAAATGTACGTCGCCGGCTGGGATTTTACGCCATCCGAGTTTACTACCCAATTTAAAATGGAAGTTATTACTTTAAAAGGGGATAGTTTTAAAAACTTCAGTAGCTGTTGAAGCGGGCTTTTACCAGACGTGAGATGCCCTGACATACAATTTTCTGGGTAACTGGAGAAACAAGCAGCTAGGTTTTGTCCGTGGGATTTTTATGTGTGTCAATATGGACTGAATGGACTGAACTTATATAGCGCTTTTCTAGTCTTACTGACCACTCAAAGCGCTTTACATTGAAGCCACATTCACCCATTCACACTCGCATTCATACACCGACACCCAACATGGCTCGGTAGGACAATGTAGAATTTGGGGGTTAAGTGCCTTGCCCAGGGGCACATCGACATGTGACTGGAGGTAGCTGGAATCGAACCTATGACCCTCTGATTGCAAGCCAACTACTCTACCACTGAGCCACAGTCGCCCACATGCATTTTTTGTGCCCCTCCCCCCAAGACCTTTGGCCCTACAACGGAGTATTAGGGTAATTTTAAACGTAATAAAAAGATATTTCCTCCCAAAAAAACTCAGATATTCTGAGATTAAAGTCACATATTTTTCAGAAGAAATCTTGGAATAATTCTCCATCACAAAAATCATAAAATTACAAGTTAAAAGACAGAAATTTTAAGATTCATCTCAGATGTTTTCTAGGGGTAAAAAAAAGCGCAATTCTATGATGTAAAAAAGTAGAACATTTGTGGGGGGGGGAACTCTACGATTAAAAGGCATACATTTTCGATATCTAAGCTAAGATATTTCTGACACTGTAAAGTCAGCGGCATGACGCTCCTATGACTCGTGCTGCTTTCGCATCCGGTGGAAAGGGTTCTATTGACTACAGCCGTGGCTATCAGCTGAGCATGACGTGCTGCAGTTGTAACGTGCTGCTGACGTGTCCGGTGGAAAGGAGGGGTAACTGTCCCGTTCAGCAACGCTCAAACGTCTTTACAATTAAACGAAGAAGGCTGAAGGATCCAAGATTTTATCCGGACGCATCGACAGTGATGCCTCCTTTCCACCGGAGGCGAAAGCAGCACGAGTCTGCCCCCGTCTCAGGAGCGTCCTGTCGCAGCACTTTTCTAAATATACACGGTAGTCCTAATTTCTTATTGTGTTGAACTGAAGAATCTGCTGTTTACATTTAGAAAATGATCAAATGTGTTATTTGATTACTAAATCTATATTCATGTGATATTTATCACAGACTACTGATATGGTAAATGGACTGAACTTATTTAGCGCTTTTCTAGTCATACTGACCACTCAAAGCGCTTTACATTGAAGCTACATTCACCCATTCATACTCGCATTCATACACAGATAGCCAACATGGCTCGGTAGGAAGATGTTTTTTGCGGTTAAGTGCCTTGCCCAGGGGCACATCGACATGTGACTGGAGGAAGCTGGAATCGAACCTACGACCCTCTGATTGCAAGCCAAATCAACTCTACTCAGCCACAGTCGCCCCTGATATCCAAATGTTATGTTTATTCTTATATTTGGCTTAGTTCTGCCTCTAATTGCAGTTATTCATATGGGACCACAAATAAATTGTGAATGTGACTGTGGAGTTCAAAACAAAAAGTTAAATGATTTCTCCTATGTTTATTTTTTTTAAAGAGCAACTGCATCTTGATTTGGCCCTTTATTAACACAGAAAGTTCTATTTAGTATTTTTTGGGGGTCATATTTAGCAATGGTGATTGATTCACAGCTACTGTGATTAATTAGATTAAAGATTTTTATTGTTTGACAGACCTACTAAAAAAAATGTAAATAAATAAGAGGGTATTTTGACCATGTTTGTATGTTTTATATTCTTTAGGCACCGTTTAAGCACCGGCACCGTTTCAAAAGTACCGGTTTGGCACCGGTATCGGATAAAACCTAAACGATACCCATCCCTACTTATAAGTAGGTGAAACATGCTGCTGCTGACGCGTCCTGTGGAAACGCCGGGTTAGACTCTCTGATCTACAACCTTTCCTCACCTTGCAATCATTGCAGCCAGCAGTGTTGGGAGTAATGCATTACAAAAGTAATGAGTTACAGGAATATATTACTTTTTTCAGTAACTAAGTAATGTAATGCATTATTTACAAAATATACAGCAATATATTACTAGTTACAATTTCAGTAACTCAAGTTACAAATGCATTTTAAATTGTTTTTCTGGCCAACTGATGCAACAGACCAAATCAAGTTGGATGCGGTAGAACAAGATCCACTTCCTGTTGCTCAAAACTAAAACATCAGAGAATCAGGACGGCTGAGGAAAAGATCCACTGCACATTTAATCAGCAGCATTATTCACAGTTTTCCCAACTATTTGTTGTAAGACTTCAGACATCGGAGTCTCATCTTTGTCAACCATCTTTGTGATCAGCACTTTCAGTATCTTCTTTTGATTAGATTTAACAAAAATTACCATGAAATAAAAGGCATGCAAAGGAACTACAGACTTAATTTTAATAAAATAGTGTTAAAACTATAGCATTTGTAGTGTGACACTTTTGTAAAAATGTAAATAGGTAAGTTACGGTGGTTAGAAGTCGTATTAGATATTTAAAATATTTTGCCTAAAGTAACTTAAAGTAGTGTAACTCAGTTAGATTTTTAAGACAGTTATATGCCATGCAAACATATTACATTTTTGACATTCTAACTAGTAATGTGAAATATATTACAATTTCTTTGTAACTTGCCCAACACTGGCAGCCAGTTACTTAAAATCTTTCCTGTGGAAGCTTCTTCTGCAGCCACATCTTAAAACGATCATACAGTGCACAAGGCGACTCATCGCTTAGTTGCAAGAGCCACTCGGAAGTAAGAGAAACATGAAAGCTTTGAGCTTGCCTGCTCAGAGCTCCCTAATGCCCCTCATTAAACCGTGCGCTGTACCTTCCTGCTTCCAGCCAGAGGATACAGGAGGAAAAAGCGAGTAGTTAGTAACTGGTGTGCTGAGCTCTCGGCGGACACTAGCTGTGGTGACGATAGGTGAGTTTTGATTCATCGTTCTCCATGGGCAGAGAAGTGATCAGACACTGAGAGTTCATTTCGGCAAATGGAGTAACTTTTTCTTTTCTTTTTTCCTTTCCTTTTCACTGAAGACGATGAAGCACCGCTCCAGGGGACGATATGCCGCATGAAAAAATAAAAATAACTGGAGGATTTTACATTTTAAACACCGCCGAAGCATTTCAAAGCCTGACATTAAAATGTGCTTTCTTCATCTGTGTGCAAAAAAAAAATAAAACCGTCTCCCAGCCACCGACGTCAAATGGATCCGTATAATAGCCGGCATTATCGTTACATAATGTGCTTAGCGGGATGAAGTGAGGGCAGAGGCAGAGTTTGTATCTGATGGAGCAGAGCGACTGCCAACTTAAAGCGCTCGTCTGTTTTTGTTTGAGAGGCGGTACGATAATGTGACCCCGCTGAAATCTACCCGGCTCGGTTGGGTCATTCCCAAGAACGCGAAACACGGGACACTACAGTGACTCATTGCTGCTGCATGGCAGCTTGCAGTTGGACTCTTAATAGGATTTCACTGCGCCGGGCGCTGAAATCACTTCGAGATTGTGCTGAGTGCCATGAGGCTTATGTTTCCAGGATGGGTGGATGCAGCCAGCTGTTTTATGAAGGTCCAGAAAACACATCGGGTCTGCAAGAGCCAACTTATGAGTCGGTGCTTCCTTTCCCACTTCCCAAATGTTTGGAAGATTCTCCCCAGCAGACATCACCGCTAACTTCTTTGTCAAGATGTACAGCTTTTGAAAAGATTAGTGCTCCAGGTTTTGGAAGTGAAAAACCCAGAAAAAAAAAGTGGAAAAAAAATATTTGATGTCTGCTAATTTTCTGAATTCAAATAAGGAAAGTGCATTGGGAAATATTAGATTTTTCCTCTCTTACATCCGACTGCTGTGCCGCAGTTTTCTGCCGCTATCAAAGCTTGGCGGGAAAGTGCTCTCGCTGGGCCACTCAGAAGCTTCTAAAGGCGTAGACGGAAAATTACTTTGGTCTTTGCCACTTTTTTTTAGACTCAGATCCCAAAATAATTTTTAATTAACTACAAAACAGAACATGACACAACCCCAGACTAATGCTTATTTTCACACTACCGCTGCTTTGTTCAAAAGATCTGGGCAACGCATAAAATGTAAAAAAGTGTTTAAAAGTTGTTGTTTTTTTCCTAAAGGAAAGCTCCAGATATCCAGGTATTAAGCAGAACTTATAACAACCCTAACAAAACTGATAAAGCTTGAAAAATGATGTAACATAACAGTTAATGTGAATGCAGCTCTGATTATAATTTATGAAGAGGAGATAATTATGTTTGGCAGATTTATGCAATGTCAATATCTAAGTCCAGACATTTTATTAAGTATGAATTTAAAAAATAAAATGTATGTTTCATTTTTTCTGTAAACTTATTATGGCTTTAGAGTAGGGATGCTACAACACCACTTTTTTCAAGCCCACATGATACCAGTACTTGGATCTGAGTACTTGGCGACACAGAGTATCAATGTCGATGCTTCTACCACACAAAAAAGCGCAATGAATGGGAAGCCATATAGTGAGGATCGAAAGTTTGGGCACCATAGGTAAATATTTGTATTAGTTTTTTGGGGTTTTTTATTGAAGGGATCCCCATTAGCTACAGCCGTGCTGCAGCTATTCTTCCTGGGGTCCTAAAAAATATGTACATAAACAAAGAAATCACTGATATACAAAAACAAAAATCAAATGAAACGGTAAAAATAAATGCAATAAGTAAAGCAAGTAAAAACAAAACAAGCCGCACAAATGTGACCCTCACAAAATCTCAAAAAGCAACAAAAGTAAATTATGCACAAAAGTTACTTCATATATATATATATATATTAATGTGCATAAAGAAGCCAAGGAACAATGAAAACGTCTCCAAAAGGCATTAAATTACAGATGAGACATTCTTATAATGTGTCAAAAAGTTAGATTTTATTTTTCATCATTTAGTTTCAAAATAACAGAAAACAAAATAATAGCGTCTGTAAAAGTTTAGACCCCCCGCAGAGTTAATACTTTGTACTGCCCCCTTTGGCAAGTATCACAGCTTGTAACCGCTTTTTGTGGCCAGCAAAGAGTCTTTCAATTCTTGTGTGAGTTATCTTCACCCATTCTTCCTTACAAAAGTGTTCCAGTTCTTTGAGATTTCTGGGCTGTCTGTCACACACTGCTCTTTTAAGGTCTATCAATAGATTTTCAGTTATGTTGAGGTCAGGAGATTGTGAAGGCCGTGGCAAAACCTTCAGTTTACGCCTCTTGATGTAATCCATCGTGGATTTTGAGGTGTGTTTAGGATCATCATCCATTTGTAAAAGCCGTCCTCGCTTCAGCTTTTTAGCAGATGGCATCAAGTTACCGTCCAAAATTTGCTGAAATGTAATAGAATCCATCTTTCCTTCAACTCGTGAAATGTTCCCTGTGCCACTGGCTGCAATACAAACCCATAGCATGATTGATCCAACCCCATGCTTAACAGTTGGACAGAGGTTCTTTTCATTAAATTCTGTGCCCTTTATTCTCCAAATGTACCTTTGCTTATTCAGCCCAAAAAGTTCTATTTTAACCTCATCAGTCCACAGAAGTTTTTTCCAAAATGCATCAGGCTTGTCTACATATTCATTTGTAAACTTTCAAACGCTGATTTTTGTGATGAGGACGTAGAAGAGGTTTTCTTCATGAAGACCATATTTGTACAAGTATCTCTTTATAGTGGAATAGTGTAGCACAACTCCAAAGTCTGGCAGATCTTTCTGGACTAATCGTGCAGTTAGACGTGGGTTTTGACTGACTTTTCTCACAATCCTACGAGCTGTTCTCTCTGATATTTTTCTTGGTCTTCCAGATCTGGCTTTAACTTCCACTGTTCCTGATTCTTAATTACATTTGGAACAGAGGTTATCGGCATCTGGAGACGCTTTGCTATCTTCGTATAGCTTTTCTCCTGCTTTGTGAGACTCAACTATTTTCCGTTTCAGGGTTCTAGACTAGACTGCTTAGAGGAACCCATGGTGCTGATTGTTGGGGCGAGATCAGATGAGTCTGGGCCTTTAAAGCCTTTGAGATTGAGATCACCTGGTCTTTCCAAACAATGATTGTGAACAATCCATGCCACCGTCAGGTCCTGGCTGTCCACAGGTTGGAGTACAAGGTATTAACTCTATGCGGTGCCCAAACTTTTACAGACGCCATCATTTTGTTTTCTGTTATTTTGAAAGTGTAAATGATGAAAATAAAATCTAACTTTTTTGACACATTATAAGAATACATCGTCTGTAATTTAATGCCTTTTGGAGACGTTTCCATTTTTCCTTTGCTTATAAATATATATCAGGGATGCAACGACACCACTTTTTTCAAACCGATTAGATACAGATACTTGGATTTGAGTACTTACCGATATTGATACGTCTACCACACAGAAAAGTGCAATAAACTGGAAGACAAGTTTTTTTCTTATCTGGTTGGTGTAACAAATGCCCGTGAACCACATAAAAAAATATATTAACCATGACCACAAAAGAATAATTTCAATTGAAAAAAATTAAACATTTTCTGTGAAATTATTGCAGAGCTTCCACGTTTTAAGTATCAGTTCATGGTATCCGTCAACTGCAACCCATACAGTACATAAGAACAGTGTAGGCCCTGATTCCAGTATCGGTATCAGTTACAGTTAAACTGATCAGTACCGGTTCATCCTTTATAAAAAAATCCCCACAAAACAGACATTTTGGGTGAAAAATGAACATTTACTTTGACATTATTGTAGTGTTTCCATATTTTAAGTATCAGTTCATGGTATCAGTTACCAGATGTGTGTCAGACTTGAGTCATTAATTTTGTGACTTGAGACTTGACTCTGACTTGAACCTATTTACTTGAAAAGACTTGATATTTTACCCAATAATTAAAGGTGTAAAACGTCTATTATTTCAGAATTGCTCAATTTTATGTTATTTTTCTCATCCCGCGGCGCTGATGCCCTCTTAACAAGAAGACACTGTCTATGTGTGCGAGAGCTGCAGAACAGCCAATCAGATAACTGGATTTTTAAAAATGAATTGCTTTAGAGCGCTGCAACCAACGACCGGTATGCTCTGACCAACATAAATAGACTAGTTCGCAACAATGCAGTGCTACAAGTAAAAACAACCAAGTAGAGAATCAGGGAGAAGGCACAACGTCCAGCATGAGAAGTTCTCAAATAAACGGTTGCAGCTTCTTCCTCACAGTCTCTCCCATTTGAGACGTTCGAGGCCTCATCTGAACCAGGAGAAATCTTTCTGCTTAAGGAAAAGAATTGCAGAAACCAGTTAGGCTACAGTTTTAAAAAAAATATCCAGATGCTCATCTTATAGATTAATCTTTAAACTTTTTGTGTGGCAAATGTATTTTTTTTTTCTTGCAAATTTCTGACTGTAAAAGGTATTGTGGAAGTACTTTTTCTTCCAGCTGGAACAACTAAACTATTTGTCCTCCTAGTTGTCAATCCTTCTGAGAGTCTGCATGCGCAAAACCACCACCTTCAGGAGCGAGCCTTCGGCTGCGTTGTATCCGGATGTGTGTCAAATATCCAACTAACTTCACCACAGGAAGTTTGACATGTTATTTGGAAAAATGCATTTCAGATTATTGCTAGAATAAGTTATCTACGTCTGTATGGTAAGTTTCATGGGAAGATTTGTTGTTGTGACCAACATCACTTTTTTTCTTCTTCTTAAAGTGGACAGGGCGGTTCTTTCTTGAAATTCGTAACCCCACAAAATTATTATTATTATTATTAGATTTATTCAATTTAATTGTACTTTGAATTAAAAAACAACATGGAGGTGCAAGTTCATTACTTGTCCTAAATTTCCTAAGTCCAGTTGTACTTGTTTCATCAGGTATTCAAATAAATAACATTTTTAAAAAGAACACATGGTTTGTGATTTACATTGAACATTTAATTGCAACATCATTTTTTTATTTTTATGACTCGAAATGACTAACCATAAAAGAACATAAGAAAGGTATCGGCCCCATTACCCGACACCAGTATTGATTCATCCCTACTTTGGAGTAAACATATTCATATTTAATAGGAAAAAATAAAAACAACAACTATGTGATTATTTATTAAAAGAAAAATGTTAATTACTTCAAAAACACTTATTCTTATGACTACACAAGCATAAAGAAATTACAGAAGGCTAAAATATGGCTTTTGGTTAAAGGAATTAGGCAGTCTTGGGTTATTTTGATTCAAATGTTGATTTCCAGGTGACTAATTCAAGATCTCAGAGGTTCTTTTCTTGTTTTTGCTTTTAAGGAAGAAATTATGTCATTTCTAAATGAATCCCTGTGATAAATCTGAAACAGAATGCCGCTCGTTCTCTTCAGATCCTCCACGGATCCCTTTTGTTTTCCCCGGCCGCCTGTTATGAGCAAACAGCGGAGCTCGTCCTGGAAACACTGAAGCCTTATCTCTGGAAAACACAAGACTCGGCGCGGCCATGTGGGTCACAGCGGTCACTTCTCCGGGCCCCAGCTGGCATGTGGCCCTCGACAGGCACTACAAACCTTTTCATTAATTAGATCCTCATGTTCAAATGGTTTCTGATTACCCCCCCCCCCCTCCGTTGGAAAGAGTGTATGTGTGTGGGTGTGAAGGGACACTTGGTGGGGGGATGCACTTTTCCCTTTCAATTAAAATCAAGGTTGAGTCACAATAAATTAGAAAATGTTGCTGTTATGCTGATTAGCCAGCAGGTTTTTAGCCAGGATTGAGATGTCCCTGTGTGATTCGGTTCATAAGGGACAGCACCGCCTCTCCGCTACACCCCACCCTTCTCCCCAGAGAGAACATACAGATACTGGCTCACGTCCCTTAGGACACTGGGAAGACGATTTGGAACAGCATTGGCAGCTTTAAAATCACAAACAGGAAGGCCAGTGATGTTTTCTTTTGCATTCGGAGCAGCACACATCCTATTGAACGACACCACTCCTTCAAGTTGTTGATAGACTCGCAAATTCAAACTGAGGCAGCGTTTTCATTTTCACCACAGCGGTGCTCTGCTGCACCGCCGGGAGGGAGGAATTACTTCACCTCAGTGTGTGATTCATATGTAGGAGTCCAAGAATGATCAGATCAGCCTCGCAGCCAGCGTGATAAAAAGCGCCCGGCTCTGCAGGCTGGAGAAAAGCGGAGACGATAACTGGACGTGCTTTACATTCAACGCCGTTTGTTTGGTTGCACTATTGCCAACCAGCTTTTGTGTGTCAACATATAGATGTGTTTTAGGTGTTCCCATGTGGAGCATTAGGAAACAATCCTTTCAAGCCAATGGAAAAACTTAATCTGATCTTCGAAAATTCCAGCAGTGTGAAAAAGCAGATTATACTTAAATGTTTTAGACCATCAAACAAATATCAATATCAAAGGTAATCTGCTTAAGTGCGACATTTTCCTCTGTATTCCGATGAGTAATTGGTTTATTAAAGAGAAATGTGAATAAGTAACTTCAGTTTGGATCTAATAACTGGTCCTTTCACCTTTGGTAGCAACAACAACCATCAAGAGTGGTAAAGAGTAGGGCTGCCAGGATTTGTCACGACGACGTCGATGAGTAAAATTGCCGACAAAAATTTGGTAATCGACTTTACCGTTTCTTTTTTAAAGCTTTGTTTTTCACTTAAAACCGTCGCTGTCCCTTTATCTGCTCTGTCTGCCTTTCTGCTCATCTGCAGTTGTGGCAATGGGGCTCAGCGGCAGCGTCACCAGAGGCAGCATCAGCAGTGAGAGCCGACAACGTAGCTCTAAAGTTCTGGAGAGTTTTATTAAATGAAAAGAGAAGCATGTATAATGCAATATTCACAAAGTAAAAGCTGCTTTCCACAGCAGTATAGCAATGAAGCAGTGAAGCTCCTGACTGAAGAGGCTGTTTTATTACTTTATGGATGCAACATTAACAGTGGTGATGGTAATTTCACTACGCCGACGCAAAGAAGGATTCTGTATAACAACAGTGTCTTGAGTCGGAGGTTTCTTCAGTTTCACTACAACATAGACCGCTATAAGAAATCCTTCCTCCAAAGTCATCAGGATCTACAATTCTTTCAATATCAGATGAGTTGCAACATTTAATTGCCCTCGGAGAAAAATTGGCTACATTATTTTTAACTTCAATTGAATTAGAAACTAGCTTCCCGGCCCTAATAGATGTCAACAACTTCTAATCTGTTATTGACTTTCCGTAGATCATACATGATGTGCTCCTTTTTGAAATCTCTTCCTTCATGCTGCCAGACACGTTCTATTCAAGTATGATTATTAGTTTTTTTTATTCTGCAGGTCTGGGTGTGGTTAGTGAACGTGAACCAACAACTGTTGCTAAAAAAACGTTCATTTATAATTTAACAGGGAAGCGATTATATTTTGGTCGACTTTTGTAGCTTTTTTCCCTTAACAAATCACAATTTGCAGCAGCTTTTATCTCTCGTTTTAGCAGTGTAAAACTTTGAGGATGTGAAGCATTCAAGTGTCAAAAACAGAAAAATAAATACTTTCTAACAGTACTACGCTATTGCACTGACCTCTGTTTTTTCCTTTTGTTTTCTCCACAAATCCCTGCTGTCATACATCAAACATCTTTTGTTTTCCTGCAAGAACATGATGAATAATAACAGCAGCTTTTGTTGCCAGAAAGGAAAAGGTCAAAGTATTTTTTTTTCTCTTAATCACTTACAGCAGAATCATTTTTCATAAAAAACTGCAAGACATCTTGTACATGCAAAATGATTTGGCTTTTCTTCCACAGCTGAAAAGGAGACATGATAATTATTTTTATGATTGGGCTACAACTCCTTGAAAATAAAAGATTATTTCTGTCTTGTTTCTTTCTTTCATTCTTGCAGAAAGTTCCTGTCATGTTAATTTTGCAGGACAGGGATAGAAACCACACCTTTGACCCATTTTTGCTTCTGTAACGGAAATGGTAGAACAACAGCATTTTGCACATATGTCTGTGGTGCATTTATATCCTAAAGAAAAATATAAAAAACTTCAGATAGACCTTACAAATGGGATTTGAACGTACATGTAAAATTCTTACAAAAAAAGTTTAACTTTAACAGGAAAACAATTAGTATTAATAGTGAGCATTAACTGACTAGTAAATGCATTAATGTTGTGAGGGAATTAAATATTTATCGCGACTTGCAATAAGCGAAAAAAAAAACTCCTTGCATATTTCTGACTTTAGAATGTATTTATTATTATTATTATTATTTGTTGTGTTTTTTTTACAAACATTTATGCCTTTAATCCTGGAAATGTCAAGGTTTTGACTTTTAGGCAAAGAATGTTTTGGATTTTCTTTAAAAACATCAATTTCATAAAAACATTTCTACATTTTTTTTTTTTTTTTTTGTGCAAGAATGTGCAACTCTGTGGCTATTTTCCCCTCTTATATCTACAGTGGCCCTAATAATATGTTAACTCATCACACGTACACACAAAAAAAAAAAAAAAAAAAAAAAAGATACATTTACAAAAATGGAAAAGATAAACCAATAAAAATTGTTTCAACAGATTCATCGAGTCGAATTAATTTATTCAGCGTTGTTCTGGTCAGGAACCAGACAGGAGGTTAACTGCTTCAGCCCCCTAACTTTAACTATGAACAAACTCCAAAGTAGGGCTGCAGCTATCATTCTTTTGGTAATCGATTAATCTAGTGCTTTATTTAGTTTTATGTTTTTAAACAACCAATTCAAATGCATAACGAAAATTTTGTGGCAGTAAAATGATCAAGCATATTTCTTTTATCTCTCATAAAACAAAACAGAGAACTCCAACTCCAACATTTGGCTCCAAAACTAAGCCCATTTACAGTATTTGTTTATCTGACAAAATAACAATCAACTGTATTAATGTAAGTTAATAAACTAAATAGTCCATCCACTTTTTTGTGAAAAAGCTTTTGTCAAAAGTTGCAATGTTTTTGTGATTTCTCTTTATTTTGCGCCCATCACTTAAATTGTTTGAAAAGCAAGCAGGGTTGGAGGCTGCATTTTCATATAAACCACAGCAAAAATGAATTTAAATGTCTTTTTAACAGCTGAAAACTCTAAAATGTGACCAGCTCAGATTGTTTCCCCAATAGAAGAACGTCTCTGCTTTTGTTTGGATGCTACAGTCCCAGAGCCACCCTGGGCCCCTTTGAGCCCGTCTTTATTTACCTCCTGGATACGCCGCTGCTCAGCAGCACTAAACGTGTAGCAATAATCCCTTATTAATAATTCTAAAAACTCACAGGAGTTTCTGTGTCAGGAGAGAAAGACTGAGAAAGTATTTTTTCTTACTCTGGTCGCAGCGCAGCATTAAGTCTGTTGATTTTGACGCTGCAACTTTGATGTTGGGGCATTTGTTTGTCACAGATAGAGACGTTACGGCTCTTAAAACTCTTTTTTCGTCCGTCCACACGCAGATACTGAAAACAGAGAAAACGTAGATCTCCGGTTTTTTTAAAGATTTGTTTTTTGTGCCGAAAATCTGCGTTTACATGTGGCTGACTGGCCAAACCGTAGAAAAATATCTGAGTTTTGTGAGATACCCGGCTACGTGTGGACAAAGCTCTCTTGCAGTTGAACGTATAATAAGTTTACTACTTAAAAACATCAAAGCTAAACAAAATACAGTATTAAAAGTAGCGAACGTCAATGTTTACAGGCTTTAGGTTATGTTGTTTCAGCGACGCTTGGTGAAACAGCATTTGGATGTTTTCTGATGCTGGATCCCAGAGCTCGTACTGCTGTGCTACACCAGCTCTACTTTGCAGTAAACACACTGTACTTTGTTCTCTTCTTTTTTTTAGAATGTAACCATCCCAAACTTTACACATTTTCTGCCGTTTGTGGGCATCTTTACGCTCTGCCATCACGGCAACTAAATTCAAAATGTATCACGCGCTGCTGTTGTGCTTCGCACAGGTTCGTCCAAAAACAACGTATAGTATATAGGAATTTAACGAGGCTTTGACGCTGAGTTTTTGCCTCAAGCAATTTTTTGGAATCAAGGAAAACAACTAAAATCGAGAATCGTTTCAGCCCTACTCAAAATCATCAAATCTGAATAACTTGAGGCATAACATGAAGCGTTTTAATCAGGTTTAGCGGTGAGTCGGTGTTAATAACCGCACCTTTGAAGCAGTTCTGTTCCTCCGTCTCCCTTAAGCTCCCATGGCAGCAGCAGCAGCAGCAGCAGCAGCAGCAGCAGCAGCAGCAGCCAGGGATTATTGGGACGTTGCATCAGACTCAGTCACTCACTTGTTATTCATTTCTTTCACTCTGCATCATATTTTCAAATTGCCTGCACTCACTGGATGCCACTTTGAGTTGCTAACAAGCAAAGGAATGTCTCCTACTTTGGTTATTTATTTTTTGGCGTTCTTGTGTCCCTGATTGGGATTTTTTTTTTTTTTTTACTTCTACATCTTATTTCCTTGAGGGAAGCGGAGCTGACATCGCAATTATCCTGCCACACTGATGACTCTTCAGGTGATTGCGAAGTCATTAACATGATCCTCTGGCAGATGTTTCTATCTAATAGTCTTATTAGCAAGAGGATAGAGAGGAACTTTGGTTTGATGTTTGCATAAACAGAGAGACCGGTGTTCATCTGATTTATCTGCAGCTTTGGTTGGAGAATCTTATCTCTTTGAAAGTTTATTTTTATGTAAAACCATTGTGAAACGAAGGCGGTGGACATCTGCGTTGGCGTCGACTGGGATCTCTGAACTTGTGCGACCTGTTTCCCGGCAGATGAAACCTTTTACTACATCAGAGCTACCAAAACAAATTTCTGGTAACATTTAGGAAATTGGTTCTGCATGAAAGAGAAAGCGGGCTGGATTCTGTTATTTCTCCGGAGATAAATTGTGCCGGTATGAAGTGTGTTTGAAACGCAAAATTACATGGGGGGGGGGGGGAGCAGCTTCCAGGAAACTGATCGGAGATGCTGTCAACACAAACAAAAAAACATGAACAGATGCCATTATTTAACAGAGAACATAGACTACCACCTTCTGTTAACAGCTGCAGCGCCCTCCACACTTCTTAGCAGCCCTCGTATTAAAGACGTGTCAAGAGATTTGAAATAAATTCATATTTTACTGATGTGTTTAATTCTCACAATGACAACCTTAGACAAATCCTGCCGTTAATTAGAGCAGGCATTCATGTTCGGAAATAACTGTCATTCGCAAGATCGCAGGTATTAAAACACTTTTATAATAAACTGAGGCATTTTCTTTCTTTAATTTTAAATTGATTACAGGGAACTTTAAAATATTTCATGATGAAGGGTTTAACGGTACATGTATTCTCATTTTTTGGTACGACCCTGTTGGTTTGGCACCGAATGAATCCAGCTGTTTCAGGGTTCCCACTCTGCTTGAAATAATTTTCCAGGGCTTTTTCAATACTTTTTCAGCTGCTAAAGTACGAGTCAAGTTATCCCAACTAGGGCTGGCCATGGGAATATATTTTGAAACAGATATGATCCTATGCCGTTAATTCGGTATTACAGTTGTGCAAAGACTGTTGTCTTTCACAATGTCACCTACTTTCCTCTACTCGCAATGCAACACCACTAAAACAGAAATTATTCTATATTTTAGTTCATACACTGCTATATTACGCGCTGTTATCAGTTTAAAAGTCTAAACTCTCACAGTCGAGCTGGATTTGCAATCGCTGACTAACGTTGGAAAACCTAAACATTTATCAGACATTTAAAGTAATTGCATCTGCTCGCACCAAGGCACTCTATGCATCTGGTATGCATAATAGCATAAATTGATGAATTGTGTTTTTTATTCTAAATTATTTTTGATTAATCAAATATTTGTTATATTTGTTATTATTTTACTGAAATGAATGTTTTGTAAAGCTAAATGTGTTTAAATGCAAACTCTATTTAGGCTTCTGGTGAATGAAATGGATTTGAAGTACAATATTCTGACAAACTAGGGTAAAATACCGTTATATCGTATATCCGAAGCTTTGAATTTGTTGTCCTAGTATTGGACATTGTATTGGATTATCCAGTCATCCGGAAACAAGGTTCAGGGTAAATAATGAACCTGAAAATATTTATCTCTAGCTCTCAGAGATGTGTAGTAGTCTATGTTTATAAGCTATTTTTTATACTGGTTTTTATATAGCATTACTATGATAAATGTCTGGTTACACTTAAAATCATTCCATTTAATAATTTAGCCATGTTGAATTCAGTTTACTTACGTTAGCAACTTTGCTTAAATGAACATGAAAGTCTTCGGTTCTCAATGCCTCTTCGCTGTGGTCTGTGTATCATGCTAAAAAAGCATGAAAAGTTGGGGATCTGCTCTCTGTGGTCATACACCGTATCTTGATACAGTTGAATTCACAATGTTCTTCTCATTCAGCCGTCGGACAACAGAACAAGTACGAAATACTGAGTGAAACATGGGAGTACCTGTTACACGTTGCTATCTCGAAGCTGCCGCCATGTTCGCTACAGCTCCACAAAAGCCAAAAAATGTATTTCACACAAAGACCGACGACACGCCCACAGCTTTCTGCGGCTCCTCTGTAACTCAACAGAGAGAGAGAGAGAGAGAAAAACGTCTCATTCTATATACTGAGATACAGCAACACTCTGAAACTGAAACTCACTAATTCTGGCCCTTCTTTGGAGAAATAAATCCTTACTTCTGTGTGAAATATCGATAGAGCTAGCAACAAAGACAGATGGAAACACTGGGAAGCAGAACTGTTCTAAGGGAATATGCATTTTGATTGATTGGTAGCGTCACATGGGGCGCTGTGCCGGCCAGATGCAGAAATTAAAGCAGACAAGACCCAATATTGCCCCTTGAAGGCAGCTGAAAGCAGACATTCATCCATAAAATGTTTAACTAGTTTACGTTCAACTTAAACATTTCCAGCAAATTAATTTTTGCCCTTTTTCCATGTGTTTTCCATGACTGGAAAATTAGTCCATCATTTTCCAGGATTTCCAGGGAAATGATAGACCAACCCTGTGTTTTCTAGCTAAACAGATGCAGAATGTTTATGTGTGGAACTCAACGCACAATGTAACGTTTCCATAGGGCAACTTTAAATAATGACGCCAAACCAAACCAGAAAAGACTCCCGGCTGTCCGTAAACTCTATTTGGGAACAATACTGATTTCTCATCCAGTTGTAGTAGAACAAGAAAGATGAACCAAACCAGAACTTCGTCAGCGAACGCATCTTTCAGCAGCAATACGGTCCAGAACACGCTCTGAACTGAACTGAATGAATCACCTGAAACGAAATCTGAAGCTGAATGGAAACATCACTGATACTGGAGAAAAAACAGCTTTTGTCACCATGGCTACCAGTAGCATCCAATTAGAACAAACCAGGCTGTTCGAATATCAAAACTCCTAACTGATTTATGCCTGTTTTATTCTCAACAATTGGAAAGTTTTATTTAAACCTTCCTAAATGTTAAAGGCACGGTGTGTAATTTTCGGCCCGTAGGGGGCAGTGCATACCTAAATTATCACAAGCATGCGGTATCTGTGTCTTCGAGTAAGAAACTCAACAACGGAGGTCCAACTAGTGCTGTTTTATCTATTTGCAGCAACATGACGAGCACATGATTGTCTCTTTCATGGCTTGGAACTAGCTTGGTACCGAAATATGTGGATCTCCACAAGTATCGGAAGTGAATACTGAAATTTCGTTAGTGCGACAACTATTGCAGTACTCCGAATTCCTTGTAGCTTGGTAAGATTTATTACCTTAAATCTAGCCAAATTATCATCTCCATCTTTTTTTTAGCATTACAAGCTAGCTTGCCGTTTCATGTTTTAGATGATTAGACTTATTGAGTCTGTATATCTAAAATGTATCTATTTGACATTTATTTTCAGCAAAAATATGGTTTCAGATGCCTTTTTTTTTTTTATCTCAAAATAAGAAATACTCACTTATTTTCCCTTGTTTTTAGTTTATTTAGGTGTAGAAATTATTCTTATTTCAAGAGATCTTAGTAAGAAAAAATTACTTACTGCATGGACTGATATTTTCACTTGTTTCTAGTATATTTTCACTAAAGACAAGTTTATGTATCTAGTAATAAGGCGGTGGGTTTTTGCAGTGTGGGTATAGATTCAAATTGCAAGAATAGATTCAATTCCGATTCTCAAGACGTAGAATCGATTATCCCGATCTGATCTGATCCAGTGTGATCCAGTTCTATATAAATATGGGTCCTACTAAAAATGAGCTGTTATTTTAATGATATGCCTGTAATTAATGATTTAACACTGGGTGAGTAATAGTTTACCAGAAAAAAAAACTAACACTTTCAGAACTAAGCCTTAAAAAGGCTGTCTGGATTTTTTTTATTCCCATTTTAGCTGTAAAAAAGGGCAAAGTATTTAAACAAACAGATTTTTGAACTTATGAATTGATTCGATTCTTAGAATTTTTATAAGAATCGATTCAGAATGGATTTTTTTCAACACATCTCTATTGACAACCCTATCTAGCTCTTCAAAAGGTCTCAGAACATGCAAAAAAAATTTTTAAATAAAAATCACCATTGGGACATTAAGGCTTTAGACAAAACTGAAATCAGAAATTTGCCATAACATCCAAACAGGTAAGAAGAAAACAGCACAGAGAAAACACAGAAATCCTGATGGTCTGCACAGAAAAGTACATTCTAGCAGAAGATGAGGACTGTTCAGACTCTGTCCTTCCTCACTCGGTGAAATCCTGGCTGCCTAGTGGAGGTCATAAAGCAACATCTGCCAGGAGGATCCAGCCTTTCTACCTCCTACCATCCCCCATCTCTGCCCTCCTGTCCAGCTCTGGATTAAGAGCTGGACAAACCCCTCCCAACAGCATGCCACTCTGGGTGGATTAACTCCTGCAGAAGGCACACTACTGTCACACGTTAACCTGCAATCACAAGCCCCCTGTGCGAAGGATCCCCGTAGCAAACGTTGAGGCAGGGAGAGTCCAACACGGTGGGAGGCGTTCATCCTGTTTCTGTGCAACGTGTCAAACCAGGCTGGATGCTGTAGCAGAAACACCTTCAGTACTTCTCATCCGTCAGGCAGACACAGACGCTGTGGGTTCATTATCAGAAGAGAAAACCAAATTTTCTTTTATTTTACCTGTGCTGTTTGAATATGTTCCTAAAAAGGTCAGGAATGCTTTTCTCAGACAAAGTGCAGCATCTGTGGCAACGCACCTGACACCTTTCTGGGTACAGTGTGCGGACTAGCTCCACTGAGCGCAAACCTGCGACTGATCTGAGGCTTCGCCAAGAAGCCATGAATCATTCGTCTCCGTGAGACCAGCCCTCCCATGGGTGATTAAAAAAAAAACGCATTCTTATCAACACAGAAAGCCTTATGCAATGCTTTGTTCCAATCAAACACGCAAGCAGCATCATTCTTGCAGTGGAAGCAGAGCCGAGCAGCAGGTGGGAGAGATGCTGCGTTGTTCGCGGCAGCAGCAGCAACAGTTGGCTGCTCTCTCGACTGACAGCAAAAGAGTTATTTGGCGCGCAGAGACGCATCGTTCATGTTTGGATGAGGCGACGGGAGGTAAAGAGAGGGGATGGGGGTGCGGAGAGGAGGGGGGGGGGGACAAAAAAAACAACAAGAACAGGTGGAGCGGGGAGCGGAAAAGGTTAGAGATAAAACCAGAAAGCCACGAGGCTGAAAGGATGCCTGGCAACTGGTGGCAGAAAGGGAGATGGATGAAAGTGAGGGGAGATAAACACGCTGCCGACGGGTCGACGCGGTCACTCACTGGAGTCGTCCGAGTCGTATCCCTCCACGTCCGGCTCCTCGTCCCTCCTGACGGCATGCGGGGAGGCGGAGGCTCCGGCACACGCCCGCTCGGGGCTGTCCTCATTGGGGCGATCGCTTTCGGAGGCGGCGGCTGTGGAGGCGGCGGAGAGGGCAGGGCGCGTCGGCCCGACGTGGGGGGCTTGCTGGGGCGCAGTGGGGGGGAGGCCCCGCGGGTAACGGGGGAAGTAGTCGGAGATCTGCTTGATGGGCTGGATGGGACCGGGGCACACGTCAATGGCCATGTGCTCTTGGATGCTGATGGTGGGTTTCTCGCCTTTGCGTTGTGTCATGCATGCGGTCCAGCCCGGAGCTCACTCCCAAAACAGAGAAACGAAACTAAAAGAAAAGAAAAAGGAGGTGACAACAGAGCCAGCAGGCTCTACTCCGTCCGCCTGTTGCTGTTCTCCTGGCTGGACAAGTCCAGGTGACACTGGTCTACATGGAGTTCCTGAGGCTGATGCGTCTCCCAGAGTGCGTCCTCAGACCCAGACCATGCTGTCTGCCAGCCTCTCTCACACACTACTACCCACCCTCCTGCTCTCTGCTCCTCCTATACCCCCACACTCACTCCGCCAACGTCTGCGCCGCCAATCTGAGAGCGACGGAGCAGAGAGAGACAGGCGAGGAAGCGGGAGTGTGTGTGTGTGTGTAAGAGGGAGGAGAGGGAAGGGATTAGAGAGGAACGAGGGCGGGATCAGCTGATGTCACTGCCTAGCAACCGAGTGGTAAACTGGAACCGTCGGCCGGGGTGCTTAATTATGATATTAAGCCCATCCATCTGTCAGAGGGAGGGAACATCCACAGCCATGCCACGCTCCGGCACTGTGGAATGTGTGTGTGCGTGTGTGACCCGGTATTACTATCTTTGTGGGGACCAAAAATTGGAAGTTTACTATCCAAGTGGGGACCGACCTCCCTTGTGGGGACCAAAATCCCGGTCCCCACAAGTTTGAAGCAATTTTTGAGGCTTAAAATTTGGTTTTAGTGTCAGGGTTACACTAGGTTATGGTTAGGTTGGGGTAAGGGTCAGGGTTAGGCATTAATTTTTGATGGTTAAGGTTAGGGTAAGGCGCTACGGAAAACATTATGTCAATGAGAAGTCCCCACAAGACATAGAAACCCAACATGTGTGTGTGTGTGTGTGTAGCTCGCAATGTGATAACCTGGAAAATGAGCCATAAATTGATGTTTAGTGAGTCAATTTCAGGCTGTTTGCTGCTTTACAGTTAGTAAACATCCACAAAAAAAAAACAACTAAATTTTTTTTCTCCTCTATTTTTTAGGGATGCAACCACACCACATTTTTTTTCCAAACCGATTTGATACCGATACTTGAATCTGACTACTTATTGATACAAGGCAAACATGCAACGAAATGGAAGACAGGTTTTATTGTCTTCTCTGCTTGTTACAACAAATGATTGTAAATTAGCGTAATTTCCGGACTATAAGGCGCAACAGCCTATTTTAGGGGAAAAAAAACAAATGTGTACGATAAATGCCGCAGGTCTTTGAACGTTTAATTGCCATTTGTAAGGGTTCGTGCACAGGGGATTCTGTTTGGGGAAGCTTCGATTTTAGTAACATTGTTAAAAATGAGCAAGAAATTTAAATTTAAAGTGACAGTGTGTAGTTAAGCGTTTAATGGAATTAAGCGTTTGAATTGTGTGTAATTTTCGGCCAGTAGGGGGCAGTGCATACCTAAATTATCACAAGCATGCGGTATCTGTGTCTTCGAGTAAGAAACTCAAGTACGGAGGTCCAACTAGTGCTGTTTTCAAACGCTCAATTCCCTGAGAATGATCTATTTGCAGCAACATGACGAGCACATCAGTCTCTCTTTCATCGCTTGGAACTAGCGAAGAGGTAAAAATGTATTTATGGCGAAACTTTTTTGCATTTTGAGGGGAAATCAATGTTTTAATAGCGGGCGTGTTCCGTGCGCTTTGTCCGTCCGGGTTCTTGTATAAGTAAAGACGTAATCTAATATGGCTTTCCCCTTAAAAGAGGACCCGCGCCTATGTATTTTCAAACTGATTTTTAAAGTAATATTTTACTATATCGCCAATATTTTGCAATTAATGTGCTTTACGTAATTATTACTGCATAATTTTTTAACGGCTATTTTCAAAGATGTACTTCAAAAACTACACACTGTCACATTAAGTTTAATATATACTACCAGTGGCTAAAAGTGTGTCAGATTTGTTCATAGCAAATAGACAAACCCCATTTATCATGGCAGCAAGGGAAAAGCTGTCAGCCGTGCAAATTGCAGAGTGCCACAGAAAAGTAACGGCATATTTGGTAAAAAGGCTGAAACCCCAAAGTGTTGTAGAGTCGCACCACATTCAGTAAATAAGAACTTTAAGCTAAATAACTTAGCTGGTAGCTACTTTATCTATCCCTGACTTAAGTTACAGTAACAGTTCAAGTTTAACTTTATTGACAGAACAAATAAAAATGGCCTGTGTAAAGGCTTTTTCAAATGCAATTTTTTGTTTTTTTTCTCTCCTGCACCTCAAAGACTCTGAATTTAGAACCGCGTAGAACAGAAATCGATATTGAGAATCATAATCTGAATCATTAAAATGCAAACGATGCCCAACCCTATTCCTCACTGGACATGGTTAAGGTTGGTCACTGGGCGTATCGGCAGCAAACCCAACTGATTGAATGATGTTTTTATTGTTGTAACTACAACCTAGATAATCTAGAGGTCGCTATTGTGCTGATGTTCCATAAACAACCTTGAAATTACATCTAAACAGGTTAGTAATAATAGTTGTCATGTTAGAGTCGTCATGATGGTAAACCTGATCTGTAAAACCTAAAATGGTCATTGAAACATTTATTTCTGCTGTGAAATCGGCATTTTTTTACTTTTTATGAATGGGAACTTCTCCTTTCTAGAACAAGCCTCTAGTGCATAAGGGGTGAACTGCATTTTTTATCACTTCCACATTGGCGTCACATTTGGCTGGCTGAAGTTGCCCCTTGAAAAGCAAAATATTAGGGGGATGGGGTAAAGTCAGGGTTTGTGAGGCTCTAGTCCATAACATAACACGATTGCACGTTTTGATGATGTCATCAAGCTGTGCCTACATACAAGGTACGCAAGGAAGATGAATACCAGTGTTGGGGAAGTTACTCAAAAAGAGTAACTAGTTACACATTACTAGTTACTTTTCAAAAAAGTAATATATTACACTATTTAGTTTCTAACTTATGAAAGTAACTTAGTTACACTACACCCTGATTACTTTTGTAGCCAAAAAGTAACCTGCAATGTTGTTTTCTTTTAATAATGGTACAGAAGAACTCTTTTCAACACCCTTCTTTAATAACATGTATGAAAAACAAGCACAATCAGCTGTGTTAGACAAGTACCATGAAAATAAGATATTCATGAAAAACTATTCTGACCTCAATTTACACAGTTTGACAATATTAAAATAAAGTTTTGACTGAGTGGGCTGTCCACCACCAAGTAAGAGGGCAAAAATGAAGTTGTGCAAATTACAAATAAAAAGACAGCTAACAATAGCTTTGATAACTTAAACATACTACTACAAAGGAGTAATACAACCATTGAAATAAATTAAAATTAATGTAACTTTTGTGAGAAATAAACCTCTTGATATTTTCTTTTGAAAAGTCCCAATTTTGCAGGGAGAACTGAAATGTCCATCATTAGAGGCATACATTTTTGATGTTTAAACTGAGATATTCTCTGATTTAAAGTCCCAAATTTCCTAGAAAAAGGACAACTGAAATTTATCAGAAAAAAACTCTTGAGGCCTTGAGTGGAAGAGACTGTGAGGAAGAAGCTGCAACATCACTGCGTCAAGTATCGTAGGTCTTGTTATGTTGCAATAACGAGTATTAACACACTTGCACAGAGCTCAATGAGACAAACTTGATGCAGTCATGTTGTAGTTTCTTCCTCACAGCCTCTACCGTTCAAGATATTCATATCATCATCGGAAGCCAGTAGAAGTAGTTATTTGCACCTACATTTGCAAAATGTAGGTGTTTTTTTTTAATGTCTGACTTGAACACGTCGGAAAATGTCTTAGCTTAAATATCACAAATTATTCCCTTAGTCGGGGAAAATTCTTGGTTTTCTCAGTTTGACAAATTTGAAGATTTTTTTCTTTAAAATATGTAAAATTAATCTTAATTTCTGAGATTTGTAGGCATGAAACTATTACAAAATACTTTCATTTCCTCAACAATGGCCACAATACTATCATAAGATACACATTTGAAAATATAAAAATAAAGACGGCTTTAACTGAGTGTGCTGTCAACCAAGTGTTTGTGCAAATTATAAATAAAAATAAGGAATCTCAATGATTTTTTAAATAAGGATGACGTCTTAACAAATCTCACCCTTTCTACTATGGAGTAGAGTGTAAAGTTTCAATGCAATACCTCACTTCAAAAACAGGTTTACCAGTGCATTTAATAATTCAAATGCGCTGAGATATTAATTGAAATGAACATGTATTATTTGTGAGCAATTAACATATGATCAGACTTAGCATAAGATACACCATGCAACTGTGTAATGTACAGGTAGCCCTTTCTATTACTAAGCACCCTTTGTGTAGCTCTCAGTATCCAAAAGGTTGGTGACCCCTGCTTTAAGGCATCTCTCCTCTCCTCTTCTTTCAGCCACCTCGCTTTGAACTTAGGGAGAGTGACTGCTGCAAGCTTAGCGTCATGGCTCTCCAGCACAGCATCAAATCTAGTTTGGATGGCCTGGAAAATACATATAAAAACAAATAAGATATAAAAAATAAAAAAAATCACATGACATATCATGAAATTTAATATATTTAAGTATTTTACACTGACCTTTACTATGACATCTGGGGGACCCGTTTGCAGTGCGAGTACCTTGGACATCAGTATTTCTAGTGTTGGCAAAAGGCTCCCATAATAGCAGTTATCTTCACCTCGGAGTATGTCCAGGGCCACAGTGAGGGGTTTCATGACTGAGCAGTATTCTTTAAGAAAAGAATACTCACGTTCAGTAAGGCTTTTCATGTCCAGTTGAGTAAACAAAAGGTTTAACCTTGAGACGGGAACATTAGTTATGCACGAAAGGGCGTCATGGAAAGAGTCCCATCGTGTGGTAACTGGAACAATAAGTTTTCGTTTACATATGTTCTCTACCAGCTCAGAGGCTATAGTTGAACGGCTGCACTTGGTCCAGAGGGCTGAACATTTCGCAGTAGCACTTCTGTAGTATGACTTGGACTCAGGATTTGCGGACAGACATTTGTCAACATCATTAGTAGAAATTAAGTTCAGTGTGTGAGATGCACATCTGATGTGAGGGGGCAGCATAAATGGTCCTTCTGAGGAGCCACTGGATAGCACTTCTTCAACGTCAGTAAAAGCCACCTCTTCTTTTCCACCTTCCTCATCTGAATCTGCTGCTGGTGATTATTACATCTTAAAAGCTTTAACAAAGTTTGACCCATTACCTGTAACTGTGGCTGTTACCTTGTGTGTTAGTCCATACACTGAATGGATTTGCTCAATCTCACTTGCTACAACGTCGTATGTATGTCGGCCTTTTATCCGTTTGCAGGCAATGGCAGCTTTTTCCCTAGTAAAGTCTGCTGGGTTGATCCAGTGTGCTGTCATTCCCGAATAACTCTTGTTATGACGGGTCCAAATATCCGCAGTAGTAGACACGAACTCTAAGCCCGGGCATAGCTTGCACAACACTATCAGGTTTTTGTCGTTTCTTGCAACAAAGGAAAAGTAATGTGCATACTTCCATCCGTTAAACGTCATCTTGTCCTCCGTCGCCTCTGCCATGTTGTTCTCGTCCCTTCCCTCCATGTGTTATTGTGTACGTACCGTAGCAACGTCATCGCGTATATGGGGAAAAAGCGTCCTCTGAGCTAGCTTCTCCCCAAACGTAGGCAAAAAGATAACAGTGTAACTGATTGTAACGCAGGGAACGAATGCAGATTTTTCTTACTAACTAGTAATATATTACAGGCGTCACTAACGTAACGCATTAAATTACTGCATAACCGAAAATTGTAATATAACTACTGTAACTCGTTACTATGTAACTCGTTACACCCAACACTGTCACTGTTGGTCTTTACTCTAGATACTGCATCTAAATATTGCAATATTGTTGTTTTTCATTTAATGAAAAAGAAACCTGTTGAACTTTGAAACATTTTTAATTAAAATATGTTTATTGTTGTGCGATATTAAATTTATAAATAAGTAACCAGGAAAGATTTAACTTTATCTTCATACCATTTAGCTTTATTTTACTCAAAGTATCCGATCTTACTTATGTTTGGA
The DNA here is from genome assembly GCA_028564705.1 of Apricaphanius iberus. Taxonomy (NCBI): domain Eukaryota; kingdom Metazoa; phylum Chordata; class Actinopteri; order Cyprinodontiformes; family Aphaniidae; genus Apricaphanius; species Apricaphanius iberus. The sequence continues at coordinate 1,740,150 of JAPXFQ010000683.1, read as the reverse complement.
AAAAGATTTTAATATTTGTTTTTATGCATTTTGCACGATTTCTTTTCTTTAAGTGGTATTCTAAACCTTTTTGAAGTTTTTTTCTGCTGCAGTATATCTGAAAAGTGAGAATGCTCATAAACAGTCATTTTAAAATATATAAAGAAAAGAAATACATCGAATACATATCGTTACCACACATGCTTTAGATTATATACATTTGAAGCCATATCGCCCTGCCCTAATTAGGATAAAACTGTATGACACTCAGTGATTTCATCTTTAAGCATTTTTTTAAGCTTTGTCTCATAAAATATGATAAAAATATAAACTAATTCGTTGGACCAGTGAAATCCTTGTCAGCTAAGGGATTCAAACAAACTATTTCCTTCAGATCTTCCATCACCTTTCTGTCTCCAAACGTTTAAACTAAAAATATTTAATCTTCTTTACACTAATAAATACAAGAACACATTTGTTTAGCCTTTGATTTGAGAACCACAAAGCCATTTCCACTTCCCAGTGCACCAATTATACACCCTGATGTTATCACACATTTCATAATTGCTTACCATCTGCTCCGAAAGTGTATTTTGCTGTCAGTGTGCAATGCGTAAGGCTGAAACTGCACTTGTGCGTGCTGTTGTAAACTTAAACCCTTCTTCTCACCGGGCATCGGTGATCCCACATGCAAACTCACCGGCACTGCCAAAATAACTAAGAGACCCACAACAGAATCCCTGCCTGCAGATTTAGCAGGATCTGTCTCCTGACGCCTGTTCAAAACGCGTCTGCAGACAAAAGATGAAGCAGCGCCATCTTGTGTTGGCTGTTACCAAATTACAGCTTTCTTCAATCTGTTGTCAATGTGGATTATATCCTCTTGCTTTTACATAAAAAAGAATCATTTGAATGAAAACAAATCTCCCAGAAAAGGTTTGTAAATAGTTGTAATGACTTTGTTCAAAATTATTGCCATATAGGGTAATTCTGGTGCTGTAATGGTTCGGAGGATATTTTTCTTGGGCCTCTTATTCATAGAACACTGGTTAGGGCGACGCACAACACAGTCCGTTAGAGGGAGAATAAAAAAATTGCCACTGCTCTCTGATCAGACAGACTAGTGTGTCCTGCTAGGGCTGGGCGAAATTAGGAAAATCTAACATTCCAAAACATTTAGCCTATTTAGCGATATTTTAAATAGCTTTATTATTATTACTTATTTTGAGTTATATTAGGACTGGACGATATGGATAAAAAGTTGTGTCTTGATATTTTTCTACTGAAATTCGATATTCAATATATATATAGATTGGGTTTTTTCCCAAAAAAACTATTGACGATATAAATATATTTAAATTTAAATTATTATTTTTTTTATTATTTGAATGAATTTATGTTTTATTCTTTTAAACCAAAATAGTTCTGAGAGGCCAAGAAGGCGAAATTAAAAGGGAATATGTGCAGTAGTTTTTTCGGGTTTTTTGTACTTTAGGGTTGGGATGCCAATCGCCATTAAACAGAAGACTATGGGTTATTGTATTATTTTCTCTTTTTTTCGTTAACCATACATTTCAAACTTTCCTTGAATACGCCACAGATGTGGAACAATAATATTGGAATCATCAGTATTTAGGAGCAGGCTCCACCTTCTTCCTCTCTGATGTGATAGAAGTTCTCTCGCCTGATTGGTTATTTCTTTTGGGGGCTCCCCTGAATACACCAGACCATAAATTATGATGGTTGGAAGACAAGGTTTAAACTTCCTCCTTGTTACTCTCCTTCTTGGTTCTGCTCTGCATCCATCAAGCTTCCTTCTCAACTCCTCTGGGATTTGGGGTGAAACTTTTCGGCTCCTAGTTGCAAAAACAATACCTTGTTGTCACATAAATGCAGCGTAACTCTCCAAAAGTAGAACAATTAAGAGTAAACATCTTTCCAGCTGCAAGGCATCCAAAACCAGAGCGAATAATTGTCAAACAGCAACGCCTCAACCAAAACAATGATTAACAAAAGTCTAGTCTGAGGAGGACAGTGACTGGCTACCATAATTCCAAATTCAGTGTTTCGGGGAGGTTAGAAACTGTGGAAACTGCCTTTTAAATTGCAGGTGTATTTTTCAGAACAAAAAATACAAATCAGCTGTAGCTCCTCGGCATATTTAGGCAGTTTCCAAAAAAGCGTAAGAGAAAAGATATAAATGAAGCAGTCCGGTGAAAATTATGAAACAAAATAGTTGCAGTAATTTTCAAATATAGTAACGTAACATTTTTTTCAGTATTTTTAGGAATATGTATGTAACATTATGTTGTTACATATTTCTGAAAAATACCGTATTAAAGAAAAAGTTTTTTATATATGTTTTTCTGAAAACTACTGTGTAAAAATGTTCAATATTGAAAATGTTCACAATATTCAAATTTTCTGAGATACTGAATTTGGGACTTACATTAGTTGTAAGTTATAATCATGAAAATAAAAAAAACAAAAATTTGAAATATATTAGTCTGTGCGTAATAAATTAATCTAATATCAAAGTTTAACATTTTTAATGCAATTACTGAAAGAAATCATCTTTTTGTGGATATTCAAATTTTAAGCCCTGTACAATAAATCACACCTATGAAAGAGAAAAAGAAACCCTCTGAAGTTTAGGTACATAAAGGTCTCTGTCACATCTGAGTAAAATTATTATATTTCTGTAAATGTCAGAGGATCTTTTTAAAAACCATGGATCACTAGGTGTTTCGTAGATCCCCGGTTGAGAAACACTGATATAATGCAGGGCATTGCTAACAAAAGTGGTATTAGGTCACACTTCTATCCATATGTTTGCATCATAATAGTATTGCAAAATCTGAGGACAGTAAAATACCCACTTGTATTTAATTCACCAATAATTGATTGCAACAGTTGCTGTTAAATTTGTGCACAGCAGTTAGGCAGAGGAGGTCATTTGCTCCCTGAATTGGACTGCAGGTTGCTGAAATTTAAAAACGGTAAGGCAAAATTGTTTTTCAAGGGGAAATGATGCCCAATAACAAATGTCATTTTGAATGCTGATGGCATATCCCAACCTGATGCCTCGTACCTTCACTGGAGACATATGTCGTATGTAAATGAAACAACAGCAGCAGACAATGACATCGGTGAAATAAAACTTAACTGTGCCCTCCTCAGTGAAATTACTTTATTTTTTAAATTAATTTAGCCTATGCATTAAATTAATCTGGCTACACGCTTTCGGTTTATTAAATTACTTTCAGTTAAGCATTAATGATAACACAACAGCTCTGGATTATAAAAAATAGGAGATGAGAAGCTGTTGAATCAGAGGATCTCCTAAAGTTTTCCTGACGGCCTTTGACCTTATCACCATCTGAGAGAAGGAGCTAAGAACAGTGTCTTCAAATTGGTGTTTCAGGATTCTTTTTCACAAAAATCTTTTTCGAAGCGGTTGAAACAAGTGAGTGTCTTCTCTTTGTTGGTACCAGAGGCTACATCTAGTGGCTAGTCAGAGATGTGCAAAGACCAAGCAGACTTCTACTATCCTGAAACATTAAATTTGGTGTAGGAAGCAGTGTTCCACTGATGAATTGAGCATATAACAGCAATGTTTTGTGTAATTTGATGATTTTCATGGAGAATGGATCCTGCCAAAATTGTTAGTAACTATAGAAACACATAAATGGATTGATAAAGTAATTAATGTGCCAAATATTCCATGTAAAATATAAAAACTGCACTTAATGAATGGCCACATAATATAATATAATATGATGTAATATAAGTTGTAACCCCCTGCTCAGCTCTTCTCCCATGTAGAGCAGCTCTGACTGAGAAAAACAAGCTTAGCCTAATTGCGACCCGGAGTCCTACAGAAAATATTTTCAGCTGCTAAATCCAGACTTTAGACAGAGCCCAAACTAACACAGCTGAGCAAATCTTTCCAGCCTAGTATATAAAAATGCAGTGGGTGTTGTTTGCACCCTTTTCCCAAACATTCTGAGATGCTACAGATCAATACATTTACTACACAATGCTGTTAAAAGAGCACATGAGCAGCTTGATAAATGGCTAACACACATTAGCAATTAGCTACTTACCTCTCTGCCCATCAGGTGTCTTTGTTCTTTGATCCAGCTGCTGTTCTTTGGGAATGTAGAATAAAGTCCTGTAATCCACGGAGCCAAACGTGTGTTTTCAGAGACATTTTAGAAAATAAAGTTCCAACAAAAAAACTTGTTCTAGCTGCTAAACCCGGAGCAGCTATGAGCTTTGAGAAAGAGGCCGGGTGTGTTTGCAATCCTACAAGAGGTCAGCTGCTCTGTCTGTATGGGCAGTGCAGACACTTGTAGCACTCCCTAGTGGTAACATAGTGACATAAAATACGTCACTTTGTTACCATTCAATCGTTTTCCAGGAGAGGGCAGGATTCAGGAGGTTTACTCAGACATGCACGAATTAAGCCAAAAACCACTCTGGAGGGATGTTTTTTTTATGAGAAAATTGCAGTACTAGATGGTTGAAAACTCCAAAAACCTGCTTTTGCATTATATAGGCCCTTTAAGTATTACAATTAATAATGGAGATATCTTCTTCAATCTTGTTGCAAAATAACACATCCTGGATTTTAATTAATGAAATATCTTTATTAAAATGCACAAAAAAATGTTAAGTTGAGATCAAATTTATCAACCCATAAAGGTTGGAGTCACACTCAAAACTAAAGTGGAAAAACACAGTACAGGCTGATCCAACTTTGACGTTAAGACCTAAATAGGGCTGTGCTGAAAAAAAAAAAAACTGTTTTGAATCGATGCATAAATAAAAAAATATTAGGAATTGAATGACAGGTTCAAAAATCTGTTCAATAGTTTAACATAGTTTGCCCTGTTTTTAGAGCTATTGTCTTATTTCAGCCTCACCCTTAAAACATTTGATTTTAGTCTAAAAGCTTCTTAAATTAAGTTAAATAATCTTTCAATGAAATAACACAATTTGCACTTGGTGAGAATTCTCAAAATAAAACACATATGCTCAAAACAAGATGAATAATCTAACACCTTCTGCTCTTGCTTAGTTTCCAAGTACCAAAACAAGATCCAACATAATTTTTAGCTGGAAATTAGATTTTTTTTTCACCTGGTTAGATGGACAGTTTTTGCAGTGTAGACCTGCCAGCATTGAAAAGTGACCAAAACATTGGACAGAAATAATAGGAACTGAGAAGAGGTCTGCGGTCACCACCTGCAGATTCACTCCTTTATTGGGGGTGTCTTACTAATTGCCCATCATTTCTACCTGTCGTTTATTCCATTTGCTCCATAGTAGTGAAAATGATTGTCAATCAGTGTTGCTTCCTAAGTGGACAGTTTGATTTCACAGAAGTGTGATTGACTCGGAGTTACATCGTGTTACGTGTTCCCTTAATTTTCTTAAGCAGTATATAAAGAAAAAAAAGTTTTTGTTTTAAATAATGAATTTAGACAATAAATAAATTCTAGAAATACAATATTTTTATAAAATATTTTTATTTTTCCATTCTAATCCAGGTAAGATTATATTTGAAGAGTTCTACATTACAAATACCTGAATTATCCATTTAACTCCAAAATTTTATTCAGCATCCTACTTTATTTCAGCAAAGACAGCCTTTACTGGATGCCAGGATTTTTACACGAGTCCTTGAACAGTGACTGTTTATACCATGGAGTACTACTAAACCAAGGGTAACAATCTCCATCAGAAAAGTGAAAAATGGGATTAATGGTCTCCAAACAAGTACTCTAAGGAAGCAGTGCCACCCTAGCTGCTGAGAGACTAAATAAGAGAGGAATTAGGACGACTGGAGCGTGGCAAATCAGGATTTTAACTAGTTCTTTTTTGTTTTTTTTATATTTCTTTCTTCGTGTACCCAAAATTAAATCCAGACTGGTGCCACAAATATCAATAACATTTTTAATGTATGAAAAAGGGGGTAAAATTAAAGCTGAATCCATTTCCACACCTCTATATGGCCCCAAAGGGACAGAGACTGCCCTTTTTTACTACCTAAACGTGTGCATATAGAATAGTCCCTATGCTTAATGCAAATCCGCAAACTAAAATAAGTGTAAAAAGTCTATCAGATAAAAAGAAAATTCTCTGAATCCTGCTCTTTAATGATCTGTGATTGCATCTAATCTTTGTTCGTTACCATACTGCTGCCCTCTGCTGCTAGAAATAGAAACAACCATCTCCATCTTTAAAAATGTTTCTACAATGTTCTCTTTTCAATTTAGTGTGATCCTTTTGAAAACACAAAAACCACCACAAAGATAGTGGGCTTTGAATAAGACCATCATCTATTTGTTGTTGTTAATTTTACCACCAAAAAAATAATACTTTTCAAGTTTTCATTCAAAGTTTTGTTTTCAGATCATTTCTAAAAGACAGTTACAAGGTTGATGAATACGTACAATATCTGAAGGGTTAACAGTCCAATTTTGATTGAGGTTAGAGCTTTAAATGTAGCCAGCTTTAACAGGCTTTAACCAACACAAGGCTTTGGAGCTTTTCTGTAAAATTTAAAGACTGAGGAACTCTGGACCTCGAATGGGAGGTAAAAAAAATGATTTGAGCATACAAGTGAAGCCCCGAAATGCTCAAAACTTATTTGATATAAAATTCTATTCATATTTTAAAATGGCGGGCTAACCGCTTACCCGAAAGGTAACAAAATCAACGGCCGTTTAAGCTAGCTAGTGTTAGCTAAAGCTTAGGAGGAAAACTGCCTTCACTTTCGGAGAAAATAGCAGAACTATTCTTTTGTGAAATCCTAAAATATTATTTCTAAAAACATTAACTCACCTTGTTCTTCTAGTTGAAAGATGAAAAGGTTTTAAGTTTGTGTTAAGGAGAAAACAGTCGCTCCAAATTCAACGGTCAGAGACTTTACATTTCCCACTTTTAGGGCTGTCAGTCAGATATCTAATATCAGTTATTTTATAATTTAACATTAGAAATAATTTTTGAAAATATAACTACGGTATTTAAAAAAACGTCTTATTTATTTATTTATTTATTTATTCACTAGCAAGAAAGTCTTCAGTCCTCTTATCCAAAGTCGAATCTACATTGCAGAGAAGAATCCTCCTCCTTTCCATATTTCTTCAACATAGTTTGGCCCATTTTGTCCATACAAGACAGAAATTTTAAAATCAATTTCAGATATTTTCTAGGAAAGTATCTACATATTGTACATCAAATTTCGTTTTTTCCCCCTAGAAAATATATTTATTAATGTCAGAAACTCTGAGTTTTTTCTCGTAATTTTACTAGTTATCATAGATTTTCTGAATTTTTTCTGCAAGACACGTTACTTTAATCTGAGAATTTCTTCGTTTTTGTTTGGGGTGGAAATTTACTCCAAAATTTTCTTCCTTGTTTGCAACGGCCCTAATAAAGAACAATAAAAAAAAAAAATTTTGCTTTTCTTTATTCTGACACAGGTAAGTGTTGTTGACATCTGAGTCTGAGATTTGAAACAGTTTTTCCCCTCAGACATTGTTTTAGCTAAAGTCATCAATAGTTTACATATTTCATATGATGTTTCACATTGTAGTAAAAAAAGAGAAAGAACAGTGCCTCCTATACTCACAGTTATAACAATTTTAGATTTGTATGCCTACCTGGTTTGAACATAAAAGTTTGTTTTTTGTTTGTTTGTTATTCCTGATTATTTTATGTTTTAAAAAAATAATTTTAAACAGTAAAATGTAAGCAAACCAAAGATTTCTATTTACTGATTTTTGACTACAAAAAAGGAAACTTGCTTGTATTCCAACGTAATGTTTAAAAACTGTTTTCAACTCAATATGTATATTTTTTTACACAGCGTGCTGCACCGAGGCACTTTAGAAGATAAGCACGGCATATAAATTATATTCAGAAATTGTGCCATAAATAGAATAAAACCTAGACTTCACAAGCCAAATGAAAAAATATGAAAGCAAACAAAAATCAGCATAAGCCTATTTGTAAGATTCATACCTGAATCAAGATGGTAGATCATGAAAACAATAAAATTACATTTTTTTATAAAAACGTTTTTGGCATCATACTGTCTATCTAAATGTAACAAGTCGCCAGTTTTCTCCTATGTGCAGACCTGCGTGAAGGTTTGACAGTAAATACATGAGCTTCAGAGCTTTGTGTCTTTTCTTATTTGTTCACGCAGGGCATCTTTCTGACAGCTAATTCAAGGACTTGAAGCCAAATAAAGCAACAGGTTAGGTAACCACTGTTTTCAGACAACAAAGGGAGCTGCAGCACGTGTCTCTGGGTGTCATTCTTTCTGGGAATTATTAGAATCTCCTCCGGGATATGATTTTCTTTTTATTCTAATGACTTTCAATTCACGTGTCTGAGCCACAGAGATTTAAATATAACAATGGGTTGATGATTACCTGTGGGTTTAAAAAAAAAAAAAAAAAACCTCCTTCATTCACTATAGAAGTAAACAGACGATGACTAATAGTAACTGCCTTTTATTATCCCATTTGATTGTTGACTTCCTCTTGCAGTCCTCCCACTGATGCATGAACATCAGTGCTCTTAGTCCACCATCTGCTGAAATTACTCTTTATTAATCCCGTTTTACATTGTCAGGAATTAATCTTACATGCTGTTCATTGCTCTGTTTTTTTTTTTGTTTTTTTTTGGGTGGTTGTATTGTGCAACAGATGGCATGACGCAGGTTGTTGACCTAAACCTTTTGGCACCAACACAAGGCTACTGCGACAGCAGTGTGCGTGCCGGTCAATTACGCAATGAGACCAACCGGGGTCGTGGACACCCAAAGTGTCCCCAATATCAAACCCAAGCATGAAAAAGCACCGGTATCGTCCACTGTGTCTCATCAGCCATCTACTGTGGCCTTCGCTAAATCGGACGCTCAAGCGGCTAAATTATTCACATCCCTGGCAAATTTTATTTTAGTTTTTTACCTAATCTTTTGATTTTACCAACATTTTCCCCTTGACTGGAAGTCATATTAACGGTCTGGGGTGGTTCAGCTAGAGCCTGGAATGAAATGCAGGAAGACGCATCACCAAAGAACGTAAATGGGAACATACAAAAAGCATTTGAGAGAAGCTTTTAGTCCATTTCGAAACAAACTTCCTGGTTGGGTAAAAAAAATAAAAATGTAAAAAGTGTAATCTGAAGTGAATAAGTATGGCGTTTGTTTTCTTTTGGGTCAGCAGTGGATTTCGTTTTGGAGTGCAGATTATGCCCAGTTTGCCATTATTGCTGGACCTTAACTGAGGCATATGAGGCCTGCAGAGGTTTAACTGTTGATCTGGGTTCTTATGTGCCATCCTGGAGACATTCTATTTACTTCAGACACGTTCAACATTATAAGATCAGTTAAAAAAAAAAGAGAAATATGGAGTCCTCTATGGTCCAAAAGGAAATAGGGAGAAGCCCAAAGCTTATCCTTGCCCTATCCCTGAACATTAAAATTGTTCCTTTTCCAAGAATTCAAATCAATAAATGTACTTAAAAATAAGATTAAAAAAAATCAAAATTACCATCTCAGAATATATGATTGGTAGTGAGGATGGCCCCCTCTCTTTCTGTTTTAAAAATCACGCCTGAAGGCTCACTTTTATTCTTTGGCTTTTAATTTGACCTAGTCTGCTATATCCTTGTTTATTTTATTTAGTTATTTTATGGTATTCACTGTGCTATTATAATATTTCTTTTGCGTGTTTGGTTGTATATGTTTTTAATACTGTACAGCACTTTGGTCGGCCTCGGCTGTGTAGAAATGTGCTCTATAAATAAATTGGTATGGTATGGTATTACTCTTCCTCATTTTTCTAATTAACAAGATTCTCATAGTTTTTGTTTCTACAACTTTTCTATATTGTATAATATTTTTGTTTTCCTTTATGCTGTTCCACAAAACCCCTCCACAGACTGAGTCGCTCGTACTTTTTTGCATGGTGCTTACACATTGTTTCATATTTAGCAGAAGTTTTTTTGCTTTGTAAATTATATGAAGTGTATCTTATTTTACAATATTGGTGACTTTACTCAGTTTGATTGATAAAATAGGATTTTATGAGCATGACAGTAAACTATGAATTATTCTAATTGTTCTTTTTTTTTTGAAGATTTCATAATGGCTGCAGGGTGGTTTTTTAAGCATTTCCCTTCATCTCAATGCAATAATTGAGGCGGGACTGAATAAGTGGACAGTATATAGTGTCTGCGATGTTTTAAACTTGAGATGTTACCTTCCGGCATTGGCGTATTTTGCGCCCCAGGCGAGATTTCAGCAACCCCCTCCCAACCGACCAAGTGTACTCACGTGCTTCAAATTTCGAAGTTTTTATTTCAAGTGGTTATTTGGGTGACCTTTAACATTTGTAGATTTTAAATTGTACTATCCAAGTTTGAATGTTTTAACTAAACCATATTATAACCATTATCATTTTTTGTAGATAATTTTTTATTGAACAAAAATCGATAGAAGAGACAAATAACTAATTAATTTATGGGTTTTATTTATTTATGTTGAAGCACATCTTTGTTTTGTTGACCTCATGTTGTAACTCTGGTGTTTGTCACTCAGTCTAGGCCCCGCCCCTTTTGTATTTCAGTCCTGCGTTTATTTTGGTGGGACACCCCAAGATCATAACTGGGCCCCTTTAAAAACTTTCTAGATACACCCCTGCTTATCACTCAAAATGAAATATTTTTAACCCTGTATAAAAAATTGTAAGCATCTAATTATGATAACTATTTTTGTGGCATTATTACTCATAATCATTGATTTGATTGATTTATTTAGCACATCAAGATGCTTCACAGTGCACATCATATATATTAAAGAAACAAATTTTTCTAGAGCAGAGAAGAAATCTTTATTCTCTTAGCCATTTTGAATATGAACTAGGCTGAATTAAACTAATTTCAACGATAAATACAGCAGGTCTGACTCACATTATTAATATGAGTCAGACAGGTCCTCCAACTCTAGTCCACTAATCATCCCTAGAATCAGAACCAAACATGGAGAAGCAGCTTTCTGTTTCTATGCTCCTCTAATCTGGAACCGACTTCAGGACGACTACGAAGCTGCTGAAACACTTGAGCAGCTTGATATCAAGGGTAGAAACCATTAGTCTAGAGCTGCCTTGGAGTAAGTGATTAATAATAGCTGCAATGTCATACCGCGTGTCTGCTTTTATTATATTTGATCCCCTAATGATGTAAAGCACCTTGAATTGCCCCGTTGTTGAAAGTGTGCTGTACAAACAACGTTGCCGGGAAATGATATCACCGCGTCGCCAAATAACCAACAAGTTGCTGGCCGAGTTGTTTTCTAACGAAGAAAACACGGCAACAATTCCTCAAGATCTCCCGTCCTGCACATTTTGCACTGCAAAAACTGTCCATCTAATCAAGCCACAAAACCTTGTTTCCAGCTAAAAAGTACTTATCTTTTTTTGAGACTTATAAAACTCGGCAAAAGCAGAACATGCAAATCGTCTTACTTCATTGGCCGATAATTTCATTTAAGAAGCTTTAGACTAAAATCAAGTATTTTAAGGGTTAAGTTGAAATAAGAGAATTTGCACTTGGTGAGAATTCTCAAAATAACATGAATAATTTAACAACTTCTGCTCTTGCTTACTTTTTTAGTTAGTTAGATGGACAGTTTTTGCAGTGTAGATGCATCCCTGCTCCAGCTCGGCTGAATTGAACAAACAACCCGTTACCAGGTCTTTGACAAACTTGACGGCAGCTGTACTCTTAATTCGGCTGGGTTGGAACAAAGATGCATCTAAATCCTGCAGGACAGTAGATCTTGAGGACCAGATTTGAAATGGATGCTGCTTTCTGAAAATTAAGTGATTCAACTGCATTTTGTATTATTCAAATGATTTTTGACTCATTTGTTTGATGTGCCACATTTATGACCCTGTGAGGGGAGTAAATACTTTCCCCCTGTACTGTAGCAAGCCTTTAATCCAAGATAGTGAATGGAAAGTCATTCCAGTCTTTCCACAAGCACGTCTGCTGTAATAGACTTCCATTAAAAGAAAAAAGCAGAAAGCTAGAGTGAGATGAAAAGACAATTTTGGCTTCAGTCTTTTCATTTATGTAAAAAAAACTGCCCATTCTTATCTTTTAATTCCAATACTCATCCAACTTCCAGCACATAATATTTCCACCACTTTTAACTTATCAGTTTTTGCTTCATTTATTCCGAGCTCATTAATTTCTTGAAAGAAACCATGATGAAAGTAGTGACTGAAAAAAAAAAAAAAAAAAAGGCAGGGACAGAATTGTTGAACTTTTTGAAACAATTTATTTATTTAAATCTGAATTCATTTACAGCAGTTCCACCGAAGAGAAAAGAGAGGGGGGAGGGGGGGGGGGGGGTTCAGATGACGGCTTAGCCACATGAACACCTATGGTCCTTTCTAGTGTATGCACAGGGAGGAGGATGCAGCTGGACAGTGCAGAAGGCACAGAGTTGGCTTAATACTTGCGTAAAAGCGCCACTAACATGATGGGGAGGAAACGAGAGTGTAATGGCAGCACTGCGTTTAAAGTATCCGTTTCAAAAAGGTGCAACGTAAAACAACATGTTGGTGATGGAGTGGAATAAAGCCACATAAAATTAAAATAAAACATTTAAGTGTACACTTGATTTTTTTTAAGCCAGTGTGATTTCGGATTATGTACTGCAAAGAAAAGTAAAAGCAATGTTAAGGCAATCTGCAGTAAATCAAAGGCAATTAGAGCGAAAAAAGTTAAAATAAAAAAATTCAGTCAAGGATGGATGAGAAGCAGACCAATTCAGGATGCAGATGATAATAACATAATAATAAGGAAGGTTTGGCAACAACAATCACCCATAATCCCAGTTCCCATCTCTCTGTCCAAAAAGAGCTGCCAGACTTTAAAGCAACAATAAGTCCAAGTTGAAGCCAATAAGATGACAAAGTTAACAGATTGTGACACAACATCCGAATCAGGAAGACTTGAACAAGAATAGTTCAGAAAACAAAAAATAAAACAGCATTCAACCATTCATTAGCAAAAAAACAGCATTTGATTCACGAAAATTAAATTCACCACATAAAGATACGCCCTAAATCAGGTAAATCTTATGCGCATACAACTCAAACCACAATATGATTCAAGTAAAGCCTTTCAAACTGAAACCAAATCACGTCATAGTTTAAACTCACTTGGAATCGTTGCATCTCAGATTGTTAGATTATGCTGCTTATAAAAAAAGTACATTCAACGGGTACATTAAATATAAAACAAAATTATAGTACAGAGGTAAGTCAGGAGTTACCAGCAGCTGCTACTGGGAATAAAAACCCTACAACGTGACAGTAGATTTATAAATCTCTGCTCCTCCTTCATAGAGACTGTTGGGAGGCCAGATCTGGATTAAACGCGCTCAATCAGCGGAGTTCGCGTTCTTAAAACGTCAAAATAAGAAGCGAGAAGTTTAAAAGGACGCCGACACGGCTAATACCCAAATCCTACTCGGTCATCGATTAATAGAACATGCCAAGCAAGCTGAAAAGATGAGAAAATGCTGAGTCACCGGTTGCTATGGTGATCCAACGGCAGAGTATTAGGGCCGTTGTAAACAAAATAAAAATATTTTGGAGTAAATGTCCACCCAAAAAGCTCAGAAATTTCTGAGATTAATTGCACATTTCCAGAAAAAAAGACGGAAGTTCTCTGTCACAAAAATGTTAAATTAAGACAGAAATTTTGAATGGCAGATATTTTCTAGGGAAAAAAAACACACATAATTCTCTGATGTATAAAAGAAGAACATTTGCAAGAAAAACAAATACCTTTCTATGATTAGAGGCATACAGTTTTTTTTCACAATTTGGACTTTACATCAGAAATATATTAGTTTAGATATAAAAAATGTATGCCTTTAATCACAGAAATGTCTTAGTTTTTCTCACAAATGTTCTTTTCTACAACAGAGAATTAGGCTATGCTTTTTTCTTGGAAAATATCAAAAATTAGTGTCAAAATTTCTGTATTTTAAGTTGTAATCGTTTTTTCTGGAAAATATGTGCAATTAATCTAAGAAATTCTGAGTTTTTACTCATAATTTCTCTGAATTTCTGATTTTTTTCTTGGAAAAAATGTGACTTTAATGTCAGAATTTCTGAGTTTTGGGTGGAAATTTACTCCAAAATATTATATTGTTTACAACGGCCCTAATACGCCTTCATATGATCCAGTCTTTTGTGGTGAGTTTACGACAAACTAATTTAGGCGCCAAATAAATAGCTACTGCATCTAACTTTTTTTTTTTTTTTACTCCAGTATGGAGTTTAAAGTTGGAGGTGTGATGGATTAAAGGAAGGCAAAGTCAAAAAGAAAGAAATGGGAGCGAATGAGGCCGTCGGTGTGTACACTACTCAGACTTGGGGTATTTCACAGAAAAGGGCGAGTCATGCAGCAGTGATGGACAAACTGGGGCAAAAACCAGAGAAAATGCAGATGTTTTGTTGTATAAGCTGTGGATGTGGTGATAAAACCACATACGAAATCGGTTTCAAATCGAAATCTTTCATTGTTACGTGATGCCAGATATAGTCACGTTTCTTTTATCACCCGTGCAGACAAGTTTCATAAACATCAGCATCAAAAAATAGATTACAACTCACTATTCCTGGAGTCAAAACAAAAACAAACATTGATTTTTTACTTTGAAAGTCTCTATGAAGGAGATTTCAGAGAACGTCCATCTACAGCCTCCTTTATTTATCTACAAATGTCCCCATCTTACTCACGCTTATTCACACAGCTGTGGGTTTTTGCACATTTTGTCTAAAGGACTTGTGTTCAATCATAAATATGTGGTAGTATCAACGCTGTGAAGCAGTTGTGATTAAACGGTGGCAACATTTATGTAGAAAACATCGGTAAGTGCTGGAAAACATTTTAATTTAACTTGTCCCCAACAGAAATGTGCCAACGCCTCCACCGTTCTCCTAAGGAAAATAACATGCTGTCAAGCAGTTGATATAATCACGATTTACCTGCTGTAACTTACTATGCTAATCTTTACATGAATGCATCTTGAATTTCAGACAGTTTACATGTGACAAGAAACAAAACAAAAAAAGATAAATGTGCCAGAAATATGAAGGTGCTCCAAACATGCAATTCAACTGCTCCATCTGGGGGCTCAAAAATGTGAAAATTACAACAATGATTTGAGTTAAAGTTCCAGTGTGCGACATTTACAGGTGGGAGGAGATTAAAAAAAAATCAATAAAGAATTAAGTAAGATTAAGAATAAATGATTTAATTATGATGGAATAAGAAATAATCCATCTTTCACTGATAACTTGGTTTCTAGGAATGCATTTGGTGGTAGTTTTTGAATTTCCCCACTGTGTGTCACTATATAACCAACACACTGGAGATTTAAGAATGGGAACACAAAGGAAGCAGCGAGTTGCTTTTCAACAACTGGCCTAAAATGTTACAGGAAACATCTGGAGCAAATGAGCCGGGTAGCGAGGTGTCCTTCGATTTTCAGCCGCTCCACCGCGGAGAAGTTAAGGTGTTGCTGCGTGCGTACGCACCCCCCCCCCCCACACACACACACACTTTTGGTGGAGCCAGGAAGGTTAAAACGACACAAAGTTAAGCGAGATGGGAGCCAGACGTGTGATGAAGACACTTTTTTTTTTTAAAAAGCAGACGTTTTCAGGGTGAAAACGGTTGATCTAAACATAAACCCCATGGAAAGACACAGGATACAGAGATACAACAAATATATTGAGTGTCTTTCGTTCTCCACTTCAGATTAAAGACCTAAAATGACGGTGTTTTAAAGGAATGAAACCGACAAGAGGATGAATTTTTTTTTCTCCCTGTGTTTGAAGCTATTTTTTAGTCTCCTCGCTTTTTGAGCTGAGAGGACAACGCACAACTCAAGAATCCTCACCTATATATCTCAAAATGGCCCATCATTCTTTCAAAAATCTGCCTTAAAACTCCTGAAAAAAAAAAAAGCTGTAAAGTTACTGAATCAGGCCTTCGTCTGTGTTCCTCTAGCGGTTCTGGCGTGGCACATGGGGACTTTGAAAGGGCCAAACAAAAAAGAACAAGAAACAGATTTTTGCACAGAAAATCAGAGATCCAACAAATATTTACACCACAGATACAGGCACTTGTATATCTTTGGTTGGAGAAATCCAACATTGCGAGAGTAATGCATTCACAGAGCGTTTGTACCCTTCAGTGTATTTCCAGGGATCACTAGGCAACTGGGATGGATATTATATATTTCTTCCATGTCTCTGAATCCGTGTTACAGGTAACTTCTGGCAGAGCTCTCCGGTATCTTTTTAACTCGCTGACAGCGCCACCTGCAAAAGAAATAAACACACACAGACTTCAGTTAAACTGCCGACAGAAAACGAAATTGAATGATTTTTGATTATCAGTTCGGTCAGATCTGTCAGATGTGACCGAAGACAAGAAAACAGAGTGAATTACGTCAGAGAAATGAGATATTTACAGATTTACAGTCGTGAGGAAGAGTTTTTCAGTGGTAAAAAATTTTTTCCTTCTAGTTTTAGTGTTGTTTATTGTTAGTTACTTTTTCGATAACCACAGGGAACGATTTAGTCTCCTCCTGAAGAGACCGTGGAGAACCATGTTGCCACCATTGCAGAGCTTGCTCCACTTTAGCAGAAGGTGTGTACAAAGGTTGAAGACTTCTGGACAACAAAGGCAGATTCTCAGAGGAAACAAACCGCACTACAAAACAATCAATGGCCGAGCTCTGAATTTAAAGGTGGACACTGCATCGCTCTCAAAGTCAATGGGACATTTTTATTTTTACTTCCTATTGAAAAATAAAAGCGATCTGCCCTGTTAAACTCAATGACTTGTGTAGTTTAAGTGTAGTCTGTGCAACATTAAGACAGCCAAAAAGCACGCATGGCCTCCAAAACTGCTTTCAATGTAGAAACAACCAAAATATCTGACAGGTTTGGTTTATAACCAATCCTAGACTTTTAGTATGTGAATGTCTTCCATAATTAAGAGATGAAACAAAAAAACAAATAAGCAGGAAGCTGGAAAACGACGGATGAAAATTTTACTACATGGATGCTAACATGCCAGAACAATAGAAAAAAAGATTAGAAAAAAGGGATCAGAGCATAAAAGGATTTAAAAAAAAAGACCAAAAAGAAAAGGAGGGAAAATTTATAAAAAGTTACGGAAAAATAAACAATAATGGGGGAAAAAGGGAAACCAAAAGAAAATTGGGAAAAAGCGAAAACTTATAAAACATAAATGACAAATAAATAAAATGAAAAAATTGGGAAAAAGCAAGAGGAAATAAAAGAAAAATTAGAAAAAGAAAAGGGAAAATAATTAAACAAAAATGGGGAAATGGCAAAAACGGGAAAATAAAATAAAAATTAGAAATAGCGAAAAGGATAAAAGTAAAGGAAATAAAATAAAGCACAAAAATGGTGAAAAAGCAAAAAAACATAAAAAATGACGGAAAGGGGGAAAATAGAACAGAAATTAAAAAAGATAAGAAAAGAGGGAAAGAATGCAAAATCAAAAGCGAAATATAAATTAAAGGAGTAAAAAGAAAAAAAGGAAAAGCAAAACAAAAAAGGTGGGGAAAATCAAATAAAAAAAGGAAAAAAATTAGAAACCAAACAGAAAGGAAAAAAAAATACAAAAAAGGGGAAAAAAGTGATTACATGATATTGAAAAATATTTAGGATGATTTTCCATGACGTCCAGCTAGTTTGTCAACAGAGCCTCACTGACATCAAAAGCCAAAAAAAAAAAGAAAAGGTCCATCTCTGTAGAGCTGAACTATTGGCAATATGTTCTCCTTTAAACAGGACTAGTCTATAACTCAGGCCCACAGTACAGACCAAGAGCTTTTCATAGTTCACGTCTGCACCTCAACTCTTACATTAACACACCTGTAAATCAGTAATGTAGGCATCTCAAGAAGGTTTGAAGGAATCAGAAGAAGAGCAGCAGAGTGATTGGATTGTGTCTTAGGACTGGCCAGCGGCCAACTGATGCTTGGCTGAAACTACCTGTTGAGGTCATAAAGCACTGCTGGTGTCTGTTGTACCTTCTCTGGACAGAAGTCAGGGTTGGTTTGTCGCACTTTGCCAGGCCGCCCCTTTATGACTGCATAGCAGAACATAGTAATGACCATGACAAACAGGAAGTAACTAGTGTGCATCAGGTGAAGGTTGATGAGGGAGCGGTCATCCTGGAAAAGAAGCGGGTTAAAGGTCAGAGTGTGATGACAGAAATCGGATGAAAAGTCTCTCTACATACAGGGTGAAGGTGCTCATTGTTCTACTAGCGCCCCCTCTAGGTAATAATACATTGATACCACTGTATGTAAATATCATTTGTTGGAACAGCTCATTTCATTTTTATTTATTAGTGTGTATTTTTTTCTATGTGTGGAACATGGGCCTGAAAGTTAAGAAGCTGACAAGAACATGGTTATGATTGCATGGTGACAAAAAGTCTTTATGTAGCTACAATGAATATTGCAGCAGCTGCATTTCTATGTCTGTCTATCCATCCGTCCTTGCATTTACTCATCCATCTATCCACCGAACAATCATTGTACCCATCCATCGTTCTGTCCATCTATCCATTATCCATCCATTTACTCATCTCCCTCTACATTATTCTATTTATCTATTTTAAAATCTATGATCCATCCATCCATTTACTTATTCATTCATCCATCATTCTACCCATCTATTCAACCAACATACCATCCATCACTTCAACCATCCATCATTCCATCCACCTTGCATCTATCCACCCATCCGTCTACTCATCCATCCATCCACTCATCCAACATTCCATCCATCCAACATTCCATTCATTCATCCATCCATCCACCCACCTTTTTCTCCATCCATTCAACATTCCATCCATCTATCCATCCACCCACCTTTTTCTCCATCCATTCAACCAACATACCATCCATCCATCCATCCAACATTCCATCCATCTATCCATCCACCCACCTTTTTCTCCATCCATCCGACATATAATCAGAGAACTTTAATAAAAATCAATGAGAATTCTTGAAATTTCAGTCTGCCAACTTTGACATAAAACTTTCAGTTACCTGAGCCTGTAGTTACCCACAGTTATTTATATTTAGACAGTTCAGATTTGTCAACTTTTCCTAATTGTTCCACTGAAGCAATCTGCCACATTTAGAACAGCGTGTGACTTTAAAACCTCAAAGGTCCTCTCAACAACCTTATCCTAATCTAACAACACTGACACTGTTTCGGTTTGGATTAAGAAGCACATGTATCATCTTAAACCTGAGTCTTTAAACACGGAGGTAAAGTATCTTTGTTCTGGTTCAGTGTCACTACAGGTTGTGTGTTTTTTCTAAATATATACCAGAGCAACCTAATCAAAAACAGGCTATTGTTTAGAAAGTAATATTTTAAACTTACAAAAAAAAATGAACATAATTAAGCAAAAGGAAATAAAACAAAAACATTTCATCATTTGGAGCAAATCAAATCAGAGTTTTATTCTATTGATCTACAATGCTTTTATATTCCTGGAGATGGAAAGCCATGTTTTTTTCTCAAAATTATCAGAGAAACTCCAGTAAGTAAGCCAAATCTGTAAAGTGTAAATCCGTTTCCACGGTCACTGGTAAGTGAAAAGTGAATTTAATGGAAAAGCTTGAACTGCTTACCAAGACACAACAGGAATAACTAGAATGTAGCGGTGAAGTGAAAAAAAGAAAAGAAATCATGGCTGTAAGGGAGAGCAAAAGCAGCAATGTTGCATCGTTTCACAGTGAATTTCTATGACTTTAGCAGCTTTTTGCATGCTTCTTCACTATGCTGCTGCAAAGTCAGCAGATGCCAGGAAAAAAGTAAAAAAACCTGTCTTCTAGTTTAGTAGACCTTCATTAGTTTGTTTGCCTTTACAAGAGACAAAACAGGCCCAATTTATTCTATGCAAATGTCCCAAGATGCAAAGGCATTTTCAACCGATGTAGAAAGTCACTCCTTCCTAAGTACAACGATACTTAGGAAGTGACCTTCTCTGGTCACGAAACATAGTGTACAGTTCAAACACGAGGAAACGGAAAAGCCCGTAACTCACATCTGGAACAATGACGGTGAGTTTAGGGTTGAGTGCATGATACACTTTGCCGATCGCTCCTTTGTAACACCAGAAGGGGTTGTACTCCTGACTGTACTTCGTGTCCGAGTCACGGACGGTGGTGAACACCTTGTACCAAGAAGTTGCGTTGGTGTACGTCTCCGGCACGCAATGTGGCGGCTGCCTGCAAAACAAAACACAAAACACTCAGTCGGGTCCTGCTGAAAAATTCAGTTTTAGTATCAATGAATACATTCTCGGTTTCAGAAAGCAGCTGAACATAAGAAGTCCCAATCGGAAGAGAAAGTGGGAAAACTGGCTTACACACGGAAAGGGGATTTAAAAAAATCGCATAAGACACTTTTTACGCAAGGTTTGTGATTTGTGGGGGGAAAAACGACCCAACGGGAAAATGTTTGGGATGTTAAGCAAACCATGACCCTTCCTTACGCCTTTAGATTACCTAAAACAGTCCTATTAGATCTATATTTTGAACTGGATCTGGTGTCACAGCAACCAGTTTGGGTTTCCCCACTCTGGCATCTTCCTTTTTGCCTCCACAGTCTTTCTTATGTCAGGAACACAGCTGCATCAACGCTCTGTGACTCGCAGCCCTTCTGTTTGTTTGTGACCTCCAAACAACATGCAGATGAATCTTTTTAAAAGTAGACTTTAAACACACCTTTTCTGTCAAGCGTTAAAAACCTAAGAGTGTTGATTTGCTTTTATTCCAAAGCTATTGTTGCTACAAGAAGTAATCGAGTAATTCAAAGATGTATAGTAATTGCTTTATCGCTTGTGCTACTTTATTTGAATCTCTTTACTCTTGCCGTCTGGTTAAAAGTTTTCTAATTGCTAAATATTTTTGTATGCCGTTCGGTTCTCGTCTGACATTTATATAGATATACATCTATAGACGAGGTTCCTCTTTTTTGGAATTACTTCATCAGAATTGTGTGCTTCACTCCTGCCAGCAGCTGCAATTAGTTAAAAATGTTATTCTCATGATGTTCACAAAACAAACTTACTATGAGTCTGGAGCAAAATCCCTAAAAATCCTGGCAAGAAAACTGCAAAAGCAACGTGCCGACAATACGATACACAAGATAAGAGACATAGACTCTAAAACTATACAATATAAACGAGAAGAAATACATAGAACATTTAGAAAATACTACAAGCGCCTGTATACACAACCTCAATTAGAAAGTAACCAGATAATTCAAGACTTTTTAGAATCTCTTAATTTACCATCTATATCGCAAGAACAAAATGAAATATTAATAGCCCCCATAACTGAGATGGAGCTGAATAAAGCCATCTCCACCCTAAAACCAAACAAATCACCCGGCCCAGACGGCTACACCTCAGAGTGGTACAAGGTATTTAAAACTGAACTAGTGCCAATCTTTCTCCGAGCTTGTAATACGACATTAACAGATGCTAAAATGCCCCAATCATGGAATGAGGCTGTGATATCCGTTATCCCCAAGGAGGGAAAAAATAAAATGGAGTGTAGTTCGTACAGACCTATCTCAGTGCTGAATGTCGATTATAAAATTTATACAACCATCCTTGCCAGGAGACTGGACAAAGTTCTTCCTTGGCTAATACACAACGATCAGACCGGATTTATTTTACAAAGACAGACCCACGACAACATTAGACGATCATTACATGTATTACATCATATCCAAAAGAATAACACCGAAGCCTGTTTAGGTAGTATAGACGCGGAGAAGGCCTTTGACTCTGTGAGTTGGCCTTTCCTTTATAAAGTTTTAGAACAATTTGGCATGGACAACATTTTTTATTACAGCGATTCGTACGTTATACAATAAACCATCAGCCCGGATAAAAATAAACGGATACCTCTCTGACGCCATTGCACTGGAACGGGGCTCGAGACAAGGATGCCCCATTTCCCCCCTGCTATTTGCACTCTATATAGAGCCCCTAGCCTCGTGGATAAGACAGACTCAGGATATTAAAGGCATCTGCATTAACGGGAAAGACCACAAGGTGGCGCTATACGCCGATGACGTCTTGGTTTATTTAAGTAACCCTCCCAATTCATACCCCAAATTAATGGCTCTCCTAGAAAAATTTGGTAACTATTCAGGATATAAATTAAATATACAAAAGACACAAATTTTGACTATTAATTATCAACCCACAAAGCAACTTAGGGATAAATTCCATATTAACTGGGATCAAAACTCGTTAAAATATCTAGGAATAAACTTGCCGAAGAGGATTAGAACACTGGCAGAGATAAACTATGGCCCCCTCTTAACGAAAATTAAAGTAGACATACACAGATGGAACTCAGTTTCTTTCCTTAGTCTTAGTCACAGAATTGAGTCTGTAAGAATGAATATTCTCCCACGATATCTCTACTTATTCCAGGCACTGCCTGTAGAAATTTCCTTGAAACAATTTTCTGAATTAGACAAGATTATTTGCAGGTTTATTTGGCAGGGTAAAAAAACCCAGGGTTAGATTCAAAACTTTACAACTTCCCAAAGAGCAAGGAGGAATGTCACTACCAAATTTTAAAGATTATTTTTATGCGGCTCAGATTCGACCCCTAATCAATTTGTGTAACCCATCCTTTCAAGCTAGATGGAAAGATGTAGAACTAACTAGTTTGGTTGATCCTTCAATACAAGCAGTACTACCTTACAAACATATGGGAGGACTTGTAGATAAGGTACAGAACCCATGGATCAAAGCACAGTTAAGAATCTGGAATATGATGAGGGATGAGTATAAATTAAGTAATAAATTGCAGATTATCCAATGGTGTGCCTTCGATCCAGAGTTTAAGCCTAACACAATAGATAAAGGATTTAGATCATGGATTCTGAAAGGAATAACGACATACTATTCTCTTACAGAAAAGGGACAATTCAAAAGCTTTGAAAAGTTAAAAGAAGACTATGACCTGGACAGAACTGATTTTTTTAGGTTCCTCCAGGTGCGTAATCGTTTCGAACTTATTAGTAAGGAAACGGACCTTAATGACCCAATATTAAAAATATTTATTGATGCTTACCAAAGCAAACCAATCAAGGGTATCATCTCCAGAATTTATAAAAGCCTATTGTCTAAAAAGTCACAAGACACGGGTTATGTTAAGAGAAAATGGGAGAGAGAGGGTAATCTATTAATATCTGACGAAGATTGGCTTGACATTTGTCGATCCCAGTGGAAATCTACCAGCTCTCATGTATGGCGAGAGTTTGGTTGGAAGTGCATAGTCCGCTTCTTTATTACGCCAAAACAAAAGGTACATTTTACCGGAGGAGAAGCTATGTGCTGGAGGCAATGTGGACACCGTGAAGCTGGTCACTGGCATATCTTCTGGGAGTGCCCAGCGGTTAAATCTTTCTGGATAGAGCTACATAAAGTATTAAGTGGTTTATTTAACACTAATCTACCTATGCAGTTTCCCACTTTATTTTTAGGAAATTTAGATGCACAGGTCAGGACGGCTGAAGAATATTTATTTGGTATTTTGATAACGGCTGGTAAGAAAGCAATAACAAGACATTGGTTGCTCCCCGACCCACCCACAGTGCAGGAGTGGATTTGTATTGTTAATGATATTTATTTTATGGAAAAGATTACCTTCTCTCTCCGCCTTCAGAAAAACACATTTAATAAACGGTGGGCCAAGTGGGCTAAATGTGCCGGTCTGGAACAGACAGATTTACTGAATGGTTAACCTTATAATACTGTAATTAATCTTCATTATTTAAATTTTTTTTTTTTCACGATTTTTTTCCCCATTATTATCACCCCAGTGTTCCTACCTAAGTACAGTCCTGGGCATTGCCTTCCCTCTGCTGACCGTAGGAGGGCCCTGCACTGAGCTCAAGCCTCCTTCCTACTTGAGGAGTGAACAGGCCCATTTTGTCACCCGAGGGGGTGGGGTTCCCCCAGCTGGACGTAGCGTGTGGAAGGATCACACTATTCCAGCTGGATCCTCTCCAACCCCTCAGGCGCCTCGGTCAGCCAGGAGGGGGCAGTATATAGCCCAGAACTGATACATGTTTTTGTGGGAGTAGCTCACATTAACTACTCAAGGGAACACGGGGAGAACATGCAAACTCCACACAGAAAGGCCCTTTTGCCAACCCCACCCAGGGTGTGGGTGCTGATGATATGGAGGATCAAACACACCTTCAGCACCCACAGCGTCCCCGGCAGGAATCGAACCCAGGACCTTCTAGCTGTGAGGTGAGCTGTGCTACCAGCTGCACCACCGTGCTCCCCAATCTTCATTATTGAATGTTTTATTGGACCTAAAGACTAGTCTGTATATCACAAATTCCTTTTTATTTTTCTTTCTCAAAACTCCCTGGTAGACATCTCTTTGTCTTTTGATTTAGATCTATCTTTTCCAGTTCGTTCAGTTTTCAAATGTATTATTGTTTTTGTATATAACAAAACAAAATATTTGTGAGTGGTGCAAGTAGTGTATGTCAGTAAAGTAACCACTGTATTGTAATTCTCTCACAAAATGAAAATAAAAAATGTAAAAAAAAAAATTAAAAAAAAATGTTATTCTCTACACTGTGGTGAAGAGCGCGCAGCAGTGAAATCGGCCCTGGCTGAAACACCTCCCATCATCGAACGTTCCGGAGGTTTTCTGAGCTATTCACCGGTATAGGGGTATATTAAAAATTCATATAACGAAAATAAACCAGTTTTCGGTATGAACCGGTATACCGCCCAGGCCTACAAACATCCATGTCCTTAACTTTAACACAACTAAACCAGAGAACCGGCAGAGAACCCACACATGCACAGGTATCAAATATAAACTCCATGTAGAAAGACTGCTAAATAAACACAGTTTCACAAATATTTTATTTTAAATCACTAATCATAATCTACTTTAAGGATCAATAAAACACCATCTGACATCAGATAAGGCTAAAGAAATCTTAGAAAACCTGAACCCCGGTGCTGCCAGCTTCCAGTCTTTAAAACAGAGGGACTCTTTGATTACAATCTATTATGCAGTTTAACTGTTACACATCTCTAGGGTTTCATCAACGTTCCACTGCATTTTTCTACAAAACTGCAGCAGCATGTCTGAGGCTACGTCTGCTTCTCTCTCCTCACATTTCAAAGCTTTCACCAGTTTAGGCTACAGGTGTAGCTGTGCCCTGCGTACAGGGATGGATTAAGGCGTCAAACCGTCAACGAAATCTCACACCACGGCTACGTGAGCTGTTGGTCAATCACCATGGAGCTGGTATGTGGAAAACATACGAGGGGAACGGCAACTATGGGGGTTTTATCCTCTTTGGAACAGTATGCAGGGGAGAAACGTAGCAGACCAAAAACCTTTTTAACAATGAATCAAACTCCTGAACCGAATATTGATCGACAATACCAACAGGTCACTTAGAGGGATATTCCACCCTTAACTGATAGTCTGTTGCCATATGCATGCAAAAGTCATCAAAATTACTCAATAATGATCAAAATTATTCCTGGTGACCTCGATAATCACACCAATTTAGGTTTGTCAAAAAAAAAAAACGGTACTTCGGTGCCAACCCGGTACTAGAAAAATATAAATTTTGCGGTACCGAAATTTCGCAGGTACCGAGGACCCGTCTGAACCAGGGTCTTTGAATCTCGCATTCACTGGACGCAGGCAGTCGCTTCTAAAGCAATGGTGCAGAATGCCGAGTCATGGCGAGCGGTGGACCAGCTGATGTGGTAAAGCCACTTTTTTGGAGCAAAGAGCAATGTGTGGAAGTACTTTGGATTTGAGGCTGATGACGAGGGGAACATTATTGACAATCAAAAACCGATCTGCAAACGATGTCATTGAAGTTTTCTCTCAGAAAGAGGAAACACGTCCAACTTAATAAAACACCTCAAAGATCGACACCAGGATCTGATGAAAGAGTTCAAGCAGGTAAGTTTCAAAGTATTTTCCAATTTAGAGCTTCTGTTGAGTTATATATCATATTTTACCTTGCACGTCTGAGTAAGTCGAGAAGAAATAAACTGCTGTTTTCGTAGTAGATCATTGGCATCACAGATGCTTTATCCTCTTGCTCTTTATCCTAAACAATGCAAAGACGTTTGTTACCCGGAACATTTGTAAGTCCAACCTCTCATGACCTGGGAGTGGAACGGTGATGATGTAGAATCATAAATGCAAGCATGTCGGAGTCATCAGTGAGGAAGGAGAGCTCAATATCTGCGTAAGTTTCAAAAAACGGTTGCTTTTTGAATAATGAATTGTAGCGTCTTGGAAAGAGAAGTCTGTAAGAGTTTGGTCAATTCCTACTCTCCATCCAGCTCATCATGCATGGCTGGACAAACAAACATTGAGCAAACATGAGTTACCTACATTGATGGACAGTACAGAAGTTGTTGCACTTTATTGTATGCTATTAGGGATGTGAATCTTACAACAACTCACGATTCGATTTCGTGGAGTGACTGTAGAGTCGCTATAGTATTGAAAACATAATTTTCGGAATGTTTTACCCCCCATCTTAAACCTTTACAACAGAATGAATGAAAAGTAAATACTTTCTAAAGTAAACCGCTACATACTTAAATATACTTTAAAATAATGTTAACTTAAACTTTTTTCCAAGCCTGGGCTGCATGTAGAAAAAAAAAATGAATCAAAAAAATCAAAAATCGTTAATAAAAAAATCTAGATTCTTATGTGAATACTATGATTACATTGTCATGTATTTGCCCCGGTATTTGGTTATGCATGACGGTGGAGAATGTGTTTAGGGCTATTGTGCTACTTGTTTTTATGTTGATTTATGCCAAATTTTGCATCTAAAACAATTTTTTATTCTTTGATATTTCAACAGCTGTAGGATATCTGAGGTGGGAGCATGTTGTAATGTTTCTAATAGCTCAGTTCACTTTTAAGCAACAAAAATACATCTTTTTATGTTGGTAAAATGGCACATTTGTACTTACAGCAATTGGAAGCATAGCCATTTAAAACTATTTCATTTATTATTTATTTAAAAGGAGCAGGGGGCTGGATTTCTAAAATAAATTATATTCATGTTCAGCTTTGTAACTGTAGTGGGTAAGGAAGTGTTTTAAACTAAGTAAAACGAGCCCACCCATGTGTAATCCCATTATCTTGAACAGTCTGTGTGCTGCAAAATAGTTTGCGATTTGGTGGCCTAATTTCCCGCGCTTACACGCGGATGTGACGAAAATCTACAATTCCTGCGCGTTCTCGATTTAACAGGAGGAAGGAAGAGAAAGAACTCGGACTTTAGACGCGGTCGATTAAACACTATTACTGACTTCGTCGCTAGACATGTTGCTTGTTGTCGTACAGCTGGCGATGTGCACAATGTGCGGTGGCCTGAAAGTACGCTACGCCACTGATGTATTTACATTTTGTGCTTGCTCCCAGGGTGGCTCCAGTTACTCTCAGCATCGGCCGTGGCAGTCGCGAGTTTAATTTCTTCAATCCGGCCCCCTGCTCCTTTAATATTTCAACAGCTGTAAGACATTTGAGGTGATAGCATGTTGTTTTGCTAGCTATTGAACTGTTTTCTAGTAATATTCTGTTGTTAAATAAAGTGAAGGAAGGAGGGAAAAAGCGTTTCCATTGTACTTTTAAAAATGTACCCCGCTAATCCGATTAATCGAGCCGAGACCCCATCGGAATAATCGTTTCTTTCAGCCCTAGCAAACATCAACATAATTTAAGTTCATCTTCCACAGCCTCCCTCTCCACAATGTGCGCAGACTACAGCTGTAATGGCGGACGGCTATGACGACATTGAAATTGTCAGCTAGTGTAAGTTGCACAGCAGCACGTCCGAGACGCTCCGAACTCAAACGGGAATGGTGTTAGAGATTCATGACAAAACATTGGTGAAATTGAAGGAGTTCTGCGGTAGATAATGCCTTAATTAGAGGCTGCACTTTGGGTGCCCCATTCATTCCCACTGTATGGATATACGCTAATGGCAAATGGATCTAAATTTCTTCTTAAGGACTCCAAACTTGTCTGGGTCAGTAAATGAACGCAACACATCCTAAAAGTAACATCCAGGTTTAAAAACACAACAACCTCCCCTTTAATTCAGGTCTTTACACTGTAAATGTACAAAGTAAATGTAAATGTGCAATGAGTGATGCTCATGGAACAAACCCAGATTCCCATTTAAAGGGTTCCTGCTCATCTACCATGTAAAAACGGCACAAGCAATCAAGGCGAAATATGAATCAAGGTGTGAAAATGTCAAAAACCTTCGACTGTGGCACCTTGACGAATGCTACCGTGTAGGGCTGGGTATTGATTCAAATTTCAAGAATCGATTTGCTTCAGATTCTCAAGAGTTAGAATCGATTCAATTCAATCTGATCCAGTTCGATATTAATATGGGTCAGTGCTATTTAAACCGTTTTTTTGAACTGTTATCTTAATTATATGCCTGAAATTCAATGACTTAACACCGGGTGAGTAACAGTTCACCAGGGGAAACTGTATTAAATGTGAATTCTGTTTTTTGTCGACCTGGACGTTATTTTTTTAAGGAATTTTTATGTTTTTTCACTCACCCTGAGAATTTTGGAGCCAAGGTGAACCGTTCGGCAGTGTTTATACTAGGTTTAATCTGGCCCGAACACCTTAATTTGACCATTTTTATACTATTCTTGGATTTACAAACGCCTCGGAAGTGATTATGTATTTTCTGCTGGGCCGATTTGGACGTAGTACACAATACAACTTCAGCAGGACTGCCAGTCTGTGTTCTAGCGCAGCAGATTCTCCTAGCGCGGATGCTGCCCCTGCAGATTTGTCCGCTTTTTATTATCGTTTTATTGTTAAGCCTCCAAATCGGCCTGGAAGACAATCAAGAAGTAAGTCCGAGGCGTTCGTAAATCCAAGGAGAATATACATATGGTAAAATTAAGGTGTTTGAGGCAGATTAAACCTTAATACTGACCCGAGCAGTCCTGTTCTACAGATGTCCGCTGATCAAGACTGGATGTATACATACAGCTGAATGGCTCAAACTGGCTCCAAACTTCTCAGGGGGAGTGAAAAACACATAAAAATTGCAAAAAAATATATAAGGTCCAGGTTGAAAGGAAAACAGAATTCCCCTTTAACCCTTTCAGACACAAAACTTAATAGGACGTCTCGACTTTTCCTTATTTTTTCAGCTGTATATCAGACAAGCTATAAAAAAAAAAAAAAAAAAAAAAAATAAAAAAAAAGATTTTTGAACTTGCGAATCAATCAATTTGATTTCTACAAGAATCAATTTTTGGAAGATTTTAACACTGCACTACTACCGTGCAGGTGTGATTTCCCGTCAGAAGACCTAAAAGGGAAATCTGGGTTTCTAACAAAGCCAATCGACTGTAATGACATTCACGCTCAGAGAAACACGAAGGGAAGCGACTCCGGGAAGCCGTCCAACTCACACTGTGACTGGGAAGATGTTGCTGGCCGCTGTGATGGTCAGGCACGTGCTGAATACCACCTGCTCGCAGTGGCCGTGCAGAACGCAGTCGTCTGAGTTCCAGGACACGGGCAGAGTGAACGTGATGTTTATCTCTTCGTGAGCTTCCCGTCCTGAAATCACAACAAACAAAAGTGGAGGAGATCTTCAGAACAGGTTTAATGTCTGAGTGATTTTTAAAAAAGGCAAACATACAGATCCACGGGAACTAATCAATAAATCCGCTTTTAAACGTTAGGCGGCGGAATGCTTTAAGTACTGTAGCAGATCCAGGTTGCATAAGCAGAAAACTCAGACGGCTTAAGAAACATTATTAAAGTACTTTCTTGATGATGAATGACACACTGGGTTCGTGGGCTTATGCAAGATTTATCGAATGGAAAAAAGATTTAAGAAGATTATCAGCTGGAGTCCGGGCTATGACAGAGGATTGAAAGGAAAATAGAATTTAATCACCTGCCAACCTTTGTAGGTTATAATGTTACAGCTCATAATGCAGAAATCGCAAAAAACTTCATTCCCCTCAACCTGTAGCTCATCTAGTCAGATTCCAACAACAAACTCTAAAGTATTTCATTGGGATTTTATGTGACAGACCAGGTAGGCGCAAAATAACAACTGGAGATAGCATCGCAAATCATCTGTTGGTTTTCAAGAGAACTCTCAGAAGTATATTCAATCCCATAAAAAAATAAAAAATTAAAAAAATTAAAGGCCTCAGCAGTTTGCCAGAGACCATGGGAGACCAACCAGCATTTCGAGGGCCGAGTGGAGAAATTAGGATCTGAATAGATTTGAATAAAGAACTCGACTTCTTTAACTGTCCGATAACTGGGTTCAAACGGAATAAATGTATGATTGAAATGAGGTGGCTTTTTCCTTATAAAGTAAAACAAAGTGACTTGACATGACGTGTGTTGCAAATTGCCGCTATATTAACAAACTGCACTGAATAGATGGATGGGATAAATAGAAAATTATATACAAGTAAAACAAAGAGCTTTTGAAATTCAACTATAAATGGTCTGCTTTAAATGAACAAAAAACAAATTTCCTTTTGATTTTTTTTCATATAAATAATTTCATTTTCACCAAAATCACTGCATTCTTACACCTCTTGAATTGGTTCATTACTATATTCCAACATGTAACTCCTGCTAGCACGCCCTCAACCTCTGCCTAGCCTCAATGCATCTCCCTCCTAGTCTCCCAGCTGTACTTGAACGCAGCATGGGCAGCTGTTGGGAAACCCCTTCTCATCAAAGGGGATTCCTCCAACTTACATTTTATATAGACATGTTCAATGCTTTTTTTTCATCTGGGTATTTTCGTGCATGCGTACAACAATGGAGGGCAAAAAGCTTCCACACCGCTATGCAAATCTGTGCGGTCGCAGTCGAACAGTTAGACAAACAAAATAAAACCTAAACCATCTTTGGGCAGATAATCGAAAAAGTCACATCAGAAAGCTAACTGCATGTAGCACAAAGCTTCCAGACCGTTTATGACCGTTTACTTAGAAGCTACGGGAGGAAACTCCTCCAATATGACCGGCGGCCGCCGCCAATTCAGTATGGGGATATCTGCAATGATCAACAAGCCTGGACTTTACACAGCAGAACCAAGAAGGCATAAAATCATTACGAAAACCCAGCGCTCAATTCTTCTAACTAATTTTTATACCGATCGCTCATCAACAGTCAGTTTGATGAGTCAAAACAACTGAGTTACCATTCAGCCAGTCTAACCTCTGACATGCCACTATTCATAACTTCACCAGATTACTGACATGTCATAGAAATATTCACAACCCAATGACAACAAGATGTTACTGAGTTACGCAGGCTGCGTTAGCATTCTGTACAGAGAATAGCTAGCTAATGAAATCACCGTCAGGCTGAGCGCAGCACCACGGCTTTAAACAGGCGCCCATAAAAAAAAAATAAACTTACAGCCAAACGTGTAATCAGGCAGCCGTTTATAGAACTAGTAAAATGTAAGAAAGCTGAGATAGCCACAGAGCTAGCTCCCGGACCGTTTCAAACAGCTAAGAAGCTACGGGCAGAAACTCATCAGCTATGACCGCCGCCAGTTCAGTTTACAGAGATCTACATTATTTGATCATCCTGCCTCAACTTTACACCGTAGAAGAAAAGAAGACAAACAAATATATTAAAGTCAAAAATAACTGCAGTGTGGGAGATGAGTAGATTCATTAATCAGACTGGATCCCTGGATGGATCATCCACTCTAACTCAGCCATAGACGACAGCATATTTCATCAGCTGGAAACCTATTAAATATTATTATTGCTCTTTTTTTTCTATTTCTGCAGCCTACAGCGCTGCAGATGTTAACTGTGCTGATAGACTTTTCCTTAACCACCATGTAGCGCCAATCTATTGACAACTGTCATTTACAATAACAATGGAAGGCAGTGGGAGCTAAAGGTCTTTCTGCCCTCCAGAGAGTCGCTGGGGGGCGGGCGCTTGGGTGCGTGACGTCACGTTTCAACAGGTCTATAAAGTCAGTACTTTGGTTTGATTGGATGCTACTGGTAGCCATGTGTTCGTCAGCTGGTTTTTCTCCAGTATAAGTGATGTTGAGTTCAGTGCAGAGCGTGTTATGGTAGGGCTGGACGATAACTCGATAGGAATATCTATCGATCGATCGATAGATAGACATGTGGTGCGATATGAAAAAAAGGGGTCGATAAAAAAGTTTGATTAAAAAAAAAAATGTTTCCGGTAGGTTAATACAACAGTCACTACCTACTCCAAACGAATCATTAACACAGACCCAGGCAGCTCCGTCAGCCATCAATCACTCTCTCCTTTCAAACTATAAAAAGGAGTGAATGACTTGAGCTGCAACAGAATTTGTTACATTTCTTGAAACAGACTTCATTGTGGTCAGATGTCACATCAAGAAGGAAGTCTTCCCAGAAAAATTTTGTTGTAACTCAGGTAAACGTTGCGTCCCATTTTAATGCAATCCTCGACGCAATTAAACACTAAAATAGCAAAGGGAAATTTACCGAGGCTGTGCTGCATACAGCTTTTAAAGTAGGGCTGCACGATTATGACCAAATTAATAATCACGATTATTTTGATCAATATTGTAATCCTGCTTATTAATCACGATTATTCATCCAGTCTTGTAAAATATCTATTTTTATTGCAAAACATAAAATAATGCTAAAAAGAAACCCAACCTGAGAGTACAAACTAAATATCAAAGTGCAACTTAATGGGAAAAATTACAGCTTATACAGAAAAGACCTAGGACATTCCCTGTATCCGAATCCTTAGTATGTACTACATGCTAAGTAGCAAATACTACTCGCCCGTTGATGTATTAAATACCGCGTAGTAAATGAGCGAGTAGTGGGTATGAAATCAGACGTATTGTAATAAAGAGAAAAATCTGACGTATTGCTCCACCATTTTGTGTGTCTGTTGACCCAGATGTTTATGTTACGTTCACCTGTGGTCCTCCATCCACTAGCGGTTATTTTGTCTGGTATAACTTAACTTAAATGTTTAATCAGCTGTCAAAAATAATCACAGTAATCAGTAACATCGCTACATCTACATTTATACGCAGAAATTGCGGCAGTGTCAATGGTTGATAGTTCGTCTGTAGCCAATTCTAGCTAGGTCGCTCTTCTACGATTTCAGTGCTTCCGCTGCATTGTGGGATAGCGTAGCGTCCACCGGCTGCTTACTGTGGCAGTATTACACATCCAGGAACATTATGCCTACTAATCAGATCCATTCTGGAGATTCAGATCTACTACATCGCTCGCATACTGCTTTTCGCCTGCTACGTTGTCGACGTATTCGGATGCAGCCATTGTGAGTGCTGAGTGGCGTAGGTTTGGTTTCAATTTGGGCAGCTTAATGAAGTTTTAGCCATGCAGTTGCCCCCTGGTGGTTGGCAGACCATTGGTTGAGGCCGTGTATGATAAAGAGTCACGCAGTGAAGCTCGCATTTTGAATGTAAATATCGTTGACGATCAGGTTAATTTAATTGTGTCCACCAAAATTGTAATCATGATCAAAATCCGATTAATTGTGCAGCCCTATTTTAAAGCGTCACCTGGTCCTCAGAAGCGAAAAACGCTTAAAAAAACAAAATGTGTGGATAGACCTGTTGGCTTCAGCTCACAGTAACTGGACTGGGCTCCGTCTACACTCTGCTATAGGTGAGTAGCTGGTTAGGTATAGCTTTAACAGCTGAACTGGATTTAAATCGGCTTTATTGACAAACTAAAGGTTTCAGCCATTACTATTATACACTGTCATAAAATGTTTAAAAGATAAAAAGCATCAAGATAACCGTTTAATTTAAAAGATACATAATATAGTGGTTAATAACATTACTGTTCTTTGTATGTACTAATGTTACTGAGGTCTCCTGATTTCTTTCTGTGACTTGTGTCTTAGTTAAGATAAAAAAAGTTTTTTTTTTTTAAATGACTTAATTCTTAGTTAAAATTTGTTTCATTGACAAAAAACAAAATGACCTGGGAGGCACTTAGATTACCTTTTCTACATTTTGTGATACTTATCAATATTGATCATTATTACTATTCCCTTTATCGACATGCGGTAGGGATGTTCGATATTGGCTTTTTTACCGATATCTGATATACCGATATAGCCTAACTCATAATTTCCGATACCGATATAAACCGATACCGATATGTGGGGACCCTCCCTCATAAAAAAACAAAAACTACTAAACTCTTTTAGGTAACCACAATGAAATATCTTGTATCATGCATACCTGAGCTTTAAAAATTTTGAAATGTAATAATTACTAGAATTTTAGTTAGGCAATTGAAAAAGGTGCATTTTTTTTTTTGTCTTCAAAAGTAGCTGGAACATTTTCTCACACAGAGAACACTGACAAAGGCCCAACACTCAGGACAAATTTCAACAACATTATACCTTTATAGCAGTGAGGTGAAGTGGAAACAACTGAAACAAGAATAAAAAAAAAAAAAACAGCAAACATTTAAGCAGGGCCAATAATTAACCTACCTTTTAATATATTGATAGTTGTCTCAAACAAATAATATCTCAAAAACTAAACCTCAAATCTGTCATATTTTTTACCTTCTGAGAGAGAAAATAAGTATCTGAAGAGTTTGATATATAATATGTGTATGGTGTGAAAAACGCATCTTATTAAAAAAATAAAAACCGATAACAATAATTTCCAATATTACATTTTAATGCCAATATTGGCCGATAATGACTTTAGGCCGATAATATCGGACATCCCTAATATGCGGTTTTTCTATATCGTCCAGCCATATGTTATGGACCTTTTTGCTTTCCAAAGATGCGTTCACTGACAAAGTTCTGGTTCGGTTGGTCTTTCTTTTTCTACTGTAGCCGCATGCAAAATCATTAATCGATATATGAAAACATGTTCCGTTACACCCCTTGTCTGGGTCCAAATACATGTTTACTCCTGTCCAGATCTGGACTGTAGTTGGCCATTTGGGAACTACAAGGCGGATGATTCCCAGCTGGAAGCAAGGAAGGAAAACGAGGTAAAGACCTGAATAAAACTTTGACATCTAAAATGTGAAAGGACTTTCTACACAGAGCAAATCCAACAAAGCTCCATCGGACAACAATAAAACCAACATCTGAAGCGAAGTCCAGCTCCTTCCAGTTACTAAAACAGTTCCAGTGATTCACCGCAGAGACTACATTTCAACACGTTCCTTTGTTGTGCAGAGAAAACTTCATCTGCCTGCTTGCAGGATATATTTGACTTAGAGCGACATTGGGATATTTTGAGCAGTTTTGAACTAAATACAAATGTCCACAGTGATAGAGAGAGTAGGATGACCTTTCCCAGGTAAACCACCTTCATCTGTACAGGCTATGTCCTGTTGACATAAGGTTACGTCCACAGTGACACTAAATATTTGCACAGCTCTTTGCTTCGCTGATCTGTTCTGGGGAATCTGATATAGAAAACAAAAGTCACGTTAAAGCATGTACAAACCTGGGGAATACAGCTTAAACACTTGATAAAAAGGAACTTTTACTCACGCTGCAGATCTAGAGAAACATACTGGGATTTCATTCAACTAATCGGAGATGATAAATAAAAGATACAACAGCATTGGTTGCATAAATGTGCACGCTTTTAAACTATTACTTTGTTGCAGCGGCTTTTGGTTTAACTTCTTCATCTTGTCACAGCTGCCACCAGTTATAGGGAATCTGACTAACCTGGAGGGAAGTTCATCCTTCCTGGGAGGGTTTCCCAGAAATGTCCTTATTTTCGTCTCTGGCTAAAGTTTCAGCTTGCAGAAAGTTTAAAAAGGATAAAATTGTCTCTGTTTCTAGCAAGGGCACTTCTACCAAATTGTTCTCTACTCTGAGCTCATTTATTCTGCTGTAGTTTAAAAACTACATAACACAGATATTTTAAACCTGGACTAGACTGTTCTACACTAATAGAGGAACAATTAAAACCAACTCTGGGATTTTGTAAAGTCTTACTATGATTTGTGAAATTTCAATAATAATATACATACGGACAACAGCTCCAGCTACAAAAAGCTAGATTCTTGAAACCTGCAATAGATTATTCCATAATAATTGGATAATATTTAAACCAAGTTATTAATTTTTGAAACAATAGAGGCACGTGGATATTTTTTGGATACTAGACCACAGTAGTACTGGTCCAGCTCTGGTTTCACCAATCCAAGAGTTGGTTTTAATTGTTC
Source organism: Apricaphanius iberus (assembly GCA_028564705.1). Classification (NCBI taxonomy): domain Eukaryota; kingdom Metazoa; phylum Chordata; class Actinopteri; order Cyprinodontiformes; family Aphaniidae; genus Apricaphanius; species Apricaphanius iberus. Next base: position 1,703,682 of record JAPXFQ010000683.1, on the reverse strand, counting down.
TGCTATTTGTTTAGAACAATTTAGTCCAGGTTTGACATGTCTGGATTATGTAGTTTTAAACTAAGGCGGATTTAAAGATGCTCAGAGAAACATTTGGCGCAATATTATGAATTTGTTTGGTGGCAGGCCTATTGCATTGCATAACCTTTACAGATGTAGATCTTTTTTTGTTTTGTTTTTTTACATTGTTTATAGCTCTCTCTCTAAATGTTTTGGACAGCAAATGTATTTAAAACAGATATTTACATCACAAAACCCATGCCGTTTTCTAGGACGTAGAAAGAGCACAGCAGCAGTAGCTCATTATCAATCTCTGAAATATTTGAAAATGGCTCTTTTAAAAAAAGAAAAACCTCACAGGGCCTATATCATGCAGAATCAAGTTTTTGGAGTTTTCCACCAACTGATAATGCAATTTTCTCATAAAAAAACCCCACCAGAGTGGTTCTTGTCTTAATTAATGCACGTCTGTGTAATCCTCCTGAATTCTGCTCTCTGAGCAGCTGCCCCTCCCTCTCCTAGAAAACAACGGAGTGTTCAACTAGTGACATCACTGGTTGAAAACAATGGAGCGCTAGAAGTGTCTGCACCGCCCCTACAGGCAGAGCGGCTTACTGCTGGTAGATTTTCAAACACACCCACCTCCTTCTCGCAGCTAATGTCATCTTAAAACACTGATTTTGTTCCCTGTGAAAACGCCTGTTTGGCTGCATGGATTACAGGATTTTATTCTAAATTTCTAAAGAACAGCAGCTGGATCAAAGAACAAAGACGCCTGATGGACAGAGAAGTAAGTGGCTACATGCTAATGTGGGTTTGCCATTTATCAAGCTGCTTATGTGATGTTATAACAGCATTGTGTGGTTAATTAATTGATTTGTAGCATCTCAGAATGTTCATCAAACGGGTGCAAACAACACCGTAACAGTGTTGTAACGGTAACATTTTATCATATATACGTCTATCTCATAAGTTAAAAAATGTAAAATAGCATGATAAAGTTCCTTCAAAAAGCTCTGTTTTGAATTTACAACTCTTTAAAAATCCCTTTTCTACAAGAACTCAAACGTCATGTGTTTCATTTAAAATATTACCCGTTTAATTTAGAAAACAGCAGGTAAATGAAAGACTCGATTTTTAACGCAAAACAAAATCTAATTTTTGTGGCCCTTGAGCACTATTGACTTGATAATTTTGGCCTTTGTAGCAAAAAGTTTGGTCATCTCTGCTCTAAAGAGCTGTGAACAAAGAAAACTTAAGAAGAGAACAACACATGATGATGTGATGCACCAGAATCTTTAAATCTATACTGGGAACTAGACCAGAACATTTACTGCTGCTGCTACACAATGCTGCCACAGTCAAAGTAAAGTCACCTGACAAACATGTAAATGAAAACCCATGAAATGGTCAGAATACCGCAGTGAAAAGGAATGAATTACAATACATGTCTGTAGAAACTCCAGATGCATTCCTGAGGACACAGATGGTGGTGAAGACCTACCTGATAGACCAACCTGCTGCCCCAGCACCGTGGCGTACAGGTGGGTTATATTGCGAGAGTACCCTCCGAAGGGCCGCTGGGGGTCCAGCGTGAGGGTGATGGAGACAGAGATGTTGATGGGCCCCGACTCCTCCAGCAGCAGGGGGGGCTGGGTGCTGGAGCGAGCCTGACCGCTGGTCACCACCATGCTCTCTGGGGTGGTTGACTCGTTCAGGCCGTGCTTTATCGTCTCGTTCTCCGACACGCAGAGGTCCAGGTCGTTGAAGCGCAACAGAAACGTGTTCCAGTCCTGGGAGAGAGAGCAGGCGGGTTTTTAAACTGGGCCTGTGTCAAGGGTCGGGTTTATCTCTATGATTAAACCTACTGAACTAATTCAAACTGGCTGCACAAGGCTAGTGTTGTTTGCTTCCTGCATAAATGCAAATCTTTCATGCATCTGATGTGAGCTCGACAGCATAAGCTGCTTTCAATTTCTCCCGCCTGCACTAACAGCTGGATTAACATACGTTTCATTCACTTCCCGCTCAAATGATTCACCAAAAACAAGCAACTCTGGGTCTTGCAGTGAAAAACATTTAAGACAAAAATACTGGCAAATTATTTTCTCTTTTTCTTTAAGAACGTTTTGGCTCGGCCTCACCTCTGTCAGCTCCGGAGACTTTATCTCCTTAATCTTGAAGAAATAACCGACGGTCAGGAAGGCGATGGCCACCGTGCTGACGCTGATCATAAAAATCACCAGAGGTGGACGGTTGTTGATGTAGCCTCTTAGGTTCTCTATGGGATTTAATAGGTAAACCTACGCAAACAAAAAGAAAAGAAAAAAACATTAATGTTTTGGTTATTTCATCTTCAAGTATACTATATAAATAAAATTGCCCTGCCTTTCTCTTTTCATACCCGGGACTATTTTACGCTCTACAACTGTTCATGCTGGGCGATAAGGCCTCAAATTTATATTGCGATATCATCTGAAGCATGTGGGTTAACAATATTTATGCCGTTATTTTCTTTTCTTCTGTTTCTATATGTCTAAATTTTTTTGAATATTCTTCCAACTCAGCAGAAAGATAACTTAATAAGTACAGAATGCTTTATAAAGAACATTAATGTGCAAAATGTATCATTTTTTTTCCACAAAAAAATGCTACTCAAAAATCTAGGATAAAAAAAAGTTGAATGTATTTGAAATAAACTATAAACTAAATGTAAAAAAAATACAAAATCCACAATGTAAAAAAGAGAAATAAAATTTCTTTCTGCTTTCCTGATTACTATTTGTAAATTTAATATTGCATAAAAATAAAGCAGAAACTATCCAAACTAAAAAACCTGTTCAGGTTCAACAGGTTTTTTTTCTACGGAAGAGGAGTAGGGCCACTGAGAAAAAAAAGAGAAAAAAAAAGTATTCTGATTTTAATCTCAGAATTCTGACTTTAATCTCAGAAGTGACGTCTGGCTGCAATGCAGATGGACACCAGGGAACGACCTGCATTGACAAAGATGTGAACACTCTGGAGGACAACTAACTTTTTGGAGAAGCATGTCCTCCAGAGTGTTCACATCTCTGTCATTGCAGGTCGTTCCCTGGTGTCCATCTGCATTGCAGCCAGACGTCAATTCTGAGAAAAAAAAGTCAGAATTCTGAGAAAAAAAGTCAGAATTCTGAGAAAAAAAGTCAGAATTCTGAGAATTTTTTTTTTTTACCAGTGACCCAAATCCTCTTCCGTATGTTTCCCCCGTTAAATAGAAACCAAAACATTTTAAACGTACAATATCTGGTATAAATATGAACACTGTACATCAGTATTTGTACGAAGTACGAAGGCACAGTTTGATGACATCAACACACACAATCGTAGTATAGTCAAAATATTTACCTTTGGCTAATTTTCCACCTTTTACCGTTTATATCACCCACTACTACTGAAAAAAACCCTGGCTGAATTAAAGCAACCCTGCAAAGAAAACTGAGACAGAAATCTAATCATTTTTAAGGTGCTATTACTTTTTCACTTTTACAGTTGCTACTTTGGAAAGCTTTTCAGCCGTAATCAGTGAAAGCATTACCGAAGAAAAGCACTGAATTACGTGTCCGTACCATGGATTCAGTGAAAGCTTTCCCAATAAGCTGTTTTCAATTCGTTATCACACTCTGCTACGAGAGAAACAGTCTGAGATCAATCCCGATTACAGCCACTTCCTGCAAGGAGCCGCGACAACGACCCATAATTGATAAGCGGTTTTTATGTGCAGTATAATTATAGAACATAAAAACGTCTCCTCCGACGACTAACAGGAAATATTATTTTTCCCAACAGGAGAAAAAAACAAAATGTAACCCAAGATACCATAGATTACATAACATTTGAAGCTGCTTTAGGCCAGACGTGATCAGCAACATCACAGCCAACACCGGAAGTAAACCACTCCAACAAACTGCATGATTTATATTTTCTACATGTTATAATGCAACTACTATACAAGAGACCATAATATTAGCTTCCTTTTTAGTCAGTTTTCCTGTTTTTTGGCGAAATTGTGTGAAAACATTTACAGGTCTAGAACTGCACAGACAAAAGGTTTGTAATCACAAAATGTTATTGAAATCATGAAGATAATTATGGATTTGCTGAATGGATGATTTGTCGTAGGTTTCAAAGCTAGCCTTCATAAAAAAGGTGCTATTTTTGTATTATTCTTGTGTAATGTATCACATTAGGCATTATTGGTCAAATTGAAAAAAATTATTTGAAATAAAGTGTAACAGTCTTGTTTAAATAACAGAGTGGCTGCCATCTAGTTAATCTTTACAGTTACTACAGGACGACTATAGACAATGCTTCAGACAGCTAATTCGACCGAGTAAAAGGCAGCTAACTGCGGTCCTGTTGTTTACATTGCGAATTTGGACTTTACACGCTGGGAACTAAAATTTTCCTAACTAGTGATCTGAGAGTAGAAGGAGCAGCTTTTGTTCTGGTCCCGCTGCTTCATCTGTCCTAGCCGTGTTCGAGCTGTAGCTTAGCCAATAGCTACTTGCTAGCATCAGCTAATGTGCTCTGTAGAGGTGCGCTCTGATCACGGGGGATGTGATACAGGCAGTTAAAATGTTACCAGGTGTTGTTGTGAGTTGTATGAGAACTGGTGAGAGTGACTTAGTAGGGAAAATGCAATGTGTAGTTCCCCGTGATGAGGAAATCGGAGTAAATAGACGGTCGCCTGCTAACTGTTGCTACGGAGTCCTGAGTGTGATGCACAGTAAACAGGAGGAGGTGATCACGATCCTCTTTTGGATTTCGATGCGCAAGGTTGCAAAGTAATTTCGATCGATTTTGATACAAAATCGAGATCGTGACACGCCTTGTAAACAAGCTATTTAACACATGGCACTATTTTCTGTGAACCATAGAGCCTGATTTAACTTAGGCCTGGGCGCTATACCGGTTCATACCGAAAACCAGTGTTTATTTTCGTTATGATATGAATTTTTGAATATCTCGGACAACTTCCGGAACGTTTAATGAGGGGAAGTGTTTCAGCCAGGACCGATTTCACTGCTACGGGCTCTTCATCACAGTGTGGAAAATAACGTTTTTAACTAAGTGCAGCTGCTGGCAGGAGCGAACCACACAATTCTGATGAAGTAGTTCCAACAAAGAGGAGCCTCGTCTATATTTTAAAAAGTTTAGCGGCTTTAAAATGTTAAACGAGAACCGAACGGCATACCTTTTACAAACGCTATTGAGAGTAAACAGTAGGGGGAAGCGTTGAGCGCTATTGTAGGTAAACGCGGTCAACGACGGCCAAACAAGTAGGAAAGAAATCAAAAATAGCGGTAAATATGTTTTACATACCATCTATGATACTTCTGCCATCATTTTTTTTTGTTGTCATCTGAATATTAACCAGCTAATAATCTCGTACGGTCGCCTTGTTTATTTTACTTCTTCTTTGGCAGAATCCGATCGGAGTCTATACTCTGCCCCCTTGCGGGATTCTTCTACTACATGCAAAGCCAGTACAATATGTAATGTACTGTTTGCGTCAAAGTGAGGTTAAAAAACAGGTATACTTTCAACAATTAGAACATCAAGAATGTCTACTAGAATCATAATAATTTTAATTATTTTCATATCATTCACCTGTGTCCATATGGCAGTAAATGGGCTATTTAAATGACATTTTTATATTCGTCATTCTTATAAGAATGTAATGTGGATAAGAACGGTCTTGTATGGCAAAAAATACCGTTAAATACCGCAATACCGTTATGTATTTTAAAAATACAGTGATCTGAACATTTTGCCATACCGCCCAGCCCTAATTTAACTTTAAAGACTTTTTCTTAAAAGTAATTTGGTTTGCTTCCAAGAAACTTTTACTGGAAATAAAAATGCAGAAGCACACCTATGGTGTGATTAAATTCTCCATGATTTTTACTGGGTCAGAACACAGCATCTGCTTCCTGTGTTTACATCTGCTTCTCCCACATCTGGCCAACAAACAGGCCGGACCTTCTCCTGGTTTGTAGCCACAGGTTCTGGGTCGCTTGGAGATTCCTCTGTGAACGGAAATCAAACCGCCAACCAATTCAGACCCCAGTAAACTATCTACAGGCGTATCTACACCCTCACGAGTTGAACTTATTGCCGTCTTTGCAAATAGCCTTAATAACTTTACAGAAACACTTAAAAAAAGTGGATCTGAGACATTTAACAGGGCAAAATGCATTTTCAATGCCGGTTCTAAAACTTTTCCACATGCATCTTAATCAGCTGCGTGCAGGTTATTCCCCACGTCTGTAGGTGGCTCATATTTCACAATAATGATGACAGGACTGGTTTCTCCAGGGTAACATTTTATCGTGATAACAGAGGAGCACAGCGTGACACACAAAAACACGGGAGAGAACAAAACCAGCTGCTGGTGCACATATTTAGTCATGGCTGCTTGGGCAGGGTGTTTAGACACAGCGAGACGTTTCCTCGGGACACGGAGAACAGGAAGAACCCCCTAGCAACAGCCAACTGGGCGTCATTTACAGCAAAACAACATGTGCGGCGCCTTGCAAAGTATTCGCACCCCCCTGAACATTTCCACCCGTCACACGACAACCTCAATATTCAATCTGGGATTTTACATGTTAGTAGAGCATGTTAGTGAAGTGGAAGGAAAATTATAAGAAAAGTTTGACGTGTGTAGGCATTTACACAACAATCAAACTATAGAGGTCATAGGAGTCCAGGTTAGGATTAAGGAGAAGGAGAAAAGAAAAAACACGGTTTTCATCTGCTTTTCCCCCCCTTATCCTTTAACTATACGTTTGTAAAATTAAAGGTGGAGCGGCAAAAGCAAATGAGGTGGGTTAGCAGTGCTTCCCAACAACTGATGGACTCGTCCAGGACAATTAAAACGTAACAATATCGTATCTGCTGCTTAGATGTTGAGCTGTTCGGATGTCACGACAATCACGAGCAGAGGTGGGTAGGACTAGTTACAGTTGAGTAATGATTTTTAAGAGTAATCCCACCACACTGTAATTTATTTTTTAATTTACTTGAGCAATGTTTTAATGAAATATTGCTGCCGTTGAGTAAAAATTCTGAACTCTCTACCCACTTTAACTTTACCAAACACATAACATTTATTTATTTTAAAGGGGTGACTTAGAGAGGCACCTACAGTTTTAGAGTTAAAGTGCGACCTCTTGTTTGTGCACAAGCTTTGTGGTTGTAATGCCATTCTCTACCTGCAGAGCATCACATGCCATTTGTCTCTGGAAGTACCAAACTGTTCAAGCATACAGTATATTAGGTACTACCCGCTGTAAGTATTAATTTCGTGTTTTTGATTGATTTGGAAGTGTTTCGTCTTCCTGGTTTTGTCATTTAGTAATTATATAATATCTTTGCCTTTGTTCCATTTAAATATTTAATATACCAGACTTTGTCCATACTTTAGATTTGGTGACTATTCTTAAAATAATACAAGAGACTATCTGATCAGACATTCTGTCCTGGAATTGCTTAACGTTTAAAAAAATTTCTATACCAGCTGTGCAAATGGAGTTAAACTGTTGCATTCAGATAATGGAATGTGTCAATTTATCATGTTAAACTAGTTAACGACGATGTTGCCCATTTTACATCCTTTACAAGTAACTTCATGCTAGAAAAAAACAACAACAATCCTCTTTCAGCTCACTGTTGCTGTCCAAATATTTGAAAGAAATCTTTACTGTCAAAAAAAGACTGCACGGGTGAAGCTGAAATATATGTGGCTGAGACAAAGTATCAATGGCACAAAAGCAACAAATTTCCACAATAATTTCCCTGCTACACATCCTAATTCTATAAAATCTTTGCTTTCCACATTTTCATATCTTTATTGCCACAATAGAAAAATCAGAGTCAGGGAGGAGACGTCAGACCAGAGGGCAGCAGCAGGGAAGATGTCAAACTGTCTTCACGGGTGAGGAGAGATTAGAACTTAATGAGAGAAGGGGATCCTTTCCAGGGAGAAACCAGGTAGTTTTAAAGACAGGGATATAACTTATGTTTTAGAACTACTTTCATTCCCATTTCAAAATGCTTTTTTGTCTGTATTTTAATTGGTAACCCCAGATAGACAGCAATCGGTTTGACAACCCATAAAAAAAAATTTGCATTATTAAATCTTTCCAGATTAACGAAAACGGTTAACTGAGACTGACCCAGCACGGAAAGTTAGCACCCCCTGCTATCCTGGTCTGCAATTGCTTTGCAACACACAAAACAAATCAATAGAGAATGGAAAGAAAGAAATGGAGTGCTATAATCGAAAAATGTCTCCATCAACACGTCTGCGTGCAAAGTTGCTGTCATGCAGCAGCAGTCGTCAGTCAGAAGCCCCTGCAGATCCATTGCATTCCTGACTGCTACGACATCACCACCAACAAACAGTATTGTAAATATAAGAAACATTTGATTAAACTTTGGAATAAATAAGCTATTTGTAATTTAGCGTTAAAACGATTACAGGAAGCAAAGTTGTGTGACGTTTAATAGTTATCATGTTCAGCGTTAGATATGATCGCAGAACACGATCTGCTCAGCTATTAGCTGGGGGGAAAATACGTTTTATAGTTAATGAACACATTTAGCAAGGTTTCTCCAAACAACTGTTTGTTTAAACAAGCTATTGGCGTTGCTTCCAGGTTCAAACTCGGCTCGCGACAACGCTATACGTAACAAAAGCGAAACATCATATTCGCCACTCACCATTTTTCCTTGTTGTGCAAGCGACGGGATGCTAGGTGTAGCTGTGAGGGAAGGCTGAGGGCCACAAAAAGGGCTGCGATGTCGCTAGCTAGCTTGCTGCAACGCGACTAGTCTCCTCTAAATTTACCGCCGAGAAACAAACGTCCGCTCTCCAAGCTTTCAGCATACGAGAAAACGCAAATGCTCCTTCCCATTCTTCGCCTCTGATATTCCTGCAGCTCTTCGGAGAAACGGACATTCAGCTTTAGGTTTGGAATACCGTCAACATATTCCTGCCGACATCTGATCCGCACGTCCTCGCACTGCGCAGGAATAAGCGTCGCGTTCTCGTTATTCCCGCACGACGTACGCTCGAAAATGTACGCTTGATAATTGGGACTTGTTAGAGTACGTAACCTACGTAGCTACAGCGCTCTTGGCGTGTTTACAAATGGCTGGGGGCGGTGGTTGCGTTAACTTACCGTGGGAAACATTAATATTTAGAGGAACGGGACCCAGTCGGCTGTGTATTTTTCTTACCCTGAATTAATTTTAGTCTTGACTTTTTATGGTTTTATTGAGTTTTAATGTGTCATGTTGCATATTTGATGATTTTAAAGTGCATTTACAGTTTCTTAATTTCTTATTCCCAAATCTATTTGAATGCAACATATTTTTCAATTATTATATTAGGGACACTAGCCTAAAGCCTTTATTATTATATTATGGCCACTAGCAATACATGGAAAGCATCGTATCGCATTATTATTATTATCATTATCATTATTGTTATTATTATGCAATTGCATATAACTAATTGTATTAATTTTTTTTATTATTACTTTCTCTTTTTTACTAAAACATCGAGGGACAAACATGTACAGTATATGTGTCATTGGAGGGCAGCATGATTACATAATTATATCGTTAAACCTACAGTTATTCATCTCATTGACACATTTATGTTTTAACTATTCTTCTAATTTTAGCAACATTTGTCTGCCGGCTGGAAGTAAAAATAATAAAATCACGACTTGAGTCGTATAGAGAAGGAGGGGACTAAAGATTAGAGGGTTTGCAATAAAGGCCTCAAACGTCAAGGATCTATAAAATGTACCAGCATATTAAACAACAAATAGTCATATTTATTAACACTTTTTACGTTGACTTTTTGAATAGCTGTATCCACTCACAATGAGTTTATGACAAATTGAGAATTACTTTTGGTTCTGATATGGCTATGGGTGCAGGAAGATATATTCTTCATTATCTTCTTCATTTTCTATCTATCTATCTATCTATCTATCTATCTATCTATCTATCTATCTATCTATCTATCTATCTATCTATCTATCTATCTATCTATCTATCTATCTATCTATCTATCTGTAAAGGTTCATTTTTCTTGCCCAACATATCATTAAGTTTGACATCTAAACATTTAAATTTCTTCAGACCAGTTTGCCCTTCGATATTATGCTTTTTGTTTCCACAAAAAAATATTTTTTATCTTTTTTTAACCGCAAGAATTTATTTTTCTCCGCTGCAGCAGATGGCACTATGTGTCAGTCCTGCCCTGACACACCTTTAGGGGGTCAAAAGTAAGATATTTAAACCAATGAGCATTGTTGTCTGTCTACAAAGCGGTGCAGTGTGGCTTGTAATTTTTCGACGTTTCCCTATGTTATGTAAAGCTTACTAACATTAGACAAGGATTTACCGGAAGGGGATCGTTATCCCTTCAAAATAAAGCTACCATCCAACGTTTGGTTTGACTCAAATGCAGCGACTCTTACTGTCTGCAACTGCTTCTAAGTTGTGCTATATTGAGAAAAGCGTAGCTTTTACATATATATATCACTTGATTTAAACAGATTTAAATAAATTAATACGACATCTTTCAAATTTGGATGGCAAACTTTTCTTCTTGTAACGTTGAACCGGAAGTACAATAACAATATAGTATGGGTAAATTTACGACTAACACGGGGCAGTTAGCAGTTTGCTAAATAACAATGAGGAGGCAGCAGTTTTAGTTGTGTTAGCTCGTTTTACGCGGCTTCTCTACGGTATAGTAAAACTATATCAGTGTGATTAGCGGCTAAATGTTTGATATTTGTTCATAATTTTATTACGTCGGTTTTGGTTGCTACATGGCAATGTTTAGCAAATGCTAACAGTCAGTTTACTTTTGTCAGGCAGTTTCGAAAATAACACACGGTGATATAAAAATCAGATAAATTGCATAGTTAAACTATTGTGTCCAAGTTTAAATGTTAAGTAATTGTAATAATGAGTTTTGGTGCAAGTCAGCCAAGGCAGTTTGATAGGTGACGTTAAAATAGAAAAAAAAAACAAAAAAACTCAAGCATTCTCAGTCTGGTCTTCTTCAACCCATATATATATATTTTTTTGTTAATATGCGATTGAAAGGTTTTGCTCTAAAAATGTAGATGTTTAAAACCTAAAATAAATTACATCTTCATATTGAATCAAATCACTTACAAAAACAAAGCAGTCGCGGCTGCAAGATATCTGGAAATGATGTAATTTGCAAAAACGTTTTGAGGAAAATTGCAACAACAATGTTGAATATGTTTAAACCAATTTTCCCCGACTATTTTTTAACTTTCTTTAGAGGAATGTGTTTCACTCTGTATCATTTGGGCTTAAAAAGAACCCTAAATTCAAAGGATGAAGCACTTTAGTGTCAAGATGGAACAATGAACTTTACATATTTTGTGAGGACACATTGTTTCCAGTAGTGCTAAAATAAAATAAAAAGGTTTTGTTGAGAATATGATAAAGTATACCTTTAGTAACTTTTAAAGATTTTGTAATTCTTTGAGGTCAAAGGATGTATATAAAGATTATATAATACAACTGCATACGCACTGATCTTGAATAAATGACCTTTTCAGTTTGTTAAGAAATTGTTTTTTTGGTTGTTGCAATCAACAAACTTGACCAGTCTTTTTTGGCAGAATCTTTACTTATTCTAATTAAGTATTTTACGCCAAGAAACCAGACTTTCAACATTAGTTCATAGCTTTTCAACAAGTTTGAGACCCCGAGCATTCCTGAAACAAAATTTTAGCCTGCCTTATCTGTTCCAAAACCAGTTTGGGTGTATGTTTGTGGTCATTGTTCCTGTTCAGTAACACAACTGTGCCCGAGTTTCAATCATCTGGCCCCCGGGGTCTTCAACAATGGCTCTTTAAAAACTGCTTTTCATTTACACTACAGTGTGGAAATGGAGATATCTTTTTAGGTATATGTTTCTTAGCAGGGTATTAACTGGGCTTTTTTATTTTTGTATTCCACAAATAAAGTGGCACAAAAGAAAATGCATCCATCCTCTCTTTTGGAAAAAAATAATCCTGTTTTTATTGTTTCTAAAAGTAGACACAAAATGTGTCCCATTTTTTTTGCAGCTCTAGGTGACTATTAATTTGGTTGACTGAGGGTAAAAATCTCTATAAAACTTGCAGAACCCTGATCTAGCCCCTTGATTTAAAGTGAAGTTGAATTTGGAGGTATAACCGTCCCACTGCATGATGCTGGCACAAAAAGCCTAACCTAACATAAATTATGTCTCAGGGGCTAAAATGGCTCAAGCCTTGGATATAAATTTGGAATGCAAAGATACCAGTTTGGGTATCGGGCTGATACAGTTCTAATGTACTTGTATCGGTTAAAGTTAACCAATACTTGAAATGTGCAATCTCTGAAATAATTTCACAGGGGATATTTTTATTATTTTTATTTTTTTTAATCTGAATTCACTATCGTTTTTTTCTAACAACCAGAGAAGAAAACAAAACCTGTCTTCCAATTCAGTGCATTTTTTGTATGGTAGAAGTATCGACATTGGTACGCTGTATCGGCAAATGTTCAGATCGAAGGATCTGTATCGTGTTGGTTTGAAAAAACCTGAAATCGTTGCATCCCTACTGTAAAGCTGCACCCTAGAAGGGTTTTTGCTGATTTTAACAGCTGAAAGCTGAGGAGAATCTCCTTTTCTTTTCGTCTAATTGAGGCTGATTTTGTTTCCCTTTTTGTTCTTTCTACCAGCTTCGAGTTTATAGAAAGCATTCTTATTCATGTTTGATTGCAAACAGAGAAACTTGATTTCCTCTTTAACCATTATCTGTCTTTTCTGTTTAAGGCTCTAACTTCTGCACAGTCACAACTACATGCAGAGACTTCTTATCGTCTTGCTTCGTGAGACATTCTCTGTGGGACGACATCGTTTTGATACGCTAGTCAGATGTCAGCAGCCCTCTGCGTTCTGTAGAGCGATCCTCGTTCCTTCGTCCTCTGATTGGCTAAAATCATCAAAGGAACTCTTTCGTCACGCATTCAGCAAACGCCATCTCCTCCCAAGAAACTCTCCCCGGATCTTCTTTCGCCGGTGCTTTTCCGAGTGGCCGGAAATGTCGGAACAACGGTTCCTGGTGGAGTACGCCAAGCGCGGCACGGCGGGGTGCAAGAAATGCAAGGACAAAATCCAGAAGGGCATCGTGCGCATCGGGAAGGTCGTGCCGAACCCCTTCAGCGAGTCCGCTGGGGAGATGAAGGAGTGGTACCACGTGAAGTGCATATTCGAGAAGCTGGAGAGGGCGAGAGCCACGACAAAGAAGATCGAGGACCTGACTGAGCTGGAGGGCTGGGAGGAGCTGGAGGACGAGGACAAAGAGCTCATCAACAAACACGTTTCAGGTACAGCAGAGAGGCTCTCCACCCCACGTTGCCATCCGGTTTGAACCGTAACTAGTAAATTCAGAAAAGGCGTATCGCTGCCGCTTGCGTTCATTGTCAAACGTCTTGTCTTGTAGACCTGATGGCCAAAGTCAATGCAAGTCCAAAAAAGAAGGTCCAGGCCAAGTTGAACACCTCTGCTCAGCTTATGGCGCCCCCTGTGGAACCCTCTGTCAACGCGCCGAGGAAGTTTTCTGGCTTCACTGGTAAAATACATCTGCATTCGAAGTTTAGACGTTCCGTGCTGCTGTTACCTTTGCTTTTTGTTTTTGTCCCCCCAAAAAAGTAAATGTAACTCGTTACAACTCACCTCTTTGTCCTGGTTGCACCAAGAAGGCTGGTTCCTGCAGAAATTTCTGCTTCAGTTCGTTCAGCCGCATCGGATGGGCAGCTCTCGTTTGGACAGTTACATATCGGCAAACTGCTGCTATAGAAGGCCATTGTAATATTATTGAAACCATTGGTATTTTCTGCTCGACTTGGCACATACTTTTAACATGCACGCCTGTAATTGCACACTTCTGCCTCTAGGAGGTTACAGCAGTAAAACAAAAGTAGGAAAGTTACTGAAACATGATTTTTTTTTTTTTATCCATCTTGAATCTTAAGCTACAATTATGATTTTACTGTTTGTTGTAGGACAGAGATAAAACCACCAACGGAGGGTTTTGTTTTTAAATTTAGTTTTTATTAAACCTTTATTTCGCCAGGATAAAACTAATTCAGATTTTTTAAAAATGGCAAAATTACATACATCAATTTCATACATTCAAAGCAGTTCAATAATACACTGATTTTAAATACCATGCTGGCGTTTTATCATACTGACAGTTTTTGCTGCAGATTTAAAGGGGGAGATGAACAATAAAAACAGGATTTTACTGCTATGCTTCATCTGTCTCGTCCCAGCTGCGAAGGCGGGCAGCTCCAGCAGCCCCGGGCCGTCACCGCCCACCGCCAGAGCCAGTTCCAGCAGCCCCCTGTCGGCTCAGCTCTGTGACCCTCAGCACAAGGACTGCCTCCTCAGGGAGTTTCGAAAGCTCTGCGCAATGGTGGCCGAGAACAACAGCTACAACACCAAGACTCAGATTATAGAGGAGTTCCTGAAGAAGGGCACAGGAGGAGGTGGGCCTTTTACTTTCTTGTTGTGTCGAGAGATTTCAGCCTGCTCCTGGTTCTTCTGACTCTTCTCTCCCCCCCATCCTGTCCTACTTCAGATAAGTTCCACGGAGATCTTTACCTGACAGTGAAACTGCTGCTGCCGGGTGTGGTTAAAAGCGTCTACAACCTGAACGATAAGCAGATAGTGAAACTCTTCAGCCGCATATTCAGATCCAACCAGGAGGACATGGTGCGAGATCTGGAACAGGTCTCTTGTCCACCAGCTTTATTTGATAAATCTGGACATATCAGCCACATTGGGGAATCTGATTCCTGTGTAAAACCTTTATAGAAATCCCATCTAAATGTTCATAGCTTGATTTTATAGACCTTATTTATTTATTTATTTACAACTGGGACAATACATATTAATGAACATGTGCAAGTAATTATGCAAAATTAATGCCTACCACTAATTTCCATATTTTGTCCCTTTTAGAGGCTAATGTCAACAACTTAAAATAATAAAATCAGTAAAACAACATTGATAAAGGTTAGCTGTCATGGGCAGTATGAGCAGTATTTCCTTTTTTTGAAATGGGAAATTTTTTATTCTGCTCTAAAATTTTTTTACATTGAAATAAAAAGAAAAATAAATTGATATAATCAACATGCCGATCTGAAGTTTTCTAATTAATCTTTCTAACCACATAGAGGAGGAACACTTCAAATAAGTTCAAATCACAACTCTTCTTCTTCTTTAAGGAAACAGAATACAGTTGAAGTGTTTCAGGATTGGACCGCTTTTCTGGAAATCAAACGATGTTACCCTATATTATACTTCTAGCGCCAACACACTTTTCCTTTTAGGTTTTTAACTAAATATATGATCTTGCTATGACTATGAAACATATTTTGGACATGTGTTGGTTTTATTTGTGGTTTCACGTAAAAAAAAAGAAAAGAACTGAAATAAAGTTGTTTGGATACTTTAGTTCACACGTATCAAAATTCTAGAGGATCCTATAAACCTGTAAGTTCTATTTATGTGCACCTAAAAATATTTTATCACTCAAATCAGTGTTTATTTGAATAGTCCTAAATCACATATGTTTGAAAAGATGTTCAGTATCATTTAATTTTAAGAAGTACCTGTCAAACTTAAAGATATACTCGATAAGACAGATATTTATTAATATTTTAGTGGTTTCTAACAAATAGTTTTATCAATACTTTCAGCCACAACCGGCCCGTTAAAAGACATTCATTATTTTAATGTAGCCCAAATTGGAAATGAATTTGACACCCCTGCTTTAGTTAATGGAAACTGAATGGATTTAAAAGTAGGAAGTAGCCAAGGAACAAAAAAAGAAAATCATTCATGGGAAGAAACAAAAACAATGTTTAATAATTGAGTCGTGAGGCAACCAACATGGCATCCCCCTACTGGTCATGTGATAGTCATGCAGTAAATTGATCACAGGGTCAGAAAGGAAATATCACTTATCAGCTATAGCGGTGAGTATTTGTTATGGATATCGGCCCAAATTGTCATATTGATGCATCTCTGTTTTGAATTGCTCTCATCTCCCCGTTAAGGGCGACGTGTCCGAGACCGTGAGGATGTTTTTCGAGGAGAGCAAATCTTTTCCTCCTGCTGCCAAGAGCCTCCTTACAATCCAAGAAGTGGATGCCTCCTTGACGCGTCTTTCTCAGCTCACAAAGGAGGATGAGCAGCAGAGCGAGCTGGAGAGCATCGCCAGGAAGTAAGACCCTCATCGCTTCGGCGAACCAGTAATTTTGGTGTTGAAATGAAATGGATGCCATGCTATCTTTCTGCTCGTGGTTCTTGTTGCCGTTCTTAGAGGCTTAAACTCCACTCAAAGATTAATGATAAAGACATATTTATTTGGCTTTCTAACTCTTGCTGCAGAGGTACAGAGAATACTTGTTTCCTCTTAGTTCCAGTGTACAGAAAGTAAAAAGATAAAAATGAAATTAAAACATGATGCATTAATCTTTCTTTCTTCACCTATTAGTCCGTATTTACCATAAGTTAAGGCCTGTAGTGTTGGATTTTCATCTTTTCGTAACTGCTTACTGCTAACTGAACCTCTTTCCACCTATCCAACCTGCAGAACAAAATCTTTTGCTGCTGCAACGGTTAGTCTAGGTTTTTATACTTTGTGATCGGATTATAGACTCTTAATAAACGAGAGAGGTTCCTTTAAGCGTTTGGAGGTTTTAATAAAAGTTGAATCGATCATACAGAAGAACAGTACAGATCACAGTGAATGCTGAATACTGCCTCCTCCCAGATCAAATGAAAACAGGTATTTATAAAGAACAGCAACCTTGCCTCTCTCTTTTCTGAAGAAAAAAATATTCTCTCAGGGTGGGAATTTCTCAGGATGAAGGCACCTGACTCTTTAGCTGGGAATAAGTGAATCTTGGCAAATACAAAACAATGGCACTAGCTTGGGTTAAATTGTAACACAGTAAGAGAAACTCTCAAAACTAATTATATAAGAAGAATCAATTTTCTCAGGCAGTGAGGTTTTCTCTAACCTCTATTTCCATCTGAACTCAACACCTGCTTTGTGGCCCAACTGCATCTTCTGTTATTCACACCCTCTGCTCTCAGTGTTAATAATAATCATAATATTAAATTTATCCACCACAACTTAATCTGTTGTTACACTGTTAATATTCGCAGAGGCGGGTAGAGTAGGCAAAGACTGTACTTGTACTTTTTAATATTTGGTTAAAAGTAAAAAAATGATGTAATCAGACAAAAATATTCAGGTATGTGTAAATAATGGTCTTACAAGAATAAAATGAGTAAAAAATATAATAAAATCAGGCAGATAAAACCTCTCCAAATTAAACTTTTTCACATTATACAAATGAAACCAATTCTTACGGTAAGAAATGTTTGAACACCAATTACATACTACATAATTCTGGTCACGGTATATACTGAATATTCACATGACTAATTGCACAGCAAATAGAAATTAATAAAGCTTGTGTATAAACAAGAAGTCTCACTTCAACATGAACTTGTGCTTGTTCTTCATTCTGTGAAGTAACTGCATGAGGGAAGAGTGGTGGCACTAATAAATAATATCTCAATTTAAAGTACAAAGTACAGTATGGTAAAAATTACCTAACGGAAATTGGGCCTGATCACGTGGGTTTTAAACTAGGATATGAAGAGATCTTTTCCAAACAGCTACAGATCCATTTCAATAGTTTAAAGCTAAAAGTATCCGTGCATTTGCAACACGTGGTCAGTGTGAATACTAAAATGTAAAAATCAGCTTTGAGATTGTTACGTCACCGTCCTAATAAATTGGCTAAATACGGAAAATATTCATTTAATGCGACCCCTGATATGTTTTCTCATTATTAGGTTTATCTAAGTTGGGGTGCTATTTGTTTTGATATTATATTTACTGTTTCACTAAAGTCCAAAAGTGTGATGATGCAGCATCATAAATGCAAGAATGTCGGAGTCGTCAGTGAGGAAGGGGAGAGCTCTATGTCTGCAGAAGTTGCTAAAAACTGTGACTTTTTAAAGTAATGAATTGTAGCGGCAGGAGAAGTCTGTAAGAGTTTGGTGCATTGCTGCTCGCCATCCAGCTCATTATGCATGTCTAGACATGCAACATTCGTTCCTGGCCGACTGCACTAATCAAAATAAAAGTGGCTTACAGTAAGCTATGATTACATTATCGTATATTTGGTTATGCATGGCGGTGGAGAATGTGTTTAGATCTATTGTGCTCCTTGTTTTTATGTTGATTTATGCCAAATTTGTCCTTAAAGAACTTTGATAAAGCAAAGACATTTAAAACTATTTTTTATTCTTATTTGATATTTCAGCAGCTGTAGGATATCTGAGGTGGGAGCATGTTGTGATGTTTTGATTTATATTTTCTTCTGGTTATATATGTTTTCTTGAATTGTTAAAGGTGCTGAAAATTTGGTTAAAAGTGACGGTGTTCTCTTTGCTGTTAACTAAATAAATCAGTTTTATTTTAAGAGATTTACCAATAAGTGCTCAGGCTGCTGAATTTAGTTTGTTTTAAACACCTCTGTTGTAATCTCCCTCTTCCCATTCTCAGATGCACCAGCAACGACCTGAAATGCATCATCAGGCTGATCAAGCACGACTTGAAGATGAACGCCGGCGCCAAACATGTGTAAGTGTTTGCCTCAGTTTTACCCTCGTCAGTCAAACAAAAAAACAGCTGTGAGGGTCATTCACAATGTAAGTTATAGAGAACACACTGATCCATCATTTATATATTCAAAAATACTGAAATTCAAAGATTTAATTAAATTAAATACGGCAATATTTATGCATAAAGTGCATGAGAATTGTATTGCCAAATAATTTACTAACCTTATTTATAAAAACAGATAATGCATATAACTTCAGACATGAATTTATTTTTAGGCATATATATTTTAGAACATTAAAATCTTGTATGTCTGTTACGGATCTAAAAGTGTGGAACATGTTAAGTGAGACACTTAAAGTGACAGTGTGTAGTTTTTGCAGAACGTCTTTGAAAATAGCCAATAAATTTTATGTATTAATAATTACGTAAAGCACATTAATTGAGAAATATTGGCGATAATGTAAAATATGACTTTAAAAATCAGTTGTAAAATACATAGGCACGGGTCCTCTTTTCAGGGGAAAGCCATATTAGATGACGTCTTTACTTAAGAGCCCGGATGGACAAAGCGCACGGAACACGCCCGCTATTAAAACATTGATTTCCCCTCAAAATGCAAAAAAGTTTAGCCTTAAATACATTTTTACCTCTTCGCTAGTTCCAAGCGATGAAAGAGAGACTGATGTGCTCGTCATGTTGCTGCAAAGAAATCATTCTCAGGGAATTGAGCGTTTGAAAACAGCACTAGTTGGACCTCCGTGGTGAGTTTCTTACTCGAAGACACATATACCGCATGCTTGTGATAATTTAGGTATGCACTGCCCCCTACTGGCCGAAAATTACACACTGTGCCTTTAAGCAAAGTCCAGTATTGCTTAAGTTTAAAAATCAGTTAAAAAAAATTATACTATTAGATTAAATGGAGGTGGAATAAAATCTTTGTTTGGTGTTGCATGTGATTGTAAATTGTCTATTTATTGTTGATTACCTGGGTGTGTAGATGGAGAAGCAGAGAATATGCAAAGTGTGTAGCTTATATGCCGGTGTGATTCAGCATAAAAAGATGTCCTAACATAAATAGCTTTGTATAACAGATACTAGGAAAGGAATTTTTTTATTTACTGGGAAATTTGACTGAGAGTGTTGTGTAAAATGGGAGGGATTATACTTCCCTTCCCATTGAACATGTTCTTTATGTGTAATTTTGTTCCAGAAAAAATAATTTAAAAAATATGTATATTACAAATAGTTTATTATTTAACATGTTCAATAAATCTGAATCTGCCTCGCTGCGCCGCCGTGTTCTGTCGACCTGTGGGGATCTTCGTCCTTAATCTGCTGCTTCTGACTCTTCATTCAGTTTGGATGCCGTCGACCCCAACGCGTATGACGCTTTCAAGGCCTCCCGTAACCTGGGCGACGTGATCGAACGGGTCCTGAGGAACCAGCAGGATGCTTCCTCCGGCTCTGGACCCAGGAAGCTCCTCACCGTGGAGGCGTCCCTCATGACCCCCGTCCAGCCGATGTTGGTCAGTCCCTGCTTCTATTTACGTCTCGCTTTACGAATATTTCTGGATGTAAAAGATTATTTATTTCAGCAATTCCATTAAAAAAGCGAAACTTGTCTATTTGATTCAGTCGTTTAACACAGATGCATATATTTCAGATGTCTATTTTTTTTACATTTTGATGATTATACCTGAAAACTAATCAAAGTCCCAAATTCAGTATCTCAGAAAATTAGAATATGAATTAAGACCAATGCCAAAAAAGGATTTTTTGAAACGTCGGCCAACTGAAAAGTATGTGCATGTACTCAGTATTTAGTTGGAGCTCATTTGGTCTGGGTTGCTGCAGCAATGCAGCATTGAATGGAGTGGAGTGGATCAGTCTGTGGCACTGCTCAGGTGTTATGAGGGCCCATGTTTCTCTGATAGTGGCATTCAGCTCCTCTGAATTGTTGGGTCTGGCGTATTTTATCTGCCTCTTCATAATACTTCATAGACTTTCTATGGGGTTAAGGTCAGGCGAGTTTGCTGTGCAATCAAGAACAGGGATACCATGGTCCTTGAACCAGGTACTGGTTAGCTTTGGCAGGGCATACAGGTTCCATGTCCTCTATGAAAATTAAATCCGCATCTCCACAAAGTTGTTCAGCAGCAGGAAGCATGAAATGCTCTAAAACTTCTTAGTAAACGGATGCGTTGACTTGGGACCTCAGAAAAGACAACGGACCAACACCAGCAGATGACATGGCCCCCCAAACCATCACTGACTGTGGAAACTTTACACCCGACCTCAAGAAACGTGGGAACTTTATTTCTAAAGGAAATGCCAAATTTACTTTCATCAGAGAACATAACTCTGGACCACTCAGCAGCAGTCCAGACCATTGTGTCTAAAGCCCAGGCAAGACGCTTCTGATGCTGTCAAGAGTGAGTTGACACAAGGAATGCAACGAATGAAACCCATGTCTTGTATATATGTGTGGTGGTTCTTGGAAACACTGACTCCAGCTGCAGTCCACTCTTTGTGAATCTCCCCCACATTTTTAATAGGTTTTGTTTCACAATTTATTTATTTTTTCTACCATATTTTGTCCTTTCCTTTGCCTTTCTATTAATATCCTTGGACACAGAACTCTTTGAACAGCCAGACTCTTTAGCAACGACCTGTTGTGTCTTCTCCTCCTTGTGAAAGGTGTCAATGGTCGTCTTTTGGACATCTGTCAAGTCAGCAGTCTTCCCCATCATCGTGTAGCCTACCGAACTAGACTGAGAGACAAACTCTGTCCTCAATGGCTGCTGTCCAGGATGTCTTACTTCTTTACCTGGTTCATCGCACCAATCCAATGATGGTGCATTTGCAGTCCTCTGCAGGACCCTGCCATGCTTATGAGGAAGTTGAAACATTTGAATTGGACACCGACACCTTGAGGACTGGAGCTGGACACCCCTGATTTAAAGGCGTTTGAAGGTGTTCTGAGTTAATTAAGCCATTCTCTGATAGACATTCTGGAATATTAACAGACATTTCCATCTTTTCAAATACATAACTTTTTATCAGAACTTTTTAAACTTAAAAGACGAAGATGAATGGAAAATGGAGTGTGAAGCAGCCTTTGATATATACAGTGGTCCCTCGCTTTAACCCGGTTGACCCTTTGTGGCCTCGCTGTTTTGCTGATTTTTTTTTTATTGTACAGTACAGTTTACTTAAAAAATTTTTTTTTATTAATCCATCAGTTTTTTCCCATTATTTATCACCCAGTTTTCCTACCTAAGTACAGTCTATGGCATTGCTCTTCCTTCATGCTTTGAGGAGTGAGCAGGCCCTTCTTTTCACCCAAAGGGGTGGGATTTCCCCAGCTGGACGTAGCGCGTAGAAGGATCACATTATTCCAGCCAGATGCTCCCCAACTCCTCAGGCGCCCCAGTCAGCCAGGGGGAGACAGTATACAGCCCAGGACTGGTGCATGTTTTTGTGGGAGTAGCTCACATTAGCTACTCAAGGGAACACGGGGGGAAAAGGCCTACCAGCTGCGCCACCATGCTCCCCTTCAAGGCTTTCTTTACAGCGTACTAACACGCATTCTGTTTTGCGTCTTGATTGATTGGAGGCAATTGTTAATCTCCTCGTGTCGCGTCTCCTGCAATCGCCAGATTTATCTCGTCTGGGTATGAGAATCTTCTCGCCCAGAAGAAAAAACAGCACAAACAGCTACCCATGACCTTGTTCCTCACTCGGAAAAAGACATCTGCACCAGAGCGTCTCGCGGACGAAGAAACCAATTCACATTAATACTTTTCCCTTTAAAATCTATGAAGTTTTGAGCTTTAAGAGTTTTTAAACTAGTGAGTAAATGTTAATGTATATCTAAGAAAAATGTATAAAGTCTGGTTTTAGAAAGTAACCCCCGCAATAAACCAGGTACCGCTGTATACGTATACCTGTCATCAGTGTGTGCGCTTACAGCTTTCTCCGTGCCACACTCCTCCTGCTTTTCTGGAACACTACCTGACTTTCTGAAAGCAAACCCCCTACGACGAATAGTCCGCTCTTGTTACTAGGTCTTCAGCCGCAAAAATACTGGTAAATTTTACCCGGACAAAGTCCAGAAGGGTGCTTTCAGATTCAAGAGTAAAACAGATGAAGTCCGGAACGTTACCATTTTTCATGGCCTGTCTGAAAGGGGCTCGAGCTGATTACCGTATGGCACCAGGTGTTTTCAGTATTGAACATTTTCATAATACTACAATTTACTGAGAAACTGAATGTGGGACTTTTAATAGTTGTCATTTATAATAAACAAAATTAAAAGAAAAATTAACATTTTATATGTATCAGTGTGTGTAATGAATGAATCTAATAAGCAAGCTTCACTTTTTAGATGGAAATAAATCAACTTTTTCATGATATTCTAATTTTATGACCAGTAAGATGCACACATGTAAATACCTTGGCATTAAAAAAAAAACAGAACTGGATTATAAGTCCAAGAAGTGTGAGTTGAAATCCTGAGAGGGAGAAACCCTGAAAACTATGTTGATACTGCAGGGATTTGGGCAAATGTAAACTGGTCAGTTTGTATCATTTATTTAGACACACCTAGTAGCAGTAGTGTTTTAGAAAACAAAATGCAATGCCTTTAATTACCAAATAGTGACTCTGAAGGAAAGGCTGTATACAAATAAACATTTCTCATATTTTTTAATTGATAAACAGATGAAAAAAGAATATAATTTTTCATTAACTAACTTTGTGTTGAACTGTTGCATAAAATCCCAAGAAAAGGCACTGAGGCTTGTTGTCGCATCATGGTTTATCCTCGTTGATTTCAGGCAGAGGCGTGTAAATCCATCGAGTACGCCATGAAGAAGTGTCCCAACGGGATGTACTCGGAGATCAAGTACGACGGAGAGCGCGTTCAGGTCCACAAGAACGGGAACACCTTCAGCTACTTCAGCCGCAGCCTCAAGCCGGTGCTGCCCCACAAGGTTCGCACTCACCGCACCCGTTCACACTCAGCAGATGCAGGATCAGCATCTTCAAATTCCCGACAGGAAGTTCACACTTTTTTTTCCCGTTTGCTTTCACCGCATGACGCTACTGTACCTAAATGTAAAAGAGTAACAACTAGTTAGTCGTCATGCTTTTGGGCTTTCTGTCCACTAGATGGCGCTGCTGTATTTATTAAATGACTAGAAATGCAGTGAAAAGGAACTTTTTCCAGAGGCTTAAGTTTTGACGTTTTTAGCTCCCTGCTCCTTACCAGTTCAACCCATCATCACCCAAACCGCTGATTAAGCTCCGTAGGGTCTGTAATTAGGCAGTTTATGCTAATGAAAGGTTAACGAAAGGACGTGGGGGTGAGACTGGAGTGTAATTAAAATGGTTTCCTGTAGTTTTTAAATTATTCTGATTAAATGCAACAATGTAGAAGTGACTGCATTGTGCCCAGTTAGAAAAAGATGATTAGATCTGGGGTTACATTTGGCTTCTTTTTAGATCTATTATTCATCTCATTAAGTTTGTTTGCTGACAGTAACAAAAAAAAAAACTGTCTCATGGCGTGTAAACAATGTTATATAGTTTAGAGACAGAGCCAATGAGGAACAAACGGGAAGCAAAACTGGAGGTTGCAGAACTCAAGATGTTGACAGGATCAGGAGTGAGTACATCAGAGGGACAGGTTATGAAATAAATGAATACGGCAGCTGAGGAGGAGGAGGCATTGGCAGTAGTTTGTCAATGGAGAAAATTAAAAAACAAGGCGTGGAGACGAAGGCTTGACTTGCTACACAAACATATGGAGATAGGTTATCAATTTTTACTAATTGCAAACATCCTGGCACACTTTGCTCTGATTGATTTGTCTTGGTGGACTGCAGGCAAGTGAGCCGACGCTTGGAAATAATAATAATAATAATATTAGATGTTTCCAAGGTTTATCGTCACCACGCTTTCTCATTGGCTACTCGTCCCATTCCAACAGGCAGCATGCTCGTTGTCCAAATGTGTTCTGAGCGGTCCAAAATACGGCTTATAAATCCTGCTACGTGAAGGAGGCCCTGATTAATTGGAAAATGCAAAGATAAGTTATCTCCAGAGTTAAATGATTCACGTTCTTCATTTTAGAAGTTAAAAAGTGAAAAAAAAAAAGAGAAAAGTTACGGTGGATCTCCTTTTGTTTCCACGCTAAAACGGGTTGTGTTGGTTTGTGCTATCCCTTCAAAATACTGCAGTATTAAATAATTTGTTTTAAAATCTTATCAAAATCTTTGAGCCAAGCGTGATCACACCTGACAGCAGTCGGACTGCGGAGATGTTTTCCGTTAGAAGTGAAGCTTTATTGCACTTTTGGAAGAAAAAACAGACGTGTCACTGTGCGTCTCAGGTGGCCCACTTCAAGGACTACATCCCTCAGGCGTTCCCCGGCGGCCACAGCATGATTCTGGATGCAGAAGTCCTCCTAATTGACACGAAGACCAGCAAACCGCTGCCGTTTGGGACTCTGGGCGTCCACAAGGTAAATTACCTGTCCCTTTTTTCTCTCTCTATATTGATTGTCATTGTAGTAAGACTTCAAACGTATCTTTCCCCTCAGAAAGCTGCCTTTCAGGATGCCAACGTCTGCCTCTTTGTTTTCGATTGCATCTACTTCAACGGTGTGAGTCTGATGGAGAGGTAAAAATTTACCATTTATCTAAATAAAAACCCTCATCTTTATAAACAGTTCTGTCATCGGTTAGTTTGAGAAACCGATTTTAATTTGCTCCGGTGATAAAGTTGGGTCGCGTTGGTTTGAGCACCCTTATGTCTCCAGGAAAGCCGGCTCAGAACCATACATGAAATGATTACGAGGTTGCTCACCAAAGATTTTACACCTACATGAGTAGCAGCAGCTCCGAAATTGTGTATTTCCCTATTTTATATGTTGGACAATATGGAATAAATGTTTCAGTTAAGTTTAGTTAAGAACTAAGTGTACTACTGGGACAGAAGAATCTCGTTGACAGATGGAGATGCTCCTGCCTTTAAACACAGCAGCCATGTCGGTCACGGGACTATTTCTTAGGGTGTATTCAGACCTGCACTGTCCGGTCCAATTTAAACGGACTAGAGTTTGTTTGGAACGCTGGTCCGGACCTTTTATGCAGGTGTGAATACACACAAACGAATCCTGCAGCGGATCAGAGAAAAGGACCGAGACCACATTTTTTAGGTGGTGAATACATCCTTAAAGCGATACACACACCGATAGTTTCGCTTTATGAGCTAGATACATGTGGCAACGCATCGGTGCTGCTCTATCACTAGCTAGCGCGAGTCCTCTGTGAGATCAGAGCATCTAGGAGGTGCTTTATTGCCATCATCCGTGATGTGTTTTACAGGCTTTTAATCCAACCGATTCCAACTTAACACCAGGAACATCCAAAAAATTTCACCAAGTATAGCCACAAGGCTGCTAAATTGGCAGCAGTTCTTGAGACGTTCCAAACTCGCGTGGAAGCAAACCAAAGCGGTGCGAACAGCAACTCGGAACAACAGCAGAGTAAACATTGGATCATTTGCTTTTTATGATCGCTGAAAACACAGTTCGTAATTAAGCTCGCTAGCCCCCCTAGAGTAACATTTAACTTTCAACTTTCAATTATTTATTACAGACACCAACAGTTGGTCTAAAGTCAGTTAGAGTGAGTAGTTACTATTTATGATGTTTATTTGCTCTTTACAATGAAAACAAGCTGCTAATGTGTATTTTTTCAGGCAGAATGCATATTCATATTTCATATTTTCTGACTTTCAACCTCAATTACTCCTATCATTTTATTGAGAATTTTCACATTCATAAAATCCCCATAAACCGTCCTATTATATGAGAGTAAATTGAACATTTTAGACCTTTTACAAGCTGTAAAAAGCCTTCCTGGGTGTAGCTACGTATGCTAAATTAGGAAAAAAACAGCCTAGGGGTTAAGAGGTTAAGATAGAAAATTCAGTCTTCAACACAAATGAATAATTCCCTCTTGTGTCTAAGTTGGTTAACACACGGGACACAAGCGCACAATATAAGCTTTGGATTCACACAACTAAAAAAAAGAATAATATGAACATTAAAGGCACAGTGTGTAATTTTCGGCCAGTAGGGGGCAGTGCATACCTAAATTATCACAATCATGCGGTATCTGTGTCTTCGAGTAAGAAACTCAACAACGGAGGTCCAACTAGTGGTCCTTTTAAACGCTCAATTCCCTGAGAATAATCTATTTGCAACAACATGACGAGCACATCAGTCTCTCTTTTATCGCTTGGAACTAGCGAAGAGGTAAAAATGTATTTATGGTGAAACTGTTTTGCATTTTGAGGGGAAATCAATGTTTTAATAGCGAGCGTGTTCCGTGCATTTTGTCTGTCCGGGCTCTTGTAGAAGTAAAGACGTCATCTAATATGGCTTTCCCCTGAAAAGAGGACCCGCGCCTATGTATTTTAAAACTGATTCTTAAAGTCATATTTTACGATATCGCCAATATTTTGAAATTAATGTGCTTTACGTTAATATTATTACATAATGTTTTAAAGGCTATTTTCAAAGATGTAGGGCTAAAACTACACGCTGTCACTTTAAGGACAAAATGACAAAACAAGTTTTAAAAATAAAGTGACATACTATGATAAATTTGGTTTATGTGGGTCGTTTTAATCTGTTAGGCACTTTGAGAGGCAATTCTTGTATGAAAACCACTTTACAAATAGAATGTGCAAATGAGAAGGATATTTTTCTTTTCACAATTTAAGATTATTTACAGATTGTGTGTAGTCGTACATTGAAAACGTACATTTTTCTAAGAAGTTAGTAGAATATGAACCGTGACGAAAAAATCTTGTTTTCCAGGCCGCTCTGCGAACGCAGGAAGTTCCTGGATGACAACATGGTGGAAGTCCCAAACAGGATCCTCTTCTCGGAGATGAAGCACGTCACGGTAAGCGCCGAGTCGGCCTCCTTGCTCCGCCCACTGTGTAAACCTGCAGGTGTAAATTATCCCGTCTGTGTCGACGTCAGAGGGCAGGAGACCTGGCGGAGATGATAACCCGCGTCATCAGAGAAGGACTGGAAGGCCTGGTGCTGAAAGACGTAAAGGTCAGCGGGGAGGCGCGTCCGTCGACGTCCTCGTCAAACAGTTGAATGTTGCTCTGAAGCGGTGAAATAATCCAGCCGGGCTCCTCCTGTCTCTCAGGGAACCTACGAGCCGGGGAAACGACACTGGCTGAAGGTGAAGAAGGATTATTTGAACCAGGGAGCGATGGCCGACACGGCGGACCTGGTGGTGCTCGGCGCCTTCTACGGAAAAGGCTCAAATGGTTTGTAAAAATTGTGAGATGTTTAGAGACCCTAATCTTCCTCGAGAGCTTTTCCATTCAATTCAGAAGTACTTTGTTAATCCCAAAAGGGAAATTAGAAGTTGGCGTAACTCAAATCATCCAAGTATCTCCAAAGAGTCGTCGTTTATGGTGATGCTATAGGGAGGGAGGATGTCCAGCAGCAGTCAGACTTGAAGCTAACCTGGAGAGGCCTCTGACTGAAGACTGTTGCTTTATAAAACACCCTAAAAGCAACAGAGGCAATATTACTCAAAGACACAAATGGTTGTTGGAAAGTCCTGCTAATCCACCTTGTTTGCTTTTGCCGCTCTTTAAATCTCCGCCTGGCTGTGTGGTTGGAAAGATGGTGGAGTAGGAATTGGGTCATTCTCTGAATTCGGTGCACTTTGGGGTCTCTGATTAATAAAAATTACATGACATTATTTCTGAACATTGCATCTGATGTAGTATTTTTACCTCTTAGAAACTGTTTACTACCTTAGCCTTAACATCTAAAACTTTTATAAAATATTGTTTGCCTATTTTGGTTGTTTTAAAGCACTTTTTTCTTACAGAGTTGAAGATTTTAGCCAAAAGTAGGCATTATTCCTCCGTAGCTAGGGTTTTGAGCAGCATATAGAATGAGATAAACAATAAATTGATATATATTTAGTTAAAAAAAATTTTTTTTTTTTTTTTCAAAAATTATAAATATCTTTTTTGCAGGTAACAAGTTTGAAAGGTTGAGCTTGACGTCAGTTTTATGATAAAAACAATAAAATATAGGTCAGAAAGTAGGCTAATACTTACCCTTCCTTTATGAGCAGGAAAAAACTTGTGATGTCACTTCCTGGTTGCTAAGAAAGTTTAACTGAACAATTATTTTTTAACAAGACTGAGGGACATTAAATCGTGCTATATTATAAATTCATTATTTTTTATTTAGGCTAAAGACAGGCAAATAATTATATTACCAGAAACAAATTCTGGGGACTGTCAATGTACATTTATATTTCTTTCACTAAAAAAGCAATTTTTAGTGGATTTCAACTCATTAGAAACCCATAAAACTTCTAAAAACATGCATTTGACAACATGTGTGTGTCATATTTCAAAGGAACATATATCTTTCTATTTCTTGCTTTGAAATGTATTTTGTGATTTACTTTAAACGGAAATCTTGGTGGGCAGCAAATGGCACCAAATTCAGAGAATCACCCAGGGGCAATCTTTGCCTGTCATGATCCACGCTTTTTGATGATGAACCTGAGTTGTTTGAATAAAAAAAATAATAATAAAAAAACTAGAAGTGGGGTCAGAATCTTCCCTGATCCACACAAGGTCATAATCACGCATACCAATTTAAATATATACATTCATCCTTGGTGGAGTTAATCTAAACTGCCTGGTTTCTTGGTATAAACCTGATGAGGAAACTGGTCAAATATGCAGCTGGAGCTTTCAGACGCTCTCTTCAGGACATTTATCTAAACAGTCTGGGGCTGTATGTCTGCAGTCGTGGCCAAAAGTTTTGAGAATGACACAATCTTAGTTTTCACAAAGTTTGCTGCTAAGCTGCTTTTAGATCTTTGTTTGAGTTTTTTCTGTGATGTACTGAAATATAATTACAAGCACTTCCTACGTTTCAAAGGCTTTTATCGACAATTACACAACATTAATGCAAAGAGTCAGTATTTGCAGTGTTGGCCCTTCTTTTTCAGGACCTTTTCAAGTCGACTGGGCATGCTCTCAATCAACTTCTGGGCCAAATCCAGACTGACAGAAACCCATTCTTTCATAATCACTTCTTGGAGTTTGTCAGAATTAGTGTTTAATTAGTTTTCTCTGTCCACCCGCCTCTTGAGGATTGACCACAAGTTCTCAATGGGATTAAGATCTGGGGAGTTTCCAGCCCATGGACCCAAAATTTAACCGTTTTGGTCCCCGAGCCACTTAGTTATCACTTTGCCTTATGGCACGGTGCTCCATGGTGCTGGAAAATGCTTTGTTCTTCACCAAACTGTTGTTGGATTGTTGGAAGAAGTTGCTGCTGGAGGGTGTTTTGGTACCATTCTGTATTCATGGCTGTTAGTGAGCCCACTCCCTTGGATGAGAAGCAACCCCACACATGAATGGTCTCAGGATGTTTTACTGTTGGCATGACGCAGGACTGTTGGTAGCGCTCACCTTTTCTTCACCGGACAAGCCTTTTTCCAGATGCCCCAAACAATCAGAAAGATGCATCATGGGAGAATCTGACTTTGCCCCAGTCCTCAGCAGTCCATCCACCAAACTTTCTGCAGAACATCAATCTGTTCCTGATGCTTTTTTGGAGAGACGTGGCTTCTTTGCTGCCCTTCTTGACACCCGGCCATCTTCCAAAAGTATTTGGCTCGCTGTGCGTGCAGATGCCCTCCCCCCTGCCTGCTGCCATTCATGAGCAAGCTCTGCAATGGTGGCACTCTTGGACGCCCTGAAGCCTTCTTAACAAGAATTTAACATCTTTCCTTGAAGTTCTTGATGATCCTATAAATTATTGATTTAGGTGCAATCTTAGTAGCCACAATATCGTTGCCTGTGAAGCCATTTTTATGCAATGCAATGATGGCTGCACGCGTTTCGTTGCAGGTCACCATGGTTAACAAAGGAAGAACAATGATTTTAAGCATCACCCTCCTTTTAATATGTTAAGTCTGCCATTCTAACCCAATCAGCCTGATATATGACCTCAGTACATCACAGAAACAACTGAAGCAAAGAACCAAAAGCAGTTTAGCAGCAAACTTTGTCAAAACTAATATTTGTGTCATTCTCAAAACTTTTGGCCACGACTGTACATTTGATCCTCTGTGCATGACAAATAGAATCCATAAAACATGTTTTTTTTATTATTTTTTGTTTTTCATTTCTTGGGATGCACCAATACCGTTGTAATGTACTCTTATCGGTCTCGGTTAGTTAATCGATACTGAATTTTAGTTTTGTGGTCATTTTTATCAATATATTATATTTTAACAACATCATTTGTTGTAAGGAGCAGGAAAGAAAATAATACCTTAATTATATACCTGACATAACACTGGGTGAGTAGCAGTGCACCATGGGAAACCGTATTAACCATTACTAAGTGTAGGCAATGTTAAATCAATTTTTGGACTTGCGAATCAATTAGATTTTTAAATGTATCGACTCAAAATCAATTTTTAGATTATTTTTTTAACACTGCACTAATTGCAATATATTATTTTGTTTATATATGTCAACATGACTTTTCTCACATACAAATAGAACAACTTCCCAAAAAGCACAGGATGC
Source organism: Apricaphanius iberus (assembly GCA_028564705.1). NCBI lineage: Eukaryota > Metazoa > Chordata > Actinopteri > Cyprinodontiformes > Aphaniidae > Apricaphanius > Apricaphanius iberus. The sequence goes on along the minus strand of JAPXFQ010000683.1, from coordinate 1,672,207 downwards.
CGTGTAAAGAAAATTTATGGTGCAGGAATCGGACATGTAACCACTGACCATTATCTTTATGTTTAATGTCTAAAGTTTAATTGTATGGACGATGTGTGTGCTGATGTTTTGCTTTTAATCTTGTTTATTGGATCTACTAGGGACTACAGATGGAAAGTAGCCAATGGCTAATTCTGGCATATTTACTTTTATATGTTCATTAATATGCATTGTCCCTTTAAATAAATAAATAAAATAAAAATAAAACAAAACAAAACACATTAATTAAAGGAAAAACTGCTAACAAATGTGACACATAAAAAATCTCATAGCATAAATAAAGATGAATATATTTGAATTAAAATACAAGCTAAACATTAAAGAAACTTCAAAATGTAAAAGAAATGTAACATTTCTTCCTGCTTTCCTGATTGCTTTACAAATTTAAAATCACATTAACATAAAGTTGCACATATTTAACCTAAATATTTTAACCAACAACTTCCTTTTTCATTAAATATAAGATAAAATATCAACACTAAACATCAGTATTTATCCTCCTTGCCTACTTGGTACAGAGTACGTAGGCACAGTTTGATGACATATCAGCCACTAATGATCTCCAACGGACCTGCAGCATGCTCCATGAGCCCGTTCTAGATGTTATAGCTCTTTGTAAATTGAATCATTAACATTTTTATCTCTGCTTCTCATGTGACCCAAATTATTTATATATGTATATATATAATATAGAGAAAGATTGCACGCTCTGCAGGCAGCAATGCTAGGAATACAAATGAGCGTCAGGGGAAAATTATGCAGATGTAACGTAATGCATGTGGAGAAGATGCCACTGGGCAAACTGCGGAAGAAGGCAGTATGTGGGAGGGTAATGAGTGCGAGATAAAACTGGAAACACAGTGAGAGAGGTTCAATTCTTCGAAGCGGGGCTAATGAAACACCTCATGAGGGTTAAACAGAACGTAATAAAGCAGGAAGAACAACGAGAGGGCAGGGTGATGCAGCAGGTGGGACTCGGGAGGCAGACGCTGACTAATGAAAAGTGAGGACAAATGTTTTCTCCCCCGTTTGTCTTTCGCCCACCAGGGGGCATCATGTCCAGCTTCCTGATGGGCTGCTACGACCCGGACACGAAGAAATGGTGCACGGTCACCAAGTGCTCCGGAGGCTACGATGACGCCATGCTGGCCCGCCTCCAGAAGGAGCTGGATGTGCTCAAAATCAGCAAGGTCAGAGAAGGATCCACTTAGAGGCTTGGCTGGAATGTGGAGCTGATGTAATAGTATCAAATATTAATCTGTCATGTCTCTTTGTGTGTGTGTGTGTGTGTGTGTAGGAACCCAGCAAAATCCCTGGCTGGTTGAAAGTTGTCAAGAACTATTATCCTGATTTCATTATCCGTGATCCCGAGGTGAGGCTTCCCCACTCGGCGCATCAGTTTCCTTGTCCTGCTCTCCTGTCCCTGAACGCCTCCTTACTGGCCTCTGCAGAACAAGACGACATGCTGAGGAGCTAAATTAGCCCTTTGAAGCAGGGATGCGTCTGATAGATTGTAGCTCTCAATGTATAGATACTAGCATCATCTGAAGTATTCACGCCCTGCGCTCTTCATTGTGTTTTATTGTTTTTTTTTGTAGTAGTGGAAAATTGGTAGTCGGTAGGAAGATGATTTTAACCTGAGGATGCGCTGTGTTAGAAAAAATTGCAATGATGATACGAGTTGCTATATATGCCCATTTTCCTCTGCCGTCTTTGCTTGCAATCAAGGAGCAAACTCTGAAGTAACAAAGTGCAGTTCACCCCCCCATCCGCTAGGGGCTGACTGCAGAAAGGAAAAACTTCCCAATGACTCCAATGTAAAAATTGCAACATTTTTACAGCCTAATTCAAAAGATGAAAAAATATTTAGGGATGCAACGATATCCCTTTTTCCAAACCGATACTCGGTACCAATGCTGATACTTCTACCTCAGAACAAATTGCAAGAAATTGGTATAAAACTTTTTTTTTTTTTTTTTTCTCTGCTTGTTACAACAAACATATAAAACAAATTATCACAAAACTAAAATTTTGGGTAGAAAAAAAAATTATCTGAAATTATTTACACATATTAATGATCGTTTCGTGGTATACGAGTGCATTTCAAAGCTATTGGAAATGATACCAATATCAGTATTCCTCCATCTCTAACGATTTTAGGTTTAATAGGTCAGGTTTACCCTCAAAATAACCCAGAGGGGGGTGAGTTATTTTTAATAATATCCATTTAGTTGTAATTCAAGATCGAAATTATGAATGAGGGGCTTGTCCATTTGATCAACAGCGCTAATGGCTTATCTGAAACCTAACTGAGCTAACGAAAGTATAAAGCTACAGCATGACAAATATGTTAAAACTGAAACAATTAAAAAGTCCTTTAATTGAGATGTAGAGCTGAACAGCTTAAGTGGAATTGAGTCTTTTCTGGGGTTTTTTTGTTTTGAATAAATTCGCTTTTCGTTGCAACAATGATTGGCTGCAATAAATCGCTAATTTTCAGGTCCAGTGATGAAAACGCTTTCCGTCATACAAATTTTCCTAAACCTGTTTCCTTCTCCCCTGCAGCAAGCGCCGGTCTGGGAGATCACCGGCGCGGAGTTTTCCAAATCGGAAATGCACACCGCCGACGGCATCTCCATCCGCTTTCCCCGCATGACGCGGATCCGCGACGACAAGGACTGGAAGACTGCAACCAACCTGCACCAGCTCAGGGTAGGACTTCCCCGCCGACTCGCCCTCTGCCTCCAACAAACACTTTGTTGAATGCAGATGGGATCCAGCCCGCCGTCCAGAATGGTTAAAGGGCGGACGAAACGCCTTTGTTAAACGATCAGAAGAAGATCCCCAGTCTCTCCACGACTGAACCTCTCCTCTTTGAATCCTTCTACTCAGGACCTGTTCCGCATATCGAAGGAGAACTGCGACTTTAAAGTGACGGCCGGCGCCTCCACGTCCAACGACGACAAGGGCTCATCGGGTGGGGACAGCGGAGGGAACTCCCCGCCGTCGTCCTCCGGCAGAAACCCTCCGACCAAGAAGACGAGTGAGTACAAGAGTTTGGTCGTCCAGATTAGCACGAATTTATTGGTAGGAAGGAGCAAAAAAAAAACTGCCTCCAGAGGTTCTCTTATTGCAGCAGAACATTGATTTAGGGGAGGAAAGATGGACATTAAGCCACGATAATTGCTCCCCCTGGTGGTAACACTTTGAACGACTCCCTTTTGCCAAAAGGACAGAAAGTTAGAAAGCCGAAGCTACGCACCTTTATACATAATGATGATATAAAGAACTGTAAGTTCGTTTTTATTATTACATTTTAGTATAAAAAGAAATATGAAACTTTTTATGAAACATAGGAGTTCTGAAAAGACAAAATGTAACTGAAACCCAGGTGTGTCGCCAGGTTCTGGTTCCGCTGAAGGTTTCTTCTGGTTTTCATTCCCGCCGTCGTTACACCCACCCATCGACAAGAACTCAATGCAATCCGCTACATTTTAACTAGATGGAAAGGAAGCAATTTGATTAATACATTTTAGGTTGATGCATTGCATGATGAGTAGGGTCTTAGTGGAATCGATGTAATTGACGTTAAATATATCAATTTAATTAAAGCAGATTAATTTCTAAAATAATTATCACTCTGGAGGGTCTAAAAAGCTGCATCCGGCTGCAGACCACCGCATTGTAATAATGTTTTAACTAGGTTTGAAGCGATACAGATACCAATACTTCTACCACACACAAAAAAAGCAATGAACAGAGTTTTAATTTTTTCTTTGTTACAGTAAATGATGATGAATTAGATAAAAATGAACACAAAACAAAAATTATAAGTGAAAAATAAAAGTTTTCTTTAAAATTATTGCAGATTTTCCACATTTTAAGTATCGGTTCATGGTATCTGTTGAAGAGTAACTCACCCCCCTACCAGAGTACAACCCTGCCCACATGTATTTTTTGAAAAACTGCTCAAAAGGAGCTGTTGCCTGGCAGACCAAATGAATGGCCGGGCGTGTTCTGGGCTCTGACTGACATGATGCAGGCAGCAGCGCAGAGTCACAGGCGGCCAGAAAGATGGAGAGAACCGTAGTAACGCAAGCTCCTTTGCCTGAAAATAATCTGCAGGTTGAGATTTTTTCTCAACCTCCATAGCTTCTGTGGAGGAGGGGAGCGGCGCCATATCCTTACGTTGGCTCGTTCCCTGCCCGGGGAAGCAGCAGATACAGAGCCTGTAGCAGCATCGCGGCATAGAATGGGCGCAGTCTCTGAGTGGTACATTGTTGTCGGCTAAATATAATGCTAAATATAGATTAGCTCGAGTAATTTCGTGACTCTGCCTGGACAGGAGCACCTGCTGTCACTGTACGTCATTGTCTGCAACAGAAAATGTGTGTTGCAGACAGATGTATCAAAGCATGATGAGAAACACTCAGGAATGTACAAAAAAAACCCACACCATAATTCATCACAATTATTGCATTAAAAGTGAACTCTTAGCCCATATTTTATTTTCCATTTACTGATATCAGTTATTGCCTATGTCATATGAGCAAATGTCAGTAAGTAGCGATAACCACTAGAGGGTGACACCGGAATCAATTGTCGCTCCCATCCCATCCTGATCCCAAAAATGTTTACCTCCTATGGCGCTCGCTCCCCCCCGCCCCCTTTTAAACCATAGCGTAGCAGAGTATCAAAGATCATCTATTTAGCTTTATCCGCCATCTTTAACCATATCCTGCATTCTCGTTGTTTGGCCACCTTACCACGTCATGAATGGACTCGATTCGTCTGACTACCAAACTATTAAGATACATGCAATTTCAGTCGGATATCATATGCCTACCAGTTTATCCAGGTGGTGTAGCAACAACGTAGCAGTTTCAGTTTTGGGACGTGCCGTGTAGTAGACCCGATGGAATTCAACTAAAGATAGCGATCTGTCAGATTGCATTTTGCACCGGAGTTAATAGCCACACACATTGGCACAGCATCGCAGCGTCATTTTTTAAAGCTAGTTCCCTGATATCTGACAAGATAATTGTAAAAAAAAATAAAAAATTACAACTTCTGGTTTCCCGCCCGATCCCGTGGATTATTTCCTGTCCCGTTCAAATCACGTTAACAACAGTGAAATTGACTCCCGTCCCGCGGGAATCCTGCAGGAATCTCGTGACCCGTGAGAATCCCGAAAAATTGCCACCATCTAGAATCCCGAAAAATTGTCAGCCTCTAGTAACCACCTGCATAACGAATACCCAGGTTATGAGCCGATTGAGCTGCAGGCAGTTAATGGCACCTCGCTACTGAGGTGTGGCCGAGACCGCCCGTGTTTATATACCCCACCACAGCAGGACTGCTGTCGTTATTATTCCAAGCCTACGTCAATAACCCGGCATTAGCCGTTAGCAAGGAAGGATTTGAATTCCTGTGAATTGCAAACTAATTGTTTAACCACTTGGGGCACTAAACTAACGTTTTTCGGTACAAAATCAATATTTTAACTAAAATGTACTAAAGTACATAGAATAATTACTGGAAATGTAGATAGTGCTATTATAGACTCAATTATACAGTTTATCAACAACAAAAAAAGTAGATTTTGGGGTTGAGTTACTCTTTAATTTATTAAATTTATGAAACATACATTAGTTTAATATCTCACTTTGCACTATATATAAGTGCAAAGTGAGATATTTGAAGTGTTTCATAATGGTGATGATTATGGTTTATGGTTAACTGCTTGTGAAAAGGTTGCATATTTTAGGCTCAAAGTGTCACACTCTAATCCGATAATTAATCCAAAACAGCTGCAAATGGTTCCTGAGCCTTTTAAATGGTCTCTGTCTGGTTCACTAGGAATCACAATCATTGGGAAGAATCAAAATGTCATTGAAAGAGAAGTTGGATGTTCTCAAAGTGCTGTATCGTCACGCATTAATAGAAAGTTGTGTGGAAAAAACGGTTCCAATCTATGGAGCACTGCTAAGAGAAAGAAAATGAGACTGAAAAATGCAGAAGAGCTGAAAGGCTTACTGAAATCCTTGTTTTAATTGATTTCATGTAAAATTCTGATTATCTGATATTTTGAATGTTGGGTTTTCATAAGCTGTAAGCCATAATTAACTATTACAAATAAAGGCTTGTAAAATCTTACTTGTAAAACAACCTATATCACGTTAGCTTCACCTTTAAGTTGAATTAAATTACACACATTCTAATTTTGAGTATCACTACTGGTTTTGATTAGCGATGGTCATGCTAATCTGAATAAAAATAGTAAAATTTTCTTAAAGTTGATGATTCAAGAGCATTTTCAGTAGACGTTTTGTAGGAGCAGTCACTGTAAAACATGGTTTTACTTCTAGTTCATTAGACGCTAGCCTTAGTTTAGCCTTCCTGTTTGATCCAAACTTTGGCTTCATTTTACAAATATAGAAGCCGACAATGCACACTGACACAAATGCAATAAAAGCTTTGCTTGCAAAGCCAGAACACGAGTAATTTGACCAAACACTTTGCTAAAATACACCAAAACAGAGTTTTTTGACAGCCTGAGTGCTGCAGCTGTAGGAAGCAGCGGTACAGAAAATGGATGGGTGGATGTTATATTGTTTTTCTCAATCTTCTCAGGGCTTATTTTGCACTACATACTTTAGCATTAAAAATCTTTCATTTTGGCTCTTAATTGCATTGTTTTATGTGGAAGTTATGTTATATTTTTAATTTGAATACCATAAACTTTTTTAAATAGACAACATAGTATTTAAAATTTTTGATATATAAAAGAATTTGTTTATATAGTTTTATTAAGTTATTAATTTCTTACTTTTTATTTTGTAGTTATTTATTTCTGTGCTTTTCTGTTCCAATTATTAAAAAATAAAACAATTATAGTTCATTATTTGTGTTTTTCCCCTTTTGTTTAAAAAAAAAAAAAGTATAGATAAGGATACAGATAAAGTACCGGATCGATAAGGAGTATCGTTAAGAGTAGTAGTATCGATAAATCCTTAACTATACCCATCCGTAGTCATACTTTATTTTTTCTCATCCCCATTTCTACAGCAACTGTTTTTTTTAGGATTAAACTTAATAGCTTGATCTGTGGTTTGAACTAATCAGAGTATAGTTTGTAGCTCAGGATGGATCATCTCTTAATTTATTTTTAAATTAATTTTAGTGTCTCACACTTTTCCTTTCTACCTCTTAAAACTAAACCTCAGGAAACATGATGCATAATGACTTACGTTTGCTTTCTTCTCAGAGAACACACCGGCCAAACCAAAGGCAGTTAAATCAGAGTCCCGCGCTCCAGACCCGGAGGCTCCCAGCCCCAAGAAGGTATTTGCCGTCACCGCACCACCACCACATTTAAGCCTAGCTTACACTTCTCAGTCTACGTGGAAACGGATTGTCGCTGTTGGAGAAGTCAAAACTAGGCTTTACATGCTTTCATCAGCAGGAGAAACAATGAAGGGGTTTGTTTAACCGCAGGTGAAGAAGAGCGAGGCGAGCGTTGAGAGCAACGGACGAGGCAAAGCGACGTCGCAGCTGCTGCAGCCGAGGAACGACAAGGTTGGGAGCAAAGCAGCTTTTTTTTTTTTCCATAAATGGAACCACAACCAGCTCAGTTTACTGTCAAAAGTATTTTATTAGAACACAATAAGCTTTAATTTTGAAGTTTACATCAAGTAAAAAACAATCACAAAGAGCTAAATGTTAATATCCAAGTACATTTTTCTTCAAGATTTTTGTAGAAAATAGCAAAGTCCACACAAGAGTTTGAATTACTGGACATTTTTTTATCCTTTAAAATGTTCGACTTTGGTTCATTTATAGTTTATTGGGTAGAAGCAGCTGCTGCTCAGATAAACTCTCAGGAACAGTTCACCACCAAGTTATAGTGATTTTATATAATCTATACCCAGTTATGTATAAATCTGATCTATCAGCACGATTAAAGATATTTTAATAAATATTTTGTTTTAAAATATCAATAATAATGAACAATATTCTAAGAAATTGAGCTGAAAACAAACTGTTGGTATAAACTAATCTGCTCACATTAAAACCTGGGTAAAGGCTCTGTTTAAGGGAGAAATATGACGATTTTCGGCCATTAATTTTACAAGGATCTGAGGAAGCTTCATCAATCACTTTGTCTTTATGATTTGTATCAAATAAAACCTGAAGTTATTTCACAGTTAACGGAAAGCCTCCGCTCCTCCCAGACGCTGCTGGATATCTTCAGCGGGGTGAAGCTGTTCCTCCCCGTCTCCGTTCAGGACTTCGACAGGCTGAGGAGGTACTTTGTGGCGTACGACGGAGACCTGGTGGCGGATTACGACGCCGCCTCTGCCACGCACACGCTGGGCGATCCGGATGAGGGCGGCCGGGCCCAGAAGGTCTCTCCCGGCTGGATCTGGGAATGTATTCGGAAGAGGCGCGTCGTTCCTCCCTGCTGAGAGGAAGGAGGAGGAGATTTGTTTTTAGCTTGAAATCTGCAGGACTTGGATGGAGGGTTTAGGTTTGGTAACGGGGCAGCTCTTCAGTTAAATGTTTTTATTTAAGCTTTTTTTAGGAGACAGACAGGACAAGCGGACACTAAGGTTTAGTTTGAAGGCTTTCTGTTGGGAGAATCATGACAAATAATGAAATGGAGACTCCGTGTTTGAAAAGACAGAGGCCTTCGTCTTTCACTACAGGAGCATAAAAAGAATCATGAACTGAAAATAAATACAGGTGCAAGAATGACTTAAGTGTTTTTTTCCTTCTTTCTTTTAATCAAATATAAAATGTTTTCAGCCTTTATGAATAAATGGGGGTTTTCACAATTCTTTGTCCATTTAATCTCTTCCTAAAGGGAAAGAAACAAGTTCATCTCAACAAAAAATGCTTTTTGTTTTCATTTCAGTAATTATTCACTGTAAAATACTGTGTAGCCCACCCAAACAAAGGAGTCACATAAACTATTTCGTTGGACCGCCTTCTGCAATGTCACAATACTTTATTTCCATCAAATGTTGCATCGATGATGATGGAGTCTAACCACAGCACAAACTCTTCAACACATCCCAAAGATTCGGACTCTGTGGTGGCAAATCCATGTGTGAGAATGATGTCATGCTCCCAGAACCAAACTTTCAAAATTTGAGCCCAATGAATCCTGGACTTGTAATCTTGGAATATCTCCGCTCCCATCGTGGAAGAAAAAATACCCCAGTGATGGAAAAACCTGGTCGTTCGGTACATTCAGGTAGTCCTCATTATTGGAGCACATACTGAAGCGGAACCTAGAACTGACCAACTGCAACCCCAGATACTGGTATCATTTCATCTGCCTCTCTTCTTACCCTGATGCTCCCATCACTCTGAAACAGGGTGAATCTACACTCATCAGACCACATGACCTCCTTCCATTGCTCCAGCATTCAATCTTTATGCTCCCCAGCAAACTGAAGCCTTTTTTTGTCTGGTTTTCCTTACTCATTACTGATTTTGTTATGGCTACACAGCTGTTCAGTCCCTTGAGTTCCCTAAGTAGTTTGCGTGTGGAAATGCTCTTATTTTCACTATTAACCGTAGCCCTGAGTTCTGCCGTTGTTTAGTCTTCGATTTGATTTCACCAGAGTTTTAAATGAGCACGAGGCAGGATTAATAAACAAAACATGCATAAACTCCAAAGCAAAATGCTCGAACGAATGAGAGTTGATGCTTAAAAATGAAAACCCAGCTGCTTCCACACTTTGTAGTCCGTGTCGGCGCATCACGTCAGTTTGTTAGCGGGCGAGCTGGAGATTTCTGTTTTTCCTGCACTTTCTCTCCATGTGCTCTTTCTTGTCTTTTTCTCCTTTCTCCTCTACCATAGTTGCCCATACCACTTTTAACTAGCATTAACTAAAATAAAGTTAAAAGAAAATATTTACGGCCCTTGGACTGATATTGCATGGCCATTGACCACCATTTAAGATGGGTAAATTTTGCAATTGGCACCAAGACTCAAACGATTAATACAGATTGAAAATTGTCTGTTATAGGGGCATCATTTTGATGACAAATTTAAAGGATTAGAAAATAATCCACGGCACAAAACTGATTATTCATCTTGTAATGATCGTTTTTTTTTTTTTTGCTTTATCATTCCTTTGCATAAATAACTAGCACAAAAGACAGACATAAATAGAACCAAACAGTTACAAAAAGTAACATATTTTCAAAGCAATAGTTACCAAAACCCTGTTCTTTCTTTTGAGCAAAAAAAATATTTTTTTTAACAATTTGAAAATGATTTCTTTTAAAAAGGCAAACCTTAAAAGCCCTTTGTTTTGAATCTAGAATCCTTTAAAAATCCTTTTTTTACAACAATTCCTACTTTGGCTTTTATTAAAATATTACGTTTTATTTATTGTTAAGATGGTAAAAAAAAAACCACTGATATATGTTTAAAAAAAACGTTTAACTTGATGATTTTGGCCCTTGTAGCAAAAAGTTTAGACGTCTCTGTCTTACTGGGCTTTGAGTTTCCCTGTTGCATAAATGAACTGAAAGTGCAGCAAACGCGTGAGCAGCGTCGACTCACGTCAACTCCCTAGCACAACGCGGGAACGTTCGGGCACGAAAACATTCTGCTGAATACAACCTGTTCAAGAAAGCGGGATGATATGTTTTTGGGCTAATTATTTATGGTTTAAAACGCTTCATAACCTAATGGCATAAAAAAACCTCTAAATGCATGTTTATTTTGTGACAAATCCTGCCTCATGTTCCTTTAAGTGATCACTCAAGATGAATTTTTTTCCTGCTTACAGTTCTTCCTTGAAGACGACGGGTCCGCACCATTCTTTCACTTTTTAATAATGCGTTGGAGAGTTCTTAACCCAGTTTTAGTATTTTCTGCTAAATCCTTAGATGTTTTTTCTCTGCTTGATGAATCTTTCCCAGAAGACACGCTGGTCAGATGAGAACAAAACTCAACTTTCTGATCTAGTGAGGAGATCTAACCCTGCACGTCACCTTAAATGTTGGGCCGGAACACGCTGTCCCTACACCAAAACATAGAGGAGGTAGAATCATGCTGTGGGTCGTCAGATGAATGAAGGTGGCCAGTAGAGAAATGTAGCAGAAGAAGGATCTATGAAGTATTTGCTCAGCAGGGGCCAATCACTGGTGCATGCCACACATTTCAGATTTAGAAAAACACAAAACATTTATAATTTCTCCTCTACTTCCTAAATTAATCAGCAGTTTGATTATTTATGACATAAAATCTGATCAAAATGCACAGTTTAAAGTGATCTGAATAGTTTTTGTGAGGAAATTCTTTACCGTCCCTCAGCTAAATTATCTGAGTCCATTATAGTTGGAACCATGAGAAAGTCTGAGTGAATTTAAGCTCAGCTGCATCTCAAAATCGGACGCTTTTCAACGTAATTACCAAACCCATCAATGGAAAAGCTTTGCGTCAACGGCAACTCCCTACGCGGAGACGTAAACGAACCTTTTGGGTCTGGCGTTGCCGCGGCGTTGCTCCCGTCAGGGATCGGTCTCGTCCAGCTTCCTCTTTCCCGAGGATCCCCCTCCTTCAGCACGGCTCCACCACTGCAGGTCAAATTCCTCCTTGATGAGACAAGCCTGAAAGCCGGAGAAAGAATTAAAAGTTGATTGTTAGAGTTGTTGTTGATTCGTTTTCTTCGTTAGTTTAATTGGAAGCCACGACTGCCTGCAAGTTCTATTAAAGCTCTGCAGTATTCAGATCAGACACAGCATAACAGATTCTGACGAAGCATCTGTCACAGACATGTGTCGGTGACTTAATTGAGACAAATGATGGACTAAAGCTGCAAAACATTTAAAAAAAAAAAAAAAGCATCTCAGTAAATAATTTCCATTGTCAGCCTACACGAAGAGAGTTAGTCACGAAAAGTTGCTAAAAATGCTGACCGTCTACACAGTATTTATTTGAGCAGAAACAGGTTTTATTGCCGTATGAGTGAGCAGGTTCAATCAGGAAATTATTAGTATTTAGTGCAAACATAAAGTTGCGAGAAATGGCCAAAAAACGAAGGTTAAACTCTATAATGTAACAAAAATTGTTTATTTAAGATGAGGTGTTTGTACATGTATTTATATTTATGTATTATACAAGTATCGATTGGGACTCTGTATCCAAAGATACTCAAAATCAATTGACTCGGACGCAACAACAAAAAAAACCTGATCGGAACATTCCCATTTACTGGTAGTTCCTAGGATTTCTAAAAGTAGAACGGCAGGCAGATGTTTCAGGTATCAGGCTCCAGATTTTGTTTGATTTTAGCCAGTGATTGGTAGTTTAAATTGGGTGGTTATGCAAACATAGTATGGGTGTCTTTGAGACGAGTTGCCGTGTTGATTGAAATTAAAGTCTTCATGAACAGGGGCCAACTACTGATGGAGCTAAAGATTAGGTAAACCCAAGTGGTTGAGTAGGGGAGGGAGAATGTAATCCAGACTAACAGTTTCTTTCTTTATGGTTTCTGGTCCAAAGACAACAACTTTTGTCTTGTCCAAATTCAAAAGCAGAAGGTTTAGAGCCATCCAGACATATAAACTACCTAACTTATTGGTTTCATCAAGATTTGTGGATGTAAATAGTTGTGTATAGGTAGGCAGTTTAGGCCAACGGTGCAAACTTTTAACCTCTAATCCGACATTTCGTCTTTAGAAATTTAAAAAACTGAAATATATTTTTAGCAAGTAACTCAAATTAACCGTTTAATAAGACTAATTTCATTAATAAGCATTACCATTATTGTTGTAAATCCCATGAAATCAAAATCTTACAGAGTCAAAGGTCAGTTTCAGTTTAATATTTCAGACACAGTTAAAAGGCAAAACACTTATACTTGGTAGAGTATAATAAAGAAAAGTATTTCCAGCACGCTACACGCTGGTGAGAACAAAGCTGCCCTAAACCGTCACATTTATTCTATATTTTTGATGAAATACACAGCCCACATTGTCCTAAGTCTGTAAGCTGCAGTATTATTATCGGTCTTTTCAGTATAAGATGAAATATCCTATGCTCCTGAACTCGGCATAGATTTCTGACGCTATTTGAATGCACCACAGGTTAAGCTTAGCCTTTGCCTTTTTTCTCTCCTCCTTTAGCTGCAGGAGCTAAACCAAAGTTTTTCTCTATTTCGGTTTATTGTAGTGTGTAAATGCCAGAAGTTGAGTTTCTATGCCTATATTATATAGTTTAAAGTACGGAAAAGCATATTTGTTGAAGTTTACACATATTAGTACAGAGTTTTATCTGCTGTGCTGATTTGTGATAATTAAGAGTCCTTGTTTGCATCGCTATGGAGGTTTCTATATATCTGTATTATTGCACAATCACCTTTAAAGGTAACTAGGAGGTACTTACATAAATATCAGCTGATATAACCGATGTCCAAACACTGAAAAATAAGAAAAATATCATCCCGATCCAATCTTGAGATAAGGACATCACTAGTTGTGTATCATCGGCATAATAACTTTGGAAATTTATACCGTCCTGCTCTGTTGCGCGTTCCAATCTGGGTATAATAATTTATCTCTATTTTTAATAACAGCACAGTAGTGTGGGTTTTTGTAAATCTTAAATTCTGTTTTTTATACCTTTCCATTTCTGAGTCTTAGTGTTCATATTTCCAGCCACTTTGCTGCTGTTACAACAGAATTTCTCCTTATGGGGCAATGAAGGATTGTTCTGTTCTATTCTATCGATTTTACCAATTGGAAGCAAATAGTAAAAAGAAAATGGTCCAAGCACAGAACCCTGTGGTACTCCATAAGTAACCCTTGAGTAAACAATCTGGAATCTATCAGATACGATTTAAACCAGCCTAGTGCTGTTCCCTCGATCCCTGCAAAATGTTCAAGCCTTTCTAAGAGAATATTATGATCGACTGTGTCAAAAGCAGCACTGAGATCCAATTAGATAACCATTAGAATGTAATTAGTAACTTTTATTAGTGCTGTTTCAGTGCTATGATGAGCTCTACAGCCTGACTGAAATTCTTCAAACAGGTTGTTAATGTGTAGATGCTCACATACTTTATTAGCAACTATTTCCTTAAGGATTTTAAATAAGCAAGGTTAAATATAGGTCTGTTATTTATTGATTCATTTTGATTGAGAGGAGTGTGTAAGTTGGTCCAACACTGTAGGTAACAGGCTAAGTGTTGTGCATGTAAATGAGCAGCATGACTCATTATTTACAGCCTGTCTTTATGAATTAGCCTGATGCGTCTGGTGTACTTTTCTACTAAAATCCAGCCAGAAGATGTTTTTAAATAGAAATGAAGAGTCTTTATCAAACCGGGCCCTTGGGCAAACAACTCCATTTCTGCAAGATGCTTGTACGCAGCAGCAGAAACCAGAACCGTCGCCCCGCGGGCCGGGCGTACCTGTCTGGAAGACTTGATGAGCGTGGCGGAGCGCCGACCCGAACGGCCGACAGACGCGCCTCTCTCAACTCGTTCCAGCAGGACTCTGGTTCTGGGGACGTGGCTCCATGACACGCCGAGGCCCGGCTGCGCTTCCCCGCTGCCACTTCTCGTTACATGGTTCGTCACCTGCGGGCGCAGACGGCATCTTGCCTGAGATTAAATCCGCGTGTTTTATGGCTCATTGCAACTTTAAAAGGGTAAAACAGGCTTAAACACATGAAAGGCAGATTCAAATTGTTGCAGAAATCACTTTGACAATCAAACACTTCCGAATTAATGTGGCTGCACGCTTTTTAACAGCACTGAGCGTTTTTTTTTGGTTTGGTTTGTTTTCTAGCATCAAATCAGGCAGGGGAAGGTTTGAGTTTGCAGGGGCAGGCTGAGGAGATGAGGCCTGCATTCACAGCAGAAAACATCAAGGACTGAGTCATCCTTACCAGAACAGCAACACTGAAGTCCTTCGCCATCGTCTTCAAAGCTGCTGCCACTTGTATCATCAAGGACATGCCTGGAGGCACAGGAAGTTTTGGAGAGGCTGGTACATGGGCAGAATATGTTCAGTGTCCTAAAGTTGCACTCCTGCAGTTAAGATTCAGACTCTATGGAAGAAATTTGCACCATAATTCGTTTTCATATTGCATCTGCCAATTTTGACTCGAATTAAATAAGAAATAATGCAAACGGTTTATTTTTCTTTAACATTGCTTGTGATGTGACTAAATAAAAATGATAAATGACATTCAAGATTACATTTTCAAGTAACACTCTAGCCAAAATAATTACAAATTGAATGTGAAATGCCCAATTTCAAATTTATAATGCATTAGCAGAAAGCTTTTTTAATTTCTCAGAATACACGTGCTTTTTTGCCTCCAAAATGAAATTAATCAGAAATCCACCAAGCTGCTTTCTACCTTTTCTTCTTCAAAATGCTCCTTCTGTGATTTTGTTGAAAACGATAAAGGAAATACCTTTTTCCTTTTCATACCTGTATCGCGATTCAAATGTGCGTGTTATTGTTCTGACTGGGTATTGCCATTAGCTACGAGAGACGTTACCGAGCGGCGCAGTTGTCTTAAAGGAGCAGGGGTATGGATTCCTAAAATAAATAATAATCATGTTCACTTTTGTAATTGTAGTGGGTAATTAAGGGTTTTAAACTAAGTAAAATGAGCCCACCCATGTGTAATCCTATTATATTGAACAGCCTGAGTGCTGCCAAATCGCGTGCGTTTCGGTGGCCGAATTTCCCGCGCTTACACGCGGATGTAATTTCAATTCCTGCACGTTCTCGATTTAACAGGAAGAAGGACGCGGTCAATTAAACACTGCTTACTTCGTCGCTAGACATGGTGCTTGTTGTCGTAGAGCTGGCGATGTACACAACGTGCGGTGGCCTGAAAGTACGCTACATCACCGATTTATTTACTTTTTGTGCTCGCTCCCGCGGTGGCTGCAGTTACTCGCAGCACCGGCCGCGGCAGTCGCAAGTTTAATTTCTTCAATCCGGCCCCCTGCTCCTTTAACGTAGCTCAACCTGTCTCAGATAAGTTCTTAGTAGTGCTGAACCATTAATTACATATGCAATAATATCGCAATATGACAAAATCGGATTTTCTAATCGCAAAGGCTGCAATTGGACTGGTCATGAGAAGGAGATCTGGGAAAGTCACATGACTTTTGAGCAGCTCAATGCAAAGAGAGAAGAAAACGCTGTGCTTTAACCTGTTATAAAATGGTCTAAAGCTGCACAACACCAAGTATTATACAGATTATTATGTTGCTACCTCACGATGTACACTACGAACTGTTATTAACACCTAAATAACATCACACCACCAAAAAATGAGAGTTGCGTGGTTAAAATGCCAGCCACCAGACGCCCCCGGGAGGGAAAACATTGCAGCCGGCCTGGAGAGTGGCTTCCTAGCTGGGATCTGCAGGAAAAACAACGTTGTTTGCAAGACGACAGACATAAAATTGAATGTGGTGATTTAAGTAGATAAATATTTGTGTTTGTGTTCAGCAACGCCTCATTTGTCTTTATCTTAAAAAATAAGACTATCTTATGGAATAGAATAAATTATGTGTAAAACAAAAATCTGACATTGTTTATAATATTTACACATTGATTTTCTTGCTTGCATTAGTTAAAAAATACACGAGAAAAGATACATAAAAAATAATTGGAAAATAATTCGCAACTGCAATATTGAAAAAAAAATAAATCGCAATTAGATTATTTTCCAAAATCATTCAGCCCTAGTTCTAAGATAACAACGTTATTTATCCAATATCCAGTTTTGTATTTTTTCAAATGAACATAAATGGGGTATAAAAGGCCAAATAAAGCAGCGCAAACTCCAGCTACCCTAGAAGAAGAGCGAGCGCGACATCACTGTGCAGCGCCACCTGGGACTGCCGACCCCATTTGAATTATAGAACAATTTCTTCTGGGCGAACACAATAAAAAATATAACATTGAAAGTCGTTTTCTTTGCTGTTTTCATCGAATTAGGAAAATAAGCATTTTTTGTGATCAACTTTTTATTTTTCTTGTATGTTTTCAGAAAAATTATTAACATATTACACCACAAGTAAGGCTGGGGATCGATTGAAAATTCAAGAATCGTTTCAATTGCGATTCTCAGTTAGAATTGATTATCATGATCCGATTCAATCTCATCCAGTTCGATATAGATATGGGTCAGTGCTATTAAAAACGATTTTGTTTGAGCTGTTATCTTAATTATATGCCTGTAATTCATTGACTTAACTCTGGGTAACAGTTTACCAGGAAAAAAATGTATTTACACTTTCAGAACTAAGCCTCAAAACATCCGTTTGGATTTTTTATTCCTATTTTCGCTGTAAAAAAGGACCCTTTTCAGATAGACGTTTCTGAAAATTCACGGACAATACCATCTGGTCTTTTTATGGAGTTGTCTTTTCAAATACACTACATCTACCGGATCGTTGCCTTTCGGCTGCTTTCAGACAGCAAGAAATGTACGGGAGGATCCGGATGAATCAACTAACTTGAACTTAAAAGCGGCATCGTATCTATTCCGTCGTTTAGTTTCCTTAATTAAGCTTTGGGCATGACAACTGTCTCGCTCTGGTAATGTCTGTCTTTCCCACGTTTGCTTACATTATTCTCTCTCTCTTTTTTCCGGTCTCCAGCCACCTCTTACAGGCAAAGTATCTCTTAAAGGTGAAGGACGTAACCTGTACAATCCATAGATCAAGGAGGACCTCTAGTGGCTGTTAGCTGCAAAAAATCCATGAATGAACCGCACAATTTTAAAGGCTGCAGAACTCAAAGCTTTGCGAAAAGTAGTGGCTTATAGTGCGGAAAATATGGTAGTCGTTCAACATAGTTTGCCCGTTTTTACAGCTAAAATAGGAATTAAAAATCCAGACAGTTAATACACTTAATTCCTGGTTACTCGCCCATTGTTAAGTCATTGAATTACAGGCATATCATTAAGATAACAGCTCAAAAACATTTTTTTAAAGGCAATAAACCATATCTATATCGAACTGGATCAGATTGAATCGGGATAATCGATTCTAACTCTTGAGAATCGGAATCAAATCGATTCTTGACATTGGAATCAATATCCAGCCCTATAGATAACTGTCTATTTGTCACATAAACCCAGACAAAATACCATCAAGTTTCTGGCAAAGCGTGAAAAAGTAAAGAAAAAAAAAAAGAGGTCTTGCAGCTTGCTCAATAGGATTGGGATGAATCGGACTGATTGGAGCTGAATAGATTCTTTGACTGGATAGGAATTAGAACTGTTACTTCTAGACTTCATCTCATTTGTTTTTAGCATTCTTCCAAGCTCATTTCCATCCGCAGTCCCATGAGCAAAAGCAAGAAAGAAAAAAAAAAACGGTGAATTTGAAATTAAATGAAGAAAATCTAATTAAATAGCAATGAAGCTGAATAAGCTCAATGTATTTTGCGTCTCTGGAGATGAGATGCGTTTAAACATCTGACTTTTATTAAACTGATCATTTTCTTCTGTATTGCTCTACTTTAACTTCACTTTTACTCCGCCGTCATGTTATTTATCCATTCTCTTTTTATGTAAATGTCATCCTTCTAAAAAAAACTGCAGGGCCCACACATAAAATACATGCAGATGTAAACAGAGCCTGGGGTATGCCTGAGTGTGACAGAGCTGCAGAAAGATATTCACCTTCGTTCTGTCTGCCTCCCAGCAGAGGAGCGATAACGGCTGACACGGAGTCCACGATCACCGCCTTGACAGAGCCGCCGCTGCTGACACACGCCTCGACGCAAAATGTGACAACTTTAGACAGCTGAAAGGTTCAGCCCTCCTTCTCGGAGGTCCCGGAGGTGCGGCTGGTGTGTTTGGTTCAAAACGAACCTTCTGAAGGCCGCCGCCGCCGAGCCCGTACAGACAGTCGAGTAGAGCGCAGACGTCAAACAGGCGGAAGGTGTGAATCCTCTGAAGAGCTTCCATCTGCACAGGGAAAGTTTTCCCTGTCAACTAATTCTGTATTAAACACCACATTATTTGTGTGTACAAACAAACATCCAGCGGCTCACCTGCTCGTCTCTGTTATCGGTTTCCGTTTGCAGCATCTGCAGCAGGCGGCTGCCGGTGAGCCCTCCCGTTGTGTCGATGTAGATCACGCTCTGCTTTAGATGGTACGCGATGTGCACCGCAACGCCAAAACACACCTGAAACAAACAGAAAGCTCTCTGAAGCAACTTCAGCCAGATCAAATATCTTCTCGTGGAGAAGACGAGAAAGTTTACAAGGCTGAGGAAAGAAAAAGAGGATCGGCGTTGCGGCAAGAAGTAAAGGAAACGCTCACCTGAGATTTACCACTTCCTGGGGCTCCAGTCAGCTCCGTTATCTCGCCTGTATACAA
The DNA here is from genome assembly GCA_028564705.1 of Apricaphanius iberus. Lineage (NCBI taxonomy): Eukaryota > Metazoa > Chordata > Actinopteri > Cyprinodontiformes > Aphaniidae > Apricaphanius > Apricaphanius iberus. The sequence continues at coordinate 1,652,774 of JAPXFQ010000683.1, read as the reverse complement.
GCCTGAATCCAGAAGTTTGTCTAATCTGCAAGAAACGAGAATTCTATAGAATTTGAATAAACTACAGATGTCCGTTTCAGCGTTTTAGGCCTACGATCTTTTAACCTTAAATCCGATCCAATTTCAAGTCCCAATCCAATATTTTACCTTCAGTATTGAAATTTATCAAATTGAAATATATTTTTAGCAAGTACACTACCGTTCAAAAGTTTGGGGTCACATTGAAATGTCCTTATTTTTGAAGGAAAAGCACTGTACTTTTCAATGAAGATAACTTTAAACTAGTCTTAACTTTAAAGAAACACACGCTATACATTGCTAATGTGGTAAATGACTATTCTAGCTGCAAATGTCTGTTTTTGGTGCAATATCTACATAGGTGTATAGAGGCCCATTTCCAGCAACTATCACTCCAGTGTTCTAATGGTACAATGTGTTTGCTCATTGGCTCAGAAGGCTAATTGATGATTAGAAAACCCTTGTGCAATCATGTTCACACATCTGAAAACAGTTTAGCTCGGTACAGAAGCTACAAAACTGACCTTCCTTTGAGCAGATTGAGTTTCTGGAGCATCACATTTGTGGGGTCAATGAAACGCTCAAAATGGCCAGAAAAAGAGAACTTTCATCTGAAACTCGACAGTCTATTCTTGTTCTTAGAAATGAAGGCTATTCCATGCGAGAAATTGCTAAGAAATTGAAGATTTCCTACAACGGTGTGTACTACTCCCTTCAGAGGACAGCACAAACAGGCTCTAACCAGAGTAGAAAAAGAAGTGGGAGGCCGCGTTGCACAACTGAGCAAGAAGATAAGTACATTAGAGTCTCTAGTTTGAGAAACAGACGCCTCACAGGTCCCCAACTGGCATCTTCATTAAATAGTACCCGCAAAACACCAGTGTCAACATCTACAGTGAAGAGGCGGCTGCGGGATTCTGGGCTTCAGGGCAGAGTGGCAAAGAAAAAGCCATATCTGAGACTGGCCAATAAAAGAAAAAGATTAAGATGGGCAAAAGAACACAGACATTGGACAGAGGAAGACTGGAAAAAAGTGCTGTGGACGGATGAATCCAAGTTTGAGGTGTTTGGATCACAAAGAAGAACGTTTGTGAGACGCAGAACAACTGAAAAGATGCTGGAAGAATGCCTGACGCCATCTGTTAAGCATGGTGGAGGTAATGTGATGGTCTGGGGTTGCTTTGGTGCTGGTAAGGTGGGAGATTTGTACAGGGTAAAAGGGATTCTGAATAAGGAAGGCTATCACTCCATTTTGCAACGCCATGCCATACCCAGTGGACAGCGCTTGATTGGAGCAATTTCATCCTACAACAGGACAATGACCCAAAACACACCTCGAAATTGTGCAAGAACTATTTAGAGAAGAAGCAGGCAGCTGGTATTCTATCGGTAATGGAGTGGCCAGCGCAGTCACCAGATTTGAACCCCGTTGAGCTGTTGTGGGAGCAGCTTGACCGTATGGTACGCAAGAAGTGCCCATCCAACCAATCCAAATTGTGGGAGCTGCTTCTAGAAGCGTGGGGTGCAATTTCTCCAGATTACCTCAACAAATTAACAGCTAGAATGCCAAAGGTCTGCAATGCTGTAATTGCTGCAAATGGAGGATTCTTTGATGAAAGCAAAGTTTGATGTAAAAACAATCTTATTTCAAATAAAAATCATTATTTCTAACCTTGTCAATGTCTTGACTCTATTTTTATTCATTTCACAACGTATGGTGGTGAATAAGTGTGACTTTTCATGGAAAACACAAAATTGTTTGGGTTACCCCAAACTTTTGAACGGTAGTGTAAATCTACGTAACTAGAAACATTTTATTAATAAGCATTACCTTTATTGTTATAAATCCGATTAAATCAAAATCTTACAGAGAATTAAAGGTCAGCTTAGTTTAATATTCAGACAAAATTACAATAATACTTATCTGGCACGGTATTATAAAGAAAAGTTTTTCTGGCAGGCTATACTCTGGCATGCACAATGCTGCCCCCTCTAGAGTCATGAGATCAAATTCATTTCACTCTATATTTTTAAGTAAATACCAGCGTTAGAAAGCCCACATTGTTCTAAGCTTGAAAGTTGCAGTATAATTATTAGTGTTTTTTTAATACCGATGCAACGATACCACTTTTTCCAAACCGATATGATACCGATACTTGGATCAGAGTACTTGCCGATACAGAGTACCAACGCAGATACTTCTACCATACAAAAAGAAAGGAAGGCAGGTTTTATTTTTTTCACTGTTTGTTGAAACAAATGACGATGAATTAGATAAAAAAATATAAATATTGATAAGAATTACCACAAAACTAAAATATCAAGTTAAAAATATACATTTTCTGTTAAATTATTGCAGTGTTTCCATATTTTCAGTGTAGGTTCATGGTATCAGTTAACTTTAACTGATACCAATACGAGTGCATTAGGTGGTATCATGGCCAATACCCAAGACCAGAATCGGTACATTTCTAGTTTTCACTATTAGCTTAAAAAATCCTATGGCCCTGAACTCAACATAGATTTCCAACGCTATTTGAATGCACCACACGTGCGTTGGCAGCTTAGTTAAGCCGCTGCCATTTTTTTCTCTACCACACTGCAGGAGCTAAGAGAGGAATTTTTCTCAGTTTATTTTGTTTTATTGTTGCATGTAAATGCCAGAAGGTGAGTTTCTATATCTTTGTTATATAGTTTAACGTACGGTTAAAGTGTATTGGTTGACGTTTACCCATAGAATTGCATTTAATCTGCTATACTGATCCCTGGAAATTAAAGAGTCCTTATTTGCGCTGCTTTGATGGTGTAAATTATTGCAGAATCACGGCAAACGTAGCTAGGAGGTACTTTCGTAAAAATCGTCGCGACTTGTCATCTAATATAGCCGATTTCCGACCACTAAAAAATAAGAAAAATATTGTCCCAGTCCGAACTCGTGATCAGGCCATCCCTAGAATAAACCCATTAATGATGACAGAAATGTTTTCTAGTAAAATTAATTGGATGCAATATCTTGCAATACTGTGAGAAACACTTTATGTGTGTATTGTGAGTTTTTAAACTGAAATTAAAAACTGTCAAAGTATCCATAACACATCCAGTTTTATTACTAGATCTAGTTGATCAACTGGAATGAGGAAGGTGAAAACAGCCACCAACTGGCAGTCATACTTTTGGTTTTAATAAAACGATTACTGTCATCATTAATGGTTCTATTCAATTTCCCAAAAAAATAAAATGATCACTAAATCCATATATTGATATTTTCTTACATCCCTACTGGGGAGAAAACTCATTTTGGTCTTTTGTATCCGTGACCCCGTTCAGTTGGTCAATGCCGAGAGCTCGAGACCACGGATGAGGGTAGGAACGTAGATCGGCCGGTACAGACAAGCATTCAGCAGCTAGAGGGATTTTAACTCTAAACATTTCAAAGAGACTGAATTAAATTTTACCCAATCATCAACAGAAAAAAAAAGGGTGTGGAACTCAAACTCCAGACGACTAAAAACATCTCTGTTGCTTTATGAAGTAGACTTTCTGGAAATACATGGGCACAAAATACAGTTACTAAATTGCAACCAGCGTGGAATGATCCAGAAAATTGACCTTCCCTCTTCCAGTGTTTTTCCTTAAAAAATAAAATGTCTTACAGATTTAAGATATTTGCCGTTGAAGCACCTTTCCCAGAGCCGACACATTTACCACCATGTCGTGTGTTTTTGTTCAAATGAGCTCATCTAAACCTCACCTTTGAACGCCCGTGTTTGCTGACAGGCAGACAAGTGTACTCTTTTATTTGTGCTCACACCCCGGGACACAGGAGGCATAAAAAATGAAAACCCCACAGAGGTCCATTCATTTCCAGCTGAGCAGACTGAATGAGGATCGGATGGATGTAGTTAAAGAAGGCACAATTATCCCGAACTGATTTCAGCTCATCAATAACAAAACTGTTATCCACCTTCCCTCAGGGTCATAAACTACTGGAGAAAATACGAATACATTTCATACTTACATTGGAGTTGATGCAATATTTTAGCTAAAGATAATAAGGGGGCTTAACATTTAATTTCAACAATCCAGACTCACACAGACCCTAATTTTCACTAAGTATTTGTCATTTTGAGTTTCTAGCTACAATTTCTGCAGATTTTATATAAAGAAACCGTAAAATGAAGGAAATGGACGGAGAGCCCAGGATGGAGATAGATGGAGATATTGATAGGACATATTAATGGACAAATAACTGGACGGATGGAGGGATGGACAGTAGGACAAACAGATGGATGACTCAACGGAAGGATGAAAGGATTTTTCAGATGAAGGGGCGGACAGCAAGATAGAAATGTGGAAACACAAATGGACAAAGAGAAAACTTAAAAAGATGAAAATATTTGTCCATATTCTAGGTTATTCAGTTTCCCTTTACTTATCCCAACCAACATCTCAATGATGAAGCCATCCACAAAAATGACTACTCCATGCATAATTTGAGTTCCTCCAAACAGAACATTTTAAAACTCCTCATGCTTTTTGAACACATATAATACGAACTAATCCATCAGAACTAGATGAGGGAGTAAAGCACTCACTGTAAGCATCATTCTTGCTGTATCACTTAGAAGATGCTTTTTTTTATATCTTTACTTTCCCAACAATAAATCCAACAATTCCTGTGACATTTACAATTCCTTTAAAAAGGAGCTCTTTATGAATGAGGGAGCAGATCGGGTCCTAATTCTTCGTCTTGTCCTGTCAGGAACAGAAAGTGCCTCCTCTTCAACCCTGGGCAGCGACTGTGTGCTGCAAGATGGAAACTAACTGTGAGGATGAACAAGTATAACGAGAGAAGCAAAGAGATGTCGGACCGGGATTAGGAGGCAAGGCATGACGGCGCTGAAGGAACGTCAAGAGTTTGTCATTGAGAGGATAAAGCACAGGAAAGCAGGAATAATCTCAGTCCTGTGGGACTTTTGGCATGACTCAAACACACAAAGTACAACCGATGCAGCGAGGCTTCTGGAAAAAGAAATTGGTGAATCTTTTGTGACAAAAGATTTCTGGTGAAGACAAACACTGCTGGAGTTAAAGGCCCATGTTAGGTTGCATCCGATGAAAACTAACATGTAGTCAGGTCACCTAAATGTGGCTACAAACCAGTCGTTTTCCACTCGTCTTGTAAGTAGACTTTAAAATGAGGGAAATAAGAGTGGCTCATCGTCTCTCTGGTGTATGTTTGATGTGATATTTGATTCATCCGGTCATGGGCGATTATAGCGTTCGGATTTGTCGTCGTTTAGGCACCCGGCGGAGCATTTTCACCCCTTTTTATCTCACTTCTGGTGATAAATGTGACAGAAATCCACTTGAATTTTCAAAGCCAAGGTCTTCCATCTTGAAGGCCAAGTCCCCCCCCCCCCCCCCAACTCACTGGCATTGTCAAGAGAGGAAAAATTGGTGGGGACGGACTTATTTGCATTAATGCTGCCTACTCTGACAAGATCGTGGAGAAGGCTCCGCTGTTGATGGAACAACACATCGTGTTCTCATAAGGACTCGGCGAGATGAAAGTGATTGCCCTTGAAAAGTCACAGATAAAAATAAAAAAAAATCTCCCTGGGGTTGTACTCAGAAGAGTTGGACATGAAAGGGTTCATCTCAGCATTTGATTAGAAGGAAATTTATGTTAGAGTTCAGATTCATCCGCATCCTGAGGAGAAGAGGTTGGATACGTTTAGAGGAGGATTTCAGTTCATAACGGACAATTATCACCCCGTTTAGACAATAGTAGAGTCTCATCTCCTTGTAAAATATTTCTGCAATGGTTTGTATATTTTATTCTTGATTGTACTTCGTATATACCTTCCTGTAAGCTAGTTTCAAACTGCTTCTACTACAGTCGGGCAAAAAAGTATTTAGAGAGCCAATTGTTTTCAAGAAAATCACATGGTCTCATTTTTTTAAGTATTTATTTGCAAATTATGATGCCTACAATATAATTAATACTTAAAACTGAAGAGCAGCAATAAATGCGTGTGTTTTTTTGAGGGTGCTTCTCTTCTAAAATACCTTCCTTGGGTAACGTTTAATTAAAACCCCAATCAGAGAATGTTGGTTAATATGCCTGGTTAGGATTTTAAAGCCAAATCAAACTGAATTTTGTCATTTACCAGACCAAGTGTCTGCAACATTTACCGTCACAGGAGCCAATTTTACCCTCCCTCCAACTACATAACCTTGTTTATGGATGATAATGTCACATGACCTTTGAAAAAAATTCGTCATACATATAAGAAAAAGATATAAAATAAGAAAATATGTATTTCTAGGTTTTAAAATGAAGAAAAAAGTTTGCAAAAGAGGATGGATACATTTTATTCTATAGGATGTTGATCTGTTGACTTGAAGACTGTTCAACAGAGACATCCAACATTATTTTTCTCCCCAATATTAGATATATTTCTAAATATAGGAACACAGGAATATTAGAATTTCCCCTTTTTTGGGGGATAAATAAAGTATCTACCTACCTACCCATCCATTCATCTATGGAAACTTATGTTAAACAAATAAAACAAGTAGTTTCCAACTTGATGACAAGAAAAATATATATCACAAACTAAATATTACTGGTACTTTACTATAATTCTGTATGTATTTGTTTATAGTTATTAAGAACCATTATGTAACGCCCAAAGAGCCACAGGTTGCAGACCTCTGCAGACTACTGCAAAGCTGCTGAAACACATAGTTCCCTTAAATCAAAGATAAAAAACTGCCTTTGAGCAAGCGATTAATAACACTAGGAAGGTCATATGAATTGTGTCTGTAATGTTTTATTTTTTGCTGCTACTCTGATCATCATGTGAAACACCTTGAACTACCTTGTTGCTGAAACTGTGCCTCCACTCTGAACCTCCAAAACCAAAGACCATCGCTCGTCTGTTCAGCTTCCCACCACTAGAGGGCACCCAAGACATGTACCAACACGCAATGCTTCACCAACATGTATGATTTAGTTTCATATCACAGCTCTAACTCTTAACTAATTTATAAAAACCACTTTAAAAAAAACCAACGGAGAGAGGAAGAAACACCTGTGGTCATTAATTATGCTGAAACAGTAGGCCTGACTGTAGTAAAGGTCCCATCCTATAAATTATGCTTTACTGGACCATTTCACAGATTTGTCGAGACATCCCGCGGCCTGGCTAGGGATGTTTTTTTTCTTCATTCAAAAGACGAATATTTACCCTCCCCTAGTTTGACATAGAGACAGCCAACATGAAGCAGCTGCAGACGGTAAACCTTTCACTCCGCTTGCTGCAACGCCACGCTGACGGCATCTCTTGCTTTCTTTCCAAGCCATTACATTTTGGTTCTCTGTTGTGCCTATAAAATGTTTTAATGTTCTCCTCTGCAGTGTGTGTCGTGTTTTCCAGCAGGAGGTGGTCAAGTAGAGCTCAGAGTTAGTGCTGCTGATATATCAGAAGCCACTTAAGGATGGCTAAACGAGCCAAATGGACAGACGGGACAAGAAGGCAGTTTTAGCTGCCAAGTTGTCCCTTCGGTTCGGAGAGGTAGAGCACAGGCCACTTGTGAAGCACTATTTGTAACTGCCGCTGCTGTACTGAACCGAAAATTTATGTCGGGGCCAGAATCACTGAACTAGAATTACTGTTTTTAGTTTTAGGGTTTTTTTTCCTAATAAGCAGAACATCTCCAAGCTAAAGAACATTAGCATGACAACTTTTCATGGACAAATATTGTTAATTTAAAAGCTTAAAACTCTATACCGGATTGATATAAACAGTTATAAAATCCATATCGGTGCTGACAGAAAATGAGGCCCCAATGAGTTGTGTCGCTGGAAAAAGAAACTGGAAAACCCCTCTGAAGTCGAACTTCCCAATCGGCAAGTGAGTTTTTTTTATTTCAAACCCTTATTATAAGATCCAACGTGACCGCTCCTCGCATCAGCAACAGGAAAATGTGGTGGAAACATGTTTATTTTACAAGACACGTGTGCAAGAGTGCGTCTATAATCGATGTTGCGCGAAGGGTGTAACTCTGAAATGATCAAATTAAAAAGTAGTGTTTCCTCCTCATTACTGCCTTTATATCGTGCCGACAGCTTTTCTTAAAAAGGGTCAGATCTGATTCAAATAGTTACTTCATCCCTCCTGTCAGGTGGCTTTGGCCAGGCTTTATAAACAGCAGTTATCAAACCACTGCTAAAGTAGAAAAACCTGGACAACAGGTTAATGTAGAACTACAGATCAATCTCTAATCTATGTACATATGCAGGATTATCATTTTAAACACATTCCTCTCTTTAATAACCTTGTTTTATTGGATTTCATGTAATATTCAAATTTTCTGATTTATTTTTTTTTTCTTTTAATTTGGGGTCTTTTTAACCAGAAAGCCATAAACATAAAAATTATTATAAAGACTTGAAATATCTCGCTTTGCATGTAATGAGTCAATATTAGGGCTGGAAAATTAATACAAATTTTTATTGAAATTGCGATATTAAAAAGCTCCACGATGATAATCGGGTGGTGTGTTTTAATTGTTACGCCAACTGACCAATCCAGTCAAAGTGTCGGCTTTTTGTCAAACTAATTGGCCAATCAAGTCGCAGGAAAAACATGTGGTATGGATAAGCAGGAGGGCCACGCTGGTAGGTAAAATGAAAGAGTTGAGAGTGTACAGCCGGGGAAGAATTTTGAAATCAGAATTTGCTGAATTTAGATATAACGACAGAGCTTTTATTACGCCTCATTCCCACAAACAACAATACAAGAATCTGACAAAATGTTAGAGTGGTGCATGTCTAAATAAAAGTGTTGATGACAACCACATTAAAGTTTTGATCAGTCAACACAATTGACAACACAAGTGACCAAGACCTTACAATTGAGAGGAGTGTGATCCTCTATACAACTTCGTCAGACGGTTTGTAAAAAGAGTAGCAATAAGTGAAAATGTTATCAATCTCCTGCAAGCAACAAAAATTTACTTGGCTGAGCAGCAAAATTGAAAAAACAAATACATTTCAAAAATGTAATACATTTCCTGGATGCATACATCTCTTGCCTCCTCCATGTCTGTGTCGATTCCTGTAGGACGGATTGACGGTTCCTTACACCAGCTATCAATCACTTGCATGGGGAAACCTTATTCAGACCTGCATGCTCGCACACACATAGGTGTGGGGACATTGGTGTGGACGGGCATATCTTGAGCTGAGGTTATCATCATTAGTTAGTTGTTCACAGGAGCTTACCAGAAACATTTGTATTATGTTCATTAATCCATGCTTGTGTGTAGTGAATGTGTAATTCTTTGTTTATTCTACTAGATCCGAACTATTGGTTTGGTTCTGTACAGTTTGTTGTTTTTGTTTTTTATTACTGTTTCTCTGCCGTCCGGCAGAGGTGGAGGACTGGGATGTTTTCTTGTGTTCTTTGTTTGCCTCCCTGTCTTGTGGTCGTCAGTTCGCGCCTCTGTTGGTCCGGTTTCTTTTCTTCACCTTCTTCCTTTCTCCCTTCTTGTCTCGGTTTAGTGTCCATGACGTCAGGAAATTGTAATCACTAATAAAGATTTTTCATACATATACATCAAGTGGCGTACTACAGCGAAGCTGTAATACTCTGCTTGGGAAAGTAAAACTGTTGGGCTTGTACTTGGTACTCAGACACCAATTCTGAGTAGCATACTGCTAGACAGGACAGGTTAAAAAAAAAAAAAAAAAAAGTAATACATTTTGAGGTACACTACAGGAAAAATTTAAGCTTAATAAAATTAACCTTAGGATTCATATGATCCGACTGATAAAAAAAAAGCTTCCTGAACAGGATCACAAACCTTACAAATGTTTCCTCCAGAGTATTGATAGTGGAGATAAGCCGTCCTGTAAGCTGCTGTGATGGTGTTGAGCTCCCTGTTAAATCCCCCAGGGCCTGACAGATGATGCAGTGTGCGAAACTGTGTGGAGAATTGACTTTACCTGGGATTTCCAGTGGACAGGATGGCTGTGGAGCTCAATAGTTCCTCATATAGATCGGCGCCCGACACTGGGAACGCAGTGTGTTGAGCTAGCAGCACTCGGCGGATGGAAAACAGAGCCTGAAAGGCAGAAAGCACAGACTCTCAAACATCTGCAGCAAATGCCAAAAAAACTGCTGGGAAACTGTTGATTTTTTGTCTGAGTAAATCATTTCCATGTTAATATGGTTAATTTGCTGATTATTCTTAAAGACCAGACAATGACCAATTCTCAGGTCCACTAGATTTTTATTTCAAAATATATTTCAAAGACTTTCTCAAACTATGAACTCTAAACAAGGTTTCCGAAGTCTTTAACAGAGAAAATGGCCCACAGAATTGTAGGCGTGACACACTCCCATTTTGGTGTACATCTGTGGATTTTTCTGTGTTACGTAACCCGAAATTATTCGCAGATTTGTTGGAAGAGCATTTTTTATTTTATTTTTTATAACGTGTCCTTTTTTATTTATTTTAATTGGTGCCGAGTTCAAAGTAGGAGCCCAACATTTTTACTTTGAGAAGTGGAGCATTACGACTATTTAGAGTACTCCAATTGATATACGCCTGTCTAAGAAATCCTTATTAGAAATTGTTGTGGGTCTTTTCCTTTCTACTATTATGCAAACAGAGATGGACATTAACGGGGAAAAACGAGAGAAGATTAAGAGAGGTAAGACAAAAAAAGTTAAGAGGGTGAGTTGATATGAGAGAGGAAGGGAAACAAAGAAAACATCCCAGTCCGCCTCCACACCCGCAGGACGGCAGAGAGAGAGGAAAAAAAAACATAACGCATATTGAAAATGTTTTGCGTTTTTTTTTTACACAGCTTAGAAATGGGATACCGGACAGTGACAGCACTGAAAATTAACATTAAATGCCGGTGTGCAGCCAAAATGTTTCGAAAACAAGTTTTTAAGGTATAAAAGTTGCGGAGTATGTCTTTAAAAGCACAGTCAGGGGCGAAATCATCATCTCAGAAGTGGGGGGGGGGCACATTTTTTTAGAGGTCTATTGAGTGATTTACCTTTTTTTTTTTCAATTCACACATTCACCATTCATGTTCAATCGCACCTCTCCTTACTGGCTAAAGAACCACATAATCACCGACAGCCAAAGTGCAGCACCAGGGCACTGACTGTAGTTCTTTAAACTATATAAAAACAAAATCTAAAGCTTTAGCTGCCAAACAAACAGCTCCCGGTCCTGGCTCAGCAAGTCATGCTGATCCAACAGAGGGGCTTTTGGAAGCCTTCTCCACAGTGCTGTCAGGGAAAAGGCTTTGGAGCTCCTCACAGACAGCTCTAACTTTTAACTAGCTTAACTGTAGCATGTGCGCCTACTGAATAGCCATTATTTAGAACATTATCTGCACAACTTACACGGTTTGCTTGGAGAAAACTGTGCAAAGTTCTTTGCCTTCTGCTGGCTCTGGCTGGTTTTCCGAACATGGTTCTGACAAACCGTGCAGAACTGCTCACTCAGCAGCACGTCTCCCGTTGATGATCCACCGAATGCCTGGTTTACCGTGAGTACGCTCGTGGTGCATTTGAGACCGCTCGGAAAAACACGTTACTGTAGGTTGATAAAGGATAAATTGATTGTAACGGCTGTAAAAAGTCAGCCAGTAGGGGGCAGTGCATACCTAAATTATCACAAGCATGCGGTATCTGTGTCTTCGAGTAAGAAACTCAACAACAGAGGTCCAACTAGTGCTGTTTTCAAACGCTCAATTCCCTGAGAATGATCTATTTGCAGCAACATGACGAGCACATCAGTCTCTCTTTCATCGCTTGGAACTAGCGAAGAGGTAAAAATTTATTTATGGCGAAACTTTTTTGCATTTTGAGGGGAAATCAATGTTTGATTAGTGGGCGTGTTCCGTGCGCTTTGTCCGTCAGTGCTCTTGTAGCAGTAAAGACGTCATCTAATATGGCTTTCCCCTGAAAAGAGGACCCACGCCTATGTATTTTAAAACTGATTTTTAAAGTCATATTTTACAATATCGCCAATATTTTGCAATTAATGTGCTTTACGTAATTATTATTACATATTTTTAATGGCTATTTTCAAAAATGTACTGCAAAAAATAGACACTGTCACTTTAAACATTTATTTTTCTTAAAAAGCTTGAGTTAACGCTGTTTTTATGTCAACATCTGTCAAAGTAGAGGAGCCATTAATATACATACGTGAAAATATATTTTTCTCACAGCTAATTTTACATCTTAAATACAGTATGAAATGTCCTCATCTATAGTAATTACTACACAGTGGAAACTGTCTTGCAAATACAGCCGAAGCAAACATCTACAGTTTTTATCTACGCCCTTGGGGGTTCAGCCAATCGGAAGGAAAATAAATGCTGCTCCTGGATTGGCTAATTTGCAACCAGTAGCCTGTCAAGTAACATTACTCCTGCTGAAAACAGGCTGAAAACAGCACTATACAACTTCTCTCCCCTGGAACGCCACCTGGAGGTACTGACTGAGTTTCGTTTTACGGCATTAGGTCAGACGCTATCAAACAGTAAAAAAACAATTTTGGTGCCTTGAGTAGGGCTGTGTCGAAAAATCGATTCTGAATCGATTCTTATAAAAATTATAAGAATCAAATGGACTCACAAATACAAAAATATTTCTAAACGTTTATCACAGTTTGTCCTTTTATTTCTACAGCTAAAATAGGAATTAAAAATCCAGACAGCTGTTTTAAGGCTTCTGAAAGGGTTAATACAGTTTTTTCCGTGGTAGGCTGTTACTCACCCAGTGAGTTTTTCAATAGCACAGACCCATCTCTATATCGAACTGGATCATATTGAATCAAATCGGGATAATCAATTTTAACCTGATGCCCAGCCCTAGCTGTAAATTTGCTCTTACTGTACACTCATTTCTTTTAATTTTTTTTACCTTTGTGTGAATTTACATGCCTGTCTTTCAAAGGTACACCTGACTTTCCAAAAATAAGAGTGAATAAAGGATATTTCTATTTTAAATACACCATAACTCCATAATCTACCCTACTATATTATAGATTCTCAAAGAATTTATGTTAAATGTTGCTTTTATCGTACACTGTATAATAATGTGGTAATCTGTCTTTATAAACCCACAGTTTTTATGTATAGGGGATAAAACAAAATTACAAACAATTAAATCCTTCGTATTTGTTTTTCCAAGAAAGAAAATTTCCCTTTAATTTCTCCTAAAATTAAATTATGCTAAATCCCTTATTCCCCAAAGCAACTAAAACTATCACTTAGTAAACATTGACCGTGGGCAGGACAGAGTCGCACCTCATCCTCCATTAGAATAGGCTGCTTGTTAGGGAACCACACAGAACATCCAGCTGCGTTTCCCTCTTAAAACGTCATTCTTTGTAAGTTTGAGGCCTATTTGAACACTCTGTTGGTGGGGAAAGTCTCAACGCTTTAACAAAGCCTCGACTTGCCGCTGCTGCGCCACACGGTGTGGAGAAACGCTCTCGTGCATAGCAATAAATGGTTCTACGTTGAATCCCCTACACGTACGTCTCGCTTTCTCATTAATTAGGCAGAGAAAGACAACAGGCATCGACCGACACCGACGGCTAGAACAGACGGCGATGACAGAGAAGATCTAACCTGACAGGCTTTCACTCCTAGCAATCAATCAGCTCTCAAAGATATCCAGTTTCCATTTTTCCAAAGCAAACTTCAAAAGGTTGTAGAACCAAAAAGCATTTCAATGACCGGTCGAATGCAGAGAAAGGTCTAATCAAACGTGACTATAATTGATTAGCTTTCTGTACACTCCCTTAAATTTCCAAAACATCAGATAAAAGGAGTAATTTATTGATTCCTCCCAAAGCTCTCAGTAAGGTAAGTTGTTTTAGGACAATAAACACAACTTTCCAGGGGCTTTTGCAGGGATCTTAGGAGGCTGTAAAGAAGTCATGAGTGGAGGCTTTTAATAGATCAACCTTTAGGATATTTATAAAATGTAGAAAAAAGTACAGCTTCATCAAAGAAAATCATTTCAGGTGAATAATATTAGCTGGTGTGCATGCACCAAATGCCTGGTATCACGGATCAGTGAGCAGCATATAATGTCTTTGGCCTTATGGGAATCTGCCTGATTTTTATCCAGTTCTCGGTTTTATTTTATTATTTTAAGTGTGTTTTATTAGGAAGGATTTCCTTCCCCCGCCAAACAAAACTAAGCAACGTATTCTGGGTCTTCCTCTGGGACTCCTTCTGGTATGTTGTGCCCACAACATCTCACCGAGGGCACATCAACTGGCTCCTCTCAATGTGGACGAGCAGCGGCTCTCCGCTGAACCCGTCCCAGAACACTGAGCTTCTAATGGCCCTTTTCCACTAGGGTTGAGTCAGTCCAGACCAGAACGGTCTGATTGCGTTTCCATTTCCATCTCAGGAGCGTGGCAGTGGACGAGGACATGGGCGGGCTCAGCGTTGCAGATCTTCCAATACGGAAATCAAAATATTTTTAAAAAATCAATCATCAATTTCAGTTTTCCAACGTTTCGGATGCATATGCTGGAATTGATATCTAGCCCCCTCTATCTCTCCAGTTGCTCGCTGGGCTTTCACCATAAATGCTTCCAGTGCTGTCGCTCTGTCCGACTCGGTTGTGGTCCTTCACGGCCTGATAATCACATTTTAAAGCGGAATTCCTATTATTTTCAACCTGGACCTTATTTTTAGCTAATTTTATGTTTTTTTCACTCACCCTGAGAAGTTGGAACCAGTTTGAGGCGTTCAGCAGTATTTATACATCCAGTCTTGATCAGCGTACATCCGTAGAACGGCAGTGTTCAAGGCAGTACAAATGGCACTTATAACGTTTAATCTGTCCCAAACGCCTTGAACCGATACAAAATGTGAAAACTCTGCAATAATTTAACTAAAAATTTTTGTTTTATGGTCATTTTTATTAATATTTTATTATTTTTTAAATTCACCCTCATTTGTTGTAACAAGCAGAGAAGAAATTAAAACCTGCCTTCCAATTCATTTCATTTTTTTGTGTGTGTGGTAGAAGTATCGGCATTGGTATCTGTAACTACTCTGATCCAAGTATCGGTATCGTATTGGTTTGAAAAATGTGGTATCCTTCTATTCCTATTCAAGATTTGACTGAATTTTCTTTATTTTTAAGAGCAGCAGCCACTCATGCAGCAAGAGGCAGCACTCATGCAAGTGAAATGCAGATTTAAAATGTAGATCCAGTTGTGGTACAGTAGTAACGCTATAATGCGACGCAATTGTTTTAGTTAATATATGAAGCTATTACAATAATGCCATGCCTGCTTACCCTGTTGGTTTATTAGGAGCATATGTATTCATAAAGTATTATAAAACAACATGTTATGGTAAGAACTGTCAAAAACTTTCAACCATCATCTATTATTTGAACTAAAATCATGTTGTATGCATGATGTGTACCAGCGGACTCAATGTTACAGTTCATTAAACTGAAGACGCATCAACCTCAACTGATGTACGTAGGTCTGTCACAGCCGCTCTCATTGATCCTGCTGATTGGCCACCACACCTTACCGATTTGCACTTTTTCGTTCATAGTCTGTACTGTTCATTTATGATAAATAAATATTTATTACAATATAATCCAATGTTGTTTCTGTTTTGGATGGTAGGTGGCGCCAAAATCATTTTTCGCATTGGGGACTTTGCGGCTCAGGGCCAGGCCGTGGGGATAGCTGAGGAAACAGATACCAAGGTAGAATACTACTTGACATCCTACTGGCTGGTGCCCTCGCAATGCACTGTGCCCTCTTTTTGGTGCCAATTGGCTTTACCCCTGGAGAGACTGTGGATATAGTATTGGTAAGAGTGCTTCCGCTGTACGTATTATTGCATTGTAAGACATATTTGGTGTTCGAACGATTTAAATAAGCAGTTCTAATTATTCTTAGAAGATCTTAAGCTAGGGGTGGGCGGTATGGCAACATTGTCATATCACTGTATTTTAAAAAAACATAACGGTATTTTTTGCCATACAAGAACGTTCATATACACATTATCTTATAAGAATGAAGAATATAAAAATGTGCATTAAATAGCCCATTTTACTGCCATATGGACTGCATCATGTTGTTTTTTCCAGACACAGGTGAATATGAAAATAATTAAAATGATTATGATTCTAGTAGACATTCTTGATGTTCTAAGGCTGAATGCATAATTTTTTTTAAACCTCACGTTGGCGCAAGCAACAAATTGCATCTTCTAATTGCTTTGCATGTAGTACTGAAGAATCCCGCTAGGGGGCAGAGTATACACTCAGATCGGATTTTGCCAAAGAAGAAGTAAAATAAACATGGCGACCGTCGTTGAGTATTAGCTGGTTAATATTCAGATAACAACAGAAAAAAAGACGGCAGAAGTATCGTAGATGGTATGTAAAATATATTTACCGCTATTTTTGATTTCTTTCCAACTGGTTTTGCCGCCGTTGACCGAGTTTACCTACAGATAGTCAAATAGCGCTCAACACTTCCCTCTACTGGTTACTCTCAATAGCGTTCGTAAAAGATATGCTGTTCGGTTCTCGTCTGACCTTTTAAAGTCGAAAAACGTTTTAAACTATAGACGAGGATCCTCTTTTTTGGAATTACTTCATCAGAATTGTGTGTTTCGCTCCAAACAGCAGCTGCACTTAGTTAAAAACTTTAGTTTCTACACTGTGGTGAAGAGCGTGTAGCAGTGAAATCAGTCCTGGCTGAAACACCTCCCCTCATTAAACGTTCCAGAATTTGTCTGAGCTGTTCACCGGTATAGGGGTATATTAAAAATTTATATCATAACGAAAATAAACACCGGCTTTCGGTATGAACCGGTATAACGCCCAGGCCTATCTTATGCATTAGCAGAAGTGGTGTGGATTGGAAAGAATCAGGTGATATATGTATCACAATACAGGGGGGATTTATTGTGATATATTGTGATACTATGAGTAAGATCATATATTGGATTTTTAAAACTAAATTTAACTGTAGAAAAATATGGGGGGACATTTCTGCCATTTACCAAGAGAATACAATTACAATTTGGGGGAGGCTTATTCTCTGCTCTCTCCAAAAACCTGTAATGCTTGTGCTCAAAACTTCTGCTTTCTTTCTTGTCTCTCTGCTTGTGGCTGCAGTTGGGTAATATTGACCAGGTGCAGTAACCTGTAGTCACAGGCTAACACACAGCAAAAAACAAACGCACCACACCCTAAAGCAGGTTGCTACCATATTAGGAGAACTATCATTCTATTGGCTGGAACGGATGCTAGGCAACAAAACTTCTTGATCCGCGAGCGAGCACACAGAATCCACAAGTGGAGAAGAGAGGTTCATGAGCGCAGTTTTGATTTGCCCAGAGATACAGTTTTCAAGCTAAGAGAAAATCTGTGAGCAAGAAACATAGAATTTGAGAGAACATAGAATATCTGAGAAAGAGCAGAAGTTTCGAGCACAACTGTTACAGGTTTTGGGAGAAAAGAGAGAATAATCCACCCCCCAAATTGTAATTGTATTCTCTTGGTAAATGGCAGAAAATTCCCCCCATAGGGAAACTGTCAGCATCCTAAACACTCCAATCTGTTTGTGGCTTAACACAGTTTATAACTAGATCTAGTTGATCCACTGGAAAGACGAAGGTGAACACAGCCAGCAACTACCAGTCATGCTTTTAATTTTACTACAAAAATTACTGTCATTAATAGTGCTTTTCAAATTTTAAAAATGTAGGTAAAAACCAATATGCTTTTGAATATACATACAATTTGGACATAAATATCACCATATATCAGTGTATCAATATTTTCTTACATCAGTAATTCTTTGGTCCAAAGAAATACTTTTGTTTGTATATTGATATAAGTATGTTTGCAACTATAACTCAGATTAGATGTAAATTAGAAAAAAAATATGCAATTCAAATTTGCACATAATTCCTATTAAATAATTTAATCCTATTAATCCCATTCAAGCCCACGATGTGCATGTGTGTAAACATTTAATCCAAACCGTACATTTTTGAAAATGTATACAGTGCACATATCAGATGTGTGTAGGTGATTATTTTCCTCTCATATGCTTTTAATATTGTGTTTAATATTAGATTCAGAAAGAAATGTGTCAACAGGTTGAAGGATCTGCTTCTTTTTGCTCAAATTGTGAACCTTTGTTCACTAGAACAAGCATTTTAAATTGTTTAAAAGATTGAATTAGCCGATCCTTCTGAACATGAAATGACTTTCTGCCTTGAGATGACGTGTTGTGAATGGGGGCTATATAAATGAACCTAACAGAGGATTTCAAGCCCGACTGTGAATCCATATGGAAGAGAAGGCAAATCTGCTGGGTCTTAATTAGTTGAGGCGATGCAGACACTCCAGTCTGATATTTTTGCTCGCAGTAAAGGTGTGTTTTACTTGAAAAACCTTCTGAAGCTTTAATTAAACTTAGAGATGGATGTCATCAATGGGGCGGCCCCGGCGTCGACCTCAGAACCGCTCCAATTTGCGGGCAACACAGCGGCTAAGATCTGCAGCAGAGAGCCTGACGGACCACCGGGATGCTGTCTATCAGCTCAGGAGATAAACGCCTGCAGGCTGAACACACACAGGGCTCAGTCACTGGGGTGAACCTGAACCGTCTGCAGGCTGTGAGGCGTTTGATCCCAAGGGGGGAAATATGTTTGACTTCGCTCTCCACTCAGAAATGCATTTTGGATGTTGCCTCTGCAGGATTCCAGCTGATATATTTGGGTGGCAAATTATTCTGCCAGTGGTTTCTCTTTGAATAGCTCAAGTCGACTAAATGGGTCGGAATTGTAACATCCTACCTGTTTTTGGATGCCAATATTGGGAAATAAAAATGCTTAAAAACATTACTAAAGTAAGAGTAAGAAAAATATTATTTACAGACACAGCACTCAATTTTCCACCCTAATATTTTGAAAAGAAGATACTAGACTGGCTTTAGCTTCTTTTGTTCCTTGGGTAGCATGTATAAAACTGCAGTTTCGGTAAGCAGAGACTTTAGATCAGCAACTCCAGTTCTCGAGTGGCGGCATCCCGGAATTTTTTTATGCG
This sequence comes from Apricaphanius iberus, assembly GCA_028564705.1. NCBI lineage: Eukaryota > Metazoa > Chordata > Actinopteri > Cyprinodontiformes > Aphaniidae > Apricaphanius > Apricaphanius iberus. Next base: position 1,633,590 of record JAPXFQ010000683.1, on the reverse strand, counting down.
TTTCCCTGGTCCAACATACATGAATGAAACGGATGAGTTACCTCCTCATTTTGCAGTCAAGTTCTCCAGAATCCTAAAGCACACTTGGGTTATCTTACCAGTTGTGTTGAAGTGGAGACAAATTTGCAAGTTTCAGCACTTCGAGGACTGGAGTTACAGAGCCCCCGTGTAGAACCTGAACTTACAGAAGTCTGCCAAAAATGTCCAGATCCGGCAAAAGATGGAGGATTAAAGCCCAAAAAGGTTAAACAGATAAATGGTTGTTTTACTTTGTTCAGCCTTTCCTATCATCAGCTGAAAATTGTGCCCTCTCCTGCAGGTAGAACGAACTGAAAGAAAGGACTGCAGCCATGTCTCAACATGTCATAGAAAATTCGATTAACTTTCAAATCGTTTACGAGCTGAATTTATATAGAACCTTTTGAGCCATTTTGACCGCTCAATTTGCCTTTCACCAGAGCCACATACATGCACCGATAAACCAATAAACACACCGGCCCGCTCCATGCCACACAGTGGAATCAAGACATAGAAAGTTCCGGGCTCTCATATATAAAACACTGTGTAGAATCCTCACTAAAAACATACTTAAACTCTGCAAAAAATGTTTTTAAATTCACGCCTAGTTAGTTTCTGACCAGTCAAAACTGAAGTACGCAGAGCTGCATGTAAAATCCCGTTTATAAATCAGACTTCCTAGCAATGTGCTCAGGTAATTTTGGATCGTATCCCGCCTCCTACAAACCCATTTTCTGCCATAAATGGTCGATGCATAGTGCCATAGTGAATAATCGACATGACTTAATATGGGGCGTTTCAGGGGTCACCGTGGCAACCGAGACGTGGAGCAAACAGCCAAAGGAGCCCAAAGTGTTTCTGATCAAAAAATATATATAGTTGTAAAAGGAAAATGTTTAACAAGAGTCAAAAGACAAAAAAATATATAAAAGCTAAATATAAAGATTCCGTTATATGATTACTTCTTGTAGCAACAATAAGACTGCAATAAAAGCAAATAAAAAATGAAACCAAATTACACCAGAACATAATACGTTTGAGCACTCCTAGATCCCTAAAGCCTGAAAGAAAAAGTGTGTTTCAAGTCGACTTTTAAAAGTACCATCCATGCAAATAATAGATTTGGGGTTACAAATAAACAGAAGAGCTGCAAGTGACACAGCGTTGATGCAGCAGCATGCTTGACATAAAAAAAGAAGAGCTGGGAACAAGATACGCGGTAAGTAGATGTAACAACGGCTCCAGTTCAGCACATAGATCTAATAAAACTGCTTTAAGGAATCTACAGCTGCTTCCCCCATCCAGATGCTTCCAGTGGCTGATCTTCAGTAAGCGGCAGCATCCATTGTGCAACATTATGCAGGAGTGTCGCTGTCATATTCATATTTGTACTTTGCACATGCACCAGTACATGCAGTTGCTATATAATCTGAAGACATACATATGAACATACTATGACATAATTCTTAAATGCAAAATATTTTGATTCAGCCTAAAGTTACTCAAGTTTTTTTTCTATCAATCCCAAACTTGCCATAGAAAGTTCCTTGTGTAGTTTGGAAATAATAGGTTTACTTTTTAATGCGAAACTAAACATTAAATTATCCTAAGATGATCATAGATTTCAAGAGAAACAGGGTTAGAGTCAAATACGTTTTGCATTTTGGGAGAAGTGGAGGTGGTTGAGGAATATACATATCTGGGAAAACAGACAGGACAGCAGACTTCACAGTAACGCTGGGTATAAATTCAAATTTCTAGATCAAGATCCGATCCAATATTTTCATATTCAGTATTGATACAGTGCTATAATTTATAAACAACGTTTTTGAGGCGTTTACTTGATTATATGCCTGTAATTGAATGGTTTAACTAGGCCTGGGCAAAAAGTCGATTGAATTAATTAATTTGAATTTTTCTTGCAGGTGAATAAAAAAAAAAGACGTTAATTGAGTTTTTGAGTAATGGCAAATTTTTTGGGCCCGTGGAGTTTCTGTAGAAGAGTGGGTATGGGTATGCTGTGACATACGTAGAGCAAGAGACCCCACGCTGTTAAACTTGCCTAAAGCCCATCACAGTCAAAGGCAGCAGAACCACAGACCTATTCCAACACCTGAAACAGAGGCATCCAGACGAATATGAAAAATGCCAGTCTCTATGAGATGAACAAAACCGCAGTGACCAACAAATCGTAGCTAAAGAAAACAAAACAGCTGTAGCCAAATCGTTTGCACAAGTTGTCTGCCATTTGTACTTTTTGCCTTTCTATAAAAAAAAAAAAAATCGGAAATCGGATTTAAAGAAACCTCTAATTTTCTTTTTTTAGGCCATATCGCCCAGTCCTAGGTTTAACACTGGGTTAGTAACAGTTCACCGGGGGAAACTGTATTAAGCCTTTTTGATCTAGGTCTTTCCTTCCTATTTTAACTGTAAAAAGGTGCAAACTTTGATTAAAATTTTTTTTTTATCAATTTTTGAAGGAATTCAAATTTATTTTTTTTCAACACAGCAATATTTGTCAGTAACGCGTCTACAAGAAAGGACAGAGCAGACTGGACTTGAATATTTGAGACCTACTATAAAAATAATATAACTACCTATTTTAATAGTTCTTATACCATTAATACATTATATGCACGGTGGAAACCATTTCAGCATCACCAAGGAACCTAACATCTTCCTCAACCCGGCCCCTGGGGGGCGCAGTCAATAATCAGCAAGGAAAATGAATGGCACTCATGGATCAGATAATCTGTGCCAATAGTGTGTCAAGCAGCTTTGTTGTTAAGTAGTTCAGCTTCCCATTGTGCTTTTTCATTAGAATACTTTAAATGAGCTCTACCAATAAAATCTGTCAAAATGATTGCAAATAATAAACAACTAACAGGCAGGGCTCCACAGTTCTCATTATCTGAGGTTTATATTTGTTAGAAAGTGGCATTATAAACATGACTATTTTCTTATGTTTACCCAATCATGATTTCACTGCTACACCATCAAAAGTACGGTGTACCTAATGGTGATTCTAAATACTTCCATACTCGAGTCTTCTGTGTCTTTGTTTAAATCGGCTCTTACAAATGTTATTTATCTTAATAAAATACAGTGCTCAGCATTAATGAGTACATCCCACTACGTTTGTCAGAAACGTTGATTCCTTTCAGAATCAACATTTTCTATACTACAAAATGCTCCAACAAATGTGGGCCATTGATTGCAAACAAGATTTGTTCATTTGCACACACAAAAAAGTGATTTTCCTAACAACTTCATTCAAGCTCATGTTGCAAAAATGAGTACACCCCAACTATAGTCTTAGGAGAAAAGCCACACTTAAGACTACAAAATTCTAATTAACTGGCATTCAGCAACATGTGAGTCTAATGATTGATTTAGGTGGGTCCAGTAGACAGGTGACAATAAAAGAGCATTACTTAAAGAATTTCCATTTCATGCTGTCAGCAATGGCTCCCCGTGGAAGAGAAATGTCACAAAATCTGAGAAAAGAAATAATTTCTTTATGCAAAAAAGGGGCTACAGGAAGATCAGCAAAGCTTTACATATCAGTCAAAATACTGTAGCAAAAGCAAAATAAAAATGTAAAGTGACAGTGTGTAGTTTCTGCAGTACATCTTTGAAAATAGCCATTAAAATATTATGTAATAATAATTACATAAAGCACATTAATTGCAAAATATTAACAATATTGTAAAATATGACTTAAAAATCTGTTTTAAAATACATAGGCGCGGGGGAAAGCTTTATTAGATTAGGTCTTTACTTCTACAAAAGCCCGGATGGACAAAGCGCACGGAAGAAGCCCGCTATTAAAACATTGATTTACCCTCAAAATGCAATAAAAGTTTTGAAAGTTTGAAAACAGCACTAGTTGGACCTCCTTTGTTGAGTTTCTTACTCGAAGACACAGATACCACATGCTTGTGATAATTTAGGTATGCACTGCCCCCTACTGGCCGAAAATTACACACTGTTTCATTAAGAAAGATGGAAGTGCAACCACCTTACAGAGACGTCCAGGCCGTCCACGGAAGTTAACATCTTGACAGGAGCGTCTTCTGCCGAGAAGAGTTGAAGAAAATCGGCATGCAAGTTCACTGCATTTAGTTAAAGCAGTAGAAAGCCAAACTGGCGCACACTGCAGAGGAATGGCATGCCACGAAGGAGGCCTCTCCTAAAGCCCATGCATAGAAGCATGCTTAGAATTTGCTAGGGCCCATGCTGAAAAAGATGACGACTACTGGGACTATATACTCTGGAGTGATGAGACAAAGATCACTGTTTTTAGAACTAATGGTTTAAAAACTGTATGGTGTCGTAAAGGTGAGGATTTCAAAGAAAAATGCATGGTGGCTACAGTGAAACATGGTGGTGGCAGTGTCATTATGTGGGGCTGCATGAGTGCTGCTGGTGTTGGGGAGCTGCATTTCATTGATGGTATCATGAACTCAACAATGTACCGCTTTATACCGAAGGAGAAGATGCTGCCATCACTCCGTGCACTTGGTCGTCGTGCACTTTTCCAACACGACAATGTTTCAAAAACACACATCTAAAGCTACTGTTGCATTCCTGAAGCAGAACAGGGTGAAGGTGATTGAATGGCCAAGTATGTTTCCTCCTGAAACCAATCGAACACCTGTGGGGAATTCTGAAGCCACAAGTTGAGAATCCCTCTCCATCCAGCATCCAGGGGCTAAAAACGGTTATTCTTGAAGAATGGAAAAAGATAGATGTTGCACTATGTCGTCAACTTGTTCATTCCATGCCTAGAAGACTTGGTGCCGTTCTCAAAAATCATGGTGCTCATAGAAAATACTAGATGTAGTAGTTTTTGTTCCAATGTAAATTCATTTTTGCTTCAATCAATTTGAGTGAAATTGAAGATTTTGTGTTCTAAATGAGATTATTTACCTTAACTTCATGTTATGGAGTTAAATAAGTGTTCAATAAAACTCAGCCTTGTTAAAAGTTTGGAGATTTTTCTTTTGTTCATTGAGCTACTGATTAAATTCGTACTTTTTAAAAGGGGTGTACTCATTTATGCAGAGCACTGTATATTATGGGATGAAAATCTACACTACAGCTACTTTGAGAGTCAGAAGCTGGAGGTTTCGGCAACCAGAGCATGAAAATATAATGGTTGTGCATGTTTATTGGCATCGAACACTGGAACGCGAGCGTGAAATGTTTTTTGGAAAAAATCCAGAGGGCAGAAGAGACGCAAATAAATCTTTGCCACCAGCTGCGTCTCCAACCTCCATGCGTCAGGTTAAAGGCCTGGATCAGTAGACGTTTTGCTAGATTAGTGATATTACCCCTTTTGACCGCAACCTTTGAACTGAAAATCCACAAATCTCTCTGAGGGAACAACTGGGCTCCCTTTCTCTTGTGTCCTAGGACAAAAACACATTGCATGGTTTGAATGTGATTCTTAATCCCTGACCTGAAGGTTTAGATGCTTATTGTCCTCAGTTATACATCTTAAACTTAAGCTTCTTGTAATAATGCATGCAGCTGCCATTACATCAGTTTAGCCAATGTTGTAGGAGGAGACGATCAAAGCAAAGTAAAATAAATAATAGATGTAGCTGTGGTTGCAGGTTGGGAAAAAGGGTTCAGCTTCTTTAGAAATAAATCTAATCAAATATGTTCATGTTTAATGAGGAATGATAAAAATTTCCTTGGTTTATAAAAAGCAACTAAAGCTGTGCACCAAAGACCTGCAGATGGTTTACTTTTATTTGTTCCTGGAAGAGGAGATTTTAAAAATCTTTCTGCATCTCACCTGAATTTAAACACGATATGAAACATTTCCAGCTCATGGGGAAAAAATGTTGAGACTAAAAATGAGGCTGTCCTAATCCTTCCACTCCATAGCGCTTCAGCCAGGTCAATTCGATGGGTTTTAGTTTTCATAAAATTTGTTTTAATAGAAGAAAACAGGAAAAGCTAATTGGTTTAAGAGGCATGAGCTGGGAATGAATTAATTGGGTGAAATGTGATTAGATTAACCAAATAGTTTAGAGGTCTTCAATATAAAGTCATGAAGCCATGTTAGGAAAGCAAGAAAAAGTCAGAATTCATTGAATCAATTCAGAATTCAATGATTAAAATGATAATTCCAGGATTCAAATGAGTATCAACATATAGGAGTTCAGATATTAAAGTTAGAATCCAGAGATTAAAATCGTTATTCTGGAATTAAAGTCAAAATTCAGAGGTTAAAATCATAAAATTAAAAAAATCCTAATTGGTTTCATTATTGTAGTCAGTCTCCAAAAATCAAAATCAGAACCCACAAATTATAATCATAATTCTGGTATGAAACTCAGAATCCACAGATCAAAATTAATAAATTAAAGTTATGTACCAGATCATAAAAATGAAAAAATAAAGTCAGATACCAGAGATTAAAATGAATCTCCTTATATAAAAATCAGAATCCAGAAGTTAAAGGCATAATTAGAAAAATTAAATAAAAAAATCCAGAGATTAAAAGCAGAACTCTGAGATTATTTCATTCTTTTTTAATTCCTCTAATCGGCTTCGTTACTTTAGCCATGATTGTTTAAACTAAATGAATGAACCTGGTTGAATCATCTACCTTATAGGACACGGAGCATTTCTGGGCGAGATCCTCGATGTCAGAAGAGACAAGATCCTCCACTGAGGAAACAAGAAGCAATCAGTGAAGCTGCAGCATGGCTAATAACAAAAGTAAAGTTTCCTATAAAACGCAACAAACTCTTCACCAACCTGTCTTGATATCAGCTGCCCGCAGACTCCGCAGCAAAGCTCCATCCAGACCAGGACACATCCCTTCCAGTAACAACACCATGGCTCATCATCACGGATGTCTGAGATGCTAAAGGAAACCTATCAGAATCAAAGGTAGCCAGTTAGCTTTAGCTCAGGTTGTTTTTAGCTTCGCGGCTACCTTTAGCCAACTTTTCCGCCCGAAAGACTGTTAAAATACGCTCCTCCAGCCTCCGACTAAACTTTCACCATGACCATTGTTTTAATCGGAGGAAGATAATAGTTTATTAACTTTATCAGCCTACTTTAGAGTTTAAAGTTAAACGCGGTAGCAAAGAATGCTATTGAAGTTTAGTCGTATCTCCAGCGCAATGCATTTTGGGAAGTGTAGTATACTCCCCCCCACCCCCCCACCCCTCTCACGCACAAAAAAAAAACTTTATTGAAAGATTTAATAGCAACTCAGAAAAAAAATGCACCAAATTCTTACCCTACCATCAGAATGTCGCACCAGAAGTTGAGACTCATCAGACCAGTCAACATTTTTCCAGTCTTCTATTGTTCAATTTCGGTGAGACTGTGTGAATTGTAGCCTCAGTTTCCTGTTCTTAGCTAACAGGAGTGCCACCGCTGTGGTCATCTGCTGCTGTAGCCCATCTGCCTCAAAGGTCGACATGTTGTGCGTTCAGAAATTCTCTCCTCCATACCTTGGTTTACTGTTGCATTTCTATTATGGAGGACCAAAACTGACATTTTTGTGAAGGAATTCATATGATTTGTTTTTATTTTTCCTTATTATATGCCTTCAAGAAAAAAATTATATTTTGTTTTTCCTTTTCCATATTACAAGCCTTTGCGTCAAGAAAAATATAAATTTTATTTTTCTTTTCCTTATACATGCCTTTTTCTGAATGCCTCGGAAGTCCTTCTCGATTGTCTTCTGGGTGACGATTTGGGGGCTTAACAATAAAACAATCAAAGAAAGTTGACGAATCTGCCGGTAGGACTGTAAAGCCAGGCAAATCTGCTGTGGTAAAACACAGACCGTCAGACCTGCTTAAGTATGTGTAATTTGCATAATTGTATGTGTATGGTACTTCTGGCTTCTTAACATGTTGCAGTTCCACTCTGGTTCCATATGAGGGCGCTCTCATGACGAGTGCAGAATGAATGGATGTCTGTGGAGCAATACCCCTCAAAATCCACTTTTCTCAGGATATAATTTTTTTGTCCGGTAATTTGAATATTGTATTCGAAAGTAGATGCAAAGAAATTACACATAGCTGGGTGTTAGTTTTTTTAGAGTCACTTATTTGCTTTAAAAAAGTATTTTAAGATGTCAATGATGTCATACACATCGTACGACCAGAGATACTGCTTTACGGAAATCCTTGTTTTTCATTTTAAACTTCACATTACATACATAACCACAGGCAGATAACAGCGCTAGCAAAAAAAATAAAAACAGTTGTAAAGCTGAAAAAAAAAAAAACTTGGGCGAAAAAGTCCGCCTTAACATTCTGGTGCCGCTTCGAATGCTACAATGCCATCAAGTGGTACATCTGGTTGTAATTAGTCCTTCGCTGACCAATCAGTGGTCATTTGCAAAATGCTAGCGTGTTATGGGCAACAACAACTCCACCTGTAAGAAAACTAAAGGACATACGTACTCGTTCATCCAACTTTCCTCCTATAAACCATGCTGAACTTGCAAAACCTACAATCAAATCTTAGATTTCTCAACTGCAATTGGTTGAAAGAGACAAATTTAGCCGTCTAGCTCATTAGACTCCCATTCATCTTGCACTCATGGCGATAACACCAGTGGTATTCTGGTGGAACTGCAACAAAAATGTGTTTAAATGGGACTTAATAAAGAGTGGCAAGGTTGTCCGTAGACGGGCTCTGGTATTACGTCCAAATCGGCCCGGAGGAAAATACAGAAGCACTTCCGGAGCGTTTGTAAGTTCATGGCAAAATGAAGGCTTTTGGGGCAGATTAAACCTTAATACAAATGGAATGTGGATGTCCGCTGATGGAGGAAGTGGATACAAATACTTCTGAACGGCTCAGACTGGCTCCAAACTTCTCAGGCTGAATGAAAAAACATAAAAATAGCTAAAAAATAACATATAGGTTGAAAAAAAGCAGAATTCCTCTTTAAAACCAAATATATTGCGAGTTAGGATGATTCTTGTAAATCATCCGATCTTGTGTGACTTCACCCCTGAACCGATCTGCGACCAATAGTCTTCTGACAAACTAAACACGCTTGAAACCCCAGCAACATAGGTAATTGCTGCCACACACCCCCCCCCCCCTCAAGAGTTGGTCAGAAATGAGAAGAAGATAAGTGTAGCTAAGAACAGGGCAATCCTGAATCAGAATCAGAATCAGCTTTAATGGCCAAGTATGACACATACAAGGAATTTGACTCCGGCAACTTTTCTCTCCAGTACAGAACTTAAATAAGTGAAATTAAAAAACGGGAAAAAAAAAAAAAATAAAATAAATATTAAAAATAAAGGATAATATATACACCAAACCAGGGTTATTGTACAGTAAGTATATACAGTAAGTATATACAACAGTGCAGAGTTTTAGGTTATTGTTCATGTGAATGGACTCACACTCTGTGATGATTCAGAGTTCATCAGAGCGACAGCCTGGGGGAAGAAACTGTTCTTGTGTCGGGTGGTTTTGGCATACAGCGCTCTGTAACGCCGGCCTGAGGGGAGGAGCCTAAACAGATTGTGGCCAGGGTGTGAGGGGTCAGTGGTGATTTTTCTGGCCCGCTTCCTGACCCTGGCCCGGAATAGGTCCTCAATGGAGGGAAGATCAGAACCTATGATCCTCTCTGAGGACCTGACTGTTCTCTGCAGTCTGTCCCTGTCTTGCCTGGTGGCGGATCCGAACCAGACAGAGATGGATGAGGTCAGGACAGACTGGACTATTGCTGTGTAGAATATGGTCAGCAGTTCCTGAGGCAGGTTGAACTTTCTGAGCTGACGCAGAAAGTACAGCCTTTGCTGGGCCTTCTTCCTTATAGAGTCAATGTGGGAGGTCCACTTCAGGTCCCGTGTGATGGTGGATCCTAGGAACCTGAAAGACTCTACTGTGGGGACTGGCCTGTTGGTGATTATGAGAGGAGATGTTGCAGGGGGTCTCTTCCTGAAGTCGACTGTCATCTCCACAGTTTTGAGCGGGTTTAGCTCCAGGTGGTTCTGACTGCACCAGAGGACCAGCTGTTCCACCTCCCTTCTGTATGCAGACTCGTCGCCGTCACGGATGAGTCCAATGACGGTGGTGTCATCTGCAAACTTCAGGAGTTTCACAGAAGGGTCTCTTGACGTGCAATCAGTGGTGTAAAGGGAGAAAAGCAGTGGGGAGAGAACACATCCCTGGGGGGCGCCGATGCTGAGGGACCGGGTGCTGGATATGAAGTTACCCAGTTTCACCTGCTGCCTCCTGTCAGTCAGGAAACTGGTAATCCACTGACAGGTGGAGGGAGGCACGGTGAGCTGGGACAGTTTTTGGTGGAGGAGCTCTGGGACGATGGTGTTAAATGCAGAGCTGAAGTCCACAAACAGGACCCGAGCGTAGGTACCTGCAGAGTCTAGGTGTTGCAGGATGTAGTGGAGAGCCATGTTGACTGCATCATCCACTGACCTGTTTGCTCTATAGGCGAACTGCAGGGGGTCTAGCAGGGGATCCGTGATTTCCTTCAGGTGGGACAGCACCAGTCGCTCAAAGGATTTCATGACCACAGATGTCAGGGCAACTGGTCTGTAGTCATTTAATCCTGTGACAGGGGACTTCTTGGGAACCGGGATGATGGTGGAGCGTTTGAGGCAGGAGGGGACCTCACACAGCTCCAGGGAGTTATTGAAGATCTGAGTGAAGATGGGAGCCAGCTGGTCAGCACAGACTTTCAGACAGGACGGAGACACTCCATCAGGACCTGATGCCTTCTTAATCCTCTGTCTCTGAAATAGTTGGCGCACATCCTGTTCACAGATCGTCAGCGCAGGCAGGGGGTCAGGTATGGGGATGGTTTGGGGTGATGCTAGGCCTTTTGTGATGGAGATGGTGGGGGAGGTGGAAGGTGTGAAAGTTGTTTCAAACCTGGAGAAAAAGTCATTGAGGTCCTCAGCCAGGCGGGGGCTCCCCACAGGGTGGGGGGATGGTCTCCTGTAGTTGGTAATGGTCTGCAGGCCCTTCCAAACTGCAGAAGAGTCGTTGGCAGAAAAACGCTCCCTCAGTTTTTGGCTGTAGATTCTTTTTCCTGCCTTGATCTCCTTTGTCAGCTTGTTCCTGGCCTGCTTGTACAGGTCCCGATCCCCACTCCTGTAGGCCTCCTCCTTGTCCTGGCGTAGCCGTCTCAGTTCTGCAGTGAAACATGGTTTGTTGTTGTTGAACGTGCAGAAGGTTTTGGTCTGCACACACATGTCCTCACAAAAGATGATGTAAGATGTCACAGTGTCAGTCAGTTCGTCCAGGTCTGAGGCTGCTGCTTCAAAGACGCTCCAGTCTGTGCAGTCAAAGCAGGCCTGTAACTGCATCTTTGACTCATCTGTCCATCTCTTTACAGTTCTTACTACAGGCTTTGCAGATTTCAGCTTCTGCTTGTAAGATGGGATGAGGTGGACCAGGCAGTGGTCAGAAAGTCCCAAAGCAGCACGGGGGACAGAGCGATATGCATTCTTTATTGTGGTGTAGCAGTGGTCCAAAGTGTTCATGTCCCTGGTGGGACACGTCACCTGTTGTCTATATTTAGGCAGTTCAAGTTTGAGATTTGCTCTATTAAAATCCCCGAGAATGATTAGCAGAGAGTCCGGGTGATTTTTCTCCACGTCTGTGATCTGGTTGGCGAGGTGATGTAACGCCTCCGTTACACACGCCTGCGGTGGAATATATACAGCGACCAGCACAAATTGAAAAAAGACGTGTTAGCAGTTGCAAAAATTAGATTGGGGTGGATGCTCCCCTTCTTGAAAATTGATGTTCACCGACTGAGTCGAAACGTATCTGATCCTGAGCTGTTGAAAAAAGAAAAGAAAAATGGTGGGTGGGGAATCAGTTGTTCGATGTGAGCGCTGGTGGAGACATACATCCTAAATATGCGGCTGTGAATGCGTTGAATGATGGTTGTGCAAATGTGATAGTCCACACTATTTAGATTTTAATTCGTAGACTATGTTCCATGTCATCTTTCATTTCCCCTTTCGCTTTAAAATTACTGCCTACCTCTGTTGTAGTTGCCATTACTCAGAGGTGCTGCTAGAACTGTGTGGCAACTGCAAGAACGGCATTTAATTAGAAAATATAATGACCACACAAATCCTCAGTACTAATTCAAAACAGTCAGAAACCCTTTTATTGGTATTCATTGTTTAAAATCTAAGAGTTTTTAATAAAACTGTATTCAATGGCCAACAAATATACCGAAGACTGAGAGAGTCAAAGAAGAGAAGAGACCTTTAGCCTACCCTGTTTAGATCAATATTAATATTCTGGGTTTAGTCAAAAAGTTCTACCTCGATGTAGTTGTCTCTTTATTTGATGGAAGCTAATTATTTCTCTTATCTCATTTTCACAGATAGCTGTTTTTGTGTTGAATCACTTTTCAATAGAAGCTATGCATAATAGAGAAAATTGGCTTTTACTATGCAATATCTCCTGGAAAAAAAAGATTTTTGCAGGGATCATTTAGGAATCCATATATAATAATTCAAATACTAGCATAATTCCTCCTAACTTCATAGTACGGAGGCCCTCTGTGGTACTGTGGTAATGGTTTGCTAAAGCTGGATGTAAGGCAAATGACTTCTTGTTTTGTTACAGGGAAGTTCCAAAATACGTATAAATATATCCTTGCTGCTATGTAGCTGTTTAAATGCTTTATTTAGCATCTCAGCACATTTTTATGCAGGCACCTTCTTATCAACCATAATTCTATTCAGTTGTGTTATACCAGGCAGATATTTATTACATGCACGGCCTTTAAGGGCCTTTAAGGAGTGACTTTGGACACAAGTGGTTGAAATTCTTGTTGTTTTCATCTCCACCATCCTGCGGCTTTTATATGCTTCCTCGACACACCTAAATCAAATTAATGGCTTATTATCAGATCTCTGCAGAGCTGGATGACTGCTGAAGAAGGAATTTAGGCATCTAATTTCCTGACACGTCCAACTGAGAGGAGATCTCAAATTGGAATGCCTTTAAAATCCATCATGGGGTTCTGGACTGTGTGACTGGACGGGAGGAGTTGCTGCATGGTTGGCTGTGGTTGGGTAGGATGCCTGGCTGTTTAGTGGTTTGAATGGGTGGTTGGCTGACTAGTTGGTTTGTTTGTTTTTTGACTGGTAGCTAGTTTGCTGTGTCAGTTGACTGGGTGGCTCATTTGTTGGCTGAATGTCCATTGGGCTGTTAGCTAGCTGGTTGGCTGTTTGGTTGGTTTGTCCAGTTGCTGACTGCCTGTATGCCAGACTCTATGGAGGTTTAGTCAGTTAGCTGGCTCTGTTTTTTTTTTTGGGTTGGCTGGCTGTTTGGTTGGGTTGTTGGCCAATTTCTTGTCTGGCTGGACAGGTGGGTTATTAACTGGTCAGCTGTCTGGCTCCCCGCTAGGTTATTTGGCTGACAGTTTCTTTTAGTTGGATGTCTAGCTGGCTGGCAGTTTGATTAGTTGTCCGGTGGTTTGGCTGACTGGTTCATCTGTCAGTTGCCTGACTGTCTGGCTGGACAGTTGGTTTCCTAACTGACTAGCTGACTCGAATGTGGGTTTCCTGAATGTTTTCCTAATTTCTTAGTAAGCTGACTATCTGGCTGATTTATTGGCAGGCTGGACATTCGGTTTGTTGACTGACTGGGTTGGCTAGCTGGTTAGTCACCAGGCTGGTTGATTTTCTGCTGGTTGGTAAATGGAAATGGATAATCGAAAAAGCAGTGTGATTATATTAAAGAAGTTTCTACAAGTCCCAGGAAGATCATCCATTGGGAGATTTGTCAAAAGTTTTTTTTAATGCATTAAAATAGAATAAAATAGAATAAAACGTTATTTACCACCTTAGTGGAAAATTTTCTTCGGCTTTTTAGAATAAAAAGAAACATTCCTTGAAGTACACTTTCAACATATTGGATCTTATCTTTTACACTGATTGATGATCATTACAGCATTAGGAACAAATGACTTCTTGTGTATATTTTTGGTTGACATGGGGTACCCTATAGGACCTTCTTGAGCTCAGAGGTTCAAATTGGCTAAAAAGTGGATGGCTATTATCTGCCACAGTGTTCCTTGCTATATTTCTTTTTCTTTCAGCAGCCAGTTGGGAGATGTTTTTTGCGGTTTGCCAACTATTTTTCCTGCGCAATAGACCAATGTTAAATTTCCCTTCTCGATCTGCAGTTGACATGATCAAACCAAGCCTGGAGATACTCTTAACAGTTGCTTTGTAAACAACTTCTAGAATTTGCTGGCTAACACCAAAACTTCTAAACCTTCTCAAGAGATAAAGTCTCTGTGAGCTTTTCTTCAGTGCATCAAATTAAACAACTAGCAGCAGTTCAAGTCAACTGTTTAATAACAACATGAAAAATTTGCGAGCAAAGCAATCCTCTGAAGGAGCCAGGAACTATCCTGTGCACCTGCATGTCTTTTATTAACAGATTAAAGAGTTTATAGCATGACGTCCATTCTTCTTGTCTGGCTGTGGTGATCTTAATTACTTGTCAGTCACATGCCGGCATCTCGGAACAACATAACAAAGAGCTCCTTTTGGATGGAGGTTCAAATTTAAAAACATTCTGGCTCTTTAAGAACTTTACGAGTATGCCACAGTGATGAAGTCAAAAGCAAACGGTGCAGCCGGAAAGGAAAAAAAGATAAGTCTCTGAAACTCAGGATGATAACACATTGAGAGATGTGGAGAGGCAGCAACACCCGCGCTCTACCTTAATAATGAACTGAGCTTTTTGAAAGAAGGAAAACTTCAGAAGTCTTCAATATCTGGTGCAGAAACATAACTCGAAACACAAACACCCCTGTGATCTGTCAGCACATCAACCCCGTACAAAATAATTTAAATAATGGCTCTGTTCCATTTGTGACAAATCAAACTTATTTTGTGACTCTTTTTTATACTTTTGCATAAACTGCCTTTTACTAAAAATCAACACAAATATCAACCTATTTCCCCCAAATTTCAGAAAGTGACAGCTGCTCTACTTGACGTGCTTCAAATCAGAGACTTTAGCAAGTGAGTGAAGTAAAAGGCTGCATTGCATCAAATAATTATCTTAGACAAGAGGGTGGGAGGTGATTCTTCAGAAACAAAATGTCAAATAAAAGTATTTCCTTTTTGCAGTGCCACATATAGAAATCAGAGAAAGCCCAAGATATATTTCATACTTAAAATATTTAACTAAAAGAATATATAACTGGAGACCATTTTGGTTCCTTGAGCAAATGTTTAAAACCAACCCGAGCATCTTGTATTAATCAGAGTGGCGGGTATACTCATTTTGTCTTAAACTGTCTTACCAATTTCAATTAGAGATAAAATCTTGTCATTCCCAAAACATTTTCTTTGAGAACATTAATTAATTGGCCAATCTTTATCAAAGGAAAATCTTTTGGAGACATTCCACAGGTTAAGCAGAATTTTAACCCATTCGATTACATCATTTAGCTTAGAAAAGGGTTACAAGGCAATTTCTAAGGCTTTGGGAGTCCATCAAACAACAGTTAAAGCCATTATCCACAAATGGAGATAACATGAAGCCGCAGTGAATTTTCTCACGAGTGGCCGTCCTATACTGTACCTAAAGTTCTCTCAAGAGGGCATTGAGAACCCAGCAGAACATTCAAATAACTGCAGACCTGACCTGCCTTAGTTAAGGTTAACAGTTCAACATTAAGAAAAAGACTGAAGGTCTGATCATAACAACTGCTAATCAGAAAGAACACAATAGACCTAATTTTTGGTTTACTAAACTTGAAATCATTGACATAACTATGAATTGTGCTCTCTACCAGAACATCCTGGGGAACAATGGCTATCAGTTTGTGACCTTAAGCTCAAGCACACATAAACTAGTCAGCAGAACAGGGATTGTACATCAACCTCTAAACCCATTAATCAATCCATTATCTTCCCCCTTATCTGAGATTGGGTCTTAGGGGTAACAGGTCCAGGAGAGAAATTCAGACATCCCCCTCTGTTTGGATACATCCTCCAGCTCACTCTTCGGGATCTCAAAGCAGGACCAGATATCCCAGAATCAAATGCCAAAACCCCCTCTACTGACTCCTTTCGATGTGGAGGAACAGCGTACTGTACCATTTTCCCATGATCCTACAACTGAAAGGGGGATCAGGAATGAAGCGGTACGGATCTGTTGATTGGTCTGCTTTCACAATAAAAAAAAAAAAAAACTAGTGTACCGAAACCAGAGTTAGCATGGATCCATCATGCGTTGTATAAACAATTCAGGCAGGTGGTAGTGGTCTCTATATAAATCTCCCTCTAATCAGAATCAGAAAGTGTTTATTGCCAATTGTTGAGCATATTTACAACGTTAGGACATTGCTGCAGTACGTTGTACACACATACAATAAAGGTGTGCAATAAATAAAAATAAAATGGTGGAACCTTATTTAGATGTGTTGGAGAGGGAGATTCAAATCATGGATATGCAGTCATCAAATATGCATCAACTATGGGATCCTGTCATGTGAGTTTCTCTCGGAGGAATGTTTCTGTCACCTTGTTGAAGATGTATCAAAAAGAAAGGCAGCTCTGCTTTCAAAAGAGTGCCTCAAAGCACGTCCGTTAAAACAGTGTTCAACAAATACAGTAGGGCAAAAAAGTATTTAGTCAGACACCAATTGTGTAACTTTTCTTAGATGAGAAGATAAAGATGAGAGAGGCCTGTAATTTCTTCATAGGTGTACTTCAACTATAAGAGACAATATGAGAAAAGAAAAATCATGAAAATCATTTGGTCTGATTTTTAAAGAATTTATTTGCAAATGATGGTGTAAAATAAATCAGTAATAAAAGTTAATAGTCCGTTGTTGTCAATGACAGGAGTGAAATGTTTTCTGTTAGTCTTCACCAGGTTTTCACACACTGTTGCTGGTATACCACCAAAAATGGTCTAGAAACACCCATGCATGAGCCCTTTCATTCTTTCCTTTGCACAAATCAGTCTTCCTGGTCCCTTTGCAGAAGGACAGCCCCAAATCATGATGTTTCCACCCCCATGCTTTACAGTAGGTATGGTGTTCTTCGGATGCAACTCAGCATTCTTTCTCCTCCAAACATGTCAATTCAATTCAATTCAGTTTATTTATATAGCGCCGTTTCACAACAGATGTCATCTCAAGGCACTTTACAAGAAGAGTTATTACAATACAATGTTTAATTTAGAAATTAGAGAACCACAGAAGATTGCGTCGTGTAATTCTCAGCAATCCCTCACACTGAGCAAGCACGAAGCGACAGTGGAAAGGAAAAACTCCCTTTTAACAGGAAGAAACCTCCGGCAGAACCAGGCTCAGCACAAGCGGTCATCTGCCGAGACCGTCTGTGGTTTGGAGAATACAGAACAGAGACACAGAACAGAGACACAGAAAGAACAACACAACTGATGCAGAAGTTTGTTGCAGGACGTGGAGAACTTTCCGTCACTGCAATGCCATCTTAGTCAGGGTCGTCAAGCAGGGCGGGTCAGGAGCACCTACTGTAGGAAGAGACTAAGAGAAAACAGGTTAGCGCTTGAATTGACAGCACATCATGCAGTTGGGGAGAAGTAGGAGAGAAAGTAGGAACAGACCCTAATAATGTCCTCCAACAGCCTAGCCTAAAGCAGCATAGCTACTAACATTAACCTGTCTCCTAGCTACTAGGAGACCTAGCTACTAACACTTTCTACCTGGCTTACATTAACCTATCTCTACCTAGCTACTCTACCTCTTCCTATCTCTTCCTAGCTTTTGATACTCTACCTGACTACTAACATTAACCTGTCTCCTAGCTACTAGGAGACCTAGCTACTAACACTCTCTACTTGGTTTACATTAATCTATCTCTACGTAGCTACTCTACCTCTTCATATCCCTTCCTAGCTTTTGACACTCTACCTAGCTACCAACATGTCAAAACTGTCAAAAAAATGTTTTACCTAAAAGTTCTATTTTTTTTTTTTTACATCTAACTGTTTACATGTGATAAACTTTAATCTGATCATAGTTCAGATTAGGATTTGACTGTGTATATGAGCCCTGAAAAATGTGTTTTTTTATTATGACAAGCTTTTAGATCCACAATAAGATTAGTTGGAATAAATCATTTTGATATGCGAAGAAGCACGCAGAACCATCTAAAATACAGGAAATGGCTGTAGAACAAGAAACAGACTTCCGCTGTAAGCAAATATGGCTGGGCGCTTTCAAAATGCAACAGTACGACGTTCTTTTATTTTTTCTGGTCACCGTTTTACATCTACAAGCCTTCCTTGTTATGTACACAATCGAATTCAGCATTATTTCTCCTCCAAACACAATTAGTGGCATTTACACCAATGAGTCTATTTTTTCTCTAATCTGACCACATGATATGCTCCCAATCCTCCTCTGGATCATCCAGATGGTTTCTGGCAAACAGGCCTGGACATGTTGCATGTTGCTGCAGGATTTTAACCCAAGATGACGTTCTGTGTTACTAATAATGACTTTTTCTTCCTATAGTCCAGCTTTCTTCAGGTCATTGACCACTTCCCCAGTGTAGTTCTGAGCTGTTTCCTCAAGATCATGTGTACCCCACAAGGTGAGATCTTGCATGGAGCACCATTTCGAGGGAGTGTGTCAGTGATCCATTTTCCAACAATCGATCTCTTCTCCCGACGGTGCTTGCCTATTATAGATTGGTTCATCCCAGTTAAGATAACTAATATTTCTTTATATATGCAAATATGTTGTTGGGGATATTGGAGACATTTGCATGCGAGTCCCTAACTGAAGAGACCACCTTGATGACGGGTAATAAAACTTGTGAAGAACTAATCATGTGTAAATGCAAGCCATAGAATGTGATGTTCCAAATGAGGACTTTGTCAGACTCTGTATGCTGACACAGAGCTGATTTACTCAGAGACGCTCTGTAACATGAATATTTATCTGGATTCTTCTCATGTGATCTCTGTTACAATCCCCCCAGCTCGCTAGGGAAAAGGGGTTGTAAACATTAACCCACAAACAAATTCTTTTAGTTAAAGTATTTATAGGTACCATGGCAACCTGGAAGGTTGTAAAAGTAAAATCAGGTTTCAACGAAACCTGTAAAACGCTCTCAAAATAATATCTTTACAAAACTACAACAAAAGGAATGAAAACAAAAGACTACTAAGAAAGTTAACTAGTGGTGATAACAACTTAAATGCCACCCAGGGCTTACAACAAACTCCACAGTCTTCTACTAAGTGTTTTACACAGCTCACAAAACACTAAACAGTCTTAACAGTCCAATAATACAAGTCCTCCAAAACAGTCTATACAGGCTGACACCAAAACCCAGAATGAGGCAAGCTGAGTGGGAAACACACACAGCTGCCCTGAGTTGCAATCAGCCATTCCCTTAAATAGGGCTGATTAACTCTGAGCAGCTGGGGAGGAAGAGGAAGCGACCAATCCGGGGCTGGGGCCGTCACAGTCAGAGGGTGGAGTCAGCCAGCCATCCAATCATGCAGGCGGGATCACACAGCCCAATTACCATGTCCAAAATTCTTGGGCCGTAACAATCTCTAATACAGTAACAGGTATGGAAATATAGAACTGAGGATGTTAAACACTGCGTTTCGTTCCAAAAGTTGTTATACGTAAGCATGTATATAGGCATGTTCAAATGGACAGATGTGTACACCATGGGTATGGGCCCATACTAGTGTCAACGTCGTCAGAAAAATGCTTTTGACATGTCGGGAATCAATCAATCAATCAATCAGTCTTATGCGGTGTACAATCTTGTCCCTGATATCCTTGGAAGGCTAAGTGGTCTTGGCCATGGTTTGGAGTGTGACTGTTTGAGGGTATAGAATGGTATGGACAGAGGAAGCTCTTACAGATGAGGTTACAGGTCTGCGAGAGCTGACCAAATGCGTATTTTCTACCATAGTTAGCAAGTAAATTCTTTCAAAATCAGATCATGTAATCTTCTGGATATTCTATTTCATTTTTAAAACTGTGATGAAAATTGTAGGCCTCTCTCATTCTCACTTGCACAATTGGTGGCTGACCAAAAACTTTTTTGAACTACTGTGAAAGGAGTTTTTTTATACAGTTATTTCAGTATTTTCCAAATTTGGGGAAGGTACCAAAAGCTTGGAAATTTTCAATAATGACAATAAAAAGTTCCATAAAAGAAGGGTGCTACTGCTCTTAATGATTTCAGGCCCATTGCCCTAACATCTCTATCATGTAAAGCAATTGATTATTATCAACCATCTGAGGAAATCAATGGCTGATCCAATTTTTATGCAAAAGTTAGACAGGTACTGGGGATGCTGTGCTAACTCACAACACTTGAGAAGTTCAACAACCTTCGCTTGAATACGGTTTGTTGATCTTTCTTCTGCTTTAAATGAAGACGCGCATTCTTTTAACAAAGTTCATTCCAGCCTTATCCTTTGCATCAGGGACTTTTTATCTTGTTGTTCAGGGTATGTAATGGAGGAGACACCTCTGGTTGCTCACAGGTTGCATTCTTTTCCCTGTACTGTTTTATCTTTTTAAAATGAATTTGTAATCAATTATCAAAACTTTGTGTAAATAAAATATACTGATGACATGGCCTTGGTTGGACTGATGAAAAAACAGGACTCCACAGGTGAAGCATTGTTTTTATCTCATATTAGGGCCCCTGGAGTCATGGTGTGCTCAGACCAAGCTAGATATTAATGCAGCTAAGAGAAAGGAGCTCATTATATCTCTGAAACAAAATTTCACTGTGTAACCAGTTTTACTTGCTAACTAAACTGTTGAAACTGCGGCGGACTTCAAATATTTAGGCTCATTTTTGGATTGTCGACTTAGTTTTGTTTAAAAAAATACCAATTGCATCTTTAAGAAATGCTCACAGAGACTTTATCTTTTAAGAAAGCCCCAAAGCCTTGCAAACTTTAGAGCTTGTCTATGAAGTGACTGTTGAGAGTATTTTAACTCCACATTTTCCAGCTGGAGATCTAAGGGCACACTTTCAAGAACTTTTTCATGCGCAACCAAAATAGTTGGCAGATCACAAAAAAAACTATCTCGAAATCTGCTGCTGTAAGGTCAAGGAATACAGCAAGCATTGTAGCAGACAGCAGTCATCCACTTTTTTGCTTGTTTGAAATCCTGAGTTCTGGAAGGCGTTATTCGGTGCCGTTGGCAAAAAACACAAAATATAAATAAGAAGTCATTTGTTCATAGTGCTGTAATTATTCTCAACCAGTGTAAAGGATAAGATCCAACCATAGCGTGTAGTGTTACAATGTGCGTCTAAATGCATGAATTTTTTTTTGTTAAGGAGGACCAAAGGAGAATTTCCACTATGTTGGACAATACAGTTTTATTCTATTCTATCCCAGAACTAACAAGGTTTAAGTTGGCCAACAAAAATGCATAAAAGCCATCACACTAACAGCAACATGTGGCCAGTTTAAAATAACCCTCCTTATTGAAATAATTTAATTCCTGAACCTTAATCAAACCAAACGTGGCAGGGGATAAACAAAAACAGTCGGGGCAGTTCGGTCTGACGAGCAACACAGTTACTCCAGCCCCTGGGTAATAAATCATTATTACAGCCAACATATGATGAATGTTTATAGCATTGCCAGGCAATTTGCTCACTGAAGATGACCTACTTTACCAGCAAGGAACACGCATTGTTCAATTTTAGTTGTATCAGTAATGAATTAAGTTTTCTGAAGTTATTTATTGGATTTTAAGGAGTTATAGATGGCTTCAAGTCACCCCTAGTCCATCAGTGCAGCATCCTCCAATTAGTAAGACAGTGTGTGCTTTGACCATCTACTTTGTTATTGCATTTAAACCTGAAACGAAGCAGCCTTCCTTTATAGAGAGAAATAGAGTTGATTTTATTCTTCATTAAACCAGTTCTGTTTCATCTTTGCAGACTAAATCCTGTCCCCCATTGACCGTGGGAGAAGGGCATAAACCCCTGTTGTGACCATGCAAGAACAAACAACTACAGAAGGATGAAATTGGCGCCTTCTCCAGCTGATGGGTTCCCATCGGCATAATTTGGCCTCAGTGAGGTTCATCCTTCGGTATAAATGTGAAACAGCTAGGATTCATTTTTGCACCTCTACTTCCAAGGCCATTGTCTTCAGCTGTATGATTTTAACTCCAATTTGGGAGTCAACCTATTGCTTGATGTAAAGGAATTCAAGTCTCTCTGGGTGCTGTCTAAGAGTAGGAGTTGAGTCAGCAGGAGACCGTCTCCCATTCGATATGGAATATTGTTTTTGCTTTTTTTAATAAAAGTATACCTCCTGTACCTACAAACTAGTTAAAACTCTGTCTCCTTTCTATTTGTAGCTCTCAGTAAAATCATACAATCCTCCCTCTCCTCTGGTTCATTTCAGCACCATTTAAGGCGGCAATAAATAGTCCTCCAACCAAAAGATGTATTCCAAAGCCCCCACAACTCTTGAATGCTCTCTGTCAGATACACTGAATCCATGAATCCAAATTATCCATGCCTAAAGTTAAAAATGTATGCGTATCTGCACCAAGTGATGAGAGGTATGAATGCTAATCTAATTAATATACTTAATTCTTACTGTTTTTTAAAATAGGGACAGCTCCATCCATCCCTCTTCTTTATTGTCAAAGGATTCCTTCACCGTCGTCCTTCCAGGTATTTTAACTACAGCCACCACTGCAACAACACATATCTTTCAATATCACATAAAATAGCCTATTTGCTCCTGCCAGTTCTTTTTGTAAATTGCGCATCCATCTAGTATACTTTGAACACTTGGATATTTTGTCAAAAAACTAATTACCCCCTATATATTTCTAAGTCAGGTTTTCTAACACATTCTCCTTTTTTCAGATAGTTGTCTGTTCAATTGGAGTCTAAGTGAGCCTCCTTTTATAGTCATAGATGAATTTATAAAGTATAAATTGTAAAAAAACATAATTTTTACTGTCATGATGGGTTCTCTCTGCAGTATGTTGTTATAACATGACCTACAAGACTGGTCAAGCTCCCTCTTCTTGTATTTCTTTCAACCCTTCTCCTTTTAATCCAGTATCATTAATCTAATTTACCAAAGACGGGCTGCATTCTTTGTTTTAATTGAAAATGCCCCAAACGTGGCACATAATCCTCAGTCAGTCACCTAAACACGACTCGATGAACTGGATTAGATTACCTAATAAGGCTGGCATTGACGGGTCTGCCGGTTTCATTGTGAAGATAAAATTACAGAGAGAAATTCACAAAGAGAACGTCGATCTTCAAGAGAATGTTCTGAACATAAAAGAGGCTTTTCTCTAATGGAAAAAGCTTTCATTTAAAGCGGCTCAAATAGGTTTATACCAGTGAGCCATTTTATGTTGCTTCTTTACAGGTGGAAGAGCGCTTTAATTAAGCAAGATAGGCCTCCGTCGGTACAAAAAAAACCCCAAAATTTAACAGCTTCTTTAGATATAAAGGACCCCCATGAACACTTTATCCAAGCAGTTTGAGAACATGTACAGAATAAGTCAATGCATGGATATGCCATAATGTTCTCCAGCTACAGGAAACAAAACTAATTTAATTATTTTGGACATAAAGAGGAACAATCAAGAGTCAGCACACAGTTTTAGTTAATACAACTAGGAACTGATGATCAGGCCACAATTCTAGGTGTAATAATGGACTCAGACCTGAACCTCCAGGGTCACATAAAGGCAATAACAAGATCAGCTTTCTATCACCTGAAGAATGTTTCTAGGATTAAAGGATGAATGCCACAATAAGACTTCGAAAAACTCCTCCATGCGTTTATCTTTAGTCTGCTCGACTACAGCAACTACGTCCTCACAGGTGTTGGGTCACACACAGTCATAAGGAAGCGCTAATCTACTCTAGCCCAACAGGAAGTGGGGGGGCGGAAATCTATAAATAGGGGTGCTCAGCGACCTGCTCGCTCTTAGCCAAGTAGCTTCCGGCCGGGGTTGACACAGGCAAGACTCAAAGAACCTTCCTTCGCGGGCGAAGGGGACATGTCTGAGTTGAAGGTGGAACTCATTCGAGCAAACCAACGGACGACCGATCAGGTAACTGAAAAGCATTGAGAAACAAACCCAGTTGTTCTGCCTGAACTCTGCAGACCGTCCCGCATGCTGCTGCCGGCCGCGGTGGGCAACAGAAGAGAAACAGAATCTCCAACCTTATTCCTTGGCTAGCAGAGGAAGGCACGTGTTTCAGACTGCTGAGCAACAGAGCCACACGTGGTGGAGGACCTAACCCAGCCGGAATGTATGCCTGAACCGGATGGAGGCCACATCCCTTCGTGCCAGAGGCTGCATCAAGCCGCAGACACATACCTGATAGGAGTGGCGAATCCAAGGTCGGAGAATCCAAAGGTACTGTTCGTTTGTGTCGGGGCCAGCCGCCACACAGCTGAACCCAGAAAGGAAGAAAACGACGTCCTGATCGGAAGCTCCAGGAGCTACTAGCCTGCTAACTAGCTTAGCAACCCTGTGTTGGCCTACTGGGCTAACGTCATCTGAGCCCCCATACCCATCCACAACAGAGAACACTTGGAGAGCTTTAAACGTTCATAAGGTGCTATCTTTGGGTAAACCAGGCTTCGGCCTGAAGTTTTAATCAGTGTTTTCAAAAGACTTTTCCTGACAAAGAGTCGTTTAAATCCTGTAATTTGAGCTACTCAATCAGACAGGATTTTTTCAGTTTTTTGTCAAATGTTTAATAAATGGATATGAGCCACTCTAAACGCCCCATGTGCGTCGCTAACTGCTAAAGCTAACCAAGCCCACATGTTGGTTTAGGCCGGCGTTTCACAAACAAAGATCGTTATAAACGGTTCAAACAGAACTCGGTTTAAAAATAGATTGTTTAAGAACAGAAACAAACCTCGTTAGCCCTTTTTGAACTCGCCTAATTTGATCAAAATATAGGAATTAGATTGTTTTACTGTCGTGATCAAGTCATAAATTAAGTAATCCTCCAAAGGTTAATTACTCTTATCCGGATCATTTTTAAACGTAACACTTCTTAATCCAAAGAATGTTTTGTCTTTTCTCACATTGCTTATTGGTTTAGAGGTAAACCACTGATGCTAAATTAGTTAAACTAATTACAATTAGTGAAATTAATTCAGCTTTATTCCAGCATCTGCAGATCAAACCTTGGTTCCTAAAGGACCCAGATTCCTCCAGAATCATATCAGAATTAATGGTTTCTCATCTTATTACATGTTCATCTTTTTGTATTCTTTTATTTTAACTATTCATTTATTCTAATCAGTAGTTCTTTTTTTCTAGCTTGGTGATTCAAATGTTTTTCTTATTTTTCTTTTTTTAAATAAATTTTTTATTTTGCAGTCTATTGACTATTAATAGCCAAATGACTACATTCTTGGTAATATCTCCAAGACAGGTTTACCTAAAAATTAAATCACACAGCTGTAGCTGATCCAGAACACTGCTGCTGGCGTCCTCACTAGAACCAGGAAAGTAAAACATATCACCCCAGTTTTCACCTCTGGCTCCCTGTAGCTCAGAGAATAGACTTTAAAATACTTCGATTAGTTTATAAATCAATGAACTGCTGGGCTCCAGATTACACTAAAAATCTCTTGTGGTTTCAACCTTTCAGACCACTCCGTTTTTTTCTGGTT
Source organism: Apricaphanius iberus (assembly GCA_028564705.1). Lineage (NCBI taxonomy): Eukaryota > Metazoa > Chordata > Actinopteri > Cyprinodontiformes > Aphaniidae > Apricaphanius > Apricaphanius iberus. The sequence goes on along the minus strand of JAPXFQ010000683.1, from coordinate 1,607,868 downwards.
AAAGACTACTCATCATTGCAGAATCAGAACCAAACATGAAGAAGCAGATTTACGTTTTTGTCATTCTCTAATCGGGGAAAAAAACTCCCATATGTTATAGCTTCTTTTGATCAACTATAAAAGTAGTCTTTTTCTCCTTACTTGAAATTTACCGTTTTTTCTTATGTTATGTTACCTCTAATTATGAAAGGCACTTTGAAAGTGGTTTACTGATTAAAAACTTTTAGCCTTTTATATTTTAGATATGTTAGAACAAGATGTTCATGAAGAACTTATGATGCTGGAGAAAAAACAGAAATAAACAGCTTTCTAACTGTGAATGCACTGAATATTCATACACTCACTGCAGTTAGCTTTCATGTTGGAAAAAATGAAAAGTGTTTTCTCAGAGTTGAGTTTTTCATATCTTAATATTTCCATTTTAAGGTCAAATCCTTTTACAGGAAAGTTACATGGATGCGTCCTGCAGAGGACCCTGACAAGACGCCAAATCCCACCAAGGTTGGGAACCCACAATTTCCTGGTTGTTTAAATGATATGGCTGCTTTTACGAGGGACTGTGACTGGTTAATACAAGCCCTATAAGCTTTCAAAATGATCATAAACAATGGTTTTTATTCTATATATGCACAAGTATTAACATTAATAATTGACATTAATAACAAAAAACCATCTTTTTATCATTTGTCAAAAAAAGTCCTATTCAGAAGGATATTTGCTGCTTATGATGAGAATTTTTCATATTCATTGTATTCACGATGAAGCTTGAGGTGCCTTCCAACATGACCTGAACTCATCATGAGCAGAGCCCAGACTTCAAAGCTCACTGACTTCCCCTGCCTGCTGTGAAGCTGGAAACACGCTATGCACACAGTTTCACTGTCTGAGAGCTACATTTGCATCCAGATCGCTGCATAGCTGCCCAGAATCGGCATATATTTTTGAATTCCCACAATGTTACTTTATCTACGTACAGCTGAGGTGTGAGGAAAATATATGAGATGCATCCTAACAGGTACAGTATTTGGATTCTTGACCACCTCAAAATCCAACCCTAACCTGCTATTTTATGCTTGTATCTTAATTCAATTCAGTTTATTTATAAAGCACAGATTCACAACAGATGTCATCTAAAGGCACTTTTCTTGTAAAGTAATTTCAATACAATTATACAAGCATTACATAATGATAGTAGTTTATCTTGTACAGTGCCTTAAAATAGTATGTACCCTTTACAGAGTTCTTAGGTATGGAAGGAGGAAAGGTTTGGTCTTTGAGAAATACATGTAAGACAGACTAAAGAGAAGATTCTAGCAAAGACCTGCAGTTTTGGAATGAGGTTCTTTGGACAGATGAGTATCAAACTTATTTTAGGATAAGCCAAGTACAATATTCCAAGTCTGGTATTCTGAGAAACTGGTAAAATTGAGATCTTTCCCTGGTACAACACATGTGAATATAATGATTCTTTACCAGCAGGCCTCTGCAGAATTTCAGGACTTGCTGAGGAGTTGCTGGATCAACCAGCTGCTCAGGATGGTTTGGCGGAGGAAACCAACCATTAAAGATTGGAGATGGACACCTATGGTGGTGTAATCAGACTTATTTAGCTTAGCCCCAAATCAGAAAAAGTTGGGACAGTATTTTAAATTAAATTAAAGCTGCAAGCAGCCATCGAAAGCCATCTTAACACTTGTACCACACCTGATAATAAAATCAGCATGAAAAGTGTTTGAAAGGCTAGAATGGCAGCTTTCAACCAAAATGGCTGACCTCATGAGGGAAAAGGACCCTGACTTCAACATTGTTTTGAGTTGTGTACAGATACAAAATATGTTGTGAATTTCACAATCAGCATTGAAAGCATTGCTTGACAAGGATTGTTTTAATAATTCTAAGAGGCGCTGTGCGGGAATTTGGCCCCACACACCAAATCTTTGCATGTTAATCTGTTAGTTGTTGAACCAATATCCACGTCCTTGAATTTGGTGCAGATCAGACAATGCATGTGGAAATTAGAGCACAACGTATTTCTATGGCGTGATGCCAAGCTTCGTCATGCTACCAGAGCTACACCCTCTTTCCAAAAATGTCATCATTGGATTAGAACCTACCACAACTTGTTTTCAGTTACTGACCACAGCAAAACTATGATTAATTAAAAGGAGTCATAGATGGACCTTTCACAGTAAAACATTGCACTTCCTGTTCTTAGGAAATTACCCAATAAGCCAATGAATGTCTTAAGAAGTGGTATGTGATCACAGCCATGATTTTTGACACAGCTGTGACCTTTAATGTGGAGGTTAATACATGTACATTTATGGCAAGAAGCCTAAGTTTGAGGAATAGCCATTACAAACCTGGTTTGACGCAGCAAAATTCCTTTGATAACTTTTGATCCTCCATGCCTTAAGTCTGTCATAATTGGTTTTCAAGTCTGCAAGTTAAAAAGTTCGATCAAATACGATGTCTATAAATGTCACTAAATGGCATGTTTGATTCAAAATGGATGACTTCCTGTTGGGTTTGGACCATATCTCCAAGATACTTTTTTGTAGGTACTGAGGCACTACATATGTGTGTTGATGATGTTGTGCTCAGATAAAGTACGGCTTGTGGCTGTGAAATAATTAGGCCATGCCCACCAGATATTAGCATACACAACTCTCTGAGGATGGACTAATATCCATCATGTTTAATCTGGTTTGAATTGGTTGAGTTTTGTTGAAATTAGAGCCAAACGTATGGCAATGTCGTGATGCCGCACTTCGCAACACTGCCACAGCCACACCCTTTAAAAAACCCCAAAAAACACTCAGTACTGGACACAGACCCCAACTGATTTCCAGCTATGCAGCATTATTATGCTAATTTGCTGGGGCTTTCAAAGCTGATCGATTTTGAAGGCGATCCAATGAGGAGCACGCCAAAGTTCGACGTGTGTAATGAGAAAATTGACCCTTTGACCCAAAATGGCCGACTTCCTGTGCACTTGGGACTATAACGCGATGAGACTTTTTTGTTTGTCTGGAAGAGTTGTAACAGTGTACCAAGTTTAAAATTTCTATGTTTAACCATGTGGAGTAGAAAGTTCAAGGGGCACTATTGAGCTAATTGGCCCTGTTAAATCCCATTACAATATGTAAATTTCACACACACCTGACGCCACCGGCATATATGGTGAGTTTTTGAATATACGTAGGCCGGAAGTATAATAAACATTCAAAGAACAATAGGCCTTTGCAGCGCTTTGGCTGCTCGGGTCTAAATATAACTGAAAAAAAGTACTTTATTGAATTAGATTTGACCTGCATTACATTGAAAACAATACGACACGTTTTTCCTCTTTTTTTGGTTCTTGCAACACATTTAAATGCATTTACAATTTGTAATGTTGCCATTCCTTTTCACATCACTTAAAAAGACTTTTAAGGACTGAAGACCAGTAATGAAGTATTTCAGGTGTAATTTTGTTCCATTCTCCTGCAAACAACTCTTAAAGTGGCCAACAGTACGGGGTCTTCATTGTTTTAATTATCACTTCACAATGCGCCTCATGTCTCTATTGGTGAAAGGTGGGGACTGCAGGCAGGTCAGACCCTCTGCAGCCAGGACTTTGTAATCTGTGCGCAATGTAGTTTCACAATATTGTTGAAGTAAGGGATAATGCCCAACGAAGTGTCCATTACCAGAAATTAATGGACAATGCGGAGGCGTGAAAAGTCTGACGCATATTGGAGGACGGTTGCTTCCACAAGTCCATTATTTTCTGATAATAAACACTTCGTCAGGCATTTTCCCTTACATGCACAGGATATTGTTCTCCAAAATCTCTTCATACTTTTCATCATTAATGGTGCCGTTACAGAAGTGTAACACAACCCCATACCATGACAGACTCTGGCGTTTGGACTTGTTGCTGTTAACAGTGTGGATTATCCTTTTTTTTCCTTCGGTCCAGAGCACATGGGATCAGTTTCTCCCCAAAAAATACCTATATCATCAGCACCCACACCCTGGGTGGGGTTGGCAAAAGGGCCTTTCTTTGTGGAGTTTGCATGTTCTCCCCGTGTTCCCTTGAGCAGCCAATGTGAGCTACTCCCACAAAAACATGCACCAGTCCTGGGCTGTATACTGCCTCCTCCTGGCTGACCGGGGCACCTGAAGGGTTGGGGAGGATCTGGCTGGAATAACGTGATTCTTCCACGTGCTATGTCACCCCTTCAGGTGACAAGAAGGGCTTGCTCACTCCTCAAAGCATGAAGGAGGCTTGAGCTCAGTGCAGGGCCCTCCCGGGGTTGGCAGAGAGAGAGCAATACCTACAGCCGCACCTAGGTAGTGACACTGGGTGATAAATAATGGGGACAAAACTGTGGGACAAAAAAAACAAAACCTGAAGTACTGGTTCATCACAGTACACGTATCCACTGTGTGATGGTCCATCCCAAATGCTTCAGAGCCCAGAGGAATTGGCTGCCCTTCTGGAAACTGTTAACATAGGGCTTCCTTTCTGGCACAGTAGTTATAACTGACATTTGGGGACTTTACGTATTGGGGTACTTGACAAAGGTTTTCCCGGGTAGTCCTGTGCCCATGTGGTGATATCGCTGATAGAGGAATGACGATACTTGATGCTGTGCAACCTGAAGGACCAGAAATCACGGCTGTTCAGCTTAAAATTGCACCTTGGTCCTTTACACACCAAAGTTCCTCCAGATTCCCTAAATTGTTTAAATTATGTAATGCACCGTTTAGGGGGAAATATCCAAATCTCTTCATATCTTTCTTTGAGGAACATTTTTTTAACATTTCAATAATTTTCTCATGTATTTGTTGGCAAACTGGCGACCCTCGGCCGATCTTTGCTCCTAAAAGACTAGACCATTCTTGAATGCTGGTTTTGTACCAAATCATTATAACAATAACCTGTTGATATCTCCTGTTTCAAATCAAATCATTATCAAACTAATTTACCTGATCACTAGCTCTAAGCTGATCCTGTCCAAACCTTATTTGGAATGTGTTGCAGGTCTGAATGACAGAAAATAACATATTTACAAATGAAAAGAATGAAACATTTTGTATTCATATTGTCTGCAATGAAATAAAACTCAAAGGTGAATTTAGAAATAACTGCTTTCTTTTTTATTTGAGTTTTTCCTACTGTCCCATCTTTTTCTCATTTGGTGGCTGTACATCAGCCGTTATGAAAATCTGAATAAATATGGCTGCTGTTCACTCAGATGATTTGGTACGAGATTTGCATCATACTGAAAGACAGATTTATGCTTTAATTACTTAAAACTCCCCCAGAGCACTAAACCATCAGGGACCTTCCATAAATGCTTGAATTTTAACACCAACCATAGATTTATTTTTATATTAAGAATGAGAATAATAGTTTAGGACAGTTTCAGCATGGATATTTTAGAATACTTTACTTTGTTTTTTTAAACTCTAAGATATAAAAAAATGCTTTGCAGGATAGTAGTTCTCCAGGAGTGGACTTGGGTTATCCAGAACTAGGCTTATGACAAATGCAACCAACCACTTCATTTAAATAATAAAAGAAACCTGTGAAAGTCTATCATACACGTAATTTCTTCATTTTCATTCTTTATAAACCCTCCCAGTGTTCTTTTCTCCCTTCTTTGGCTGCTTTTTTGTCTATTTACACTCCATCTCTTGTGCCCGACTATGGCAACATATTGTGCAATGCACCACAAAACGGTGCCTGAAGTACTATCTAAAGAGGACTGACAGTCTTTTCTGCGAGAAGCAGGACAATCTAGCACAGATCCAACACCAGGCCTGAAAAAAGTCCTTCATTCTTGAGCTGAACATCTCCATAGAGTCTTTAACTGTGGTCTCTTGATAAGCATATGGGTCCATTGAATTCTACCAAGTCGTACTTATGCATTGGCATTTTTGTATTCTTAAAGGTTTAAAAATATATGTACATATTTAGTTTATTGATTTCCTGGTAGAAAGATGCAATAATTCATAGATCATGGTCAATATGGCCTAAAGAGGTAAACCTTTGCCTTAATGTGGACAGGATCTAGACCAGGGGTGCCCAAAGTGTCTCCCACAGGCCAAAGTTGGCCCCCCAGACCATTAAATTTGGCCCGCCAAGGGATGCCCTGGGTCTTACATAAAAATCCACATACAGTCAGCTAAATATGAATCACAAGTGAGTATATTGGGGTGCACATAGTCCAGTTGCATGGTGCTTAGATTATATTTGAAATATCAAAAATGAGGTGTAAAATTCAAATCTAAGGAACTACAAGGGGAATGTAGAGTAGGTTTGTAAAATGCATTTTTATAAAATGCTGTGAGGAATAATATTTTTTTTATTGACACTAAATCAAACACTGAAGTTTAGATATGTGATCTAAATGGCTATAAATTACTTATTTGTAATTTTTTAAAACGTTGTTTACACAGAAACGTAGGCTACTTAACTGTATAATAAATAAAAGCAACCTTTACTATACTTTACTATTAATATTTTGAGTAAAATATTATTACAATTGGCTCAGGTCCTTCTGAAAACTTTTCATTTTGGCCCTGAGGGAAAACGTTTGGACACCCGTGATCTAGACAGAAGGTAAAAAACAAAAGAGCAAAGTCTAGACTGCGAAGGAGCCTACACTATATAGGGCTGAAATAGACATGTGGACGGCTTGTCTTGTTACTTAAAGATTGTAAAAACATAAATATAACTTTACAATAGTCTTCTGATTCTATATTCATAATAATCTGTTTCTATATGTGAAGCTTAATGACCTCTGAATTAAATTAAATTTGGTGAACATTTCAGTTTTTTAAGTAGCCTATTTCTTAATTTTTTTGTCCTTTGTTGAGGGCTTAATTTTTTCCTATTGTATTTTATTTATTTCTCTTGTTATACTATTAACTGCCATAGAATATGGATTAAAATGAGCCTATTGGCTCAATCTGGTACTTTTGCACAAAAGTTTTTGTTGTTTTTCAGACAGATGAACAGTGAAATACCTTTAATCTAAAGTACACAATGAAGTGACCCAGAGGACTAAAGACTACAGAGTTCAAGAAGTCGACACCTAGTATTGATTTTGTGCATGGGAGCATCACACACGGAGTCTTCCAACTGTAGTTGCTGTTGTTGGAGGGTCCTCAAACTGTGCACAGTGAGAGGTAAAAAGCAATGATATATGTACTTCAAAAACCAGCAGGACATCAGCCTGAATATGATCAAACCAGGCAGAGAAAAATTGACAAATGGGTCTCACAAGAAGCTACTTGATCCAGTTACAACCAAAAAATAAATACTACAACGAACAAAAAAAATCTGCAAGAAACCTTCCTCATCTTCTAGGTGTTTTGCATGATTTAAAAAGTCAAACAGACACTGTTTCACTTGTGTATTCGATTTTCTTTTATTACTTTACATTTAACAGGAAAATACAAGGGTCTGTTTTCAGGAGGATACAGGAAATTTAACAGTGCTCTGTACATTACAATATTATAGTCAGTGTGGTGGTTACATGGCCCAGGAAAAACCGGAGCCGTGAATGTCGTGCACAGCTCACTGCGTGGTGGGTGGCGGGAGGGGACAGAATTCAAAATTCTCATTTACATACTGTAAGGAGTTTCTGATAGCAGCTTGTTTCAAACACAAAATCAGGAACAAGATAAAAAAACGAAGACAAAATGCATGGAGAAAAAAAAATCAACGGGTTCATGATTAATATGTGTGGACAGGTCAGGAAAACTCGAATAAAGATGGTATTCAATTCTTTCCACTTCTCCGTGGTACCATTTTTACATTAAACAAAACTGCTTGGGAAGTCTACATTCATCCTGAGAGATGTGAGATAAAAACATTTTGAACTGTCAAATTGATAAACTTGAAGCTGCGATTGAAGAGTAAACCCAAGATGCGTTTCGACTGCAATCACCCTCAACTTTAATCCTGCAGAATTAATCTTTTACAGCATTCCAGGTAATATCAGCCCTGGTTTCTTCGGCGGTACCGGACAGAAGGACTGCGCCGTAAAATCATGTACTGTCACTCCTAGTAAGTACGAATCATTGATAGTCCATCATAGGGATTAGGAACGTGTAAATCACAGCTATAAAACTTTTTCTTGCACTTTTGTGTCACAGCGATACAATGAAAATGGGTTTAAAACCAATTAAATGACATAACCTGCCTTGTTGTCTATCACAAAAACCGACTTTGAATTTCTGCCTAATCTTAAAAGCCCTACCTAATCATCAGGGCTGTTTTCCTGTGTTAAAATTTATTCTGGATGGAGGAAATGTTGAGAGAACATCCAAGCTTCTAGAAAAGGGTCTGCTGTCGAAACACACCTTTATACTGTCAAAAGTAATGTTTCCGTTTGCAATCAAAACAAAACATTTTCATAACCGAAACCAGATAATTCATTTTTGTCACACAAAGCATAAAGAGGGCATGCAGTAAACCAAATACAGTATACTCAATCCAGGATTTATGAATATCAGGTCTATGTACATATAGATGAGCTAAAGTCATAGTTTAATGACTGAAATTTATGTTAAGATATATTAAAACCTGATTTGCTCCATTATTTACATTGTTAAACAAATCCCACAATGTACTTGCCACACAGTCAATTGGTACAAATCAAGCTCATAGAATTATAAATATGTCTTTACTTCAGTCGTTTCCTCTTCTGTGAAACACGTGTTTGCATATCATTTCTGGATTGTATCTAATTTAAGAAGGCAGGTAAGATGTTGGTTATAAAAGGGACTTCTGTAAGACAAACTAAGTGAGTCAGGTGTAAGGACAAATTAAAGCCCTTACAATTAAAAGTAGGGAATTAGAGGAACAGTCTTAGAAGGTAATTTTTGATCTGGTGGTTGTCTCATTAGTCCCTAGTAGAGAATGTTTTGTTTAAGATCAGAGCTGGAATAATGTTAACCTTCAAATGTCATCACTATTTATTCACCAATATAAAATACTACCAGAAATCAAAAATGTCTGGTTGTTTTCAGGTGTTTGAAACCTCAGCTTCTAAAATGTTTTATAATTCTCTAATAATTATGTTCAGTGTCATGTAGATTTTAAAAGGCAATGATTAACACAACTAAAGTGGATGGCTTGCTTTCAGCTGCTCTGGCTCGTCCGTGAAGTAGACGCAGTCTCACAAATACACCCACACAGTTTGCACAGCCAGCAGCAACGTTTCTTTCTTTTCTTTATCCTCGTCCTACTGTGCGTTAATTGACGGCTCATATTGTTTAGTTTGGGGCAACTTTGAAAGCTCTAGCTTATTCACTCCAAGTTTATTGGAAATGATTAATAAAACATGGAATGAATCTATAACATGGTGCATCTAAAAGGATGGGACAGCATGGAATGGCTGTGATGTAAATGATGAAACAAAATCAATAATATATTCAGTGACCTTCTTTAAGGGTGTTTCGCATTTCTGTAGAGTTCAGAGGAGGCTGTGCTCAGTCAGAATGTATTTAGAGCTGTGTTTGACATGTTCACTCAGCCCACATAACATTTTCACAATAGAACCAAACAGTGGATGGCAGTTCAAACACTACGTGAGTGTCACAATACTTGATAATTATGGAGAGTATTCCCAGTTATATGCTACATAAATATTTGTAGGATACTTCAAAAATACAAGCCTGAATCCGAGCTGACTTACCTCAATATCAGAATATTCAACAGAAACCAAACATAACCAGTGAAGACTTTTAAAAAGCTCAGACAAGTTGGCTTTAAATACTCAGCGTGGTTTGCTTTTTATTGTCAGAAAATTAAAAAAAAAAATCTTTTCCACATTTTTCCAGTAATTTTTAACAGACTGTTGACCCGATAAGTTTCTTGTAGTTGAGCTTTGAAATAATGTGTGTATTCTACAACCCTGAAAAAAAAGTTTAAAATAATTAAAGCCGGATGTAAGCATTTGGAGACTCCACATGTTTAATTTTAGTATACAGTCTTATTTTACACTAGGCAATTTTTGCATTCATTTACATCCAGCCCTAACTAAGCTGACTAAGGCCTGGGCAAGTGGGGCTGCAGTGCAAAGACTGGGAGTTTGCTGAGCGCTCTGGGATGGTGGAGGAGCCCACAACAGCACCAGTGCTCGGTGAGAAGAGTAAAGCCTAGTTTAAACTTCTCCGTCTACGATTAAACCGATTGATGCAGTGCCATTATCGGTTGACGCAAGGCCTACGCAGGGACGGACGGACGTAGTAGAGCCCCACTTTCTCACTATCCGTCTCCGTCAATGGAGAACGTATGCCAGAGATCGTTTCACCAGAAGGGTGCTGTATAGTCGCTGTAATCAGTAGTCAATGCAGCATTTGGGCACTACATACTTTATGATTCACCGATAATTTACATTCCTAATATTGTCTTTTGGTGATTTTGAACACAAGGAGGTGTAGAGGAACAACAAAACAGACTGCTGTGTTTGTTTACATGTGTTTTTAGAGTATTCTATGAGCTGCACATCTAGTAAAAAACTTCACAGCTTAATCAAAACTTACTCTCTGTCATCCATTGATCCTTGAGGAGGAAATGCGTTCACAAGCTGAAGAAAATAAACTCTAGTTAACCAGAAACGACACTACAATGGTCGGCAGACCCACCATGAAAAGTCAGCACCCCCTGCTGTCCTGGTGAGGAATTGCTTTGCAACACCAACAGAAACGAAGTCTCTGTCAATACATCTGCGTCTGGATGCAAACTGGCTGATGGAGAAGTATAAACTAGACTTAAGGCCTGATTCACACTACAACAGATCCGGTGTGAGGTCTGCACGGCTTCCGTAAAGACAACAAAATAATGAGTCAAATCGGAGCATTCACCACCAGCTTCAGTGCGGCTGGGGTGCGTTAACGTTTGTCATCAAGTCTATTTTTCCCTGACGCCTCATGTGAAGTTAAATTCACTAAAATTCACTAAAAAAGATAAATTTTTCAGTTGAAATTTTATTTTTTGGTAATTTTATATTTTACATCATTTATTTTGTCTTAGTTATGTTTAGTTAGTAAAGTCTGGTGCCTTTAGTCTCTAAAAGAAAGGTATAAGATGGAACTTATACAGTTTGTTAATTCAACAATAGTATCGGATCAGTATCGGGTATTGACAGATACGCAAAATCCAGGCATCAGTATCAGGACTGAAAAAGTTGCAATGGTGCCCCTAAATAGAATTTGTTTCAAGAAAATAACTTTGCCCAATTGGTAATTTGAAAGTTCAAAAAAATCCTAACCCCTTAGACTTAATTAAGCATAACATTAAACTATTTAAAAAAGGAGTGTGTTTACCCATTGTAGAACAAGCCAAGTTATTAAATAATGTTCAACAGACGTACAACAAGACAAGTGTGCATTATGTTTACCAGTTCCTCTCTTTGTATCTATTTGCTATCGTTTGAACCACAGAGATTTGGTGCTCTCGCTGGAGCAAATTCTGGAAAGGTTTCGCATACAAACCGCAGTCGGTGTGAAGTGCAGTCCGTACGGAAGCCAGACCGCAGTCGTACCACACCTGGTGTGAATTAGGCATGAGAATACATGCCCAAAAAAGTCAGTAGATTTGTTGCAAGTCGCTCTTTTTCTTTTTTTAAAAAGAGCCGCAATAGGGGTCCAAAAAGAGAAGTCTATAGCAGTCTGGCGACAAAGTTGCTAAGTTGCCCATAACCGATTCTTCTCTAGTTTCTAACAGCAACAACAGTCAACACAAAAACCCACCATCCAACACAGAAAAAGAAAGAACACAGACATCACTTTTCTGTGCTGATTCTGATTGCGAAGTTCATTTTAATTATGGAACACTATGCATTCGGGCATGAAAATGAAAAAGCAATGTCCTATTTTTTGTCGTTTTCATTCAGTTATAGAATGAGCAATTTTACAGAAGAGAATGAAACAGCAGTTAGGTGGATTTCTTATTAATCTTATTTTTGAGATAAAAATGCAGTTTTCTGAAAACGAGAAAGCATTTTTGCTATAGCAATTTAAATTTCAAATTGAATTTCATTATTTTGCTATATTGTTTGAAATTTTTCACAGAATGAGCAATGTTGAAGAAATTAAAAAGCATTTTGGATGATTTCTTAAAGTTCTCCTTCACTGAATATCTTGAAAAACTGAGTTTTCTTTCATTAAAATCAGTCACTCTATGTTCTAAAAACAAGCTGCATATGAAAATTTTATACAAAATCCAATCCCTGAATCAGTTACATAAAGAAAAGACACCAGAAAACACCTAAGTATGAAAAAGCCCAACAACCACACGTCATAATGCTTACTTAGCATTCATGACCTCGCCTACCCAGCTTTTGGACCCCCCCACGTGAATGTTGTTTTTGGCAAGTTGAAAGCCGAACCTACGGCTAGAGCTAGAGGCTACGGACCTTACAGTACAGACATTGCCTCAAGGTTGAACTTAAAAGGAGGATCCCAGGCTGTAAGTCGTGTTTTACTTTTCAAGTATTGTGTTAGAACGTGCCATGACAATGAAATGTACGACCTTGGCTAAAAGCTAATATCGGTGACCACATCCACCCAGAGATGTTTTTTTAACTATCCTCAAACATAATATATGCATCAAACCACTAATTATAATATCAGCAGCTGAATCTGCTGCTGGTTAAATCTCCCGGTCCTACGTAGCTGCCGTGAGCTCTCTCTGCTTGTCAGTGGTGTGTGTGTTGCGGGTTAAATGCGGCGGTGCTCTTTCTGAACAGACTATGAGCTTAAATCGACAAGACAACTCGCTGGATTTAAGCATACTGTTAAGCGGAGGAGAATAAATGATCAAGTAGTAACTCATAGCAAAGTGGGAGACGGTAGTGCGGAATACATGTCTGCCTACGGCGTCCTGAAGACTGTAACCCCGGTAGCTCCGGTATGGAGTCCTGCTGCAGCCAGTAGCACGTTGGAGTCCGGTCTTGTTTAGTAATGCTGCCTAAACTGGGTCGTAAAGTCTGTCTAAGCCTAATACCGGGACCATTTTTGTCTCATGTTACTGATTTTGATAAACAGAGCCAGAGTAAGAGGAAAATTTATCTAATTAAAGTGATCCGAAGTCGGAAAGACCACCAGGCTCTTCAGAGAGTGCTCCAAAGCCTCTGCAACTCTTTAACACGCTTTCAGCTCATGGATAGCAAGATGCTATGGGATGATGCTGCAGTGCTCTCATGGGAATCTCTCTTTTTTTATTATTGATATTTCTGTGTGTCTGCGCCAAGGGGTATGAATAATAATTTGGCAAAATGACACACAGCCTTCAGATTTTTCCATCAACGTTCTATAAAAAACAAAAACAACAACTGTCAAATATGGAAAATATTCGGAACATCGCGACCCATGGAGTTGATGCAGATGTTTTACAAATGTTTTTGTTGTTGTGCTTGTTCTTTCAAATCATTCTCAGTAACTTTAGGCTGCTTTTCATCTGAAACTTTAAATCCAAAACCGAGCTGCTGTTTCTTTTATCCCCTGCTCCTACTTAGCACTGAGATCATTAATATGCATTTTTATCATTTTTGTTGTGCTTTTATTGGGCAATGCTTTAATATTAAATATAAATCTATGTGTACAAGGATTTTTGGGGTGACAAATTCATGTACGGGATCTGCAGAATCCATGCTAATTATAAAGAAGTAATGGTAGCAAGTTTAGCTAATATTTCTGTATTAAGTGTTAGCATGCAAAAGTTAAAAGCCCATTAAAGTGCTAACATTATCTTTAACAATTGCAATTTGACTGCATTTTGATTTCACAAAAAACTGTTTAAATGATGTTTCTATCCAAATTTTCTGAATGATTTTAAAAACTAGATGAAGACACTGAATGTCTTTGGAGATTTTGTTGAATCAATACTTTAACGTTTTAAGGGTTAGCTTGCTAGTCATTAGCATGCTACCATTTGCATTAGATTACTTTTGCTTTAAAATTTTGTTAATCAGCAAGTTAAAGTCAAAGATGTTGCCGTTGAGAATTCAGAAATATGATTGCTGTGTTGATATTTTTTTTATAATTTAAAATATCTGGTGGCTTATTTTTATCAAGAGATACTTGACAATTTTTGTGTTTTGGCATCTTAGAAAATTCTGAAATTCAACAGATTGTGGATTTTCTTTTTAGCATCCTACAATAGGCTGCGAGAACAGTTATATTAGCAGTAGCAGGCTTACTTTAACTTCAATATTTATGCTTCTAAGTATGCTAACAGTTATGCCTGTGTACTGTTGAGATTTAACTAGAAATTTAAGGCTGCATTTATGAAAAATATATTTAATCTGTAACACTATCAAGTTTTCAACATCTTAAACATTGAGCACTTCTGGGTGTTTCAAATGAGTCTAAATTCCAAAGACTATTCCTGTTGTTGACATGGTAACATGTTAATATTTGAAGCAATTTAACATTAGCATTAGAGTCGTAACATCATAATTCTGAAGATTTTCATGTTAGATCCTTTGGCGTCTGCTGATGAGAAGACAAGCCACTTTGACCTCGAAACATTACACACATTTGGCCATTTTCAACAAGTCTAAAAATCCTAATATTTTTCTAATGTTAGCATTAGCTTGCTATGGTTAGATGAATACTTGGATTAAATCCTAAGCATTGTTTTTAATGGAGACAAAAGGAAAGATAAGAGTTTAAACACCGTTACAAAATGTCTGACTTAAATTTATTGATTGGACAATTCAAACACAGCTCAATTTCTATATTTCTAAGTTTCCTACATACTCAAAGGGTTTAGGCTTGCAAAGCTTGAGAATGGTAAATAAATCATTAAAAATATTGATCTGCTAAAACTGATGCATAGTAAAACACTCAAATGAGATTCCAGAGAGTTAAAAATCTACACCTGACAAAGCAGTGCAGCTGGAACAAATTTTGACCCACCACAAGACTATAAAGATTTCAAGAGTTCAACTAGATTCCCGTTTCACCACCTTGTAGAACATAACTTTTGACATTTTAAGCAACTCCAGTTTGACAGAATTATATACAAAGAGGAATGTATGTATGTATGTATGTAGGCCTGAAATGGCATGATTGTTAAGCATGGTAACATTTAGTTTATTAAGGAGTATGAATAATGTTTTAATTATAAACTTTATAAACATTTACAAATTGAAAAAAGGATGACTTATTGTGCCTTAGATTGCGTCTCTTGCTGGAGAACAGTTTTGTTTTTCTTTAATGCTTTACTAAGCCGCCTCAAGCCTCCTCTAACAGTGAGAAAACAGGGTGCCTGCACTGATATAAGTGAACTGTGACCGTTTTCATAAGGCATCAAATTTATCAGGAACACCAGGAATCGTAGCTGGGCACTGCTTTCGAAAAATAGAAAATGTAAGTCATGAAGATGAGTACAAATCATGAATATGCTACACCGATAACAACAAAGGTTTTGCCATTAAAAGGATGCTTTTTCTACTTTGGCAAAAACAACATTTTAAAACAGGTATAATTAGAGTCTTTGACAGTTATTTGTTCATCAAAGGCCTCTTTGTTAGGAGTAAGTACAGCACTGCAGAGTCCTCCTGGGCCACTGAAACACACCCACTAACCCTTACAATACTCCTGATCATATCAGGATTTTTTTTAAAGTCAAATCCTGAAAAACTGGAGCTGGAGCATCTCTTATGTGTCTCCATGGCTCAGCTTCCAAGTGAAACGTATTTCCTATAGCCAAGATTTACAGACATCTCTTGTGACTGAGATCCTCTGGTCGAGTCTTTGGCTTCTTGCATTCTCTTCTATATGAGAGTGTATGAGATTACAGCACTGTGCAAACTACATGGAAACAAACCCCTTACCAGAACAATTGGCCTTAAAGTTTGTGAAAAAAATTAGCTTTCACTTGTTTGAAAAAAGAGAAAAAATAGAAAGGAGCCGTCTCTTTAGAAAGTCCAAAGCAGTGCTTTCACAAAGCACCTCCCATTTTAGGCGATTTCTTTTATTCTGCGCATGTAATCGTGGAGTTCCTCTGGGTCTTTAAAGCCCATATCCTGGCAAACCCACTGAATGTCCTCTTCGTCTGCTATGGGGATGGAGTTGTAGGGCAGCTCTTCTGTGGGGAGGGTGGTAAAGGTGGTAAACTTGACTCTCTTGCGTTTGGAGGTGGGTGAGCTGGCCTCCTCGCCGTTATCCTTGGTTGAACCCCCGGAGCTGCCGTCCCCCCTTCCATGGACCTGGCTGTGGACACTGGTCTGGGAACTGCCACTACTGTGGTGGTCCCCATGGCAGCAAGTCTGTACCCCCTCCAGAGGGTTGCTGGGACTTTCTACCTGCTGTGGTGACAACTCGCATTGGGCCCTCAGTGGCTGGCCATTCCCAAGGAACACCCAGTGGTGGGAATGGTCCATGTTGGCTTGGCCTTCAGGTGGGATGCGCTTGTGGCGATATTTAAGCACGAAAACGATGCAGTTGATAAGAAACACCAATATAGCTAAGCAGAAGACACCTAGAAGAGCATACATGCCTATCTCAAGATCGGTCATGTTGCGTGGTGAATGCACAAAATCATCCCCTTCCTCTTCATCACTCTCAGTCGGTCGCTCTTGGTTGCTAATGGTGGGGAAGTTAGTGTAATCAATGGGAACGCTGGCAGGCTGCTCATTAGACGTATCATAAATCCTTCCACTGATGTTAGGATCAATAATCGTCCGTCTGGTGACAGATGCCAGCTCAATCTCGCCCTCTGTGGTTGTTTCTTCCTCTGAGTCTTCCTCTGGGCCAAAGCGGACCTTGACATAGACAGCAGCAGATGCGATGACGCTTTTGCGTTTGGTCTTCTGGCAGGCCTCACAAATGGTCATCTCCACACGCACCATTTCACCCGATCCCTCGCCTTCTGCTACCACCACAGGCCACCGTTGCTGCGGCTCTTGGGACACTGACACAACTTTGTCGTCCAGGGTGGAGGCATTGAGGTTGTAGTCTTTGGGATCGAAGTAACTCAGCGGGGCAGCCGTGTTGTCGCTGAAAAGCATCCAGACAGAAAAACTGGCCTCCTGTTGGAGAGAAGAGGGACAAGATTAGATATTCAATTTCTACAAAAACAACTTTGACCAACATAATTTTTTGCAGGTTTTCATACAGATGTAAAGTTTCTCTGCTACATTTACCTACCACTTTATGAACAAGCTCAAAGGTCATAAACCAAAAAAATCATGCTATTGAATGAGTAAGTACATTGTTTTAAAAGATTACCAAACTTTTGTTGGAGAAATTGTGGCACAACAGTGCCCCATAACACACATATCTTTAGGTCATGCCCTAAACTACAACACTTTTCAGATGAGGTGTGTAGGGGCTAAAAACTAGATCTTCGAGAGGTCATACCAAATAATGTAACAGTCGCAGTATCGGTATTATTGCAAAAGGTGTGCAGGGACAGGCTAAATCCTATCTTTTAAATGCCATTTTCACAGCAGCCCTAATGCATTACTGTTAAGTGAATACAATTACAGCCACCATTTCGTTTATTAATTTATTATTATTGAGGTAGGTATTGATTTACATGCTGACCTCTTGCTGAAATAGAACTTTTTGGAGACACTTTATCGACTTCTTGTTAAAAAAACAACAACAAACAGCTGCAGAAATAAAGACCGGTCTTTTTTTTCTGCTCTGTGTACCATGCAGCCAGGCAGTTTCAAACTGTACAAACCAATAAGTTAACTATTA
Source organism: Apricaphanius iberus (assembly GCA_028564705.1). Taxonomy (NCBI): domain Eukaryota; kingdom Metazoa; phylum Chordata; class Actinopteri; order Cyprinodontiformes; family Aphaniidae; genus Apricaphanius; species Apricaphanius iberus. The sequence continues at coordinate 1,590,144 of JAPXFQ010000683.1, read as the reverse complement.
CAACTGCTGGCTTTTGTAGAGTTCTACCTGTGCCCTGTCTGAAATTGCTGCAGTCTAGATCTCAGAAAAGAAGAGAAAAATAGTTTTCTTGTTTCCCCTGCACATTTGCACATAATTTCCCCCACATTTCTTGGCAATTTGGGTAAAGTTCTGAAAAAAACTCCTCTAATAGATTTGTTTTCGACCGCAGAAGTATCACAAAAATTGCGAAATTTGAAAATCAAATGGTTTATTTTATTGTTTTTCTGAAGGTTTTTATGTCACTAGTAGCCATTATCCTTCAAAGGAAAGTAGTGGTGTAACAAGATTGTTGAGGTGACCACTGTCTCGTGAGTAATGGCCGGTTGTGGTCATCATGGTTTTGCCTGATAGGGTTGCAATAGAAAATACACCAACTGCTCCTAAATCATTTATTTTTGCGAGCATCTTGGGTTTCCATGTGGAACGACAAACGGAAACGGAGTGACAGATGAGATGAAAACAATATGTAAGCACTGCAAGTTAGCTCAGATGATGAGGGAGGCAGAAAGCATCGCTATTACGACAACGGCTGGACGTCCAGGGATACGTTGAGCTACAGCATTGGCGCCCCCTATGAATAAAAACCGGGAAATGTTGTACTGGACACCATGAGCACTTTTCTAAGGTTTCAAGAGAAGAAAAAGAAATCTGAAAAATAATTGGTTTGTTTTAGTTTGTGGAAAAATCTTTAAAAATGCAGAAAGGAAATTTTGTAGCATCGATTTGATATAATATTGAAATCTCATAAGATCTCGCGGAAAACTTTGTTGAGGACTTTAGGTCTGCACATGGTGGTATAGCGGCAACAGATCTTCGACATACTTTGGTATTAAACCATTCAATGATTTAGAAACTTGTACTAATATTTTCATTCAGTTAAAGCTGATGTGTTAATGTTCTAATAGTCTAAGAGAACAAATCAAAGAAATAACCTAGGAGTACATCATGTAAAAGTCAACAATAAAATACATGTTTTCGATTTAGAGTAGGTTTCATTTAAGTTTGGCTGTAATAACGATAGGGGACAATTAACAGAAATAGAGAAGAAGGACCAGCCTATACTGTAAATGCATGGTGATGACATTCAGTGAGGCCTTATCTCAATAGGAGGTGCTAAATGAGCTAGAAGGGGTCTTTGAATGTTTTAATTTATGATCTTAGTGAATTAATTATTAGTTTTAACTTTTGTGAACTGAATATAGGACTAGTTCCTCTGAAGGGTTTACCACTGGCATACCTCTCTGTGGTTCTGTTTTTTCCCCCCTAAAGAGGCATCAGAGATACAGCAGCAGATTTTCAAAGATTACTGTAAAACAAATATTGCGTAAAAACTTTGGCCGTTTAATTCTGCAGCTAAGAAGAATTAAACAGAACAGACTGCACATGGTTTGTTTCAGTAAACTGTAGTTGAGACAGATCAGCAACATCATTTACCGCTGCTCAAACAGACTCAAAATTGATTTAAAATATAATCTCTTACACTTAGAAGCTTTTGTTTAACTCACAACTGAAAATGTATGTAACCTTAATTCATTACACTCCTACTAGAGGGAAGTTTATCTTTTGGATGAGGATGAATCCTCGTTCCAGCGTGGGTGTTTTTTATTCATAAGTGATGGAGTAGAAGATGGAGAATGTTAAGGTCTTTGTTTGATGCAATGAGTGTTGCTGCAGCCGGTCAGAATGAAGATTTTTCCAGTCCATTTAGGAAAAACCTTCTAGATAGTTTGTTGTAAAATCAGTTGTGGGGGTTCTTGCATCTAAACAGGACGTGTCCTATAGATACCTCCGTCTGGGATGTTTTCTCCCAATATGTTGGACTAGGATTGGACCCAAGGGTCGACCCTAAACTTCCTTTAGGGACAATAAATATTTCTTTTGCCCTGGGAACACTTTTGGATCCCCCGGGAGAAGCAGGAGAGATTAATGTTTTTATTTCCTTTCTGGACAGCTACCTCTCAGATCCAATCACCAATTGGATCGGAGAGGAAAACAACTCCTAGCCACATACACCCATTAAAAGTGAAAAATTATTTGCAAAAAAACCCCCACAAACAGCAGTTGTAGATATTTGTTCTTGTTTAGGCTTTGTAGACAATTTGCATTTTATCTTTTGGATTTTTAAAAACTAATATTTTACGAATATAAAGTTGGTGATTCAATTCAGTTAATTTATATAGCGCAAATTCACACAAAAGATGTAATTTGCAAGAAAGGCTGGAGTGGCTCAGGGGCCTCATTTATAAAGATTGCTTACACACAAAATGGGGTCTGAAAACTGCATAAGTCACTTTACAGCAAGTTTGGGATTTGTTGATAATGTGGCGGGAAAATGTGAAAAACTTTAGGAACACTAAGGACATTTCTGTCAGCCTTTAAATATCTAGAATGCTGAAAATTAATACATTTTTCTGTAATTTTGTTTTTGGTTTTAATTTGCTTTTATTCTTAATTCATTATTGTTGCTAAGGGAAGTTATCATATAATTACAACTTTTATTTGTTTTTTTCCGATTGTGCTGCTGCTTTTATTGTTTATTATTAATGTTCTTAATCTTTTTTGATACACATTTTATTATTGCTAACTATGTCTTTGTCTTGTAAAGCCCTTTGGTCGCCTTTTTGCTGAGTAATGCTCTATTAAGATAAATGTTGGCTGACTAAACAGTTTTCAGTGCCTCCTTAAGTCTTAGTGGAATTGAACTTTCTCGACCTCTGGGTTGCCATGCTTACCCGTGAACCACCCCATATCAGCCGGCTCGAACTCATAATATTCGCTAGGCACTCTGCGTCAACCATTAAAGGTCGGTAACCAATACGTTTCAGACCAGCGATCTAAACAAGATTATCAGACAAACCCTACTAACCCTACTATTCGGGAACCAGAGCCTAAACCCAATGTGATCCATCTGTTTAACATTTACGAGCAGCAGCCGCCTTGCGTGTGGGTGGCGTCGGAACACATCTTGAGGCTGGAACACATTCGATATAACACCCAGGAGACACGCAGATAGTGAAACAAATAAAAATGAGAGCGTGCATGAAGAGAGAGAAAAACACCCGCTATGGCCAAAATGTGCTGTAAAGAAAATGAGTGACCGCAGGTATCGTGGCAACATTTCGATGCTTTTCAAATAATGTGTTTAATTCAAAGGCACAGTGTAGAGCTGAGTCGCTCTCCTGAAAGGTTACTAATATCCATAGATCCCACAGATGGAAGGAGATCAGTACATGATGAGTCTGGGTGGTGTTATTGTCATCTATCATTTTAGAATGCATTTCCATGTTGTAAATTTTTATAAACTATTCATGAAATAAATTAACTGAAAAATTGCCATGTCGTGAAGTATATCGTTATCGGGATATAAACTGAGCTACATCAGGATATAAAAATTTAGCCTTATCGCCCAGCCCTAATCCAAAAGCACCTGAGCACATTTCTAACAAGATTTATGTGTGATTTATGACGCTGAAATCATGTTCAGCTGTTCACACTCAAAGTTTGATAGAACGGGAAATACTCGGGGTAAGTAATTTTTTTTTTTTACTTTTGGAGAGCTTAAGTACTGTTTTAGTAAGGATTCTACGCACGAATGTAGAAATGAAATTTTGAGAACCACGTGGAGACTTTCCATTTTCAGCACTAATCGTAACATGCAAAGGAACTTCTCGCTCCGATGTGCTACCAGCCACTAGGACAGACAAAAAGGGAGAAAGGATTATGCTTCAAAAGTTTTCACCAGCATCAAACTGATATATAACTTCTATTTGTACTGAGAAGAAAAAAGGTTTGTTTCAGGTTTTAAAAAGGCTGTCCTCTCAACAAGACCACACCGGTAATAACGGTTCTTATCCTGAACGATGCACTAAATCTGAACCATTTTCTTCTTTAAATCAATCTAATGGAGTCATTTCCGTAAGCTAATTTGATTGAGTTTTACTCTTATTACATCCCTAGGCTAAACAGCTTGCATTATAAAACATGCTTGAGTAGTGCTAATATTTGCACCACCTTAGATTGTGAATAAATTACCCAGATTCTGTTATTTTAGTCAGTCAGAACATCAGAGATAAGATGATTTGCAATAAACCAAAGGATTAGAGTTTGAAAATGATGAATAATGCAGGGAAGGCTTTTGTTGTAAACACCTACCCATCAAGGTATATGTGCTTTATTCATTTCTACAGTAATAGTCAGACATTTAGAAAGGTTTCCAGTGAAACGGAGTCAAATGGCTTGAAATAGCCCAACGACGATGCACCACCGCAAGAATTGGCTGCCTTTTATGGCTTGGCCTTGAAGAGCACTTTGAACAATACATTACATTAATGACATTTCAATGTGGCCAAGAAGCGCAAAGTAGAAAAAAAAAAAAGGGATTTTACGCCCGCCTCTCTTTCACTCATGCTTGTTGTGGCGAACACATGTACACGCTCTATTCTGGCTGAAGTAGGGATCCCAATTAATCCCTCCCACAGATCCACCTCTGTATGCCTTTGCTTTGCACAAAGAAAGCAAAATCCACATATTAATGTTGTTCATTTCATGAACAAAATCTATTTTGTGGCGTATGTTTGGTTATGTTTTAGGAGTCCTTCTCCAGGCTCAGTTAGTTATGAGTTTGCTATAAAGGAGCAGAGTGGAAACGTATTAGTTCACTTCCTCAGCTTTTATCTGGCATCCTCCATGAATCGGGAAACTGCTGCTCAACGCCGGCATCGTGTTGAAATTACTGCCAGCTTGTTGAGAAAAGCTTTGGGGAAACTTTATTTCACAACTCAGATGTGATAAATAAAGAATTGCAGAGGTATAAATCCATGTGAAGGTTCAATCCTGAAAGATTCTGTTATGAGGGCCAAGTTTGTTTACATTTTCATGTTATTTGATTAATAATTCATACTGAGTCGTACGCAAGGATTGCTGAAGTTTGTGGAATTCAAGACAAATGCCTAAACAAATAGGAAAAAAACCTAAATGTCAGTTTGTATGTTCATAAAAATAGTCTTGTAATGATCTCTCGAGGGCAGTCTCCTCTGCAGGTGAGCTTTTTGGGTAGCCATATGACGCAGTGTGGTGCTGGTGGATGGAGGATGGGGGTGGGGTGCTGATGACAGAGATGCTGCGCCCCTGCAGCATCTCTGTCCCTGGAAAAAAAGGCCAGCTCCAGCTGTCTCCAGGAGAGAAGACAGGCCTTCTCAAAAAACCTCTCTCACTGACCCAGGTGTGCCTGCAGCAATGCAGCCAACCTGCTTTCTTTTCACCAGCAGCGGCCAAGAATACATTATCCGAACAACTCCTGGTAACAGTAGACGTGTGAGACAAAGTGTGATGTCTAGGTCGAAATGCATAGACACAACGCCATTATCCGTCGACACGAGAGCTCTCAGTCACATGCACAGTGACGGACGAAGTAGAGCTCTATTTTCTAACTATCCGTCTCTGACAACAGAGAGCGTATGTGTGATTGGTCAGCTCAGCAACGGCCAGAGATCGTTTCACCAGAACGGTGCTAATCAGTAGTAATGCAACGTTCTGACACTACATGATTTATATTGAAAGGACAATTTATCTAATCTGTTCTTTTGGCGATTTTAAAGACAAGCAGGAGTAGAGAAACAACAAAACAGAACGCTGTGTTTTGTATTCTATGAGCTGCACTTCTAGTAAAAAGCTTTACAGCACCTTTGTGTCGTCCATTGCTCCTTGAGGGAGGAATGCATTCACAAGCTGAAGAAAACAAACTTTTGCTTTCCAGATATGACACTAAAATGGTAGCTAGACCCGCTATAAAACGTAAGCACCCCCTGGTGTTCTGGTCGGAAATTGCCTTACAACGATTCCACTAGGAGCCCAAAGAGGGACAAACTCTAAACAAACACTGGACAGAAAAGCTACCAGGTCTTTTTCCTTCAGAGGTAAAGTGAGTTTATAGCAGAACGTAAACATCTTCCAAGGTAATAAAGAAACCAATCAGTATTAACATAGCATTACTGTTGAGAACAGAGCAAAGCTAAATTTACATGTCGGAATCAGAATCTTGTAATGAGTTTTATTTCTTATTTTGTTACTGACAATTCCAATAAGAGTTAAAACTTAAGGTCTATCCTACTGTCTTGTGAACAGGACTAGAACCTTAGGAAAGACTCAAGCGGCGGATTCTCCAAGACCAAAAAGGAGAGAGAGCACACAGTCTGGCATCCAACTGTGGGCCAAAAAAACTTCACCTCCTTCCTCTTATCATGGAAGCCATTTTGTTACTGTGGCCTAGAAGGGTCAATAAAACATCAAGGCCACAATGCAATAACAAAAGCAGCAATCAGAAAGTTTATATGCACATCTAAATTGAACTTTTGGAGGTAATCAGACTAATGGGTCATCCAGAGTTCAGAGTCTTATCCCAGTTTAATTGTCACTCAGAAAAATCAGGTCGCGCCGTTTTGCACTGACATTTTTCTGATGGACTAGAGTCACACAGATAGCAAACAAATGCTAAAGTGGGTGAAGCAGGACGAGTTAAAGCGGGATATGCACAATGAGCGAAGGAATGGATGACAACAACGCTGCAGCACAGAACATGTTGTAAGTACTGCACTGTTTGATTGCGCTACACTTGTTGGCGCTGACGGCCTGTTGTTGCTTCTGAGGTCTCATTACATCCCGAAGCTGGACTGCCAAGGCTCCCAATGGCTCGGCTTGTCCTGACTGTCGTTTACATGCAGAGAAATTTGATTTTCCAATCCGTAGTCCATTTTCTCCAACTCCTGTTCACTTCGTCTTAAGTCAAGCTAAGTTACAGTATATGCATGCATTTCAGAAGTCAGATTTCAGTTGGACTATAGGTAATAATTCGATTTTCTCTTGCTGCATGTTAAAGAACTGAGTGGAAGTGATGATAAAACAAAAGTGATGCTAAAATTTAAATAATGCTGAATAAGAAGTTATGCTAAAACAAAATTGATGTTAGAACAGAAGTGATGTTACAAGTGATGCCCAAACAAAAGTGACCCTTAAACTTAACACAGAATGTGTGCAATAATGGAAGGAGGAACAGTGAGGATGAACTTACTGACGTAACTTTCTTTTTAGCATAACTTCTGTTGTGGCTCTTGCGTTTTGGTAACCCTTATGGGCCACCGCATTTGATCACAAAAATTAGCCTGACCACATGGTGTCAGCAGGCATTTTGGAAACCACTCATCTTCAGTTGCATCTTCCTCTTGCTGATTTACAGCTAAGCTCACACACACACACACACACAAACACAAAAGTTTGTATTGCTAACCATGTGAGGATGTTGTGTTGACTTCTTTTCATTTTTTTTGATTAAATGTATTTTTTCCTTAACCATTACAAGTATTTTCCTCACCTTAAATAAAACATAAGTCTCACCACAACTCTATATCTGACGGCTAAAAATTGGATAAGCTACGTTTGGAGCTTTTGTCCCTTACAAGAGCTGTTGGTTGTCAGAAGGTGAATATACCAGATGGGGTCCTTAATAGATAAAATAAAACAAGGTTCTATTTAAAGGTTGTATATGGAACATGAGCACGATAGTGACATCTAGTTTATCTAGGTGGTAGTTACAACGATAAAAACATCATTCCAGCTGTTGGGTTGCCTGGTTCCCTGCCGATACCCCCAGTGACCAACCTGAACTGTGTCCATTGAGGAATGTATTTTAGAGGAGTTTAACTGACAGCTAATATTAGAAAAGTTAGCAAGTGAGTTAGCTTACCGATCAAGGAGGAAAGTCAAAGTTTCCACGTGTGTTTTATAAGGGTCCATCTAGTGTAGGCTTCACCTAAAACCACTCTAGTTTCTGTTCTCCTCTCCTGAGACGGGTAACAATATATCCTGGGCTCTGGAGCAGCTGCGTGACTTGCTGACTCCAACATTTCTCCCAGCACCAGCCAAGCTGCGACCATAGAGACCATATCTGTCAACCCTCAACCTGCGGCTGCTACTGGCTGGTAGATGTAAACATAACGTCATTGTCGTGCCCGATTTTACTTTACATTTTGTTATATTTTAATTGAAATATATTTTTTTTCTCTCATTCTGCACCCTTCTAAAAGCCCAGTGGAGGTATTGTATTTTTTTATTATTATTTTTTTTTTACAAAATTGTTCCAATTTAACCTTTAAGTAACTTCCTGATTCTACTGGTAAGGCAGTTACCAGGTCTGAATTATGATAATGGGAAACAAATTAGTATTTAGTGACTAATCCCAGTTAATTCTATTTTATTCTTCGATATTAGTCCAAATTTAATCAGATTGCTTTTTATTTCCCTTAAAATTATCTTTGAAAGCTGCTTTGTCTATTTAAGCTGGCTGTCCCAACCCTCCCTCTCTCTCAGGCTGATAACTGCTGCTTTTACCTGTTTGAGGGCGGTTAGGGTCTGGACGCCGGACGCCTTGGCCACCATGGTGTGACTGTTGCCGGGGCTGGGCTGCAGGGACAGGGTCAGGCCCGACACAGTGTGAACCCGCAGCTCCGTGATGGAAACCTTGTCATCTGTGACGGAGAACGACGCCTCCCCCAGCACCGCGTCCACGGCCAGAGGAGACTCCACCTGCGGAGGAAAAAGATGAACTGCTTTTATTGCGTCTCCACATGACAGAAGGAGGGGGGGTGCATCGCTTAAGTCCAAAATAGACAACCGCTTTATTGTCTCTGTGAAGCTCATAAAGTCCATGACAAGCCAATTTTAGATTAAAGCGCTGTGTGCTTCTGTTTGTTCCAGTGTGTCTTGAATCCATGTGTCAATGCCTCTCAGTCTATCAAAGTGGGAGGAAAATAACAACCAAACGATGAAAAAGCCCCACTTGAGACGGAGTCCATCACCATCAGCTGCTACCAGACAGCAAATAACAACATGAAGCTGTAAACGCATGTCTCACCAGTGACGGCTGAATAACAAAAAATAAAAAAGAAAACACACTCACACAGAGTGTCATGGATAATCCCAGCCCTTCGATCGACGTCTGCACAAAGCCCCTTTGGCCACTTATAAAATATCACCATTTCTCTTTACCAATGCAGGCAGAGGTCATGAGGGACAGCCATCACAGTGAAGAGCCACTCAGCCAAGCGGCGGCCTCGCTCTTAAAGTCATACGGGGAAATCAATTCCAGCTTCATCTGGACCGTTTTATAACTCCAGAGTTGGGAGTCAAAAAAGCGTGTGAAAGCTGCAGCGGCGGCAGCCGAGCGTTCGGTGTCTGACAAGCCCCCAAAATCACGGTCGGCCGAAGCCTTGAAACAACCGGCGGCCGCTCAAAGCACACGTCGAAAACCCTGTCCGATTTACAGCCAGTATGACTAGCAAATACTCCACCTGATGAAGAGAAAGTGGTGCAGATGGGACACCTGGTCCCATGACAGAGTCAATGTTTTTATGTTTCCCCAGTGTCTGAGTCAGGGCTGTCCCAAGGGTGTATGTGGCCTGGAGCAGAGAACGATTTGGGGCCCCTCTTCCAGTTAAGACTATAGCCTAGTTTATTCAAGTTTATCCAACTCACTTGACAAACACAGTTGAAACGCACATCATTAGTTATTTAAATTGAAGTACAACATATGTGTGATTCAAGACGTAGGACAAAGCAGACCAGAAAATAACTTTTATCATTCCATTGATTTTCATTCATTTTTTTTTTTTTGGCAGGGGACCCACAAGCCGACAGGAGGGGGAGTATACTTAGGCTCGCCATAAAGATTAAACTCACTGGGCATCAGATTTCTAACTACAGTAAAACAAATTTCACAATGCATTTTTTTAACCCTATAATTTTAAGCATTTTAAAGTACTATAATATATATCCATGCCAAAACCATCTTAGGGCCTGATTTATAAATGGTTTGCTCTTGCTAAAACCAGTGCAAACCGCACAGCATCACCAAAACAGACTATCTGATTTACTAACATGGTGCAGAGAGCATTGCGCCTGATAAATCCAAAGCAAGACGCACACAATCCATTTAGCGCTTTTCCCAAAGCTGAATATGCAATATGGCCGTTTCTGTCAGAATACAGGAAATATTGGGAGAATAGACAAATATGTAGGAATTCCAGGCACAGTGTGATTTACTAAACATCAAACTGTTTGCGGCGGTTATTTTAGAGTCTATTTTTACCACTTCTGAAAGGTATGTGTTAACTTTGCGCTACCAAATTCAACATAAAACTAAAAAGTCATTCACACACATTCTAACCTAAGAGTAATTAACACTCTAATGGTCATAAACTCGACAGTTATATAAGTATTTACCTGTTTTTTGCCCCAAAGACGCATCGTAACTCAGTGTGCCTTCTGCACCTGCTGAAGACTCACTGAGCGAACAGTGAATTGCGATCCTCATTAGTTTCCCCTGTAGTGGTTATAATCTGCCTGGGTTCCAATTAATAAAATGTAGTAATCACGTACAATATCACGATGACAGAATTAGGCTACATTAGACCAAAATAAGGCTACATATATGACAATTTAAAAAAAATTTAATAATTTCATACTACACATTTTCAAGATAACATTTCTTTCTACTGCAACTTGGCATTCAATAGAGGGAATGGGACAAATTACACCTGAACCACTTAATCACTTGTTGCCTTTAATCCCTGATGCCTCTTCATTGTTTTGAACAGGAATGGCAACATTAAAAAGTTGTAAATGTTTTAATGTCCCAACTTTTTTTTGAATGTTTTGCAAGAACCAAAAAGACAAACAATAAAATTCATGAGGATTGAATGTGCTGTTGTATTGTCTTCAATAGCTTTTCTGATTTTGGGGTTTCAACGTCATACAGGTCAAAGATAATTTAACAAAGTCCTTAATTTATCATATAATCCCAACTTTTTCTGATTCGGATCTGTGATGCTGTGGGCCAGTTTCTGCCATTTTCTTTGTCAGAGCTTGACAGAGAACTCCTTGAAACACATTTATAGATAATTTTATATAGAAATCTTTCAAAACACAGAAATGAGACGTCACTGGATCTTTTCAGCAGGACAAAACCAACAACTCAGACATAACATCATGACATCCCCTACTAGTACTCCTCCAGCCCTCCTCTTCTTTGGCATACCATGCAAACTCACCACATTTTTTATAGGATCAGGATAGAACTTGTTGATATAATAACTCGGGTCTTGAAGGTTTAACTTTACTAAGAATTATGCCCATTTGAAAAGCATTGGATGAAAATAAAGCAATTCAAAATAAATAAAAAAATCCACAGTTTGTCATAAAACTCACAAAGATATTAATAGAAGAAAGATTTCAAAACAGAAATATAAAATAAAATTCCCTTATTTCATTTTCTGTAATTTCAAATTATTCCTAGTTGACAGATTTACCATCTGAAATGAGCTTCATTATGAGCAGACGTATAGACAGAAGATTTTCTTAAAGACATTTTTTTCCATAGATTCAAATGCATATTTAAATTTTTTTTTTTTTTAAATCGGAAATGTGTTCTAAAATTCTCAAAATATTTTTAGATGACGGTCTCTTTATCCAACACATGCTGCATATGTTTCATGCTGCTTGAGCAAAGATTTCGTGAATACATTTTTTTATTTTTTTTTATTTGCCCCATGTATTATTTTAATACCATACAATATGTAGAACAATCATGGATTAAATCAAAATTGAAGAGAATTTCTAGGGATTATTTGTTGAAGCAGTATGTTAGGTAGAATAGCCCAAGGTTTCTGGTAAATATAAAGATTTTGTGAAACTGTAGAACGATGCAATCGGAGCAACGGTTTGAGCGAATCGAAAGTCCAGGATCACCCAAGGAATATATCCTTAAAATATGAGTTATTTATGGAGGGGATTTGTTTTCAACATTTGTGGGATTGTTTTAAACCCTTTAGACAATAAGCCACGCCCACTTCGTGACCATTATCCAGACGGATTCTGTAGCGTACCCCATGACAAATCAACAACAAACTCACCAACGTCAAACTCAATGTGTTGAAGCTTGAAGACATTTATAACCTGCCGGATAATCAGCCCAGGTTCAAATACAACCTTTGTAAACCCTCTACAAACATAAATTAATGAACATATTCTGATCTATTGTCTGTATTTTTATATTTTTGTATAAAATACCCATTAAAGCTGGAAAATATATATCATCTGCGATGGATCTGCTATTTTGCACCTCTAACTGGAATGCTGAAGTGAATCAGGAGACAATGGACAGATGTTCCAGTTGCGGAACACATCTCATTTATCTGACAGCTCTGAAGCATCTGTTTGGTGTCTGGAGGAGAGAAAACGAGAGGCAGAAAACAGAAGCCTGTTCTATTTGTGCGTTTTCTGAATGCATCTCTGTTCAGACAAACCTGAATTCTCCTGCATGCCTGTCTTCCACAGAATCGTCAGTGCAGCAGCGCTTGAAGCCCAGCTTCTCCTCCACACCTCTCACTCATGTGCTCCGGCGCTACAGTTATGGTTTTATAAACTCGTCGCCTCCTAACCTCCATCAACTCCCCAACCTCATTGCTCCTCCAGCAGGCCCTCGCCTTCTCTCCATCGCCTACCTGCTTTCAGCCACCATTATCTCAGCTTTCTGCTTTCATGCATTAAACGGCTCTTAACCTTGGCATTTGTGAAGCAAATTTCAAAATTCCAGTAGCCAGATTCAAAGCTCTACTCATCCACTTATCTTGAGGTCTTCTCCAGATTTTTTTTTTTGTTACAACATTTATGAAACATGTTTTGCTGTCACTCACAATTTCCATAAAAAAAAACTGTCAGATATAGTGAGGGTTTAAGAAAAATGTATCAGGATTTAGTAGTTGTAGTTTGTAGAAACTGTAGTTGGATTAAAAGCCTTCAAAACAACCTGGAAGACAACAAGGCTAGTGCTAGAGATTCATAACAAAATATTGGTTAAATGAAGGAGTTTTGCGACAGATAATGCCTTATTTAGAGGAGGCATTTTAGGTGCCCCATTAACTCCTATTGTATAGCTATACACTGATCGTGACTAGGGGTGGGTAACGTTTAGGTTTTATCTGGTGCCAAAATGGTATTTTTGAACCGTGCCGGTGCTTAAACGGTGCTCGAAACGGTGCTCAAAATGGTGCTTAAAGGCACAGTGTGTAATTTCCGGCCAGTAGGGGGCAGTGCATACCTAATTTATCACAAGCATGCAGTATCTGTGTCTTCGAGTAAGAAAGTAAACAACAGAGGTCCAACTAGTGCTATTTTCAAACGCTCAATTCCCTGAGAATGATCTATTTGCAGCAACATGACGAGCACATCAGTCTCTCTTTCATCGCTTGGAACTAGCAAAGAGGTAAAAATGTATTTATGGCAAAACTTTTTAGCATTTCGGGGGGAAATCAATGTTTTAATAGCGGGCGTGTTCCGTGCGCTTTGTCCGTCCGGCAGTGGCGGCTGGCCAATAGAGGAAGCAAGGGCGCCGCCCCACCGCTGACAACTTGCGACATTACCTTGAATAAAAGTGGAAAATAATTTTTATAATAACATAAAAATGTTTTGATAAATATGTATATTTTCTTTCAGATGTGTAAGATAAATATTTAATAGTTTAAGGGTAGTTGAGTTGTGGTTGTGTTGTTGGTTTGATGACGTATTTCTGCCTTGGCTCCCATAGACTCTCGTTATAAGTTGTACATGCGCAGTAGCTCCTCTTCAATACAAAAGATAGGACATCTTGGGGCGCAGGAAAGGTGTGCCCTGAGGGGGCGGGGCTTACATATCGTCCTCCTCCAGCTGTGGGGCTGAAGCGGCTGAAGTCAAACAGCGTCCCGGACGTCTGTCATACAGCGCGGCTGATAAACAGGTAAAACCGCGGGAGTTGGAGACGAACGAAAGTATTGCTGCGTTAAAAATGCGCATTATTCAGTTAAAGTGATGCTTTCGGACTTAAATTAGTGCTAACTGATTAGCGGAAGTATCTGTAGTGCAGACGCTGCTACTTCACAATAAGAGCATATATTCCTATTGTGTAGATTGACGACTTGTATAGTTTGTCTCCTGAGTGTTTACATTTTGGAAAACGGTAAATTTTGACATTTTATTAATAAATCAATATTACATTTGATTTATTTGATACTTAACACAGCTGCTGCTATCCAAATGTTAAGTTTATTCATATGTTTTGGTTATTTCTGCCTTACCTTTCATTTGTTCTTATTTTTAATATGAGATCACACACACCATCTCCTTCCTCACATTTATATCACCCAAATCTGTATTAGCAGCTGTGTGGAAATATTAAAGAGCAAAATAAATATAACAGCCTTTTCTCCACCACATCTTCTTATATTCTGATTGGCTTTAAGTGGAGCTCTGGCAGGTTCTCCGAGTATAAACAGAGTGATCCCAGTCTGAACAAGTACCTCTATAGACAGCTCAGTGTTTCCTCCTTGACAGTAGCAGTCTGAAGCATCAACACTGTTGAAGCCTCTCACTGAAATTATTGTTGTTGTAGGATAGTCCTATTAAGAAGACGCTTTGGGTTGTCCAATACAGCATGATTAAGAAAAGTCATATTTACATCCAGAAAATTTTAGCCAGTTAGTTTGCCTTAGCAACTGGTTAAAAGGTCGATATGTCAATGTACGAATGTATGTAGTCAATGTGTGAATATGATTGTGGAGTTAAAAACAGAATTCTACTAATCTCTATAAAAAAGAGCTGTGGCAATTGGATTTGTCCCTTTACTCTAAAAGTTTTTGGTTTTTAGTCATTTTTAGGAATGTTAATTAGCTGGGATTAATTCACAGCTATCCCTTAGGTAAAAAAAAAATCATCGTTTGACAAACCTAATATCTAGCCATCATCATAGCCCCCCCTGGAGAAAATTCCACTAACCGCCACTGCTATCCGGGTTCTTGTAGGAGGAAAGACGTCATCTAATATGGCTTTCCCCTGAAAAGAGGACCCATGCCTATGTATTTTAAAACTGATTTTTAAAGTCATATTTTACAATATCACCAATATTTTGCAATTAATGTGCTTTACGTAATAATTATTACATAATATTTTAATGGCTATTTTCAAAGATGTACTGCAAAAACTACACACTGTCACTTTAAAGAATGGAAAACATGCAAACTTCGTCCAAAAACCCTCGTAATTTTTTCTTTTTAGTAAGGCTGTGAAACTATAAAAAAATGTGAATTAATCCCCATTCCTAAATATGAAAAAAAAGTTAATTCTAGGAATTAATCAACCCACTTTGGTGCTTTAATTTAGAAAGCCCTAACTTTTAGCTGTTTTTTTTTGTTGAAAAAAGATAGTCATGTTTACCTTTTTCTAGTGATATATTGCATCGCTCTTGGCTGATGGTTATGGCCCAGAATCCACAGTGCTTGACATCTCTGGAATAAATAACAACCAAAACAAGGCATCGAAATGTGCGCTACTTTTCGGTCTGGTTACTACCGTTTATATCAGAATCGGCAACCGATATTGGTACCTATCCCTAAACGCAACTGGAT
Source organism: Apricaphanius iberus (assembly GCA_028564705.1). Classification (NCBI taxonomy): domain Eukaryota; kingdom Metazoa; phylum Chordata; class Actinopteri; order Cyprinodontiformes; family Aphaniidae; genus Apricaphanius; species Apricaphanius iberus. Next base: position 1,574,638 of record JAPXFQ010000683.1, on the reverse strand, counting down.
ATCAACTTCTTTTAAAGGACTCCAAAAGCCACTAAACTTTTCTGGTTGAGTAAATGGATGTAATGCCTGCTACAAATAAGGTTACAAAAATCCTATCTTCCCTAAGTCATCCTACCCAGCTACCATCTTGAAAACAGTCCAAATCTGTGGGTGAGGGATGAGAATGTGTCTTATATGGGATCGTTTCTAATCTGTAAAGCACTTTGAGTTGCAATGTATGTATGAAAAGCACTTTATAAGTAAAGTTTAGTTAACTGATTGATTGATAACCCTGTCTAACCAGGACATAGAACTGGGCATCGTTTAGCAGGAGCTTTTATGGGCATTTAGAAAAACAACAACTTTTTTTTACCGTCTCTCACTTACAGCTCGCCTCCATTCTTACTTTGGACGTTTGACCCCAGGTACTTAAACTCAGACCTTCTCCTCTCCGTCCATCCTCTTTTCACGCATAAACATTTGTTTTTCTACTACTTCCATCTACGCTGCAGAAATACGGTGTCATTTACTATGTGCATCAATTACGCCACAGGACATATGAAGATGTTAATGCATCATTGGGAATTTACATACTTAGACATTCCTAGTGGCTATGAAATTCCTCCAGCCTCGGTCCACCTCCGTCGGCATATCGTCATGATGGATTAATGTGCCAGAAAAAAAAAAAAGATTTACGAACACGGTCTAATACACAAACACATACATGCGCAAGTCTGAGACCACAAAACCCCAAGGCATGATGGTAAATGGATGAATAAAATAAACTCAAAGTTTATCTCGAGGAAAACTCAGCTGGATGATGGATCACACTCGGCAGGGGGCTCGTTTCAAAACTCCTGATTTTAGAACTTCCCGCTTCTGTTCCTAAGCCAAACGAAGCTCTAAAGTCTAGTTGCTAATAAGGAAAGAGACGTGAGGCTTTTCTGCAAAGCAAAAATGTCAGTTTCAGAGTGAAAACATGTGATCTGAGCAAGGTGAGCTGGAGCATGTCAGCAAAACAAAAAAAATGTTTGCCTGCGATTGATTTTCTGCTGCTTCATATTCTGTTCGGCCGCAGCCGATACTTTCAAGGGCCAATTAATGCGACTAAAAAGAAAATCTAACACTGTAAAAAAAGAATAAAAATAAATCAATACTGGGAACGATGTCCAAATGTCAAAACAAATTGAAAAGAGACGCCACATTGTGCATCGATTGTAAAAAGATGATTCAATCTGAAACATATTTATTCATTTATTTCTTTGCTTTTATATATTTGATTCTAAACCCCAATACAACAAACAGTTCATGATGAATTACATGCTGCAGAGAGACTTTACAGCTTAAACTCCACACTGTGGATTTCTGTTTTCGTCTTTGTCCACATTCACTCAAATAGGACTCCTAAATTGTTTCACGGTTCAGTATTTTGAATTTTAATTTTATTTTCGACTGTCCTCGACTGGTTGCTTTTTCTCTCACACTTATTACAGAGCAACACAAATAATGTGCATGAATGTGTGTCCAGGAAGGTGATTTATTTGCAATTAAAGTCTTCATCACTCATTAAATTTCCGTCTATTTTATTACCTCCCAAACATATATTATTTGATTGACTTAACCACTTTTTGTGTTTTCATTTTCAGCCAAAGATTTCTCACAAATGTGAAAAAGAGCTCCAGTAGCCATCTTGATTAGTTCTGCACTTCATACGGTAACAACGATGCGTGCACCAGGACCCATTTCCTGTTAGGCTGAAAGTTGCTTGTTAGATATTGCAGCTCAGAACCGTTTTCCTGTGAATGTTCACCAATATTAAGAAATGATTTAATCAAGCCTGTTTCACTTTCGCTCCTCGTTATTTGGTTTGTTTCAATCTGAGCTCCTTTTGCTTTACTTTAAGACACTCTGATTTCCCTTAAATCAGACTGTTGATAATTCATCTTCCTCCAACATTTGGATAAAAAAACAAAGACAGTCATGAAGGTAACAAAAACCGAACCGTGCATGTATTTCTTCAATAATTCTTTTTCTAGAATTCCTCCCCTCATGGTGGCAGTGTGTTGGAGCAGCTCTGTGACATTAGTTCTAATTTTTTCGGTTTCTAGACTTTTGTTAATCCATTTTTTTGGTTGCCGCATTGATTTTTCTGACAATCGTTCCCTCAGAGGGCTTCGACTCCGAACTTCGTTATTCGACTAAAAATAGAATTTTTTCACAATGAAAGATATTTGAACGAATTTTAGGGATCTCTTAATATTCTAACCTGAATGGGAATTATTTTTGGAAAATGTGTTTGGTTGCAAACATTTTCATTTCAGATTCCGAGCAAACGAGCAAGTAGTAGGCATGAAAACGGACGTACCGCTCCAACATTTTGCGCGTTCTGTGACCCGGATGTTTACGTTACGTTAGGTTGCCTGTGGTCCCATTAAACATGAACTTAAATGTTTAATCAGCTTTCAAAAAGCAATTAAAGAAACCAGTAACATCGCTACACTTTTACATTGATACAGCAAAATTGTGCCGATGTCAATAGTTTACAGCTCTTGGGGAGCTGAGGTCACTCTTCTTCTACGATTTTGGGGCTTCCGCTGCATTGTGGGATAGTATAGCATCCACTGGCTGCTTACTGTGACGGTAGTACACATCCAGGAACTTTATGCCTACAACTCCAATCTATACTTCTACTTATACTGCTACGTAGCAAGCGTATTAGAGGTATTAGGATGCAGTCAGACTTTCGTGTACATACTCTACTAACATTGACTGACACACTGCCCTTTGGTGGACAGAGCATATAGAATTTAAGTTTGATACCAATATCAGTCTTACTGAAGACATTTAATGGTCAAAATATAATTAATAAATATTTAAATATATTAGAATATTAATATTATTAAACAAACGAACTTCAAATATGATTTTTGAGCAAAAGTCCAAAGCCCTATTCCCTCTGATTCTGGATGTTGTGCATCTGGAAGTATTTTTGCCTTACTTTTAATCCTTCAGCCAGTTATAATCTGTAAGCATGGCAACAAGGTAGGGCTGAGCGATATGGTCTCAAATCTCTATTGCAATATAATGTAAAGCATGTGCAAAATAATATGTTTTGCAATATATATTCTTTTTTTAAATTTCGTAATGTGAAAATGACTTCACTTTCCAGATACATTGCAGCAGAACAACACCTTCCAAAAGGCCATTGAAAGAAAATTATGCAAAATGCATTTTGTTTTATTCAAATCTTTTACCAAATAACGCAACACAAAAATTGTCATGGCATGAAGATGAAGATATTATTAATCAAATAAAAGCTTAATGTTGAAAATAAAGTTTTAACTTTGTACTCATTTATGAATTTGATACCACTCAATAAACCTCCACATATTTTAATGAAAAAAGGGCTTCAAATTTAACAGGTGTCTTTTCCGTTAAATAAAAAAAACAAATTTTAAACTTGCAAGATCTAGAGTAAAGACAAACACTGAACATCAGTATTTATTCTCCTTTCGTACCTGAAGTATGTATGCACAGCTTGATATCATCAAAATGCATAATTGCGCTATGGTGGTATAGTCAAAATTTCTACCTATGGCTAGATTTAAATAATTTCTACCTTATACCCTTTCTATAAATATCATGGTCATTTTGTTTCACTGTTTTGTTGTTAATTGCTTTATTAAAGTTCTCCTTCACTGGTGTTTTTATTTTTCTGTGTTCTCTGGTATGAAAGAATGCCGTCTGAGTCAGTTTCTGTCAAAAAAATGATTCCCAGCCTATTTCAGTTTATACCAGTTCAGAGTGGGAGTGGAAGTTTCAGCCACCATTTCTCTTCTGATTGGCTAACTGCAACACTACTCTTACACCATCTCTGTTTACTAAAATCAGTAACATTAGACAAAAATAGTGACGTTATTTAAGCTTAAATGGAGTTTACCACCCAGTTCATGCAGCATTACCAAACAAGACTGGACTCCGACGTGCTTTCGAAGGCATTTCCCAAATTAAATTAAAGTACTTGCATTTTTAAGTACATTTTTTTTAAACTTTGTATTCTGTTAAATCCTGCAGCAGAAATCCATACTCCATTACCCAGTTAGTAAAATAATAATACATCACTGGATAGCATTAGCCTTAGAATATGATGAGTATCCTTTAAAATATTAAGGTTTTTCTTATTTAGTCAATAAAGTCACAAGGTACATTTATTCTGTATTTTTTAAAGGAAAAAAAAAATCACAAAACATTACACAGAAGCTCAAAGCCAATTAGAACATTAGCATCACAATTAGCATCACAAGTTGTCCTAAAATCTACAATAAAAATCATAGTTAAGTTGTTAGGCTTTTCTCACTCCTTCTGTCTAATGTAACAACAGATTTTTCTCTGTTGAAAATCCAATTTATAAAGTGACTCTAGCAGGAAGTTCTCCTTAAGTCTAACCCGAGGCAGTGATGTGGCCGGGATTCGCCTCAGCAGTTTAACAACCTCACCTTAAGTTCAACAAATTCATGCAGCGTTGCCTTTGATCACAAAATTATCACATCACCACACCTTGCAGCACTAAATAAATACAGTATATTTATCTAGTTAAAACTATGAAGTTGTAACCCCACTATCAAAGATGAGTTCATTTGCACATCTTTTCCTTTATGTAAATGGCATATAAACAGTTTTATTTTTTTACATGCAGTTTCGTCAACATGATCTAAGAGTTTGAGTTTAAAATAGGACTTCAGTTGTTTGAAGCTGGAAAAAGTTGGGACAGCTGAAGTATTCAAATAAATTTGGCTGTCAGCTTTAAATCTATTAATAATTGGTTTAAATGAGGGCGAGAAGCTGGAGATCAGTGAGAATTCATTCCAGTAATAAAACACCCAAGAGTGGAATTAGAAAAGGTTTACTAATAACTAATGTTCAAAGCTTCAAACTAATTATTTAGACAAGCGAATGAGGGGGAACAAATCGCAACAAAACCACAGCACTGTTGGTGACTTATTATTTACTCTCACTGGCACCAGTACAGTTTTATTTAAAAATATTACACCGGAATGAAGGCTGCCCCTTTCAGTCGGAAATTAAGCTTCAAACGAGCATTTGGAACATTAAAAACGAAAACCCAGGAGAGAGACGCTCTCCTCGACTGTAATCAATTTGTTTGTGAAGTATTCCAAGGAGCGCAGGCCAGTGACGTCCAAGCAATTTGGTCTTCATTTTCTTTCAGATTGCCTCATTTTCTTTTACCACAGTTACTGATTTCCCATGTTTCCCACAGCGTCTGTAGGAGGGGAAAAAAATGGGATGGGCTGCATTCAGGGGAGGAAATGCAGCTGATTGGAACAACATTGGCATAAATAAAAAGATAAGAAGCTAAATCATGACTCCAAATTGAACACCGGAAAATAATGTAGACACATTATATTCTTATTTAGTGGAATTCTATCAGTGTGTTTGGTTTGAGAGACAAAAGGGAGAAATCTACCCCAATTGAAACAAACATCAAGGCAACTGAACTGACTGCTAAATGGTCACAGTTGGTGCAAAGACATCCATCCATCTTTCTGAGATTAGGTTTTGGGACCAAGGGGGTCAACGAGGGAACCCCAGACATTCTTTTCCCTCCATTCCTATGGCATTCCCAGGCCACACAGAATACAGCCATGTTTACACTATAAATTTTTCCATCAGCACCACATGCTGCATTCAAATACAGTTAGGAAACTAGGTTGTCAAAATATCAAAATAACTCGAAAATAATTTAAGCACATTTATCCCTAAATAATAGGGAAAGTATTATTTTGACATTTCTTAACATTTACACGGCTTTCAAATGGTTACATTGTTTTCTAATCTGGCTATGTCCGCCTGTACTATGTATTTAAAAAATACAAACAAATCTCCAGTTCTATATTTTTAACTTTTGTAAATTATAGAACATAAAATCTAATTAATTTAAGGGATTAAAAGAAAGGAATTCAGAAAAGATGTTTTAAAAAATGCTGATCAAAGTAAAAAAAAACAAAAAAAAAAACAAATCATATGCACATTTGTATTTATTTCTCCAGATTAAAGTGTGCCAAAAATGTAGCAAACCGCGATTTTTATGTACAATTACACCCATAATGTTGGTCAAATTAAAAGATTGCTTTTAACCTAAATCTTTCAAGGTCATGAAAATTTCTGGGTTTAATTAATAAATTTAGATTGTGGCATCAAACAGGAACAACTCAAACTAGAAACGTGCTGTACATATTACTGAGTCAACACAGTATCATCCGTTTCTCTTCTTTAGCAGGACCTTTTAGCTTGTTGCAATTTTCTCTATAGAACAGTTATTGTACTTTTTCTAAGAAAAATTTGGGTGAAAAAGTTTGGATGCAACACTTTTGAAATAAAAACCTGAATCTCACCTGAACATACATTATATGAAAAATAATTGATTTAGGTGTGCAATGAATAATGAATCTATACATGTCATTAGCATCCCTCATGTCAGGGTTAGTAGTCGAGGTTCTCCAGCTTCTTACGGTCCAATTTCTTGTTTGATTCGACGCTAAAACTCCATGCGGGGAAGGAGGAAGTGAAACACACACTCTCCCTAAACATAAAGCTCGTCTGTCCCTGTGTGATGCTCCACATGGCTACAACTGAGGGAAAACTTCATTGATGCTTAAGCAAAACTGCAGATCGATGATGAGTCGCCCCGACAGCGGATCGACGCCTACCAGCTGAGACTCTCTTCCAGTTAAGCACTCACTCATGCAGCTGCGTACGACTTACATCCAACCACATCACTTCGTCCTCAAGCACCTCTGGATTTTTCTACTCCAACGCTGCTATCAATAAGTCATCCTTCAAGTCGCCACAGGATATCAGGTGAAGACTCATTCATGCACACTGAGGTCATGTGTTCCTGCTGTTAAACGTTGCCAAACATGGAAGCAGGTCACCTATAATCGACAACAACTCAAAGTGAGTCTCTAACCACACCACAAGAAGGGATCGTTATAATACCGGAGCCTTTGGCTTTTAAGACAATTCAAACTTTCGAGTTTCAGTATAGCTAATTAGACCAATATAAAATCTTGCAGCTTTAAAGCTGGAGTTCCTCAGACTTCGTGTTAGAAAGTTGCCGTTATAGCCGCAGTAATGCCGCTCACACTAATTGAGGGATCGGATTTGTTCTCTAAGTTGCAAAACAAGGTCTAACTCCTGATTGGGAAACTAGTGGGAAATCCTTCTCAAAAAGAATTTGACATTATATGAACCCAGCACACTGCAAGTGCTTTACATTTCCTGAGACTCAAAGTCTTTTTTCCTCCCCACCCTGTTGCCTCCTGGGACTGCCAGAGCGTGAAGACTGGGTTTTATCTTAGTTTATAAAGAGCAAGCATACAGCTTCCGCCAGCTGGAGATGGATTATACTTTGAATAAGAATAAACAAAAACAATATTTTTTGTTATTCTTAAGTCAAACATTCATTCTTACTTATTTTGGAAGTAAAACTTGTTTCTAGAGGAATCGACTATATACAGCTAAGGTCAGACTGATCAAATCTCTGTGAGGAGTTCATATTTGTATTGCTTCTAAAAGAACAAAGACAAAAAAATATATAAAATGTTATCAGTAGATTTTATTGATGATCTAAATTATTAATGAGAGTACTGAAAAATGATCAGTCAATAATCATTATCCCTCCTGACATTAAGTGGTCAATCATGTGGCCAAACAAGTGGCTACTGTGGCTCAGTGGTAGAGTAGTAGGCTTGCAATCGGTCGTAGGTTCGATTCCAGCTTCCTCTAGTCACATGTCGATGTGCCCCTGGGCAAGCCACTTAATCTACATCGTCCTACCGAGCCATGTTGGCCATCAGTGTATGAATGCGAGTGTGATTGGGTGAATGTGGCTTCAATGTAAAGCGCTTTGAGTGGTCAGTAAGACTAGAAAAGCGCTATATAAGTTCAGTCCATTTACCATTTACCATAGTTGATCACTACATTGGGACACTTTTCCATAGGGAATCCTCCCAGCTCATCTACATTTCATTTTTGTACAGCATATCTATTGGAAAGAAAATACAGCTTGGAAAACTGAAATACAGTAGCTACGGGGGTTCATGCTTGACTGCTATTTGCTGGCGTTTGCAAAGCGGTCCAAAGCAGAAATGGGAAAGTTTGATTTTATTTATTTATTTATGCTCATAAAAGACATACATAAAAATGAAGATGAATTATAATACAGAAAAATGGTCACCCCCCATCTAAAAAAGAAAAATATATAATTTTTTAGAATATCCTAAGTACAAAAGCTAACAAATGAAGCTTAAAACTTATAAATCAAACTATTACTATAAACGGTACATGGATTGTTTTGTATAGCGCTTTACTAAGTCCCTACAGACCCCAAAGCACTTTACACTAGATTCAGTCACTCACACATTCACACACTGATGAAACCTGAATAAAGGTGGCTTGACTCTGTCCATCTATATACAGTCTATGTGTATCTCATGTACGGCGGTAAGATTTGGATCTATTTGAAGATCCGTGTCAGATCCAATCAGTGTGGCTCCTTTGGAGGTTTTCCAGGGACATCCCTATGAGAGGAAACCCTGGAGCAGACCCAGAACTCTGAGATTCATTCATTCTTTCATGGATGGATGGTTGGACATTTGCACCAGTAGACCTTGTATTGACCTTATATCGATATTTAGGTTGCAGGTTAGATTAAATATATTAAGAACAGTTTCTAAATAAAAATGTAAAATTACATACAATATTTTCACTTTAAGAATAGTTTTTGTGAGAATGTCAGACCGGAATCTGTTCGGAGAGAGGAGTCCTGTCAGCTTGATCAATGCAAAGCTCTGTAGTTAAATGCTGATTTTGACACAGATTAAGTTTTAAACATTTACATCTACACATATGATGGACCACAACCATACAGCTATGAGGCTACTGCATGCCCCAGTTAACAAAGAGATACAACGGGAAGAGCAGGGGAAGCATTAAAGCCCAAATTAAACCAATGCTAGGTGATGCTAACGCTGTTAGCCTCGGTGCTACAAGCTAGCTTTACGGGCAGTTTAGTTCAGCTGCATAAATGCACCCAGACATGGAAAATATTGCCCGTATTCTGGGAGTTTTTTTTCTTTGGAAACCTGTGTGCTCTATGTCCTAACAGGCTGGTGTTTGTACAGCAAACACAATAATTTACCATTTTTAAGAAAATGGTCACAATACAAAGCTAATAATCACACTGACTATTGCTAACACAACTGTAGGATCTGATAACCACAAACTGATAAGCCACCCGCCCCTAACATCACAGGTCAAGATTATGAAACCTTGTATTTTAAATATTTGCGGTCATGCATAGTGAAATTTAAAATAACCTCAATAAACATTTCAAATGGAAATTTTTGTACAACATTTTATATGCATATTTAGTCTAAAAACTGCACTTTAACACTGAGATTAATAACCTACTGAAACTTTGTCACTAAAATGAATATATATGTATCAACTGATTCAAATGTGCATTAATAATATAATATTTCAAGAAAGAAATTAAATAAGATTTTGAAAAAATGTATCATGATAAATCTTTGGAAAATGAAAAAACATGGTTTGTTGTGGGATTACTTTGAACACGCTGCATTTACATTAAGTCCCCAAGGAACACGTGTTTTAATCCACAGAAGGTCTATTAAAGTGAAACTTGTCCTGTTTTTTAATGTTGACTTAAATGGCAGGTCAATTTTGCCTGAGTACGCAATGTCTCCTGGAGGCTTTAGTCTTCATCCAGAAGAAACGACGGGAATTTTTATGATGCTTTCCATCAAGGTAATTAACAATGACGAGTACAAAGGTGCGCCATGCCTCCTAATGTGTGGCTGCACAAAGCAAAGTGCTTCATTTCAGGAGGACGCACTGACGAAATACAAATGTAACTACTTGAAATGCAAGAAAAAAAACTGACAAACTTTTACTGTGTTTTGAATTTTCCTGCTGTAGTACAGTTTCCCACAAATGCAAAGTAAGCAGATGGTGCAGCTGCAAAATAACCCACTGCAGACCTCCTCCATGGTAAAAAGATTCCCTGGACAGCTACATAGCTTTGCAGCAGAGAGGGCAGCATAGTCTCCAAGATACAATGGCTTTCTAGGGACTCTTTCAAATTTATCGAGAATGTCAAAGATTACAGTCGGAGGAAGGAGGAGAAACGCAGGCGGAAATAAGAATTACCATGTTTACAATTACTTAGAAAGATGCTCACATATATATTTAGATGTAGTTTTACAACAGGCGAATGCTAACGCTTAAATATTTCAACACTTCTTCCTACTGCTGCTGCTGACAGACCACTATCACATTGTTTTAACATAAAATAAATATATACATGACTGTAGATCAGCTAATAAACAAAAACTCTGAAGCAGAAAGTTTAAACTTAGCGCATCGAAAGCAAAGTGAATCCTGCAGATAAGACCGGATTTATTTCTGTTCTGTTGTCTGAGGATGAAGCAAGTTTGCAGATATTAAGAAATAATCTCTGATTTGAAGACCAGCAGTGAGTTGTGCTTAAATCTGTCCTCTCACTTCAAGAAGCATCCATTGTTCAGTAATCCTTCATGTAAAGTCTCCGTCTTCCACCAGGTTTCTGTGATTCTTGGAGTCCTCATTTTACCTAATTATCTGAAAAACTTTATATGTGTATTCCTGCAAAGGTTCAAGTACTTGTTAGTTTTATATACTACTTTATTTTAAAAAGGCATGTATGCCTTTAAAGTAGGTCTGACTTGTTCTTAGTAGTGTCAGTTTCTTCACACTCTTCACGCTTCCAGTATAAACTTTATAATATTCATTATATAAAGAGACTGGTTTCTTAATTCTGATGCAGGTCAGAATCCAGTCTAAATTAACTAAGTTTATTAAATTTGCTTTACTTTTGTTTTGACAAAAATGGCACCACAAAAAATACATTTTCCAAAGCATTAAATCATCTGTTTAAATCTCAAGCCATGTTTCAGTTGCATGACAGCAGAGACATCAGAAGCAGGAATTAAAAGGTGAAGTTTTACAGCAGCTGGAGTCCCAATTTTGCGTGAGAAGCCCCAGATTGTTTCACTTAACTGTAATGGATTAATGTCCTCCTGGGAACTCCGACTTGTGTCTGAGCTAATGTGGAAGGACATCCAACAGTTTTTTGTAGATTCTTCTCTTAAAGCTGTTTCTTTTGCAAATAAATATTGAGCAGTACGATTTTGAGAGTAAAATGTAGGTTGTGTACAATTATTTTTATGATAGAATTAAACTTATTGAATCCTAAACCGCTCATCTAATGCCATTGTCATTAATATTCTTGGTAGTCCAAGCTCTACCTTAGCTTTTGTGCTAATATATGTAGAGCAACACACTAAAGAAAAAAAAAGAAACACAACATTTCAGTTTTTATTTAGAAACTTCACTTGGTCTTATTTTTACCACTACACTTTTATACATTATAAATGGATCGATACTCATGTTTCATGTGTATTTAGCTAGCGGTAATGTTTTTATGCTAGCTTGCTGAACTTCATTCCAATCTAGATATAAAAAATTACATCAGGATAATAATGTGTGACCCTTGAACCCAGAGGCTGCGCTGGACCTTTTTCTGTCCATCATTTTGCGGGTCCCCCCCTAAAAAAATCTGTTCACAGTCTATTTTATCCGTCAAAGTGTAAATCCTACGGTGGGGGGTGGGGGGCATGCCTATCTTCAGCAATCATCTGACGAGTTAATACCTATTCACTAATATATGTTAAGTATGACCAGAGAGACCTGACCGGAGCAACTACACATAAGGAAATCAAACGCTTGTGTTTATTTTACGAATACCTGATGCGGTTGCTGCACAAAATGGAATGAAAATGCTCCCTTTTTTCTTTCTTTTTGTAATATAATAGTCTAATAGTCGGTTTGTTGCCGGACTTATTAACATTAGGTTTTGGATTTTTGCCTCGGACAAAATAGATTACCCCTGATGGGGATTTAGCTGTTGATCTGCAGGAAGAATCTGCGCTTCTCTCCTGCACTGGAGACTACAGTTACGTTAATCACTTCAGACAAAAAGTTTAAACATGAGAAAACATTTATCCAATAGAGGTGAACAGAAGTTGAAGACTTTCCTGACCAGTAAACTACCGGAGGATAGCCTGCAGTTAAAGCTAAAGCCGGTGCCGCACGACACCTGTCTTTGACACACATCGGGATCCATGGAGCACCATGCGCACTGGGATGGATGGACTGGCGACCTGTCCAGGGTGTACCCCGCCTCTCGCCTGATAACCGCGGAAGATATGCTACAGACTCCAGAATAAATAATGGATGTAATTTATTTACCTCTACTCAGTGCATAGAGTTGGAAATAAAATCTCTGCAGTACTTAAAGCGGTCAGAGGGCGGTGTGAATACTAAACAGCCTTCAGATTTTTCCGCAAATATTCTACAAAAACAGTCAAATGCAGAAGAGATCTGGTCAACTCCTGCTTGAACCTTTCTTGAACCAGTGCAGGTGGTGGGAAACCGAAGGCCAAAATAAAATCAAAGAGGCACTCCATGCATGAAGATGTTGTTGAGCTGAAGAGCTTCTTCAGTGACTGCTGCGTCCTAGAAACACGAAGGAGCATTCCTCCCTGCAGCTGTTGGACCGAAACTGCTCCCAACAAGCAAATGTTTACATCAGTGCTGTAAACTGCACTAATTAATCGATTAACATTTCTGCCGCTGTACTTTACATATTGATTTTATTTCCTCCATTTATATGTGCTAACTTTTGGAAATAATATGATTCCTTGTTTTTTAAATGCACAAGTACACATGCATATTCTGTACATATTTCTAAATATTATTAATTATATAAACATCTTTAAAGTATTCTGCTCTGTTGGACACTATAACCTGGGTATGCCACTTTTTAAATTTTTTATCTTTAATACCTGCACAGTACATATGCACATAGTGCATATTTTTCTTAACTCTTAAATTCTTTTTTTGTTTTTATACTGTTCCACTTACAATTCTTAATTAATGTTTTTACTTACTGACGCTTCGCTGCTGTCACGACCAAATTTTCCCCATAAAGGATTTTTCTATTCTATTCCTTTGTATTCTATAACATACATAATATGCATAGTGGAAACAAAATATCTTAGACAACCTCTAGGGAAAAAAACAAAAAAACATGAGGTAAACTTCTAGTGAATAATTTAGACTCACGTTGTACAGAAAAATCTGTGAATGCTGAACCTTGAAGAGATGGGAGACTGTCGATCTCAAATCAACATTCATGTTGGCGCTAACTTTACCTCGAGTTTAACTTTAATGTCCAGAATACATTTTTATGAACGTAAAAAACTTTCCATGTTTCATTTCAGTTTTTTATTAACTAAATATATATATATATTAAAATGTATAAACTTTTCAAATCTGCTTGAGAAAAGGGACATCTGGAGGGTAAAATATCATTAAAAGCTGTCAAATAAGATAAAACTAAGAACGAAAAAAAAAGAGTTATTTACATAGATTACTGTGACATATCTGCATACACTGAACAGCTGAAAAATGTTGATTTATTTGATCAAAATTAAGCCTGAATGGCAGGTTTTATAACCAGCTTTTAACCTGATGTCTAATTATTTATGTACCCCTTCAACATAGTATAAACAAGCTATTGCTCATTTAAAGTGATGGATTAGTGGCACACCTTTTTCCCCTCTTTTGCTTTGATTGAATGCATCCATCAGGCAACAATTCTCCGCCCTGACAGGCTAAAACCGTGATCTTTCAGCGTGATCAAAACTCTCACCAACCGTTACCTCTCCCGGTCTCCATAAATGACCGGTGAAGCACTGGTAAATCACAGCCTCGGCATAATAACTCCTGGTGCTTCCTTCATAACTTGGCTCAGCTGATGCATTCACATGCAGAGGAGCAGCAGAGCACTCTGACAGGAGCTGGGTTTCTGTTAAACGATATAAATGGATGAGATGTAAAGGAGGAACAGAAAATTATGAAAACGGCTTTTTCTTCTTGTTACTATCATTGTTAACTTTAGTTTCCACACTGATGTCACCAAATTAGTTGCAGAGATTGTGGAGGATGGCCAACGAGACAAGAACACAAGCAATCAAACAACGGTTCTAAGGAAAGCAGAGAAAACAAAGATGAATACTATAATTACCTCCCAAAGTATGTGTTGCAACCATCCATCACAGCTTATCGCCTGTCTTCCGTGGATGATGTAGTTTGTGTGTGTGAGTCTCTCTTGATAATGAGGGACTATCACAAACATTTAAGGTGCGCTTGTTTTGTGCAGTTTGACTAAAATGCCGTCGTTTTTTTAAACATGTTCAGTTGGATCACTGAAAATCACACTCGTATTCAGGTGACACAATAAAAAAAAAATGAATCTCGTGCAAAAGTTCACTTCTCTCAGTAATTCAACCTAAAAGGTGAAACTAATATATGGTATAGACTCATTACAAGCAAAGCGAGGAATTTCAAGCCTGTAATTATGGTAATATTCATGATTATGTCTTAGAGGTTATGAAAACCCCACATTCATAATCTCAGAAAATTTGAATATTACATGAACTCAATAAAACAAGGATTTTAAAAAGAGAAATGTTGGACCTGTGAAGAGTATAATCATGCTATCAGCCTGTAACACTGTTGGGTCATTGTGGAAAAACAGTATGCTTCAATAGCTGCCTTCAGCATCTCCATAGAGCTGCGTTGACTCTTGACTTAATAATGCCCAGTGGACCAACACCAGCAGGTGAAATAGTTCCCCAAATCAACAGAGACTGTGGAGACTTCACTCTGGACTTCAAGCATCTTGGATTGTGTGCTCCTCCATTGTTTCTCCAGAATCTTGGATCTGGATTTGCAAATGCGATGCAGCTTTAGATCACTGAGCAACAGACCTGGGCCCTCATTTATCAAACGTTCGTAGAAACCCTAACCCCTAACATGCGGTGGCCTCTCGTACACACGCTCCTCCACAATCAGCTGTTGATAAATCCCACTTGTGCGTACTCAGGTGGTCGTGCACGTTCCCAGTCATTTGCAGAAACGCCCTGAATTAACCATATTTGGTAGCACCACATCATGCATTGAGTCCTCACTTCAGTGACACAGAGACCGAGGTGACGGGTAGGGCAATAAAAAAGTATTCATGATTAACAGACCTAAAAAAGTGTCAGTTAATAGAAATTCATTTCACCACCGATACTTTCTGTTATCAGTGGTTTCTCTGCTTCATTCCAACCCGCATGCA
This sequence comes from Apricaphanius iberus, assembly GCA_028564705.1. Lineage (NCBI taxonomy): Eukaryota > Metazoa > Chordata > Actinopteri > Cyprinodontiformes > Aphaniidae > Apricaphanius > Apricaphanius iberus. The sequence goes on along the minus strand of JAPXFQ010000683.1, from coordinate 1,559,331 downwards.
GCCGTTATATTTCTGCTGCAGAGCAGACATAAAAAAATGTGGTGAATAATTTAATTTGCTAATATTAACTTTTGTGGAAATCGTTAACGTCTATGAACATATTAAATAATTTTAATAATGAACATTGCTGTTTGATTCTATCAGCATAGGGGGAACTAATAATAAAAGATAACTCCGCCTGGGACAAAGATAACGGCCAGTAAATGCGGACGGGATAGTGGAGATGTTCGTGTTGGAAATGAGGGAAAAAATGGTTCTGTATTAAACTAAGTACAGTAAAACATCTCTCAGTACACAGCTGGAGCAGATCTAATACAAAGAGTGTTCAGATCATCGTGTTTGACTCTTTTGTGGCTGTGCATAATTGGAGACACGGCTTATGCTGCCTTCAGTACGCAAGGAAAAAAGGACAATATGCTTCACTGATGAGCAGGAACATTTAGTGTCACGGTGCAGTTTGAAAACCTTTTAATTAAATGTGTGACAAAATCTCATTAAGCTGAAGCGCTTGGTGTAATAAATAAACAAATAAACGGGAGGGGGGGTCTGCGGCGCAGAGCGCAGATTGCGAGTGACAGGATCGCCATGCATTATCAACTCAACAGTAAATTATGTATTTCTTGGAAAATTTAAAACATTTCCTGAAAGTTTATTGCTAATCCGTGCATAACTTTTACGTTACTCTGTTATAACACAGACAGGCGCCAACATGAGATCCTTGGTGGAGGCGATAAACTGCTGGGAGAAATGTTCTGTCAAAGTAAAACTATTTCAGAGTTGCAGTTCCTCCCTTCTAACAGTAGATGCTGTGCGTACGAACAATCAGAACTGTACTTATATTTAGGAACATTTCTACGCACAAGTACAAATTGATAAATACCACATAATGCGTAGAATTGTTCCTAAGCACGACATACGCACGAATCTTTGCGTAAATACGCTTGATAAATGAGGCCCCAGCAGTGGCTTGACAAGAAGAATACGACATTGGAAGTCCATGTCCAGGATCCGTCTGTGTGGTGGCGGCTCTTGATGCACTCCAGTCTCACTCCACTCCTTGTGAAGGTCCCCAACTCTTCTGAACGACCTTTTCCTGACAATCCCCTCCTGGCTGTGCTCATCCCTGTTGCTTGTGCCTCCGTTTCTTCTACTTAACTCTCTATTCTCACATTTCACTTCTCAATCATTATTTACTTGTTCTCATCCCCTGTATTCTCATCTCTTATGGATGCTGTTTTATTCTATAGATACATTTAACTAATTGTAATAATGAAATGAAGTTGATGCAGGGTTTAATAGCTAGGATCAATTGTAATGCATGTATGATTGGATTGCCTTCTTGTAAAGTCCCTTGAGATGACATGCATTGTGAATCGATGCTCTATAAACTGAATTAGAAAGGCAGTTTTCAAATTATGATAAAATTCCTTTATGTAAAAAGAAGTGATCCAATATATAATTATATTGCCTGGCCCTGAACTGATTACCCTACGACCAAGTTATGTTGCCAAAAAGAGGTCAAAAAGCGACAGCCTGATCTTGATAAAGTCAAGAAATCTCGACAAACAAAGTCACTGACAATGCTCTCAATGAAACGCCAACCTACCAAAATCACTCCAGGAGTGCATTGAGGACTTATCTAAGACATCACTAAAGAATTAAGATTTGATGACAAGGAGACTGAAACAACAAGAGAAGTCCAAGAAACAACAACAATAATGTTTTCCAAATGCATCCTGATTATCCCCAAAAGTGTTAGGACAATATTCTGTGGACAGACGAGACAAAAGCCATTTTGAAAGGACATCTGGTGGAAGGCTGACATTAGGGTTGGGCATCATGACAAAATTCTCGTATCACGTTTTTTTTTTTTTTTTTTTAAACATATCGTTATTACGGTCTTTAACAGTATTTTTTTTTCCATACAAGACCGTTCATATCCACATTATCTCATAAGAATGAACAATATAAAAATGTGCTTTAAATAGATCAATTTTACTGTCATATGGACTGCATTTTGTTTTTTTTTCAGACACAGGTGAATGATATGAAAATAATTTAAAGTATTATGATTCTAGCAGATATTCTTGATGTTCTAAGGCTGAAAGTAGACTTGTTTTTTAATTTCATGTTGACGCAAGCAGCAAATTGCATCTTGTACTGGCTTTGCATGTAGTACTGAAGAATCCCAGTAGGGGACAGACTATAGACTCAGAACCGATTTTGCCGAAAGAGAAGTAAAATAAACATGGCGACCGTAGGAGATTATTAGCTGGTTAATATTCAGATAACAACAGAAAAAAAGATGGCGGAAGTATTGTATATAAAAGATATTTATCGCTATTTTTGATTTCATTCCTACTGGTTTTGCCGCCGCTGACCGTGTGTACCTACAGACTGTCAAATAGCGCTTAACACTCCCCCTACTGGTTACTTGAAATAGCGCTGGTAAAAGATATGCTGTTCGTTCGTTGACCCTTTAAAGCCGATAAACTTCTAAACTACAGACGTGAGTCCTATTTTTGGAATTACATCCTCAGCATTGTGTGCTTCGCTCTGATACCTCCTGCCAGCAGCTGTAATTAGTTAAAAACTTTACTTTTCACATTGTGGTGAAGAGCGTGTAACTTTGAAATCGGTCCCCACTTCTCCACATTAAACGTTCCGGATGTTGTCTGAGCTATTCACAGGTATAGCGGTATATTAAAAATTCATATCACAACGAAAATAAACACTGGTTTTCGGTATGAACTGGTATAACGCCCAGGCCTCGCTGACATCATTTGAGAAGATGATCATCATACTGACGGTCAACATTGTGTTGGTAGTGTGATGGTCTGGTGCTGCTTTGTATCATCTAAACAATGACTGCGTTCAAACAGCCTAGGCAAAGTCAAACCCTTCAATGTGGCTGAATTACAACAATCTGGCAAAGAAAAGTGAGCTTTTTGTATCAGCTCAGGTTACCTTTGATTTTAGAGTCAGTTTCAGCCTGAGGGAATCGAGCATTTAATGGGGTCTGTTGAAGAGTGAAACTACCCAGTGGTTTACCTTCAGCACGGTGGATCCCAGCTCCAGGCCCACAAGGATCGTCCTGTCCACCAGCTCTGCGATCTTTGGGTTGACCACCTTCAGGGAGTCTTGGACGAGGTCTGTGACGTCCACCTGCCAGTCTGGTCCCAGCATGGTGATGACCTGATCCGTGCCCTCCGTGGAAGTGGTGTGGAACTGGGTCAGGACTTTGACCATGGCCCGCTGGTACTGGAGAGCGCAGCCGCGATTCATTCGCCGGTCGTCATCGTCGTCGTCTGCATCGCTATCCCTGGTGCTCCTTAGACAGAAAGAAAACAAAACTTAATATAAACATTGTGAAAATTCTTCTGCTCTTGAAATCCTGGGATTTTGAGGGTTTAAATGAAAATTCTGTCAGAAATATACATCCATAAAAATTGTGGGACAGCTGAAAGGACAAAAACCCTGATTCAAAGCAAACTAACCTATTACTAGCACCGGCTCTTTTGCAACATTAGCTTTCTGTTCTTCAGGGTCTCCAATAAAAGTATAACTTGACATCATAATATGACAAAAAACCTTGGCACCTTTCCGAAACAAATCAATCACGCTCTCAGTTCTTGTGCCAGTGAGGACAAAGTCCGAAAGGCAGCAGAAACAAAAGATGAAAAAAAAAAAACACTAATCACCTCAAAGCAGGGATCTGGATGGATGCCCGTTTTTAATCACTGGAGCCTTGGGCGGCGAGGTCAGGTATGCCTTGAGCATCCCCCACTAAGCGCAATCTGCTCGACATCAAGATGTATGAGTTTCCCAACATCCCTGAACAGGCTGCATAGCCTCCCAGGTCTGCCTTAAAAAGCACTGCTTTAAAAAGACTCCCTTGAAAACAAAACGACCCTAAAGACTCTAAATATGTTGCCTCTTTACACCTTGTCAGTCCATCTATTTAATACTCCAGGGTTTTGCCACTGAAGTCATACTGGTAAACTGTTAAAAGACAAGGAATAATAGCTTCAAAAGAGGCAGACATCCTTACAACTCAAGTAAAGAGCCAAAGTCTTGATAAATAATTTCTGAATAAACTTAGGAAAGCTGGAAAACTACTCATCATGACCACTTTAAAATATTAAAGCACAATATCTCAAATAACTGTTATCCCGTCATTTTTATGATATGTCAGAAAATTAGGTATGTAAAGATGCAGAGAGAATACTTGTCAGTTCAGATCATTTATGCAGTTCCAGATATTTGTTTTACAGGTGGATAGACAATTATCTCAGCTTTGTGTTGATTTAATTAAAGTAACTTATCTGCCTTCTGCCTTTTAATGTTTTAACGCCTGATGGTTCCGTAGATTCGCTTCAATTTTGTACCAGACTAAGAGCATTGTTGCATTTTTTTTGGGGTGATTTTTCTTTTAATGGCACTTTGTTAAAACAAACCAAACGTTTTGAGTTACATCTTAAAGTGCAGGTTGCAGGATAAAAGTTTCTAATGTGCAAATAAAATGTAAAAAAATTACTACTTGACATGTTTATTGAGGTTATTTTAAATATCACCATGCATAACTGAAAATATTTTAATTAAAAATGTTCATAATATTGACCTGTGATGTAAGGCGGAGGGGGGAAGAGTTACTGTGTACTTGCTTCTCAATTTCTAGTTAACAGATCCTGCTGTTGTGCTATTTAGATTTGGATTGAGATAGTTTTTCCTCTGATTGTTCTTAAAAATGGTAAATTATTGTGTTTGCTGTACAAACACCAGCCTGTCAGGAAATGCCCCCATGTTGCCAAAAAAAAAAGGCAGTATCTTCCCTGTCTGTGTGCATTTTAGGCAACTGACACCATGACACTGACTGCTACAGTACTGCAACAGTAAAGCTAGCTTGTAGCACCAAAGCTAACAGCGGTAGCATCGAATAGCATTGGTTTGATTTGGGCTTTAATGTTTCTCCAACTTTCCTCCGCGACCCTCTGTTATCTGGGGCATGCAGTAGGCTCATAGCTGTATGGTTGTGCTCCATTATACACGTAGTTGTGAAAGATTGCTGTCAAAGATTAGAATCAACGTGAAACAGTATGTTTACTTGTAGCACTGAGGCTAGGTGTTAATGTCGCCAGGCATTGGTTGGATTTGAGCTTTAATGCTTCTCCTGTTCTCCCCCTCATCTCTCTGTGTTATCTGCGGCATGCCATAGGCTCATAGCTGTATGGTTCTGGTCCATCATTTGTGTAGTTGTAAATGTTTAAAACTTCATCTGTGTGAAAGTCGGCATTAAAATCCTTAGTTTTCTATTGATTGAGCTGACAGGACTCCCCTACCCCACATCACTTCCGGTCTGGCATCCTCACAAAAATACTCTAAAAGCAAAAATAATGTATATATTAGTATGTTTTTAATTATAAACTCTTCCTAATATAGTTGTATAAATTATGGTTGAAGGGGGGCTCTAACCTGCAACCCGAACTTTAAACTCCTCACCCTCATTATAACACGGTTCACCCTTTGCTGCCTTGCTGTTTCGTGGATTTTTTATTGTAAAATTTTACATGCTGTCTTTACAGCGTACTAATTAGCATTGTGTTCTGCATCTTGAGTATCTTGAGGCAATTGTCAATCTCCTCCGTGTCATGTCTCCTGCGCTTGCCAAATTTTTCATGCCTGGTTAAAAGAATCTTCTCATCCAGAAGGAAAAACAGCACAAATAACTACCCATAACTATGTTCCTCACTCTGGAAAAGGACGCAAGTATATAATGTGTGTTGCGCGGAGTTTTACAGCTTTAAAACATAATATACAGTATATTAATGGAAAAAAATAAAGATGTCGGAGTTATTTATAGAACATAGACCCCACGAGGGTCCGTTGTACAAAGAACCATTGTATGTATATGCCACTGAGACAGGTGAGAAATCAGCCTAGAACTACACAGGAGAAGTTGGTTAATGACCTCGAAGTAGCTGGGACACCAGTCACCAAAAAAAAAAAAGATTGGAAACAGATTATACCACAATGGATTAAAATCCTGCAGAGCTCACAAGGTCACCCTGCTCAAGAAGGCACATGTGCTCGCCCGTCTGAAGTGACGAGAGTGACTGGGAGAAAGTGCTGTAATCAGATGAGACCAAAATTGAGCTCTTTGGCATGAACTCAATCCGCCATGTTTGGCGGAAGAAAATTCTGCCTATGACCCGCCCAAAACATCGTCCCCACCATCAGCATGGAGGTGGAAACATTTTGCTTTGAGGGTGTTTTTCTGTTAATGGCACAGGACAACTTCTATCTTTATTTAAAGTAATTTTTTTCAATGTTCCTTTCAATGTGCTATCTGTCACAGTTCCGAGTTCTGAGACATTTCTTTGACATTGGACGACCGTACAAAATCAGCGAGGGATCAAATTATTATTTCCCCCACTGTATGGTCATCATGCATTTTAGGTTTTTATTTGCTAAATATTTTGAAAACCACAAAACATTTTTTCTTCATTTACAATGATGTGACATCCTGTGTTTGCATTTCATATTTAATCAACATAATTTACATCGAATGTGTAGTTTAAAGGTGGCTAAAAGTAAAAAGATTCAAGGGATGGAAATACAAGACATGCATAGAAGGCAGAAAGATCCTAAATAAAACAGCAGGAGTTGGTCTAAGAGTTTACTAACTTGACTTAGGTCACTGAAAGTTTACCTTCCAGACTATGCACCAGAAAAAAAGGTGATTTTTTTTCCTTCCTCCTCTGGAAAGATATTGTCTGGTCTTGTTAGAATCTCTGATACAAGAACATAAAGCTGCAGCTTCAGTGCACATGGGTTGCTCATTCGATTACACTTCCTTTCCTTTTTTAGAGCATCTTGTTGGATAACGCAGCCAGTGAGCAATTCTGCTGCACCGTGGCAAAGGCCCGGTCCAGGCTGGGAGACCCTGCCCCATCCGAAGGGTTCAGAGTGACTCACTTTAGACAGAGAGAAAACAACTGACAGCATGGGTAAACGGGAGACAGATTGAAAGGAGTAAAACAACAATAACTGTCTTTATTACCGACTGTCATTCTGACGATGAGATACAGGAGTTGGTTTGGGTCAGCAAACAATTCACAAAATTATCCGGCAAATCTTTATATCTATCATATCTTGTTGTTATTTACAATTATCTCTGAAGTCTTGTGGACATCATTGCAGAACTCATAATGATTTGAAATAAACAGGACCAAAGTGAACAAAAACAGCCAAAGTTTGTTTATCATGCAGACATACACTGGGTATGGAAAGTATTCAGACATCTTCAGATTTTTCACTTTTTGTTTCATTGCAGCAATTTGCTAAAATAAAAAAAAACAATTTTATTTCTTGTTAATGTACACTCAGCACCCAATCTTGACTAATAAATACAGAAATGTAGAGATTTTTGCACATTTATTAAAAAAGAAAAACAGTCTTAAGTATTCAGACCCTTTGCAGTTAAAATTATATTCAACTCACATGCTGTCCATTTCTTCTTATCCTCACTGGGATGGTTCTGCTCCTTCACTGGAGTCCAGTTGTGTTTAATTAAACTGATTGGGCTTAATTAGGAAAGGCACACACCTGTCTATATGAGACCTTACAGCTCACAGTGCATGTCAGAGCAAATGAGAATCATGAGGTGGAAGGAACTGTGCAAGGAGCTCAGAGACAGAATTGTGGCATGGCACTGGTTATGTTTAGTAAAGCATTTCTGTAGTACTCAAGGTTCCTAAGAGCAGAGAGGCCTGATGGGGAAAAACAGCCACTGTTCATCGCCTGTCCAATACAATCCCTACAGAGAAACATGGTGGTGGGAGCAACATGCTGTGGGGTTGTTTTTGTAGTTGCAGGGATAGGACGACTGGTTGTAATTGAAGGAAAGATAAATCTGGCCAAGTACAGCAAAATACTGGAAGAAAACCTTTTCCAGGGCGCTAAGGACCTCAGACTGAGCCGAAGCTTCACCTTTCAACAGGACAAAGACCCTAAGCACACAGCTAAAATAACAAGGGAGTGCATTCAGAACAACTGGGTTTACATTAATGAGAAATAAAATGAAGTTTTTTGGATTTTAGCAAATGGCTACAATGAAACAAAGTGAAAAATTGAAAGGGATCTGAATGCTTTCCGTACCTCATGTACATTCTAAAACTTGGTCCACAAGTTATTTTTAATTTGATTTAATTTTTGCAATGGCCAATGGTCAAGAAACGACATGGGAAGTATACTTGTTCCCTCTTTAGAGTTCAGTGAGTTGTGGTTAACTGCTGTGTGTAAACCCCAAATCACGTCAACCTGATGCATTAGCGCCTGCTAGCGCCACTCTGAGGTCGGATGCAGCAGACGACAGGGCCGAAGTCTTTGTTGTGTCGCCTTATCGGCCGATGTTCTCTTTCAGGTGTTTAAGGTGCTAAATCTGTCACAGTAGGAGCTGAAGAACAAAAACTAGCAATTAATCGGTGCGAGTGTTCGCAGCGTTAGCAACGGTTTTGTTGCTAGCTCCATTATGTTGATAACCATTCAGGCAATAAAGATCTTTTTTACAAATTGCAGAGTAAGCCTCCCTGTTTTTGTCTAGAGGCTTCAGCCACTATTTAAAAATCCTCAAATTCTAGCCAAGAACCAGCAAATTTACACTTTCCCATTACAGTATTAGTATTTCATTGCTTCGCTGCACTTCATTATAAATTTGCGTCATGTTGGAGACTGCACATCTGTACTGATTGTACAGGAAGTCACATGGTACAGAAACCAGAGCAAAGTAGAATAAAGCAAACAAAAATATCTTATTTAATTTACTTAAATGCATCTATTCTTAATAGACAAACATTTTAAAAACACATCAATGCTAACAAAATGTAAGACTTAAATACTTTTTCAGGTCCCTGATTTTCCTTGAATCACTTTATGAGCTTTTAACACAAGAACTCGCAGATACTGTGATCTTGTGAATCATGTGTCAACAATCGGCACTGTAAAAGCTTCATGAATATAACAAGCTAAATAATATGTAATGTCTTTTTTGCACGGGAAGGATGTGTAACCTCTTTTGTATTTTGTCCTTTATTTCAACCCTGCGGCAAAACAACCAGGAAGCATTGAGCGGCGTACAAAGGGTATTTGAGATACTTTCTTTTTTTGCAAAGGATTACTGCATGCTCGTTATCCAAAGTGCACGGAACGCTCACGTCTTCCAGACTCCTTTTCTTTTATGCTAGATTTTACGGGTAGTTGTTTGTTTTGGTCCAATTAAATGTTTAGCCTCTGGTGGAAAAGCAGCAATGCTTCCTCTCACAAAATGAAGCTCTTAAGTGCAAACTGACCTACAAGGCTCCCTGTGTGTCTCATACTTAACCTATTTCAAACAACAACGCTAAGATGCATACACGACTTAGCGGTATGTAAAGAATGCAGAAAGCTTTTCAGGATGAATGTGTGTTGCACATCCCAAGACTAAATATTGGTGGACTACAGGAAGTGTTATTTGTTGTTATTCAGCAAAGAAATACAAAAAAATGTCTTATAAAACTTTTTTTAACCTACATGTGAAAATAAATGAGAGGATAGTTTAAAAGTAGGTAACCTGTAGATGTGACAGTCCTAGTTTAGGGATCCTACATTTAATAAAATATTCAATCAATTCCAACAGTCTGAGGCTTTGAAGATTTTATTTCCGTTATTTACGATTATTTTGAGTTTTATAGCTAATGAAAACATGTAGTTTAATACTTGATATAAATCATGCCAATAAGACATCTTAATACAGAAATGTAGGCTTAATAAAATCATTTTAATACCTGCTCAAAGCTTATTTACAAAAAATTACTTTTAATTTGACAAACAAACCTCATTGGAACGCATATTTTTGTTTCTTGAATAAGACTGTATCTTAAACAGTAAAAGCTTAAACAAGTTAATATTTCTTAAACAAATCTGTGGACTTGATTGTTCCGGCAAATTCCCTGTTTTTCCTAGTTTGTTTCCCTTCAGCACACATTTCTACAGTTACCCCAGGTCATTTTCTGTGCATACAACTTCCTCAATGCCTTCATGACAGCAGTAATCATGGACCTTTAGCGAGCCAATTTTTTGGCTGCTATGATTGCCACACAGCTAAGCCACAGGATTTCTTGTCACCACAGGTGAAGATTTTCTCTCCTGCATGCTGTCATTTGATTTTACTGCCAGCATGTACCCTTTACTTTTCTGTGGGTTTCTCTGCCACATAAAGAAACTGCACAAAGAGGCTGCCTGTCACTTTTGATGATGCCACATTCAGACTATGAAGCTGTTGATGCCAACTAGAATGGCCTTCCCACAGGAATCTCCGTGTTTTCAGTGATATTCTGTTGTCGGTGTTGGACATGTCTTTTCATGTAGCGCGCTGTGTTTTGTTTTTCAGTTGCCTGATGCAGCAGGTACCAACTTGTTACTATATTTAAAGGTGATTTGGACAATGTTTTTACACTGAAATTTTATTGGGGAAAATATGCGAGAGGTAAGAGCCGAAATAATGTGAGAGCAGCAGCTCAGGAACAAGTAATTTAACTAGAAGAAGATTATCTTTGTTTTCATGTAAAGTAAATTGACTTACGTTGTTGAATCTGGACAATACAAATAAAATTGCCTAGCCTTGTTTTGAGAACCCAAAACTCAATTCTGTTTTGCTTTGTTTTTTAATGTAATTGCAATGAATGTGCCAGCATTTTTACTTAAAAGATTCTGACTATTATAGGGTCAATCTGTACCAAACCCACTATCAATGTCATCTTTACTTGACACCAATGTAGTGAAAACGTCTGAATTCCATAAACTAAACCAAAAAGAAAAAGGTTAAAGAAATAATTCACTAATTAAGCTTCTCCTTTTCCTGCCTCAATATTACTCACAATTTTTCGTCTTTTGGCCTGATCTGATTCGAATAGTAAACTTATCCCTCCCTCATCCACATATCTTGGTTAACTCAACATCACATATTTCTGTAACGACTCAAGACCTGAGTTGGACTCTCTCTACAGTACTTGGCTGGTTTGAGTCTTACCTAAAGAATAGGAACGTCTTCACCTCTCGGCGCCCCAGTCAGCCAGGAGGAGGCAGTATACAGCCCAGGACTGGTGCATGTTTTTGTGGGAGGAGCTCACACATTAGCTACTCAAGGGAACAAGGTGGGGACATGCTAACTCCACACAGAAAGGGCCTTTCGCCAACACCGCCCAGGGTGTGGGTGCCGATAATATGGAGGAACAGACACACCCTCAGCACCCACAGCATCCCCAGTGGGAATCGAACCCTCCAGCTGTGAGGTGAGCTGCGTTACCAGCTGCGCCACTAGTTAAATGTAATGTTGTGAATGAGTGACAGCTTTGAATTACAAGCCAGCATAATTGTTTGGCTCGGTTTAAAGGTAATCTGTAACGTTGCCATTGGCCACAGACCAATGGGAGAGCTTTCTTGGCCGTAGCTAGGGAAATGCAGTCTGCTCAGTCCATTTGGGGAAAATGGCTTATAACTGTCCAACAGTCAGTACATTCCGAGGAAAATGGCTTCTCACCTACACAGCCTTCAGCATCTGAATATCTGTAGCATTAAACCGTTAAAATCTACCATTCCATCACACCCCAAAGGTGGTCGACTGAAGAGAGATCTGGTGACTCTGGAGACCTCTGAACCATCATTATGGTCAAGAAACCAGAGATGACCCGATCTTTGTAACATGAGGCTTTATCCTTCTGGAAGTAACCACCAGAGAATGGGTACGATGTGGTCAGGTCAGTACAAGATGAGGAAGCATTTAGCTTCTATGGTGATGTAAAGAAAAGGCGATGTAGAGAGCAATTTGGTTGCTTCAAATTAGGACTGAAAACATTTTTGGCTTACAGCAGCTTTTTATCAAATAATCTGACTAATGAGCTGTCTAAATTCTTTCTTGCTGCATACCTTATTTTGTCAGAAGAAGCAACTATTTGTTCACATCTTTGACCGAGTATCGGAGCAGCATCTATAGAATACTGACTTAAAGGACCGGTTGTTATAGTATTGTTTTTTTGTGAAAGAGCAGCTTTTTCATCTCTGGATACTTTGGCTTCCTCCAAAAAGGTCACAAACATGCATTTTATGTTACGTGGTGAGTATAAACTACCATTGGAGTGTTGGCCTGACAGCAGACTGGCTGTTAGTGATTTACAATGCGTCTGTCGCTCAAAGGCTGCAAAATACGTACCAATGCAGACAGTTGTCTGACATTGATGCACCACTGCTTCTAAAACTACCGTTAATGTTGCACATACTTAAAGGAAAACTCACAGGAAGGAGATGCAGCTCATAGTCTCTATGGTCAACAGGTTGCATTTGTGCACACAAAGACTTTACAAATTAAGCGGCACTCATAATCCCTCACTGCCACATCGATTGGCTGATCTTGTTACAGACTTGTATGTGCAGCATTTTGTAGCCATCAGAAACCCTGACACCGCAAAAACAGAATAAATGAGCCTCTCAGAAAGATTATAAACAGCACGAACTCTGTAGACAATGACATGTAGCAGCCGTTGCTTAGAAGGAAGAATATCAAGACTGATGGAAAGTGCGGGTTGTAAATGTTATAGGTTTCTGCTAAAAATTTCAAGGCCAAGACTGGAAAGAAATGCCTCTTCTGTTTTTCCTCTGAAAATATGAGAGTTCTGTTCTGTCCGAGTCAGTTCGCACACAAAGGAATCTCCAGCTTTACTTTAAAGGCAACTCCTCCAGTGATCTCTTTGGAAAATATATTTTTGCAGGGCTAAGCTCCAAGTCTTCATTCTTTAACTTTTAAAGTATTGTGTCACATTGCCTTCCGGACAGCCTTTTTTTGTATCGTTTCTCCTCCACATTGGTGTTCTCTGGGGACGTCTCAACCTTCTTTGCCATGTCCTGCCGTGCAGCCACAAGCACCAAGACTCCAGGGGTCCTGTTTTTATCTCCTGACTTTATCCTAGTCTCAGACAAAAAAACCCCGCTCATTGGACTCTCACTGCCAAAACCACTCTATAATACAGTGCCTCACTAAAGTACTTAAACCCTTTGAACTTTTTCATCCTTTTATTAGAGTGAACAGTTTCAATGTATTTTTGTGGATTTTTTTGTGTTAGAAAACCCAAAGTAGAAAATAAATGTGAAGTGAAAGTAGAGTGCATGTTTTTTTTTTAAAGAAACTACTGTAAAAAATAGTAGAAAAGTGTGAGATGCATTTGTAATCAGCCAGTATTCACTCAATAGAGCTCCGGACGTCACTCTCAGCGCGCAGTCGTCATTTTTGCAGGAATAATGTATTCAAAATAAATGTCGCCGGCAGTCATTTTACTCCTTTGGAGTTTATTTCCCATTTTAAAATGGAAGATATTATTGGATATAACAGGAAATTGGATACTTTTTAAAACTTCAGAAGCTGTCGGAGTGGACCTCTTACCGGACCTGAGACACCCTGACATACATATTCCTTATCAATTTTCCATAGTCCTATTCCGGAGCATCGCTTAAAGCATATAATAGCCTGGAGGGATATAAATGGACACAATCGGGGTTTGTTATCGAGATCCAGATCTGAAGGGAGGGTAATTGGAACAACATGCAGCTAGGTTATGTCGGTGTGCTTTTTATGTATGTAATTATCTGACCATTAATAAGTAATTACTTCCAAAAAATAAAAATAAAAATTACACCCTAGTCTGTTCTTCGCTGTCATCACAAGACATGTAGACAGCAGCATGCAGACATCACAAAGATTGTAATGATTTTGCAAAATTCTACCTGATGATTAGCTAGTTGTTGCTATGTGAGCAACAAGACAAAAAACCCACACCAAAATAACTGTAGGAAGTCTGCTAAGAATCTTAATAAAAGCAAAATCTGTTTAGTTTGTTCCACCTTTTCTGTTACACTTACACGGATAACTTTAAGTGTTCATAAGCTATTATTAGCCCTTTTTAGGAACAAAACAAACCACCACCAAAAACCAAACTTACACAGAGCCTCTTTTTACAACTGTAGGTTTTGTGTGAAAATGTTTTGCAGACTACAACTGGAGAAGGAGAGCGAGGGTCGTAGCCTCCAGGCCAAAGAAACAAGCATTAAACATGTACAAAACCTCTATAAATCTGACCATGTGGAAAGTAGCAGCTATGCCGGGGGTAAAGCAGTCGGTGGAGTGAGAGCCAGCATGGAGGAGAAGCTACACAAGCTCTAGGTGAGTGTTTTACATGCTGTAGCTAGTGCTAGCTCCTGTTAGCCAAATGACATAATATATGCGACTTCTGACTTCTGATATGTAGGCATTTTAATTGCAAATTTTTACAGTTAAATACATCCCAAATCACTTGACAAACACTGTTGAAATGTACATCATTAGTTATCATTCAAATTGAAGTACAGCATATGTGTGATTCACGTCTAAGACAAAGCGGACCAGAAAACAACTTTTATCTCTCCATTGACTTCTATTCATTATTTTTCTGGCCAGCGGACCCACGGGCCCACCGGAAGGGGAGGAGACTTAGGCTCTCCATACTTGACTACCAAACATTGAGTTATAGCTTATTGCGCTGATTTTTTTCTGTCAAACAATTTAGTGTAACACTGCACCACACTCCTTTTTTTTTTTTTTTTAAACTGAAGAGGAATTGTCTGGGATAAGAAAAGATCGACAGAAGTCGGATGATTGATGGATGCTAGTCTTGCCCTCTTCCATAACCACACGCAGACACTCGCGGTAGGTAAGTGTTCAACAATTGCACATAATGGCTGTATGTTGTACGTCCATCGTAACTGTCTAAAGTCTGAGGCCGAGGTCTGACTCTGGGCTGGACAAAATTATCCCCAAATGAGCGGCAAATTGAGGGGGCATGTAAAAAAAAAAAAATACAATCTGTCAGTCATTCATTAACTACATTGAATCTAACTGGGCTCTAGCCATTTGTAAATAGCCTGCTGCATTTCAAAAGTCACAAAATTTGGTTAAATGTTTTGTTTTGTTTATTAGACAGCTATTTTTACATTTTAATTCTTTATTTTTCTAAAAACAGGAGAAGGCTTAAGCCTACTCGTCCACTTATACCAACCATCCCTGCAGAAATGTGTATGTTTTTATAGCTGATGAAAAAAAAAAAAAAAAGCATAACTGGAGCTTCATTTGGGATTTGGCCACATTAGGGCAGAGAACATGTGAGCAGAAAGAGTGAGTGGGAAGTAAAAGGAAAGTAAAGAGCTGGATGCAACATGATGCAAGGCTGTGAAAACTACGATATGACTTCTTCTACCAACATACATCAATTTTTCATTCTTTAAAAAAGACTTGGATGGAGCGAATGAGGATCTATTTCTGAAAATGAAACTTTCACCTAAGTATGTTTTGTGCCCTGAACCCCAGAAACATCACACTTCAGCACTATGTTCCCATTTTAGAGGAATGCTTGCAAATGTGTGTGTTCACTGTGAAGAGGCTGAGGTTGTGCTAAAAGCCTTCAGGAGAAACAAAACTGTCTTTTGTGTGTGTGTGGAGCTCAGCCTCACCTTCTGTCGGGCAGAATGGGAACCCTCCATCCTTTGATGAAGCTCAGAGTGCTGTCGCTGAGCTCCACCACCAGGGGGAGCTTGGGCACCCAGACGGTGAGCTCCAGCGGCGCGCTCAGGTGCTCGTAGCTGAAGACGACCCTGGCGTTCATGGAGCCCCGCGTCTCCTTGCCGTTGACGAACACATAGTCGCAGTTCAAGGAGACCTGGAAGAGAGCACGGTCAGCCGTCAGAGGCCATCTATATGGTAATAGTCACATCGGGCTGCAGCGAGAATCTAGAAGATTTGTGGAGTTATATATGGCATGCCATGGCTGCTGGAGCCCCTGCTGCAAATCACAACAGAACACTTCAAGGGTCCAGCAGAAACAAAACAGGTATTTATTTCACATTTCATTTTTTAGTGAAATGTGAAACAGACTGGAATTGCATCATGAGGTGAACTGATTCCAGTAACCACTATGTTTCATACTTTCTATATTTTTAAATGTTTACTTCTGTTGATTTTGTTTGTGAAGAGGTTACCTACACCAGTGCATTAAATCATTCAAAAGGAGCCCCAACCAAGCAAGGAACGTATAGCTCACTGTACAGTATATGGACATACATTTTATTGTCTAGTTTTACATTACACCCAGTTTTCGTTTAATTTGCTCTAGATAGAGCATAATGGCAACAAATGGCCATTTTAGCAATCAGTTTTGATGGCTCTCCCTGTGATTCAGCAGTCCTCCCTAATGGTTGTGTCTGTCACAACCTGAAAACAAACAAGGCCGTATCCACAGTTTGAAAATGACCGAGGTCGACTCTTGAGGATAACCACCAGGGTTATTGTCGTTAACGAAAACCAACAAAATAATGAAAACTAGAAGTAAAACAAAACATGTTCCCTAACTGAAATAAAAAAATACAGATGAGAATTTGAAACAAAACGAAAACGAACTGAAACTGTAATGAGTGCTCACAAAACTAAGTAAAACGAACTGAATTTATTGAGAAAATGTGCTTAGTTTTTGTTTCATAAAGTGTCTCATAAACTCGAAAAGAATGATTTCTATGTCGCTCCCTGCCTACTGCGCATTTTTTACCAGAAACAGATGCGACCATCTGCGTTGTGCCTTTCAAGGCTAACAAAAGACATCTTTGGATTGCAAGCCGTCAGAAGAAGGGATTGAAACAATGATTAAACACACAACAGTCTGCAGAGAGAACTTCATAACAGGTGAGCTATGGCTAAAAAACAAGCTAGTATTGCAAACTATCTAAAACTAACTGCGACTGCAAACAACACAGACTTGTATAACCCGGTGTTACATCGGCGCTGTGTAGCTGGTGTAGGTCGTACGTGTATCTGCTTTGTTGATGGACAAATAATCCCTCTCTAGCTTCTGGTTGTTTCTAGTTCTTACTGGCTGTACTGCCTTATCCTAACATATCAGTCAAGTGGTCTGTGTTGCTGCGGTCCACCTAGCATCATGTTAGCAAAGGTTGAGAGAAAGCGGCAGAGTCCAATTTGGGATTATTTACTAATAGAGTATGTGCAAAATGATCAAAGGCATCATAGTTACTTGGTTTTTGTTTTGCTATGTCGGCACTCAGTGTTTTTATAGAACCTGCATTAATCGTTTGGCTTTTTAATGCACAGGTGCTGTTATTGTGTTTACAGAACTTTGAACGTTACTCTGCCATTGTTCATCTGGCCCATGTCAATACGTTTTAAAAAAAGCATCATTTTCTGAGATTTTGTTTTACATTTCTTCTTGTTTTTAGTCTTGGCTCAACTTGCTAAACAAAAAGACTAAAACTAAAACTGAAACTAACAAAAACTAAACTCAAACTAAGCATTTTTTAAAAATAAAATTAACTACCTAACAAAATTAATTAAAACTAAAATAGAATTTAAAATCTATATGAATAAAAACAAAAACTAATGAAAATTTTACAACTATTATAACCCTGGTAGCCAACATCTGAAAAGTGAGGGGGACACATTTTTCAGAGGTCATTGAGTGGTTCATCATCCTCTCACATTCAATCACACCGTAGCTTAATAGCCGCTGAACCATTCATATCCCTGTTGCACAATAAGTGTGCTGACATAGTTATCTGCGATGGGTGGATATTTGTTGAGAACTTTCTCTGCCTTTTGTGTGCATGCGCGAGTTGTTGGGTGTCAAGAAAAAATACAAAATGAAGGGCTATAAAGATGGGACAAACACTGCTAACAGAGTTAGCGGGCAAAAATTGCCAATACATAAGCACTTAAACAAGAGACATCGAGAGTTTTAGAGAGAAACTTCAAATCTTTATTGATGGCAAAATCAAAGTTATTCAAAGCTAATAAGAGATCTGTGAAAAAAACGGTTCAGTTCGCAGCTTTCCTGTTGGGAAGACATTTATTCCTATTTAATAGAAGGCCCTGGTTCCTTCAATCATAAAAAAGTTTAAGTTTCAAAAGTCTGGAGGCCTACGATTATCTAGTTTCCAGGAGGGTTGGGCTGGTCTCTGTGAAACAGAAAGCTGTGGTTGTGCTAAAAGCAGAGGCCAGACCTGGCCAATTCACAGTTTGATTCACATCGTCTCTTGGTGATTGCCAAAGAGAACGGTGAAATTCTCACTATGACTGCAAAGTCCTCATTGATCAATGCCCTTCTTTATTTGTGGAAATGTAGTTACTATTGTACATGCATTTACAGGAGTGTGGTGTTTGGGATACCTGATTAGAACACGAAAACAATATAATGCAAAAAAATCGAAAAATATGCAAACCTGAAGGTTTTACGAAAACATATTCTCTGAAAGACAAATTCATAGTCACACAGCCTTATCATGAACAAAATGAGCCTCACATACTGACAGTTGCTCCAGAAATCCAGGCTTTCATCAGAGCGTCTGGGTTTAATCTCCTGATTTCCCTCAATCTCTCATGTTTTTGGTGTTCTTTTTCAGAGGATATTTGATCTTTATCAGTCGACCATTGAGGCAGGATTGACCCACCTGCTTCGCTCACTCCTCCTCTAACCATGCAAAACAATAGAATTAAAGGAAAAATATGCTGTTTCTTGCCACCCAATCCTATGATGCAATGCGAGGAAACATAAATACTGACGTCACAAAAGATGATCCTATCTTAATAGTGGTTATTGATTATCCTTATTACTATCAGTAAAATTAATTGTTACAAGGTGCCACCTTCTCAGCCGAAACCAATAACTTAGCTCAAAAGTCAGTCTTAATTGAATGTTGGAGTCAATCTAGAGAGATTTAATAGTTGCAGGTAGTTGCTGAGACCAGTGTTTAAACCCAAACCTTATTCCTTTAAGAATAAGGTTTGGGTTTACACACTGGTCTCAGCAAATTACAAAAAAAACCCACAATGATAACTGATCACCTCTTCAGAATATAATAGAATATTTTTAATTTGTATAGAATACTTTGTACTTTTATTTTAGAATAGTTTTACAGGTTATCACTGACATCAATCAAATTACTGCAACAAACACTATAATCTAATCTGCTAGATTTACTATCTACAAAATATCTGGTATGAAGGGAGATGGCTAAAGGTTCTAAAAAATAATAAAAGAAGGCTAGGATGGCTGATCCTGGTGGGCTACGTATTAATGTATAGACAAAACATATTTATACATACTTATGAGTGGGAATGAGAGTAATTTGGAAAACGCTGTCTTGATTCCTGCCTGGTTTCTCCCAACAATGGATCTCTTTTTCCCAGTAAATTTCTCTTTGCATGTGAAGACCCTGCATAATCCCCCCTGCTGCTGGCCTTTGCGCTTATGTCTCCTCCCTGACTCTGGTCTTTACTATTGTCATTGACATTAAAGATAAATACGAATATAGAAGGCACAGTTTTAAAATATAATTAGGGGAAGGACCAATTATATTACTATGGAAATTAACCTTGAACTCTCTCTTTGCCATAGATATTTAATCTCAGCCACTCATTTTTCCATTTGTGCAGACCCTCCCTGGCTTGTTTTATTTATTGTGGCAATGAAGATTTCCTTCATATATGTGGAAAGCAGGGAAGTTCTAACATAAATGAAACAGAATTGGATATATTCCTTCCATGAACTAACTAGCAAGGGACGTAACATTGGTAACATTAGTCTCTTTAACCATCTTATCATGGTATATTGGCTTGTATTAATTAGGCTTCAATTAGCTCATATTACTTTCAAGCAACACATAATCTTAATACAATGGCTGCCAGTTTCAAGCCTTTCTTAAGTGAAACCACACAAAGCCCCACTCATGGAAATCAATCAGAAACAAACAAGAAACAAGCAACACACTGCTTCTGCTTATACAAAAAAAAGAAAAATTAGTTACTTAACTTAACATTATTTTGTTTGTTTTGTTGTGTTTGGTTGTTTGTTTGTTTGTTACATAATCAATTTCAGTGGAAAACACATAAACATCTGTATGCTAAAACTGCTCCACCCAGGAATTAAGAAATGGGAACGTTCCTACTTTCTATGAGTTCTTCAGTCTACGATCAGACGACGAGGCAGTTGAAGAAAACGCTGTGTAAAATCCAGGGACAGATTAAGCCTAATTAGGCCACTTTGGAGTGTGCAAAAAGAGGGGACAGAGCTAGGACTGCAGGTGGCCAATGCGTTCCTCTTGGACAGTTTTCTGCTGAAGTGGACGGTGCCCAGAAAAACCAACACCCAGGGCAGTTTCAGAGTGATTACTTTGGACCAGCCAGTAGAATCAAAGAACGAGAAGGGAACTGGATCGCTAGAAGACATTGACTCTTCCTCTGATGCTGTGTAAAGGCAACGCTGGAACCGTGAAAGTGGTAGGGTGAATAGGGTTTTTATCAAATCAGTGACACCATGACTGGCCATCACTGACCAACTGACCAATCGGAAGCTGTTTGGGTGAGAAAATGGCCACTGATCCGCATACGAGGGAGTCCATTCAGTATATGACAAACCTTAACAGAATAATATAGGCTTTAGCGACCCACTGATGCATGTGTACATTTAAGGTATGATTAAAGGCAAAGGCAAAGAAAAATATTAGCAAACTAAATGGCAGATTAGCAAACTAAATGGCTGTAACAGCAGAATAAAAACAGAACCTTGTCAGGAAGAGTGGATGACATTTCCCATTCTTTTAATTATTTCTTAATTAAATACTCAGGAGAAATTTACCAAGGTCTAGACCTTGGCATTCTCAATGGTAGATACGGCCTTGAACATAAACATTAAAATACCTAAATTAAAATGCTTTTATTAGTCATGTTGTAAATCGTGACCACCAAAGTAAAATACATTAGTGAAATATATCACTTTTGGCACAATTAATCTATAGGAGTCTCATTTGTTGTGTGATATTCTGATTTTCTAAAATATACCTGAAACAACATCAGGATTTATGCATCATAAAGTCAACTCTTTGCATTACCTCTGTCCATTAAAACAAAACCAAACCCCTTTTCTACCCATGGTTCTGCATTTTTCTGAAGTTTCATACCCCTGCCACCAGAGGAATTTACCAACCTGTAGAGATTAACTGGAAGGAATCAGTGGAAATCAGCTGTTGTGTTGGGCTGCAGCGACAACCCAGAGGCTTTCCAGGCTCGCCAAAACAAAGCAAGAAGAACTGCTGCAAACAAAAATGATTACAGGCTGCGGACCCCTCTCTAATCTCATTTGCATCCTTTATACATTCAAATTAGTAACCCCAGTGTTTGTTAGGCTTGTACGGAGCAGATCAGGCGTTTACATTAAGTCCCCGGCACCAGCGGCATGTCATCGTAATCGTCTATGAACAATTACGCGTAATATGCCGAGAGTGGCTCTTAGGCAAACATGTCACTCTTCTGACATTTAAAACGAACTTTGCTCAGACCTTGCTCATAAATAAACATATTCACACATTTCACCTTTCACGACACTTTCCTGAAATGGCATATCATTTGTGGCACAGAGAGCATGAATTCAATATATCGACTTTTCTAAATTTAACTCAAAACCATTTTTCAGATTTTCCATCAAATCGAAAACCCTCCACAGCTTCATTTGAATTATAATAAATCCCCCCCCCACCCCCAAACAGTAAATTATTAACTGCAGTGGAACTGGAGGGCTTTGCTTTTGGGCTAACGCTAAAGATTTATCAGATGTTGGGAGGTGGCTGGCATTGTAATCAGAGGATCTAATCTGAGGCGAATGGAGGTCGGTCTGGCCGCTCCTCTCAGGGCTGGGGATTCATCATAACAGGGAAGAGGTCTGGGTAATATAATTTCCCTCATGCAGACAGCAGGAGCAGGAGTGGAAGGCCTTGTAAAGATGACAGGGTCCCTCTCTGTGTTTCAGCTAATGCAGTTTTCACTGAATTTAAAGACCATCTTCAATATTTAATTTGTTATTTTGCTAACACATAATTACAGCAGACTTTAATATCCATTAACCAACCAATCCGATTGTTTCATAATTAATTAATCTACAGATGAGTTCATAAAGGGGAAATAATATGCCTCTTTTTAAACAAATTATAAGAGGTCTGTTGACTGTACAAAACATGTTAATGAAGTTCTTAGCACAAAACTACTCGCATAAATGAATCTCAGCAGCTCATTTCTCTACGATTACAGTCCCATTCAGAAACAGCTGTTTAGTAGGTGTTGTCAACTTTACGCAAACTAGCGGTTGCAGACCACACCCAGCCATCTTGTTACTAGGTTACCGGTTTGCCACACATCAGAATGGCAAGAATTTAGAATTGGTGGGCGGGGTTTGATGGCTGTTGGGCTATGATATGCAAATTCTACTTACTGTGACATCACAGTAAGGCACTTCTTCCAAACGGCATGTGGAAGCACAATGTCTCTGAGGGCCAAAAGTTGGTTAATATAGAAAGTACTCTTACATGAGTTCCTTTTGTTCTGCGTCTCAGTTGTGTCTTCTTAAATCTCCTAGACGGTCATTGCAGCTCCTACTGAGCCAGGTTCTGGTTCGCCTGGAGGTTTCTTCCTGTTAAAGGGGAGTTTTTCCTCTCCACTGTCACCAGCTAGGTATAAGAGATTGCTGACAAGATTACCAGGGTTTGAGTCTGCATGAACGGGGCACAACCTCATATTGAGTGACTGACTCGATGCAATCTGCTGCATCCTTAAATAGAAAAGTGTTGAACTGATGTGAAAGTTTGTATAGTTACATTAAAATGACTTTTCTTGTAAAGTGCCTTGAGAAGACGTCTGTTGTGAATTGGCGATATCTAAATAAACTAAATTGAAAAGATACAGATGTGGAATGTAGCCATGACAGGGCATTTTACTCGTTAAAAGGGATGTTCGATAATGACTATATCACCAATATCAGATGTACACATGTAGTCCAACTCTTAATATCAAATATCAACCAATACTAATAAATGCTGGGTCCCCTTTCGTAAAATGTCCAGAGACACTTGAAATTCATTTCAAATCAAAGGGGATCAAATCCACTCACAAGTTTGTTATTCTGCAAGCGATGAACTGTTTTGATGTCATCAAGTATTCTTCAAGAGGCACATTCAAGTTTGGCTCAGAGATACAAAAAGAGAAAACACAAGAGTTTGATAGATACAGAATAATATTCGCAATTTTTAAAAGTTGTGTCATTAAAAAAGTAAAAACTGAACCCTATAATTTCTGTATACTAATAATATCAGACATCCTCAGTTTTTAGACATGTCAATGCTGGGTTATTTTTTGTTTTTCATATTAAAGGATCAACCAACTGGAAACCAATGGTGTTAAGTTAATAACAAGCTGAAGCAATCAGACATTAAGTCATGCCATCCATTTCTTTTTCCAGTCTCAAGTATCCAGCATGCCAAAGTGAGTGATACATCTTTATAGTGTATATTTGGTATTGTTATTACCCCACATAGTATTTTAACAGTAATGATTAAAATTGTTTATGACCAGATTTTTTTTACCCTGAAAGGGTAAAACAACAAAAGCAAAAAAACAAAACATGTCTAGTGCGATCTCTGGTTTTGAGCCTCATTTCGAAAACAATATCTCTGGGAGAGCCAGTGTTCTGACGATCTAGCATACTTTGTCAGAATAGCATACCGTAAGTGGAGTTATCTAACCAATTTTAACACCCCCACAAGTTTTATGTTCTAACCCAGGGTCACAGAAGGACAAATATATAAATACTTTCTTTTAAATGCCTAAACCTAAAATATACTGTTTAAAATGTAAGTTGATTTGAACTAATTTTAAACACTAAACGGAAAAGTAAGTATTTTTACTGCTGCGCATGCGCACTAACCGAAAGTATGTCTTTCTGATGGGTATGCTGTTTTCTCAGAACACCGGCCCAAGGCACAAGCAAACTAAGCAGTTGCTTAGGGCCCTTTCATAAAAGCTTAAATTGAAAAGAGACTACAGATGTTAAAATTTATGAAAATGTGAATATTACTCCATTTGATTGTTTCAGTTTAGATTATTTAAAAATGTTAAATTGTTTAAATATTTGTGTAGTAACTAACTAATACTACAAAATCTATTTGTGGACTGAAATCCAGGTTAGAGTCAAAGACGCCACCCAGATTTCTCATACATAGAAGATTTGAAACTCTGCAGTTTTGGTAAAATTATCTCTCTCGTCTTTGGGACCCATAACTAAAATCTCAGTTTTGTCCTGGTTGAGCTTCAAGAAGTTCTGTGCCATCTATGTTTTGATATCTAAATGTTAAAATTTAGCCGTGGATCTCTGCAGCTCCTCCAGAGTCTGTCTTTTTCGGTGGACAGTCATGTCTCAGTTGACTCTATTTACCAATTAGGTGAGTCTTGTTTAGGGGATACCTCCTACTTTGGGGGCTTCTCTTTGTATTTTTTTAAAATACATAATTTTAATACAACCTTTACCCAAACGTCTAAAGCAAATGTGTAAATAGCAGTACTTACCTGTGAAAAAAAACTACTTATTCCTCTCATTATGTTTGGAATTTAAAGGCACTTGTAATAAAAACTATTGGAAACACTGATATATGTAATCGGAGCACAAAGAAAAACAGAAAACTCAACACAACGACCCAGAGCCAGCTATGATTAATCACAGCAGAGCCTGGTGACAGCATGAGCCTGGTGTGTCCCCACCGACTAGCCCAGAAACAGCCTCACAAATACATTCCCGAAGAGCTTCAGCAGCCCATCAGCTCCAGCAGCTACTGCCGCTGATAAACTTGGCTGCCTAATTGCAAGTCAAAAGCTGTTAGTGACTCTGGGTATCAGCGGTCCTGCGGGGGCTCGCTGAGGAGGCCTTCACACTCTGAGCCACCACATGCCGTCACACCGCCGCTAATGCTCTGTGGCATCCTCCGCCGGGCCAGCAGATTGCTTGGGTGGAGACGTATCGTCGGTATGCTGCCTCAGATCCGTAACGGGTTCTCAGGGCGGCGAACGAAGGACCCGTGGGGTTAATGTGAAGGTGAAAACACCGAAGGGCATTTCACACATTTATTCAGTGACATTAACTGAACTAATTTCCCAACTAAAGGCAGCAGCTTCTGTACTTTAATTGATTTTACCCTAATGGGAGTGGTCATGCAGCTTTGATAATAATGCTCTGCAATTTAGTTCACCCATATTCTGCAGAAACAGCAGTTTGAGACGGCTAAAACATCGTTATGCTGCCATTAAAGGGATTGTTAGGATTGTTTAAAGTGTGGTTCAGTAATGGTTTTCTTACTTTAGTAGAAAGATGTCATATCCCTGTGAATGTGTGGAAAAGCCCATACATTCTCAGAATTAGAGGACTAGCAGCTATTCAGGCAGTCTCACTTTAGCAATCTAAAGTCAAACTCAAAACGTTGATACATACACAGGTCATATAAAAAGTATTCATCCCCTTGGATTTTTGCCTTTTTCATTGCTTTACAATTCAATTACGATTGAGAAAATTTGGATTTTTTGAGGAACAAAATGTACAAAAAACTCAATTACAATTAAATAAATGTATTTAACATAAAATAAGTGCATACATATTAACTTCTTTTGAAGTGACTGACCTGATTCAACAGAGGTCCAGTGAATTGGAGCTAACAGTCTCACAATGTGTGCAATTGGAGATGACCTGAGAAGAGAGGGTGTCTCCTGTGACTGTTGCATAAAGACACCTCTCTGGACAGTACACTGATTCACTGGTTAATCATTATTCCTGGCTACCATTAAAGCATCAGGACACAATAATTCTCCAAGGAAATCAGAATAAAAGGTTCTTGGAAATATGAGTCAGGAGATGGATACAAAACAATCTCTAAGGCACTGAACATCCAGAAAGGAGAGACAATAGACTGGTTCTTTTGGTTCTTCAACAGTCAAAGCTTTATGAGAGAGTATCAATGGGGAAGCCATGGTCGAGGAAAACTCAGATCAAAGCTATACTGGAGTTTTCCAAAATTTACATAGCAGAATCCAAGGGGAAGTGGAATAAAGTCCTTCGGTCTGATGAGACCACAAATTGAGCTTTTTGGCAGTCAAGACAAATTGCTTTGTTTGCTGGATACCAAACCCTGTAAATCACCACAAACACACTATACCCAGTCTTTCCACCCAATTCTTGAGTCCAGTCCGAAGTAAAGACATAAAAGTCAAGAGTCCATGCTAAAGCAGAGACGTACAAAGTCCTAAGTCAAGACAGCCCCACACTTTTAAATATGAGTTAAACAACCACAGGTTGGGTATCTAGCTACATCAACTTGAGCATTTTTTGGGAGAAAAACAACTTTTCAGAGTATTTTAAACTGCAGCACACTTTGTTTTACTATGTGATATCGCTACTTTTGAGCAAAATTTCTGGATCCTCTACCTACTCTGAGTAAATTCACTCAAATAAAACAAACATGTTTTAATCAAAATTGGACTGGAAAGACACAAATCTTCAGCTTATGATCAAATCAGACCTCTTGTTTGTACATAAGCTTGTTCTAATGTTATTTTCTGGCTGAAAAGCCAATATCGAGATCAATTAAATATACAGTAAACACTATACATTGTCATTGTAACAATGTTCTAAGAAAGATACATGTCCTATTGTTTAGTATTACTTGAATACATTTTATATTGGATTTTTTTTTATTTTTAAAGCTTCAAATTTAGTTATTAATCATATTTATGTTTTAATTATTTCCCCTTACACTTTAAAATACCATAATTCCCACATAACTTGGAATAATTAGAAAAAAATCAGTGTAATGATTGGTTACTCTAAACTTAAGTAGCTTTTTTACATTTTTTTAACTTTTGAGTAAATTCTTGGTTGGCTACTTTTTACTTTTTCTTTAGTGATACTCTTACATGAATACAGTTTTGGATACTCTATTCATCTCTGGTTACAACATAAAAACATGGAGGAATATTTTTAAACTCTTTGGAATCGGGCGCAGCCAGAGAGGCAATTCTGCAGCCGATTTTGTGATTCAAGAATGGAGCAAGCATCTGAGCCCAGGGACTGTGGACCATATTTTGTTTTTGTTCAGCAATATCCGGCTCATAAAGATTTTCTGTGAAAGAAGATGGCTTACTCGCACACAAACAGCAGGATCACGACACTGGCTCATCAGCAGCTTCTTTTGGAGTACGAAACAAACAAAAATGTAACACCCCAGAGTAAGCTTTCCCATGGAGGCGTAAAAGTGTGATCTCTCGATAATTGGAACACACTCAGGGCTAAGCTTCAACTTTAAATACAAGTATTTGGAAGGGGATCTGGGGGAAACACAAACTCCACATGGAAAGACCCCCACAGACCTTGCTATGAGGAAACCATTAGGTTATTCTTCCTTTAGGCGCAGCCTAAACATTTCCATAAAATGACCAATAATCAACTATCAAATCCTGAATGTTTCTAGGATAAAATGCTGCTTTAAAAAAACCTTCAAACAGTTCAACACCACCAAGAAATGAACCTGTCCTTTGCGTTTGTGTTCATTATCCTCCATCTGATAGGCCTAGTTAAAAGAAAAAAAGATGTCCTTGTTGTAAATGAAAACCTGAGCCGTCTTGTTTGGCACTCACTCGCGCTGCCGTGGAACAGCAAAATCCTCACAGGTTTTGATTTAAAATTAAATGTTGAACTAAATTAATTGCTCTGACATTTTAACAAATGGCGTCGTCATTTAGGGATAATGCACGTGTTACGGCGCAGAAATAAATCTGACATACGGTTAGCACTGCTGGGACGTGTCTTGTAGTTGTTTTGAAGGGTTTTTTTTCTCCACTTGATGAATATTATGTGTTTTCTTGAGAAGCGGCGCAGTCAGTGAGTTCTTTTAGCTCAGTTAGCTAAACGAAGCAGCCCCCGTTAGCCTGTTGATGGTTTTATTGATGATGATAAAGATTATTCATTGTTATGGTGAGTTTGGAGCTCAAATCTTTGTTGTAGAGAGGTAACAATCATCACCTTTTCTAAGCTCTGCAGGTATTTTACCATCAACACACATTCGTTTTATATTCTACAGTTCATATAAAAGGTCTGAGCTGCTATTAAGAACATGTTCTCATGAACATGGCCTCAATTTGAGCTCTTGCGCTTCTGTCCATGTTAAATTCATGGTACTACCAAAGGTAAAATTGTCACTCTAACATGGAGGAGAAGAACATACAGGGTACAGTATGCATGCAGGATGACCGCAGGCGTGTGATGTGATGTGCAGGCATGGGGCCTTATCTCTGGCTTCAGATGGGGTTACGTGAGTCACATCCCTACAGGAGACAATGATCAGTGGGGGGAGGGAATGGTCGGAGTTGTCCACTACGGCCAGCAAATCTCCCCCCCATCCCCTCCGTAATGCCGTCACGCTTTTTTCTCTGCTTGTTCCACCTTGTAGAGCAGCAGCAGCAGCGCATCAACACACACACACACACAGACACACAACTGGCTTATCTGCTACAGGCTCTACATGCACACTGCAGCTTAGTTATTTCCAGAGAAGAAAGAACTAAATAAATAAAAGCGACGGTAAAGAGAAATGACAGCCTATCACCTATTTTTACTCTCAGAGTTGGGAGGAATAATACAACAGCCAGTGGGCTGGCAAACATCCAAATGAGGGCAGGAGGTTTGAAATAAGGTTAAACTCAAATATGGAAACCAAGTTTTTGTTAAAGTGTTTGAGTTATCGACCTTTGCAGTGGATGCATGCTGCACCTCCCCTCAAAAAACGCAATTCTGAACTGAAATCTGATCAGAAAAGATTGGTTGACTTGGAGCAAAAGCAGAAAACAATGCACTCCAGTACTTACCAGGTACCTACACTATGCCTATGTGCTTCCTATAAGATACTGCCTCATTGAGTACCTCCAAGGTATTTACAAAGTACTTTCTGGAAACCTCATAGGTGCCTATAGAGCAGGTAGGGTACCTACGGGGTAATTAAAGGATGCCTTCAGGCTCCTATAGAGAACTTGCAGGGTACCTATGGTGACCAACAGAAGTCCCTTAAGGATTCTTTAATGGATCTGTAATGCAGTGATTCCAACTTATTTGGACTTGTGTACTCCCAGAGCCATTTTCTCATACCACAAGTACTCCCTAAGACATGCGTGTTGATGATTCTCCAGAAGTAGAACGTATTACTCATCAGTAAATGAAAATTACTTTATTAAGTCACAGTATTCCTATTTTGTGTTCAATTATTTAATCACACTTTTTATATGCAGTTCTCTGTCCAGCTGTTTTGTATTTAATATTATTTAATAGGAATAAAAAATGAATACTATTGAAAATGTATTAAAATGCAATCGTATTTAAAAACTGACGGGTAACAAGAGATTATGACCAGATTCTTTTGACACTGTCTGTCAAAATTACAGACAAAATTCATGTCTAGCGTGACTTATGCTTTGGATACATATTGACTTTGTAAAGGGCAGTTGTTGAACGTAGATGGTACCTACAGGTAATTAAAAGGGTACCTGTCAGAGTACCTGGATGATACTTTCAGGATATGAACATACATTTAGGGTACTTACAGGATACCTACTGTGTAACTGTAGGATAATCAGGGTACCTAGCAGATGCCTACAGGTTAATTTAACGAGCTTGCAGAGATCTATGGGGTAATTAAAGGTTGAATATGAAACATGAGCACCAAAGTGACATCTAGTGTGTCGAGGTTGTAGTTGCAACAACAAAACTTAAATTTTTAAGCCGTGCAGATGCCAGATTCGTAGCCGTGACCAGCCACTATCATGTCCAGCGACAAATCTTACAGGGTAAGGACTATTTTGTACTACTACGTTCATTTTATATCAAAATATTTTAAAACAAAATAAAAATAACAGTTTTGGTAACTGTCCTGTAGGCATCTTATTTTGGAGGCTGAGAGGGTGTGTCCTTCACTCTCCCCTTGGTGATGTTCTCTATAAAAGTGTCATCATTTATACCTTAGAATTTACATAAGTATCCGACAGATTTCACAGCGTGCATATTTGACTGAGGTGTATAGTTGGAGACCTATGTCATTACAGAAAGATAGCTAGAACAGTCTTTATAATAGCCACTCACCGCAGTGGTTAAAGTAAGCCTGCTATACTGGAGAGAACAGGAGGATTTTACTCGGTGTGGAGGTTGATGGGTAATGATCAGTGCTCTCATATCTACGATCAACGTCATATATTGAAACTTCGCCATTTCCGTGTGTGTTTTGATTATGTGAAAGTTTTTCACTTTTGTCCATCTGTTGCAGACTTCACCTAAATTGACTCTGGTTTTAGATCTTGTAAGGTCGCTCCTCTTCTGAGATGGATCATGAAATCTACGGGGTATGCGTCGTTGCTCTGGGCGGTTGTATATAAAAGTATTTGGCAACCCGCAATGGCTATTATTGGCTGGAATACGTAAATATAAACGCAGTGTTTTGGTCGTCAAAAGAAATCTTTTGTTAAGTGTTTATTTAAAATGTAACTTTCAAAGGAAATGGCGTACTTTCATTCTGCACACTTCTAAATGCCCCGTGGAGGTATTACTTTTATAAATATGTAGCTTTTAAGAAAAATGTTTCATATTCAATCTTTAAAAAGTTCCCATGAGAGTTACCTGTGTGATACTTTCAGGGCACTAAGAGAGTGCCTACAGGCTAGCTACAGGGTACTTACAGGGCAACAAGTGACATTACAATACAACCCAGACCCCACAAGTACCCTGCTGGATAGCTCCCCACGGTACCCTTAAAGCACCCAGCTGTTTTCCTGTGATGTTTCCAAGCTTCTTCAGCTTCACCAGACCCCTCTTTCACCATTCTGAGGGTCATTTTATTGAACTGTCATGACTCATGTATTTCCTGGGCTTGAAGGGCTCATTTTAAATTAGCCGAGAATGTTCAATGGCAGGATCGCCGAAGCAAGTCCACTCAATATCACACGGCCCGCTGCTTTGTCTTTAATGGATCATGAAAAATGATGAATGACATGCTGAGGCCAGCCATCCACCTGCAACACCTGGTCTCTTCTATTGACAACACAATGCAGCACAACTGGACCCCCCACTTCCCCCTACCTTCAAGAAACAAGTCTATACAGTGGATATATTGATCGAAAACTTGCTAGGAGTCTAATTTATCATTTAATTTTTTCTCTCCCAAGCATATAAGTTATTAACTGGTACAAACCCCAGTACAAGATGTTGTGGAGAGCATACAGAGAAGGTGGTTCAGTACAGAATATACAGGACATATGCTGGAGTCGACACAGCACAATATTAGCTAATGGTCCTAGTCTGTAAAATGTGCCTCAGTCGACCTTCAGGAGCTGCTCGACCATGGAGAGAGATTTCATTAATCTGACTCGATGTGATGATCACTGAGAACAGATTCATTATTCTTTAAATGTAAGAAATGAGTGGGCTACAATTTAAAGATTTTACTCAGAGGAAGCCAGTAATGAGCCTGACAACCCAGAGTTGATTACATTCTAACCTCATACTCGCCTACATTTTGTTCATATATCTTCTGCCATCTTCAAACTGTCCTATAGGCTTTACATAACATCCAGGAGTTGGAGACGTGATGCAGCAGAAACAGGTTCAAATTGGATTTTTTTGTACCGTTTTTCAGATTCTATGGTTAAAGCAGAACTGGAATTAAAAGCAGGGTTTCTTTGGGTCATATTTGCTGCACCTGTCACTGTGGCCCTGACTGTAGAACATGAGGCAGACGATCTGTGAAAAACTACATTTAGCTCTTCCTCTCGGTACTGCACGTTTTCAGCAAAAGCCAGAAAGAATAATCTAACCCCAGACTCAGTACAGTTACTGTGGTTACAAGCCTTCAAGTGTGGCTTCAAAGGTAGTCCAATTTGTTATTTTTCCCCTCGGCATGTTTTTATCCAGAAAAATACGTGGAAAAACAGAGATTTTACTATAATGAGCAGGCTGAGATGGCATTGTACACATTTTTATAACATATAACCATGTATGTTTAAACTTTAAAGCAGAACCAGCCTCCTAAAAACAAACAATATTCTAGTTCCTCTCGTTTTTAGGGTAATGGTAATTTGCTTCTCAAGTTATGCAATACCCTCTGAGATACCTTTTTCCAGCAGAAGAAATCGCGACAGTACAGCCCCTTCAGAGTTTCTTCGGGGATGTGTTTTGTCTGGGGTTAATTATGTTTTCTTTTCTAAACAGAATACATTTTATAGCACAAAAAAAATTTAAAAAATCCTGTTTAACCAGAGATTAGAGTTATGCAGTACTAAAGGGTTTTTGAACAAATAAGTCTAAAAGAGAAACAAAAACGGTAGTTTGATTATATTTTTTTTTAGACGACAGTCGGTTTACTTAATTTTGTTTTTGTCTCTTTAGTTTCTTATAAAACTAAATCAACACCATACACTTATGAATGTACTTATATTACCTAGACTAAAAAAAAACATAACTAGAAAGTTTCTGAAGAAATTTAAAAGGGGCCTGCAACGTGGAACGTATCAGTCAAGCCAGACTCAGAGGTTCAGTTGATGAATTAAGTAAAACGAGAAGAAAAACTGTAAGCTCATCTACTGCAGTAAGAACAGTATATATAGTTTTAGTCAGCTGAAGCATTAAATTATATGCTAAAGCTTGCAGATCACTAACCAGTGTTGCCAATTTTTGCGACTTTGACGCTATTTCTAACGACTAATCAGAACCCCTTTAACAAAATGTTTTCCAAAAAAGCACCTAATGACAAATCTAGCGACATCTCTGATTACCCTTAGCTACTTTCTGTGAAACTTTGTAGTTAGTATCCCCTTTAGATTAGAGACCCGAGTTGCTCTGCTCTGAACTGTCTTTCAGCAGGGGAATGATCTGAGCAAGCTCAGACAGCATGATTCATATCATAAACCTCTCTCTGTTCATTTCACCCAGGGCAATACAAGGAGATGGTGCTGATTTCACCCAGTCACAAAATATGGTTTTTTTTTATCTTCAACATTAATTAAAAAGTAACCATTACGTGCATGAATATAATACCGATCGTTCCCTTATTAAGCCACACAAACATCATTCTTCACATTCATCTTCTATAACTCTCCTTACGAAGAAAAAAATGCAGAAATTGTCTGTCTTTAAACCAGTGGTGCCTTCAAGTAATGTTTGACATTTTTGGTCAGTTCAATAACAAAGGAAATGTAAAAATTATTTAAAAAAAAAAACTCTAAATAATGCCATAAGCCATAAACTTTTGTTTCTAGGTGGCAAGCAATGACTGGTGCATACTAAATATGCCCTATTTTTTTTTATTTTTACAAACATATATATATATATATATATATATATATATATATATATAAACATGTTGGAACTTCACGTCACTCACCCAAGCCCACACCCCCAGCTTCTAGTTGGAGGGCAGAAAGACCGATCGCCACTGCCTACCGTTGTTGTTGACTGCTAATTGTCAACAGATCAGCGCTACATGTCGGTTAAATTAAAATCTATCAGCATGGTTAACATGTGCAGCGCTGAAGGCTGAACATACAAGAAAAAAGGACAGTAATAATATTTAATGGGTTTCCAGCTGACGTAAATGCTGCAGTCTATGGCTGAGTTACAGTGGATGATCCATCCATCCAGGGATTCAGTCTCCTGACCGAATCCGCTCACTCTCCCTCACTGGAGGTTTGTTGATGTTAATAAATATAAATATATATATATAAATAAATATATATATATATATATATATATATATATATATATATGCATTGTTTGCTTCTGTTGTGTAAAGTTGAGGCACAATGATCAAATAATCTAGATATCTGTAAACTGAACTGGCGATAGTCATATTTGCTGATTTTCTACCCGTAGCTTGACAGCTGTTTGAAACGGTCTGGAAGCTAGCTCTGTGGGCTAGCTCTGAGCTATCACAGTTTTCTTACAAATTACTGGTTGTACAAACGGCTGCCTGATTACATGTTGGCTGTCAGTTTATTATTTTATTTCTTTATGGGTGCCTGTTTATAGTAAAAGCCATGGTGCTGCGCTCAGCCTGATGGTGATGTCAGTAGCTGTTCCATACACAGAGCGCTAACGCACTAATGCACAGTGTAAGCTGTTGGTTCATCGTGAAATTGCTTCATAACTCCATAATGTGTTGTTCTCTTTGGGCTGTGAATATTTCTATGACATGTCAGTAATCTGGTGAAGTTTTAAATAGTGGCCTGTTGAGGGTTATGCTGGCTGAATGCTCGGTTGTTATGACTCATCAAACTGCCGTGTTGATGTTCGATCGGTATAAAAAGGTGTTTGAAGAGTCGAGCGCTGGGAGTTGTCCTATTAACTGAATGCCTCCTTGGTTCTGCTGTGTAAAGTCAAAGCATGTGGATCAAATAATCGTAGATATAGTAGATTTATTCCCATACTGATATGCCGGTGTTCGTATTTGAGGAGTTTCATGCCGTAGCTTGTAGCTTGTAGCATAAATGGTCTTTGCGCTACATACAGTTAGCTCTGTGATGTGACTTTTTAAATTATCTGCACAAAGATGCTATTTTGTTTGTCTAATTGTTCAACCACAACTGCACAACTTTGCATAGCGATGTTGAAGTTTTTTGCCCACCAGTGTTGAATGCTTGTGCGAAAATATCGGGATGAAAACAATAACAGTCAACGTGTGTGTGTGTGTGTGTGTGTGTCTGTCTGTCTGTCTGTCATTTCCTCCTTTCTGTTCTGTTATGCCCTATTTTTTTACTTTCCCCTTTTTCAAACTTTCCTCACCAGTTTTTTCTTCTTGCCATCTTTCCTTAACCTTTTAAGGCTGCCTTTTTCTGTCATATTGATTTTTTTATGTGTTAACACACTGGTTTTAAGGACAGTTGGATTTTGTAGAAGACGATGACGACCGCCACATTAGTAATGATAGTAAGTTATATGCAAATTATCACGTGACATCATTTGGCGACATCTAGCAACTTTCTGGGGCAACCTCAGCTACTTTCTTTCAGAGACAATTGTCAACACTGTCACTAACTACCATGGTTCATAACGTTAGGTTACTCAATCTAATGTGGTTAGGAGCAGGGTAAGAGCTAAAAGTAGCTAAAAAGCTAAATCTAACTAAATTACTTACGATGGCATGTGGGATATCACGAGCATGTTTAATAGTTCAGTTAGTTGAAACAAGCTAAAATGCTAATTGTAGCTTAGATGTTATATTTAACATGTTGGCTATTGCTAGCATATTGTTTAACATCAACTTACTCTTTACTCAGTATGTTGAAAATGAGCTAAAATGATCATTGTAGCTCAAATGCTATTGTTAGCATATGGTCTATCGCTGGCATGTTGACTAAAATCAACATGCCAGGTAACATCAGCTAAAATTTGCTGATAGACCATTTTATAATTTATATAATCTGGAGTTTTCCATCCATCCATCAATTTTCGTTAATCCTTAATGGGTCGGGGGGGTGCTGGTGCCTATCTCCAGCTGTCAAGGGGCGAGAGGCGGGTTACACCCTGGACAGGTCGCCAGTCCATCACAAGGCTACATAGAGACAGACAAGACAAACAACCACGCACACACTCACACCTAAGGACAATTTACAGTGATCAATTAACCTGACAGTCATGTTTTTGGACTGTCTGGAGTTAGATTCATAAAATTCTGTCAATAATGAAAAGTAATAGGCACGATTAGGGATTTTTGGGGTGTATTTAGTTTTTTTCACACTACTTTCATTATGACTTCATTTCTGCTCAATACATGATGACAGTGGAATCTTATGATTGTGTTTTAGATCACTTGAGGCTAGATTTAAATATCAGGTGGTGTAGGGAGTGTACTTTCTTTCTTCTCCTTTTATTTTTAAATGGGACATATAATGCCTTTTTTTTAAAGAAGTTAACATAGGTCTATGGTCTGTACAAAAAATCGTAATGAAGTCCTTTTCAAAAAATCCCTCTCACATAAGATATCTCACTAGGTCAGTTCTTGACAAATACAGTCCCTTTCAGAATGAGCCGTTTAGAGGCTCTGTCACTTTTATGCCAACTAGCTGTTGCAGGATACGCCTACCCATTTTATTAACCTGCAGGTTTGGCACACATGAGATCGGCATGAAACAGTAGGGCAAAGTTTAAAGTCCGGTGGGAGGAGTTTGACAGATAAAGGGTTGGGGGTTTATTTATATTTGGGGTTTATAGAGGCAGCAGAGACCAAAAGGAAGACAAAATGGAATAAAAAAGGGCAATTTACATAGTTTGCCCCCTTCATATGATGAACATTAGAGACTAAGAACACCTCAAACTTTAAACCTTAAATAGAAATATTTTACAAAATGATTCTATCCACATCCAAGGCTTAAACACACATTTGAGCGAACATTTCCATTTCTGTCAGTTTTTAGGAAGCCCCTGAGGTTCGAAGATGTTTTTGAAAGACAACTTCATTTTTAGATTTTTTCGAAGGTTGCCTAAAGATCCTGAAGGGTGAACTTTGAAAAGCCAAAAACGGGAGACGGCCCTAGTGCTGCCGTTTGCACAGCTGCATATTTGAATGTATTAACATATATTACTCAAAAAATTACTTTCTCCAAAACCACATCTCCCTTTACACCATCACTTTCATTAGTCTCACCAGTGCAAAACAACACGGTGACACATCAATGCCCCCTATACGGTTATGCAATCAGCCCTACGATGTTATCAATTATAGCTGTAATTGACCGGAGTGTAAATACGACGATGGCATCACTGCATCTGATGTGTCCAATAATTTGTTGAGATCTAAATTTAATTAATTTAATGAAAATAGATTTGACGCTTCACCCTAATATGATTCTGGAACGTTTGTGTTTTCCTGCTGCTGTGGAAGACTTGCCCTGAGGACTATGTCGAGCTGCAGGTTTGGCACTACTAAAAGCCTCTAATGGAGCTTTTACTGTTCATTTGTTTCCTTATCGATTTATATGTAGAATCATATTTACCTCCTCTGATTGCATCAAGGGCAGGAGGAAGAAATCAAATCAAAAACACGTGGGGCTGCTCAAAATGTATTTTTTATGCTTTCCCGATTATGTGACTGTGGCTCTGTGGAGAGTTAAAGGGATTACATCTCCCAGACACGGGCATGGATGACATGTGGCATACTGTACCTTCACGATGTCTTCATTTGACGACTTGCACTGCAGAAAAGGCGAAATGTCCGTGACCGCCCCATTCATCTCTATTGAGACCATTTTGACAGGAATGGCCACGGTGCGTCCGGTCAGAATGGCCGTGTTGATGATCTCTGTGTCCTGCGGGGAGGGAAGAAAAAGACACAGTGAGAGGCGGAGGGCGATTTACATCAATGGCACGTTGAGTGTGGGCGAGGTCTGCATTTAAAAATCATTACTGCCGCGGCCCCCGATCCGTCCAGGTGACACTTTCAGCGCCAGAACACAGCTCATTTCGGTGCACTTAAATCTCTTTTCTTGGGTTTCATCAACTGACATTTTCATTTCAAGGGCACTTTTCTCCCAGTGAGTGAGAGGAAGTAACAGAAAATGAGATTTGAAAGGACAGAAAAGAATTATTATTTACCCTAATCATACAGAAAAGTAATTTATGGTTCTATACGAAGCCTAAAACTCAGATCAGACATTAACAGTAGAACAGAACAGGTTAAGATACATCTAACCTTTACATTATTGGCATTATAGCACATTAAAATGCTTGATATTGTCCTAAAATAAATGAAAATTGTTTCAAATGTGTTTTAGCAATTCTGCTTCCTTCTTTGTTTAGTGTGTTTTGTTCTTCCCATTCAGCAAGGGTTTTATATCATCAATAATTTCACTTCTTCATAAACTATGATTAAATGGGTCCATCGAAGAGAGCAACCGATTTTCATAAAGAAACCACAAGAAGAATGGATTCAAGAGGAGAATGGAAGTTTTTTTTAAATTCATCTAATAAAACATGATGTTATATAGACTTGTTCCTCATGAAGCAGCCCAACTGTGGACAAAAAACACTGTTGAACATTTTGAGATTTGATTTTAAGCTCTCAATCTATTAAAAAAAAATATCATGGTCTCTAGCCCAGTTATATGCCTTGAGAGCCGTTTTATGTGGAAATTTTTTTGTCTCGTCCTGTTTCAGGAGGCTGCAGTTATGGAAAGCCTAATGAGCATTTATTCTGATATCAGGCCTAATTGTCATGAACATGCAAGCCATTACGGTCCACTAGTTAACTACTGAGCCATGTTTTTGTGAACTAGTTAACTAGTGAGGATCAAAATACGCACACTAGTTAACTAGTGAACACATTTTGGCTTCACTAGTTAACTAGTGACAGCTGGAAATGTCCAATGGCCAAAACGCATACCTGTAAGCCAGTTGAAGGTTTTTGTGTCTCACTTTTTAACTAGCGACAGCCAAAAATGTGTACAAGTTTACTTGTGAAGGCATAACTCCTTACTAGTTAACTAGTTGAAGTAGGTCAATGTTACTAGTTAACTAGTGAACCATAAATGGCTTACTAACTAGCTAGGTGATGACATAAGGCTGACTAGTTAACTAGTTGATGCATCCATTGTACAACTAATTAACTAGTGCGGTCATAAATTATACTAGTAAACTAGTTCAAGTCTAAATTTACACTAGTCAGCTAGTGGCGCAGAATTCTGATTAGGAGAATTCCTCAAATTGAGGCTTTCTATTGACTCCCTATGTCCAAGTAAAATATGACAACCAATCACAGTGCAGAATTTCACAAAATCCCACCCAAAATATTTGCAGGTGGCACACAAGTTAACATGCTGGCCAAAGGAACTTTAGCTAGTAAACTAGTGGCTTCAGTGTGACATTTGTATCTTAGTTAACTAGCGATAGTTAATTAGTGAAGATACAAATATCCACTAGTTAACTAGTGAGCTGCAAAAAGTGTCACTAGTTTCCTAGTGTGCCCCAAAACACCCACTAGTGAACTAGTGATGGCAATTTACATTCGACTAGTTAACTAGTGCGGTGCAAAAAGTGTCACTAGTTTACTAGTGGGCCCCAAAACGCCACTAGTTAACTAGTGAAGGCCATTTCAGCCCCAATAGTTAACTAGTGGTCTGCCGAAATGGTCACATGTTAACATTTAAAGGCTAGTTTACAGTGAGGTTGTTGCAGGCCTTACTAGTTAAGTAGTGGCATGCATATTTCGTCCACTAGTAAACTAGTTACACTTAAAAACACAAATAAGCTAACCATTTTTATCCAGTAGTTAACTAGTGGAACAATTGAAGTTTCACTAGTTTGCGTGTGTGGCAGTGAAGCAGCTCACTAGTTAACTAGTGCCTGAAACAGTCCTTATGCAAATGCTAACGAGAGGGTGGGTAGAAGACTCCTATTGGGTATCATGAATCCCATCCATTCTAAAATGTAAATGTACTGCTCATAGCCTCGCCATCAGATCCTGATGGGTGCCCCTAGTGGCTAAAGTAATACACTGCTATGCAATAGTGATATAGAAATCAGAGCCTGCCGTATGGCGAATGCCGTTCTAAGACATATCAGAAGACAATGTATAGCAATAGAGCAAGCATATAACCAAGGATGTGCGGGCCCCAGAGAGGTATGCGCTATTGACATCTCTCATTTTAAATCTGGGCAGAGTTGAAGCTACTCTTAGCGCCGATGTAGTACGGGAAATTGTTAATAACCTGTGAGACAAAAACGCATTTAACTAGCTGACTGGTGTGTATTTTGGCCTTTACTAGTTAACTTGTGGACATTTCTGTCTGTCACTAGTTAACTAGTGAAGGCAAAATGTGTTCACTAGTTAACTAGTGGACATGTTTGCTGTCACTTGTTAACTAGTGTGCACAAACATGGCTTACTACAGGTGCTGGCCAGTAAATTAGA
This sequence comes from Apricaphanius iberus, assembly GCA_028564705.1. NCBI lineage: Eukaryota > Metazoa > Chordata > Actinopteri > Cyprinodontiformes > Aphaniidae > Apricaphanius > Apricaphanius iberus. Next base: position 1,519,420 of record JAPXFQ010000683.1, on the reverse strand, counting down.
ATATCATCAAAAAGTTGAATTATTTCAGTAATTCCATTCAAAACGTGAAACTTCTATACTGTATACTTTCCTTCCACACATAGTGATATATTTCAAGTGTTTATTAATTTTCATTTTTATTATTACAACTGACAGCTAATGAAAACACCAAATTCAGTATCTCAGAAAATTAGAATATTCTGAAAAGGCTCAATATAGAAGACACCTGGTGCCACTCTAATCAGCTGATTAACTCAAAACACCTGCAAAGGCCTTTAAAAGGTCCCTCAGTCTTGTTCTGAAGGCTCCACAATCATGGGGAAGACTTCTGACTTAACAGCTGTCCAAAAGACGACCATTGACACCTTGTACAAGGAGGGCAAGACACAAAAGGTGATTGCTAAAGAAGCTGGCTGTTCGCAGAGCTCTGTGTCCAAGCACATTAACAGACAGGCGAAGGGACGGAAAAAATGTGGTAGAAAAAAAGTGTACAAGCTCTAGGGATAACCGCACCCTGCAGAGAATTGTGACGACAAACCCATTCAAAAATGTGGGGGAGATCCACAAAGAGTGGACTGCAGCTGGAGTCAGCGCTTCAAGAACCACCACGAAGAGACTCATGAAAGACATGGGATTCAGCTGTCGCATTCCGTGTGTCAAGCCACTCTTGAACAAGAAACAGCGTAAGAAGCGTCTCGCCTGGGCCAAGGACAAAAAGGACTGGACTGCTGCTGAGTGGTCCAAAGTTATGTTTTCTGATGAAAGCAATTTTTGCATTTCCTTTGGAAATCAAGGACCCAGAGTCTGGAGGAAGAGCGGAGAAGCACAGAATCCACGTTGCATGAGGTCCAGTGTAAAGTTTCCACCGTCAGTGATGGTGTGGGGTGCCATGTCATCTGCCGGTGTTGGCCCACTCTGTTTCCTGAGGTCCAAGGTCAATGCAGCCGTCTACCAGCTTTATGGGGATGCAGACTTCACTTTTCAACAGGACTTGGCACCTGCACACAGTGCCAAAACCACCAGTACCTGGTTCAAGGACCATGGTATCCCTGTCCTTGATTGGCCAGCAAACTCGCCTGACCTTAACCCCATAGAAAATCTATGGGGTATTGTGAAGCGGAAGATGCAATACGCTAGACCCAACAATGCAGAGGAGCTGAAGACGACTATCAGAGCAACCTGGGCTCTCATAACACCTGAGCAGTGCCACAGACTGATCGAGTCCATGCCACGCCGCATTACTGCAGTGATGGAGGCAAAAGGAGCCCCGACTAAGTATTGAGTGCTATACATGCACATTCTTTTCATGTTCATTCTTTTCAGTTGGCCAACATTTAAAAAAAAACACATTTTTTTTCATTGGCCTTTAAAATATTCTAATTTTTTGAGATACCAAATTTGGAGTTTTCATTAGTTGTCACTTATAAATATCAAAATTAAAAGAAATAAACATTGGAAATACATTGGTCTGTGTGCATTGCATGAATATAATGTACAAGTTTCACGTTTTGAATGGAATTATTGAAATAATTCAAATTTTTGATGATATTCTAATTTACTGGCCAGCACCTGTAGTTAACTAGTTGACAAAAATGGCATGTATTTTGGCCTGATATCAAGATATCAGAATAAATGCTCAAGCGGCTGGTCAAATTATGTAGAAGTTAACATGTGGAAATTTGACATTCAGTAGTCAGTCAGTACATATATTTGTACCTTAGTAGTTGACTACTAAAATATAAAAGTCTTTAAAATAGTTAACAAGTGAAACGCGGAGCAATGCTAGTTAACTAGTAAGATATGAAACATATGAACTAGTTAACTAGAGAGAATTTGGGCTGTCACTAGTTAACTAGTGGACATTTGGTCTGTCACTAGTTAACTAGTACACACAAACATGGCTCACTAGTTAACTAGTGGACAGAAATGGCTTGCATGTTCATGAAATTATGCTTGATATCAAGATATCAGAAGTCTGTGCAGTCTATTTTGGAGTAGGTAGGGTATAATGTCAGGATTACAGTTACTAAACACTTAATTTCCCTCTGGGATCAATAAAGTATTTTTGAGTTGAATTGAATGAATTGAATCTGCTGACAAATATTATATAATGATGACATCTCTTATAAAGATATACTTTTTCTTGTAATCTAAAATTCATCCAAGACGCTTTCGGTCAACAAATGATCGTTGTAGTAAGCGTGAAAGGTCTTCATCGGCTGGAATATTTGCCTAAAGTTAATGTTTTCCTACTGGGTACAGACCACAGCATGACGCTAACAGTGAATTAATAAAGCTAAAGCTATAATATATATATTTTTATCCTTGCATATTTACTTTAACACTTATGCACATCATTTATGGGTTTTGGGGGATATGTTTTCTCTTTCCTGACAAATGAGTGACTCAGGAGACTAAAAATCATGCAAGTCTTCCAAACCCAAAAATAGTACATTTAAATTTCAACACAGCTCTCATTTTACAGTTTTAATGAAGCTGTGGAGCATACAGTAGCATCCCTCCCCTTGTGGGTTTAATCTAAACTGCAAGGCAAAGAAGTGTTTAGCAGTCGAGGGAGAATTACTCAGCCTCTGCACTTATTATAACTTAACACACAAAACAAATATATGACACTTTTGTAATGCTCTAGTTTGTTTTCACTGGTTTTCTGTTCAAACTCTTTACATAAATGAATATGTTGAAAATAAAATCAAACAATAACGATCAATAGAAATCAAATTTAACAATTATTATCGACTATTCACAACCTATTGTTACTCCAGTGTTTTCCAAACACAGACTAATTTGTGGCGCTGCGAATGTGAATATGTGGCGTCACATATTGCGTAACGTTTTTTATTTTTTACGCTATTTTACTCACACCTCCAATAGTACCCAACTGCATCAGCAACACCTATGCCTCTTCCTCTCTCTTTCTCAGACAGCTTGGTATGTGTTGTCTGTGTGACAGCAGGGGGATATTTCAGCAGGTGGACAGTTTGCGCGATGTTTCTGATTTCCCTCAAATAAAGAGGGACCCTGCGGGAGAGGAGAGTAGCGTTGTCTGGATTTACTCCTCTGCCAGGCGCAAGCGGGGTGCCATTCTTAAACAGTTTTTCCGGGTAAGGAGTAGGAAAGCAGAGGAAACCATAAGACACTGCATATAAGGGGCATCTAAAGGCATGTGTACTAGATCGTTTTCAATGAGCTCGCTTTGCCGCGTAAACGCAGTGTTGTTTTCATCAGCACATTCAATGGCTTCCTTGTTGTGTAAACAGCCCCTAATACACACAGCGTATTCGTTCAGGTGGATTTCCTTTCCCTGCTCTCTCGTCGTCTCTCTCTCACACACACATGCAATTAAAAACTGTTCACATTAATGCAATAAAGTCTGTGTAACCCATTATTAACTTTTTTTTTTAATTATTAACCTTTAGGAATTAAGAAATCTCTTTAGGAATCCCCACCATCAGTCAGACACACGGCAGTTCTTTTCAGTTTAATTTACCGTTTGCCTTGCATATGCTCGGTGTATTTAACAGCTATGTTACAATGTTATTTTTTTCAGAGACCGCTGTGCAGAAACGTAATATTGTCCAGTTCCTGGTTTTAATGGTGTTCTCTGTTTCTGAATCGTAAACAAAGCAGCAGAAATATATCTCTTTGGTACTGCTGGATGCCGAGAATTTTTCGCTTTCAGTGCAAAGTTGGGGGAATTTTCTGGCATGCTCTCTCCACAAACACAATGGAAAGATACTCTTTGGGATTTTTAACAAACCGAAATATTACATGAAAATGTTCTCGCCCACCCGCAGTGAGGAAACTTTCACCAGAACCACTACATTTAGATTATGTATTTTTTTCATAAAACAGTTTTCGCGACATTGCAGGACTCTGAGCTGAATGTATTTGGAGCGGACTAGGGTTTAAAAAAGTTTAGACAGCAGCATCTGCTCATAAATATTACTGCATAAGGAAGTAGATCGGAGGGATTTAAAATAGTCTTTTTAGATACTGAGGCTATGTGGAAATTGTGTTGGGAGCACAAGTGGCTGTTAAAGATCGGTTCAGGTAAAGAATTTCCGCTTCAGGTTTGGTGGGGACCAACCCATAAATGAAGCTGGGGACATGTCCCTGACATCCCCGGTTAAAATAACGCCTATGCATGTATCGTCCTTTTTTCCCCCACCAGTAACGAACCTTCGGCACAGAGGAATAAGCACAAGGCAGCATGCTGTTATTTCAACTGTTAACTTTCTTTTCTCTCTGGGTTTTTCTCACCAGAGAAGCCACACCTGGCATAGAATAGAATAGAATAGAATAATCCTTTATTTATCCCATGAAGGGAAATTCATTAAGTTTACATTACAACCTGCCCAACATCATAACAAACAAACAAAGAATACAAACAGATCCAGGTCACTGAAGGGCTTGCAGCCACCGAGCGGCGCTCCAATGTATGCCGTATGCAAGGGTATACACAAGGTTAGGGTGGGAGAAAAAAAGCGCTCATCTGTATCTTGATTCCTTATTCAAGAAATCAAAAAACAAGCAACAGAAAAAAACCCCACACCTTTAAGCACATACTCAGACATTAACAATAACAATTTATAATGGGGTGGCTGGGATGGAAGCCTCTTTCCACAGTTGATGTGAAGCCGATGCACGCTATCAGCTGCTTCCTGAAGTGGGAGGGAGTGTTGTGGGAGCAGTGAGGTATGGTGAGAAACAGGTGGTGTGTAAATGTAAATGTAGGGAGAGGGTGAGGGACGGAGGGATGAGGAGACTCTGTTTACATTTCTCACACAGGCATTTGATTGTGGACCAGCTGAAGAAGCCAAAATACAAATTGTTATTGTTATGAGGAAGAGAAATTTCTCTCTACCCTTTAAGTCTGTCAGCAGTCCCGTTATGATTCCAATCCGACCAAATTAAAGTTCCAGATCCATTTAATTTCCGTTTGCAACAAGACGCACTGTTTCTCCAAGTCCAATGACATTTCGCATATGAGTCCTGAAACACCAGACAGATCACCTTTTACGGCCTCCAACCTGCATCCCAGCGCACCCAGCGAGTAGCTCTGAGTTCCAGCTGCACGACTCAGCACTTCGGACTGCTCCTTTAGCCTTCCAATTGCTTCCACAACTGCCTCCAATTTCGACTGTGTAAGACATTTTTCTTGCTACAATTTCTGGTAGATCCAGTAATTGCCCATTCCGATCAGCAAGAACCGATCATCATAAATCCAAAGATCCAAATATCGTCCAACAAGCTTGACGCCCTTTTCTGGTGCTACGTAAAGTTGAGTAGATTTGATCAATTGCATTCAGAGACCATCTAATGCTATCCATTTTTAAGCTTGTTTGGTTTGGGCACTCTATTTGGCTGTGGTACCTTGTTGGAGGGCGGCATCGACTGGGATGATGCTCCCAGTAACCGAATGTCCTGTATGTCCTGGTATCAACTTGTTACTTTCATTTTCATTACATTTCGTTTAATCTTACATCAGCTCGTTTGTTCTTTCTTTGTCTCTGCTCTGTCTTCCTGAACCGCCAGTCGTTTGTAGAAGATGGCAGCTCGTACTGACCCAGGTTCTGGTTGTGCAGGAGGTTTATTTCTGTTAAAGGGGAGTTTTCCCTCTCCACTGTCACTACATGCTTGCTCAGTATGCAGGATTGCTCTGAATTTAACATCAAATCGCTGGCGACTGTCAGTTGCTAAATGTTCGTCCAGAAAGAATGAATGCTGCAAATTAATGACTGGATACAATCTGCTGGTATTCTCTACTTAAATAGCTTTTTAACTGATTGGCATAATTAACTGAAGGATAAAAACTGAATTGAAATAACTTTTCTTGTAAAGGGCTTTGAGATGCCGCGTTATGAATTGAAACTATATAAATAAAATTTATCGAATTGTCAGTCGGCCTAATGCCTAAACATATAAATTCCTGACAGTTTCAGGCAATACTGAATATATTCTTATGGTTCATTTATTTTTAAAAGCTGGTATTTTAAAGAAACAGTTGAATGATCATTTAAAAAAATCACCACTTTATTCTCACATATCAGAATTCTAGAGTTTAAAAAAAGCACCATCTTGGAGCTCTCACTTTGTTAAGAGCAGATTAAAATATATGACTGACTGGTGAGGTAACCTGTTCAAAAGGAAAAACTACAAAAAAGAAAAGAAAACAAACTTCCTTCTTTGATCATTTGGTTTCTCTTTACTGTGTAAATAAAATGAGTAAAACACTGACGTTATTTTAGATTTAGCTTCAAAGGGAGCAGGTTTCAATCGATGGTTTTGTCCTGACAATCAATCCAACTTATTTTGCTTTTAGCAATTTTTTGTAGTTATTTAAAGACCGAAAGTCTCTGTGGAAGGTTGCTGCAGTTCCTTGCAAAGGTTTTCATGCCTAGTAAAAGTTTTCACATTTTGTCATGTTACAGAGCTGCTAAAACGGAGTTCTTTCAAATCAAGCCTAAAAAAAAAATATGTATAGAGCTGCCTGAGTAAGTGATAATAGCTGGAATGTCATTTTTTAAAAGTCTCTAATTTTGTGGATTATACTTTTACTGTTTTATTTTATCCCATACTCATGTAAAGAACCTTGAATTGCCTTGTTGAAAGTGTACTATACAAATAAAGTTTTCTTGCTTTGCCTGATAACAAGGTTTATTAGAGAACATTAGCAAACATTACACATGATGAAGACCAGGGAGCCCAGCACACAGGTTGGGGAGGACGATGGAGAAGTTTTAAGCAGGGTTAGGTTTTAGAGCAACGCCTCAAGCTGTGAACATCTAACAGCTCCGTTCAATCCTACATGGAGAGAGGATGGACCAACTGCAGATCTACCAATACATGGACGCCTTCCTAAACTGACAGGTCGGCGATCGAAGAGGTCCATTTTTACCTGTAATCAGGTAAAAATCATGTAAAGCAATCATGTTGTCTTTATTGTTTCTTTTATACTGTAAATGTTCGTTTCTGCTTTCTTTTCGTGATTCTATGTTTAAATTTTCACTTTTTGTAATCATGTAAAGCACCTTGAATTGCCTTGTGTTGAAAGTGTGCTATATAAATAAAATTGCGTTGCCTTGTCTTGAAAGAAGGTTCACTATGAAGGAAAGATGGGCAGGGCTTAATGCTGGACAGTCCGGAAACTTGTTAGAAGCTGCATTAGACTTAAGACTAGGGAGAAGGTTCACCTTTCAGCAGGACAACGATCCAAAAACATACAACCAGAGATTTAACAGATAGGTTTAGAACAAAACATACTTATGTGATAGAATGGCCTAGTTAAAGTCTTTAGCTACACCCATATAAGTATCTGAAACAAGACTTGAAAAAATTTATGTTCCTCACGCATTTTCTGACAACTTGAGGTTTCTGGAAAGAGGATGTTTGCAAGATAGATTATGCTGTGTAAATCGGTTGCAACCATGCAAATGGACCTAACACAAACAGCAGAGGGGGCTGCAGGCTAATTATTGGGATTTTTGGAGGTGGTAAGGATATGGCTGTATGAACATTGGAAATTGGCTTAATAAAACAAGAGCAAAGCTAGCACAAGCAGGGACGATGCTAATACATCAGCTGTCTTAGAGAGGCAAGTGCAGCCTTGAATGAGATTCTGGTCCACCATGCATACCAGTTGATGGCAGTAATGCACCTATTTGTTGTTTGCCAGCCACCAATAAACATCACAAAGAAGAAGGGCTCTGCAGCCTTGTGGACAAAACGCTCATCTTTGTTTCATATGTTGCTTCAAACATTGAGTTATCGTGCGTTCAGACCGCACGCTTTATCAGCGTCAAGAAACGCTGACAAAGTAACTAGTTTGACGCATATACACAGCAGATACATTTTTTATTTGAAGCTTGGAAAGCTCGTAGACAGGCATTTCTCAGCCAGATGTTTGAAACACTAGCGGATTGTGGTTGGTTGGGCAACGTCACTACAGTGGGAGGCTCTGATTGGTTGCTGTGCGGCATCACGAGCGTTAAGACCGTCAAAAGTTCATTTAGCTGAACTTCTGTTTTGCTCGCTTTTGGCGCTTTGAAGCTTGAAAAGCAGGAAAAGCTTGAAAAGCTGACGAAGCCAAAGTACACAAAGTGCCGCAGAGTCTGCTTGACATGTAATTTTGCCGCTGCTGACGTTTGGGCCAGTGTGAACGCACCATTAGACATTTTCCGCATTTTCTAGTGCTAGTGTTTGCAGTTATGTTTGTACTTTCAATTGGCATTCATTGTTGGGATTCACAAGAATCCTTGCTAATTTGATACCTATCTGCAAACTAGCGCCTTAGCTAATAGATGGATATGCATGGATTTACAGTTGACCTCCGCCTGCTCAGTTCAGTTTTCATGGATATTTCTATACAATATAATTCAAAATGATTTATGGATTATTTCTAAAATATTTGAAAGAAAACACATCTTGGAAAACTGTTAAATCTAAGAGCAATGCGATTTGACATACTAGTGGCTGGTGTTTGCAAACCAGGCAATCCAAGAGCCCAATTCATGTTCCTACATGCCAATTGGCTATTTCCCCTAAGAACTGAGAAATGGAAGACTGTAGATAATAGCGTCTATGCCATGCTAATTTTAAAGGTGTTTCCTCTTTATTGTAACTTGTATATGTTTTCATTCTGCTATCTTTGGGTAATACAGGCCCCTCGACCTAAACCTTTAATCAGTGTTTTTCAAAGACTTTTCCTGACAAAGAGTAATTTTAAATACTTACAGCCATAATTTAACTGCTCAATCAGACAGGAGTTTTCCCTTTTTTGTTTAATGTTACAGGGAGCTAAGGTAAGATTAGCCCCCAGGCTGTGTTGGCCCAGGCTGGCACTCAATGAATAGACAGACAATCAGATGTTTTCAAATAAAGATTGGTTCAGAGAAGATTAAGAAAAGAAACTAATCTTATTAGCCGTGTTTGGAACTCCTTTTTCATCAAAATACTGGAATTCGATTGTTTCTTGCGGTGATCAACCTATGAATTAAGTACTTCTCCAAAGGTAAATTACTCTTATCCAGATAATTTTTTAAACAAACATTTCTTGATCCAAAGAATGTTAATTTTCCATTTTATTGGCTTACACATAAATTATTATTGCTAAATTAGCTAACTAGCTAGGTAGCTAATTTATCTAAGTTAGCGAGCGAACTATCTCGCTAACTAACCCTAACCCTAACTAACTAGTTACAATTGGTAAACTAATTTAGCTTTCATTCTTAAAAACATCCAAATTCATCTAGAACTGTGATATCAGAATCCATGGTTTCTCATCTTGTTACATATTCATTTATTTGTGTTCTTTTATTTTAACTATTCATTTATTTTAATCAGTAGTGCGTTCTTTTTCTAGCTTGGTGATTAAAATGGTTTTTATATATTTTTCCTTTTGCAAATAAATCTTGTACTTTGGAAAGTAACTGTTGTGTCTTGTTCAACAGACACATATGGCAAGGTTCATGGTCAATAGACGGTAAAGAAATTCATTCCTTCAGATTATGAGACCGATATACATTTTGGCTATTAAAATAGTCCCTGGAAACCCAGGTGGTGCCCCGAAAATATTAATAATTTTTCATAAATTGTTTATCTTACTTACTGCCATAAGCAGTCATTTGACTATTATTAGCCAAATAACTACATTCTTGGTAAAATCCTCAACAGCAGCTATTTCTATGTGAGACATCCAAGGTTTGCAGATAAAAACAAGAAGCAATTGTTTCACTCGCCCACAAACCAAACGGTGTAATACAGTCAAAATGAGACTAAAAGAACTTGAGTGTTAGCTGACCGGATGAACGTTTTGTTGGCATAACTCTGATAACTGTACAGAAAGGTGACACATTATGCAAATGTATTTTTGTCTCCATACTTATGTGTTTACATTTAGGACTCTGCTGCCTCTGTAACCACTCAAAACATGATTAAAAAACGTCAGTCCATTTTTTTTTATTGCTTCTTCTTTTTAAAAGGTTTTTAATTTTTATTTATGTTTTAAAAAAAGAAATCTTCCAATCTTGTTTTAGAAACAGTTTGAAGAAGTGGCTAATTGTGAGGTCACAATAAGCAGCATATGCAGAAGATCGCCTTTCACCTGTGTTGCAAACCCCCAGCCCATAGCAACAAGATAGGTAGGCATGGACTCTAATGCTACTTTGCATAAAGATGACAGAACTCATTCTGAAAGGGGCTGGAATTGTCAAGAATATAAAGCTGGTGAGGTCGATTTAAGTGAGTGATTTTGTGCAAAAAAAACTTTACTACCAAGTTGTGAACAGACCATACACCTATTATAACTTGTTTAAAAATACCTATAATATGTTCTCTCTAAGATAATTATGACACAAATTCAACAGAGTGACAAGATCTGAAGTCAATTTAAAAGAAAAACTCATTGAGGCGCCCATGTTGTTCTGCAGCACTTTTCAACACATCTGGGTACAATATGCATGCAAATCCCAAGTGTCAAGGGAGGACAAGCGATTTTAAGTGAACCTTATGTTACAGCAGATGGGCCATCCACAAAGTCATAACTGCAGCTCAAGTATATTTAATGGAGCTTCATATGCAGAGCAGATCTAATTATGCAAACAAATAACAGCCAACTGGGAGTTATCTCGCTGACAAGCCAAGCATTGGGCCTTAAGAACTGCTGCAATGCTGAAATAAACGGTTAGCATTATTTATGTGTTGTGGTGTAGAGTCGCAATCTCCAGAGATGACCTTTGTCCAAAGCAAAGTGCTCTGGAGGAAACCCTCGACGGTACGCGTGCCTCTAATTCTCAGAATAGTTCATCAAGCTGAGGAAAATGTCACTTCAGCCCAAAACAATGATTTGAATCTATGATGATTAAAGCAAAAGGCAGAGGGAGCCTGATGCACTCAATGGTCTTGCTTGATTAATGTCCTTTTGTTTCCTTAATCTATTTACTTCCATCAGTAATTACTACCTGGTCCAAGGCAAGCAGAGGGGACACTTGGACTCGATGGCTCATAATTATCATGTAATCAGTGTAGATGTTGATTACAATAATGCTTCATCAATTCGCCCTCGGAAAGTAAAAAACGACCAAAACCTGGATTTTTTTCACATTTTTACTATTTGTTTTCCTGTTCAGAAGAAATTTATTTAGGCAGAGGTGAAACCACATGTTTACATAAACTGTAAAGACAGTAACAACCTCCCTGTCTGACATCACCTCACACTCAATATTACAGCACTGGTGTAGCCGTTCCCTTTTTCCGCTCTGTCCACACGTTTTCTATGAGACTGAGATGAGTGCATTGTGATGGCTGCTCCAAATCATCGACTCTGTTGTCTTTAAGAAACTTTCTAAATAAATCAGAGTCATGTTTAGGGTTCTTGTCCATCTAGAAGAGCCATTTCTGTCTAAGCTTCAACTTTCTGGATAATTTCTCGGAATGTTTCTTAAATATTTCAACAGAAAAAGTCCTAATGTGATGCTTCTCCTCCTAAAATGTAGACTTTCCAGTGTTCCAGCATAAAATTTGGGGGAAATGACAAAGACTCTGCACGTTACACTTTGGAACTACTTGCAATTAGTATCCAAAATGACAAATCTTTTGAGTTGATAATTCCACAACACTGGTGATCTACGTTTAGGTAATTTATTTGAAAAATAAAAAATAAAATAAAAATTCCACAGGGCTGCCCTCAGATTAGCATTATTATGCTTTTCTATAAGACAATATTATCTAAAAACATATACATTTTTTATAATTATAATGATCCATATGAGCAGAATTAAAACATACCAATTTAGCTTTCACAGAGTTTATAACTTTTTTTTCAGATGCTCACAAATTATTCACACACTTCAGGGCTTTGTTAATACTAGTTCACCAAGCAGCTGTAATTTGCAGAACAAGTATAGGTAGCACAGTGAGACAGTTTAAACAGTAATTTTCCTGCATGAATCAGCTATCTTTATTATACCTCTTCCACAGTTCCCAACCGGTTGTTTAGTCCAGAGTCTACAAAAACACGACTAAAAGTGTCAGTTTACAAGACAAATAAGGCATACTTTCGGCAAATAGCAAAGCATGGTAAACTTCCAATTTATTACCTTTAAACTATACAGCATATACAAAACATAACATCAAAAGCAAATGATTTTATAATCTCCATGCCGTCCAAATTTAAAAGGGGTTGTGGGAATAAAATGAAAGGATCAAGGCTCATGAGATCAGGTCGACTAATGGCTTTAATGAAAAACAGGGGGAGAAAAAAATCTGTTGTCCTTTTGCCATCTGTTTGAAATTTTAAAACTCAAAATCAAACCTGTAAAGGCATTTTTTTCCTGTCCCTTCCAGCAGGATTATGTAAAAATGAGCAATTTCATTTCATAGGGGTCAGCAGAGCGCAGTCATCTCATTTTGTTGAAATAAACTAAGATTGAAAAAGATAGTTTCTGTTTAAAAAACAACAACTATTAAGTAGAAACCATCCGCCATCTGGTCTGGTCATGTGGACCACATGTGGTAAAGCTGTGTTTGATTTGAGCCATTTTAAGTTGGGTGGCCTAAGTTATGTCTCATAAGCTGTTTCGTCACATTTTACAGACATTTTATGTAGTATTTTCTTTATTTCTGATGTTTATTAATCCATCCATCATCTATACCCGCTTGTTCTCACGGAGGACCTATATCATACTGCACTTGTGTGGTGAAAATCCATGCAAATACATGTAGAACATGGAAACTCCATGCATAAAGACCCCAGACCTTCTTGTTACAAGGCAACAGATTTATTAACTTCTCATTTCTGCAGCTCCAGACAACAAATACCCACTAGACAGTTTTGATGGCCGTTTAGCATCCCCTAGTGTCCAGTTCAAAGTCATACTTGCTCAATGCATTCATTTAGGGTCTGGATGGGAACAAAGTCACCTGGTGACATTGCAATGTACAGCTGAGTGTCATCTGCATAGTTATGGTAACTAAGCTTATTGGCTATTATAATTTGGGTTAGTGGGAGCATGTAGATATAGAACAGAAGGGGTCCCATGATGGAGCCTTGGGGGACCCCACATGTGATTTCTGTTTGTTCTCATGAGAAATTCCCTATTAACACAAATAATTTCCTGTTCTTCAGATAGGACTCAAACCAGCAAAATACTGTACCAGAGAGTCAAACCCAGCTCTCCAGTCGTTCCTGTATTATTTTATGATCAAGAGTGTCAAATGGGGAAGACAACTGATAGGAGGGATGTGTTAACTATTTGACTAAGAGGGAGTAGGATGAGGAGCTTAATTGTTTCATTATTTCTTCAGTGTAAGTTTGGTTTAATGGACAGAATTCAGACATTTTCTTTACATTTGAGTTAAATGGGAATGGCATTGGTAATCGTTCTTGTACTGATTTAAAGATTGACCTTCTAAGTATCTGAAGTTTTTCAGTGAAAAATCTGGAAAATGCATTGCAAGCCCTGGTGGAATTTAGTTCAGGGGCTTTGGTCACTGGAAGTATAGTTAGTCTCTCAACTGTTTCAAATAAATTCTGTGCAATATTAGTCTTTCTGTTAATGATTTCAGAACAGAACTTCAGGTCACTGGTACAGAGAGAATCAAGTTGCAAAGGCGACATTCTCCTCACAATGAATGGAGGGGGCTTATACTATTCATTCACCCTGTAAGGGATGTTTTTACCTGTCACCTACTGGCTCAGGAAAATGTTTAAAAAAACATGACAGAGCTACTTTGGGTAACTTAAAAAAACAAAAAACTGTTTATATGTCCACCCAGAGGAATAACTATTTCTTGACCATCACACCTATTGGCATGTGATGATGACAGAGCACCTTAGTTCATTTTAATTACTGGAACGTCCACATGCAGTGTTCCAACATGTCTTTTCTACACTTCATTTTCCTCCAGTTTTTGTGACCTTATGGAATTTTGGCTGAAAAACATCCATCTGCTGGGGTTTTCAAGCTGGGTAAAGAGACAATTTAGTATTTGTGAATCAAGACAAACCGTAAAATTAGCACAAAAAATGCACTGGATGATTCTGCATTTAAAAGATCTCCTGAATCTGTTTCTGATAATTTTACAAAATCTAACAAGTTTATGAACCTTAGCATTTGTTTTATAATCCAGAACTAAAATTCTCTACAGCAAGGGTGTCCAAATGTGTCCACTTGGGATATTTCTTGCTGCTGCAATTCCAAAATACTATAAGTTTAGCCCACCAGCACAGGAAATTAACATCCATGGACACCTCAGAATCTTTTGGCGCAAGATTTTGTTTTCTGACAATTTACATTTGTTATTCTAAAACTGGAAAATGTTCCAATTTTCTGTGACCGTTACAGAAAGTCTGACTTTTGGTGACCTATGTACCAATTGTATATAGAGTTGCTATGGACCTTATTATTAATTTTTTTTTTGAATAGACAAAATGTGTGAGACATTAACTATAGTTACCCAAAGATCTAGACAAAAATTTGACTACATTATTAGTTTTAATAAAATATGATAGGTTAGTTAATGTTGTGCGGGTAAAAACTTTAGTTTTGTTGCCCATGACTGTGTTGAATTTGTAGATTTTGGTACCTGTGGCAAAAATGTTGGTTATCAGACATCTAGAGGCTAAAAAAGATGTGAAAATGCCCTTTTTGTGCACCAAAGTCATTTAAAATAAAAATAAAACAACTGATTTTTATCTGTTGGAAAATGGGTTAAACAAATAGTTTGGAAATGTAAACTTTTTCCAGACTGTGTATGAATCCTTTTCTATCCTACTCACCATTGCCAGAGGGATAATAGCCTGAATATCGCGCTGCACCACCGTGAGCTCCGTTACAACTTTTTCAGAGTCGGGTACCGGGTTCTGGTCCCTGTAATCGATGTTCCAGTTAATCCTCCTGGTCACGGAGAGGCTGGTGAAGTTCTCCATCTCAAAATCCAGCTGCATCACCTCCACGTTCCCCAGCACATCGCTGCGAGATCATTTAGAAAACATGCAAAGCAGAGTCAGAACATATTTGCGAAAAGAGCTGCAGATTAGTGGAAAACCCCTTGATCCTTCTGGAAGTGAAATACGTAATTAGCAGTGGTGTAACGGTACATGTATTTACATCTTATGTTACCGCCCTGTCCGTTCAGTACGCACATGTACCAAATGAATCCAGCTGTTTTCTACCTAGACAACTGCAGCACGTTTACGCACAGAACTCAGAGCACAGTGCAATAATTTGTAGGGTAACTTTATAAAAGTGACACCAAAAGAAAAACGAAAGAATTCCCAGCTATTACAAAATTCTGCTATTTTGGAACATTAATGGTTTCTCATGCAGCTACAGTAGAAACAGAAAGATGGACCAAACCAGAACTTTGTCAGGGAACGCATCTTTTAACAGCAATAAGGTCCATAACAGGCTCTGCACTGAACTGAAGGACTCACCTGAAACAATACGAAGCTGAATGGAAACATCACTGATACGGGAGAAAAAAAAGCTCATGTTCACATGGCTAGCAGTAGCAATAAATCAGAACAATGATTTTGGATTAAACACATGTCAAAGGAATCCCCATTGAGGAGAAGGGATTTTCCCAATAGCTACCCATGATGCATTCAATGAAAGCTGGGAGACAAGGCTGTTTACACATCTTTTATTCTCAAATATGGACAAAGTATCATTTAAACATTTCTAAACATGAACATGGACTGTTTTCAAATGGTTACAGGTGATATATATATATATATATATATATAAATTTTAAAATGCAAACTCCAGTCAGTTCTATAAATTGAACTTTTTGAAGTTATAGAATATAAAATCAAATTTATTTCAGAAATTAAAAGGAAGGAATTCAGGAAAAGAATTCAACAAAAAAAAGTCATATGCACATTTATATTTAGTTTTTCTTGATTAAAGTGGGACATTACGGATGTGAATCTTACAACATCTAAAGATTCAGTTAGATTCCGATTCTTGGGAAGCGATTCTTGATACAAATAGATTTTTTTTCTCAATCAATAGTCTTTGCTACGGGAATGGGAGGGGTTGCAAATTTCAGAATCAACTATTATCCTCTATAAACTATAGTATGATAATAATAATATCAAGATACACAGCAGCCAGCATATTAGCAGCAATATCTATATATATGGTAACTATAATTATATCTGTGATGGGTAAATTCCATTCATTTACAGCGTGGAACATCACATTCACATTAGTGGCTGTGTGGTTTTCATGCATCACTCATGTTTGTAAAAACACATGATTTGATCTGCAAAGTGTCTGTGATGTAGTGAGCAGTGAATGCAACATTGCTGTATGTTAATTCTTTCTGCTTCTAGTAGTGGTGCTACAGAGGTTGTTTGTAATTTCAGATATGTAGCATCAGTCATCACTAAATGTATTTTTACAATCTCTTAAAACCTTATCTTCATGTCTTCAACAAGAGACTGTGGAAGATATTATATAATCTTGTAAAAATGCAAAAAAATTTACAAGCAGCTACAGTTAGTTATCTAACACATTGGTAGCGCGTTAGATCAGCCCCTTGCTGGAACGACACACTATGGAGGTCGTTGTCTGACGAACACTAACCACGGCGAATAAATAGGCTGTAAATGTTTAGAAAACGTACCTTTAAGAATCGAAACTAACATTTTGGATTGATCCAGAATCTTGTTAAATAGGAATCAAGATTCAGACGTTAATCGATTTTTTCCTGTCACCACTACCAAACAGTGACTTTAACACTCCAAATATGTACTGAATGGTGTTTTTGGAGTCTGTTACAGCCCTAGTAAATGTCTCTGCAGGATAAAGGAAATGAAGAGGCCTCTTCCCAGATTGGTGCGAAGCAGCTGTTTGTCCTCTTTGACATGTTGGACATATAACAGATTGCTACAGAGCATCAAACTAACGAAGCGCCTGGTTTAATATGTAATACTGTCCATCACTTGGTGTATCTGGTTAGCAGGTGACAATTTTACTTTTCAATTCAAGCTGCAAGTTTCAACCTTGTAAAAAATATTTTTAGATTTTTTTGATTTTGGACTCATGATAATTTGATAAAGAATGGCACTAAGGAGCTTGAGGTTAGATTTTTAGTAAATCCTGTAAAGATCCAAGGGTTAAGAGGGCATTCTTTGAACCAATCTTATGTGTTTGTTACTAAGACCCCTGTTAATTGAGTCAGTTTTATTGTTTTAGATGAGTGGACAAGAAAATACAGACCAGTCTGATTTCCTATCCGTTTTGCAGGATATCTGTGTGAATGGAAGCTGTACTAACCAGGGTTTTTTTCTCATTTATGTACAAAACTGTGGAGCTTTGGTTTAATGCAACTTATCGTCTCACTTTAAAGACGTTGTCATAAACCTTCAATTGACCAGTGATTGGCTAAGATCTTCTTGTCGATAATCAATCAGCGCTCCTTAATCCTGGTTCAGTTTGTTCCTCGCACTCTTAGATTACCACCAATTGCAAGGCCTGCTGGTGTTCTGCAACCTGTGCAAGTCAGACTTTGTAGCTTTACCTCATCTGCACCTCCATGTACAGCAGAGAAAACCGTCTCTTAACCTCGTTTTAACCATCGGACAGGGATGCAGGAGCGATAAGAGCCGAGCTGTTATCGAGGGCCTGCGTGTCGGTCCTGTAATCCTCGGGTTCAAGAAGCCTAACATTAAACTGTCTCGCCGGTGGTGAAGGGGCAAATTAATTCTCTCTCCGCTCCTGATGGGAGCCATCCCGCCCAGACATCACCTTTCGCTGAGAGTGAAGCGTTCGCCATCTGCTCCTCACAAAAAGCAGGAGCCCGCCCCCTGAATTCACTGTGTGAGGCTTTTAATGAAAGCTCCATAAGATCCCCCGCCTACAACGGGTTCCTCTCTCAGGAACATCGTGATGAGATCTCTGCCTATTTGTCTCGACATCACTCAATGAAAACAAACACTCCTGTCTGTCTGTGACTCAGTGAAGCTGTCATCGATGCAGCCCGCCGGAGGGGAGGGAGCGCAGGTACAGTCGCTCGATATGAAGCCGGGGGAGGGAGGGAGAATGATGCTCACACTGCAGGGATTAAAGTTAGAGGCGAGACGGTTTCTTTATCCAAGTGAAGAGTATCAAAGTTGGTGCCTGAATCAGCAAGAAATGGATTCCTGTTACAGATCTACTCAGAGAACCGGACAAAGTTGACATGCCTCCCTGCTTCTACATGCCATCTCTCCACATTAAGTTTCCATTCTTCGTATCACTTTGACATAATCTCTCTGGTTCCTTTACCTTGCAGCTTGAGTTGTTTCAAACTGCCAAATAACAAACCAAAAATGCACACAAACAGCTGAAAGGAGTTCCCTAATAGTTAGTGAGAACAAGAACGACAAACGATAACCCCCATGGAGCAATTAGACAGCATCAGCCTCAAACCAGAGTTATGTAGGGGTCATATTTGGGATTTTAAATCCGACAGGGTGGTCACACCCTTTCTAAAACACTGCAGTAACCACAGGCCCTTTGAACGGCGTTCATTCCTGTGAAGCAGGCTTTTTAGAAGACCTTCATTATCACTTTTGACCAGCCATTGTTAATTTGGTTTACCAAAATGAGGAGGAAAAAAATTCCTTCAACTGCCTTTAAAAAAAAAAACATACTATAACAACACAAAATCACTGGAGGGGGGTAAAATCTGTCCATTGTTGATACCTGGGAAAAACTCATACAGGGGACACAATTTAATCCATCCATCAATCCATCAGTTTCTGCTGAATCAGAGCTGGGCAGAGAGACCCAGCCTTCCCTCTCCCCAGCCACTTAGACCAGCTTCTCCGGGGGAATCCTACGCTCAGGTCAACTGAGAAATATAGTCCCTCCTATCTCATCCGTTCATTCGCTACCCAGAGCTTGGGACCATAGATGAGGGTAGGAACGTAGATCGGCCGGTAAATCGAGCGCTCAGTCTTTTCTGCTGAGCTCTCTCTTCACCACAACAGACCGGTACAACAGCAATCCGCCTATCCAACGAGGGTACTCCATCCTCTCTGAATCCATGGTATTGGATTTGGCGGACAGAAATGATGTCAAGAAAAACTACGTACTACACCTGCCCCCATCTCCAGCAGTCACTGACACAAAGTACACCGGTCTGGTCGCTAATGAGCTTCCTCATGATTGGGAAAAAGCGAATGCCAAAAAGGACGAAACCACGAAGGAAAGAATGTTTCCCACCGAGCGTGGAAACGGTAGTAACCAAGCTAACTGTCCTGGGATGTTACAGAAGTTGAGGATTACTTCAGTCTGGCTCATCTTAGAGGACTTGCTGCCATTATCATGAGGGAAGTAGTTGGTGCATCTCAGATGTCATGACAGTTGTTGCTAGCTTGCAGCTCCATTTGACCTTAAAATAATACAATTTTCCTATTTCTTGTAAATAATCTATTTTTCCCCCCAAAATTTGACATTTGAGTTCTATAATTTATAAGTTACTTGTCTTTTTTTAACCAGACTTGCCACTTATAGTAACTGTTTTTCACCTTTGTGTAAATCTACATCACATCTAAATTTCACACTGGGAGACAACAGAGGATATTTATTTTATATTCTATGCAAAGATTTCAATTTCCTCCTAAAAGTTAATTGCTTCACGGCCTCCTCTCTACCAACAGTCAGATCATCTAAAATCAGATATGGAAGATTATGTAAAAACGAATTTAAAGTTGACCTAAGGCAAAAGAATTAGAAAGAGAGCTTCATAGCAAAAGGACAGAAGGAACGAACACTGCTCCAGATAGCAGAGCTCTGTTCCCATTAGGTTAACGATGTACATTGTGCGAAGCGCAAAGTGTGTATATTAAAAAGCAGGGCTTAGGGATCTTTGAGAGCTAAGGGGAGGATTTCATACTTTGATCAAAGGTCTGTTTGAAATGATTTAAAGGGAGAGTTCAGAGGATCAAAGAGCTGCAGGGCAACAACAGCAGGAGAATAAAAACGATGTATCCAGAGGTTAAAAAGGTTCAACAAAGAAAACGTAGCTCATAAACGAGACGATAATACGCTCAGTTATTGGCCTCTTTAACAAGCTTTCTTCTACTGTGGTGTTTTTTTGTTTGTTTCTGAGGCCCTTCCTCTTGGTATTATCAGGATCTAAACTTTAATCATATTCCTCTACTCTCCATATTTACCATTTTTGATACAGTGTGGACCAAAGTAATGATTTAAGACCATTTTTTTTTGGAATAGACTGCTATAGTTATGAACAAAATTTGGCAGATTTCCCAGTTAAAAGAAATATTTTCATTTTATCTACATGTTGTTTTTTTTAACTGGAAGGAAGATTAATGTTTTGGAGTAGCCCAGTTAAAATCTCAACTTTAATCTGGAAAACTGTGATGGAAATGTAAGATTGTGGTGATGGCACAGAGGTCTTCCAACCTAAAAGACTTCAAGCGGATACCCAAAGATAAATCATCAAAACAGAAGAGAAAACTTGCTAAAAGCTGCTCAGTAAAAATAAAAAGGGTTTGATTTCTGTAACGCCCATAAAGACTTTTTAAAATACCATAAAAAATGTAGATAAAAAGATTTATTTAATTTTTTACACTTAAAACCTCTGTTTCACATAAAAACGGGCCATGACGGAATAAAGTTCCACCAAAATATCGTGGAAATAGTTTTTTTTCCATTTGTTTGGACCTTTTTTGAAAGCGTGCATTTTTTTATTTTATATTTTAAATAGCTTAAATAACTATTTTCAGTAATGTTTTAAACTCCAAAACAAACATTATGGACTTTCAAATGAGCAAAATGTCATCTTTCCAGGATGGTAGGCAGTCAGTACCAAATTTTTTTTCAAAATGACTTTATCCCACATAGTTTTTCAGAGAATAAAAAAAGAGCCAAGAATCTTATTAAATAATCGACTTTTTCTTTGTGCCGATTGCAATGACGGTATTACCAGGCTGTTTTGGAGAGCATTACTTATCCCGAGCCCAGTGACAGCGATCAATAATGCATTTGTTCATGTGGTGTTACCAAGCAGCCGCTATTACTGTGAGACTGTTCCAGGTGGACGGTTACAGGAAAAGACAAAGTAAGCTTGATAATTCCAGCACTTAACTAAAGTTTAATCTAAAATAAGTGAGAAATTTCAAAAAAATAACTGAGAATGAAGATGGGCAGGGTTATGAAAAAATTGCCAATACACTAGGAGGCGAAAGCTGTTAGGATCTGCAGTTGTTTTTGGTTTTTCTTTGATGCATTTTGACCTTCTCTGTTAATTCTTGCTTAACTGGCTTTGCATAATTTTTTCTGTAGGCCAGTTTATCATTAGTTCTATATTCTCTTCTGATTAGATTCCTTATTTCTTACCTCTGTTCAGTATTTGTTCACCTAGCTCCTTTCATCATTTCCTCTATTTCTGTCTCTCTGCCAGGATGCTTCCCCTCCCAGCTGATCCTTATTCCCTATTTTTCTGTGCTTGGTCACCTCTTCAGGTTTGTCTTTTCATTCCCAGCTCTCCCTCAGTATGTAAGCTCCTCTCTCACTTTCATTCGCTGCTGCATTCGCTGTTCTGTCTCACTCTTTCCCTATATCCCCTAGTTGTTTTCTCCATCAATCACCTGTCAGCCCTGGTTTCTGTAAGTCCATTTATTGTTACCCATTAAAGATTCTTCTTAGTTAACTTCCTCTCTATTCCTTAATCTGGGTTCTTCTGCAACTAATCATGACAAAAACTAAAACTTTCCGCTCATTTAATCAGTTTGGAGTTTCCCAAAGGGAAAATTCTGCTGGCCAAATGTGAAGCTAACCTGGAAGTAAACAGAAATTGCAGTTCCTGCCTAATCTAATAGGGTCTGGATTCGGAAAGCAGCAAGTTGGACTCCCATGTTAGAATTGGCAACTTCATAGCAGAAATAAATACGTTTACAGCCTGGTTCAACTATTCGTCACGACAACGTCAATGAGTAATCATGTTGACAAAATATATGGTAAACATTGTCGTTTATTTTTTTAAAGATTTTTTTTTTCTCTTAAAATGGTAGCTGTCCCTTAATCTGCTCTGTCTGCCTTTCTGCACATGCGGAGTTGTGGCAATGGGGCTCAGCTGCAGCGTCACCAGTAGCAGCATCAGCAGTGAGCGGACAGCCTAGCTATAATATACTGCAGAGTTTTATTAAATAAAGAGAGAAGCATGTGTAATGCAAAATTCATATAGTAGAAGCTGCCTTCCACAGCAGTACAGCAGAGTTGTTTTTGAGCTTCTTAAAGGGAAGCCCGCTGTGGCTGATAACAAACACGGGCAGTAGCCCCTGTTAGCTAGTTAGCTTGTTAGCTGCTAACATTAGCATCAACAGTAGAGCAATTTTCTCTTTTCCTCGACATGTCAGCTTTTGGCCTTCTCTTGCCGGTATCTAGGGGTATTCATAAATTGACGGAAACGTCCAGATTCTCTCATATGACGTCCTCTACGGCCCAAGCTGCTGCTAAGAGGCTGGTTCTCATCTTGTTTTATATTATTTTTGCATGGGTTTGTAGTGATCAAATTATTCGTTTTGATTTGGTTTGAATTCTTTGTATTTTGAGTCAATGCTTCCTTATTACTTGTGATCTACCACAGGCGACTGTTGTAATCAATTAGCCGGACTGCAATCAGCACACCTGTTGTCAATGTGGGGAGAAGGATTAGGGGGTGAGAAGTGGGCACAGAGAGGGATCGATGGTAGGAGGACTGTGGCGATGACGTGTGGCAACAGGGCGAACTGGCCGATCGCCCGCCAGTGAGGAGTAGCTCCGTCCTGTGGTGCAAGAGAAGCCTTTGGCTGTAGACGTCCTTGTGCTGGCTTGTGTGTATGCCGCAGGGCCGGGGACTGTTGGTGGATACGGGCACGGATCCAGGAAGATCAGGAATTCTGTGAAGCCTGATTAAGAAGCTAAAGAGCAAGGAGCTCTCTCTGTCAGTGAGTACCGCAAGTATGGCATCTGTTGTTCTATAAAGTAGCCTTGGGCGTTGGGTGTCAGGTGCCTTTGGATGGCTGTGCTGGTTCCATTTTTACTGTTACCCAGGTGCAACGGTGTTACAGGATGTTGGCGACATAAGATCTTGGGTGAGATGGAGGCTGTTTCCAGGAGAGACATCTACCCAGTGAAACCGCTTCATCTTATTGGCCCGCAGCGCTTCTTAAAGCGGACATCGGACAGTTTTGAGGTGTTAAATTTTAACTATATTTTTAGTCATTTTTGAGACTCGGGCTGCAGCCCACAATGTAAAGTAATTTAAAGTATAAGAATAAAATGATGTATTTTGATCCATCATTCTCATTATCGGCTACACTAGTTTTCTATTTTTAGAATAAATTTGTTTAATTGGCAAAACTTAGTCTGATATCTTCAGACTGTAATCAGGCTTTTACACCCACCCTGCATGACACTACACTCCCATACGGTAGGTGGCGCGCCTTTGCAGCACTTTCTCCCTCCCCCGCCCCCCAAAAAAATCTCACTTCTACAGTTTTCCAAAAGTTGCCAACCCTGTGTAACACTGCTTTATCTTTAATATCATTTCTAAATGTTCATCATCTTAAACATGAATATTTTGGATACTACATAACACTTCAAGGTAACTCAGAAATATTAGAGCAGCTGCTTGCTCGTACAATAACATGCATTTTACATGTGATCCGATTAGTCGACTAATCAGAAAAATAATTAGTGATTAGCTGATTATCAAAATAATCATTTGTGGCAGCCCTAGTTGAAAAAAACATTTTAGGTTTAATAGGTCAGGTTTACTGTAAAGACAATAACTCACCCATTTAGATTTAATTAAAACTAAATTAGGAATAATAAAGAGCATACTCTTTTGACTGACAGGTCTCAGATGAGCTGCCAGCCCCAACGATCGTGTCTGTGGTATTGATCGTACTAGCAGAATGTCCAAGAAGTCTCTGCTTCATTATTTTATTTTTTTGTAAGTCAAATTATATTTCTACTGAGCATTTAAGATAAGGCTGCTTGATCAAAAATGGGTTGAAATGATCACATTTCTTCTTTAAATAGCGATATTAAAACTTGTTTTTAATTAAAATTCACACAGTTTTAGGAAGTTATGGACCAACAGGGGTTCATGCTTAAATCTAACAATATTATTGAATCTGCCTAAAAAGCATATGGATAGAAGAGTCTTTCAACCTTGGCTTTCAGGCTAAAAGTGCGCGCTAACCTCCGTTAGCTTCGTTTGGCTCCTGCCTTAGGTTAGCATTTGCATTTTACTTTAGCTCAAGTTTTGCTTTAAGCTTCAGACTTCGTTTAGTTTTAGTTCTTGTTTGAGCGTGTCTGTAGTACCATTATCCTAAAGTTCGTTCTTGTTGTAATGTTCACTCGAAATGTTACCGCTCTCACAGCTGAAATTGTGTGCGCAGCCTAGAAAAATGTCAGTTCATGCAGATTACTTCTGCTACTCTGATATTGGCCTGGACGATATAGAATAAGAGCATATCTATAAAAAGATAGTAATAACTATAAAGAAAATGTAGAACATATACTTTAAATGCTACCCTGTTTATTTTATGCTATTCTTTAATGAAATAAATTTTAATTTAGTAAACACAAAAAATAAATTAAAATAAAAATCTAACCATTTTTGCCATAACTGAAAGTTTGTAAGAAACAAAAACAAATGAAGTTAAGGAACCTGAGTGACATCAGTAAATATTGACAGAAAAAACAAATGATATAAACCATTATGGTATTGATTAAAATATTTTTTAGTAACGTTATTAATTTAAATTTCAGTTTAATTTCAGTTAATTATTTCTTTACTGATTTAAAACATAAAGTGATAACGTGGGAAAAAGTTTAATGGGTGTGAAAATGTTTGGTAGGTATTGAGACTACATTAGAAGGTTTAAAGGAGCATCTACCTTAACCTTTGCACAATTTTCCCAGAAAGTCTGTCCAGACAACGACTGTTATTCCCCTTTTTTCAAATGGAAGTCTTGGGAGGCATTTGTTCTGTTCACTTTTGAAACTAATTCCCAATCAGTTGGCACAGAATAAAACATTAAAACCAGAATTCTTCTATGAATTTCAAGGCACAATCGCTTTGTACCTTTTATGTTTCCAAAGACCTGGCTTAGCTTTTGACTAAATGCAGCCTGACACACTGCTCCTCCATCCATGCTTGACCCCTACTGGACATTTCCCACATGTTGACAGGGCGACAAAGATTACAAGACACGGGTCACTAAACATAGCAAGAAGGGTGTAAACAAGACAGGAATGGTGGGACTGCTCCTCCTCCTCCAATAAGGGGCCAGTCTCTGTTTCTTTGTCCTAAACCTCTTCCAGCCATAAGGCCGTCCACGGGGATGCAGATATATGGAGCAGCCGTTGCTAACGTCTCCAGTCAAACTCCCATTGCTTCGGCTCTTAATGAACAGAAGGCATTAAAAAAGTTTGATAGATGGTTGCTAATTTTTAGTCGCTTCCCCTCAGTGGCTGGAGCTCAGAGGTGGAGCGATGCTTTCTCTTGTAAAGCCCCATGAGTAAAATGTGATGGATGTTCGCTGTTTTTGTTACTTAAAGGGTCTTTTTACCTGAATTCAACATCCACGGTAAAAACAAAAGAGGGCAACTTTTTCCCACAAAGCTGTTCTTAATTAACTAATCAGATTAGAGGTAAAAATAACATGTCTCCAAAAAAGTTTTTTTTAATTTTCTGGGAAATCTAAATGCAACAAAACCTAAATTCTGATTGGCTAGTTTAAATAATGCACTTAGTGTATTAAGTTACTAAAATACATCCACATCTCAATATTATTCAATTTTATCAAATAGGTCTGTGTGTTAATGATATTTTAACCGAAATGGGTGTTCATGATTTGTGTCTACACACCAACCAAATGCCCTGAATTGCAAATAATACAATTATTGTCAGTTATAAACTAGGGTTATGTTACTCAGTTTGTGTAGTGCTACATGTGAGCATATCAGAGAGTAGTAGCAGTGAAAAGATGCAGTTGTGGGGCGTTAAGATCTAGATGGATAGATGAAAATATATCTATTTATTATTTTGTGGGTAATGAAGGCATGTGTGATGGCAGGGTATAAGAGATTTTAAGATAATCAAGTGGTCACTGTAGCGCAGGTTGAAAATGTAAAAAGTAAGAAATCTTCACCCACATGGGAAGGTTTGTAGGTTTTGTTTTCACTAATCAAAAAGATATTTGGTCAAAAAAAAAACGCAGTCATTAATAAAACATTAAAAAAAAACACTTTGCCTCTTTGCCACCATAGTGTACAGCTATATTTTATTAGCGTTAACACTACAGCACAGGGAGGACCCCATTTTTGATTGATTGGAGGGATTAAAAAACAATAGAAAATTGTTTTAGGAGCAACTAACATGACCATCCCCGACACACTGGCACCCTGTGCAAACAGCCTTAATTCCCACTCATAAAGCAAAAGCATCACTGGTTACTGCCGCTTGTTGCTAACCTTAGACAAGTGGAAGTGAAAAAAGCAATTAAAGTATCCTTTGTTTTGTTTATCGTAGATTTTCTTCAGTACAGCATAGTGGAACTGCGGTAATCAATTCATTCAACTCTCAAGACAAGTTACAAGAAAATTCATTTCAATGCAATTATACAAAAATTTTTATCACTTATAACGTTTTCTTTTTAAGGAATCCCAGCAGATTGTGTCGTCATTGAGGTGAGGTTCTGTGTATTCATGAGGGTAAGGGACATAAAGGAACAGTTAAAATCTGAATCCACGAGACTCCCATTATAAAGGCTTATAACTCCCTTTTTTATTAATTCACACACCTCATTTACTATAATATGCATTAATATGCATAGTGAAAAACCATTTTAGCACTACCACAGACTGTATGATTTAGCTGTACTTACTTCCGGTCTTGGTGGCAAAGCCAATCAGTGCCAGGGAAAACAAATGCAGCTCCAGTGAGCTTTGCAAACTTCACTATCAATGATTTATGACACCTTTGTTGACCTTCAGTGTTTTAGGAAGGGCACATATGAGTGTCTTTGTGTGGGAGAAGCTACGGTAGGTAATTGGACCGAGTATAGAGACCAACACTTACCCCTGCTTTACCGCTTTGCTCTTGCTCACGTCGATGGTGGTGATTGTGTGTTTGGCACCGGGCTGCACATCCTGGACTGCCTTCCATTGAGCGTTGTTCGACACGGTCCGCAGCAGGTTCACCCCCTTCTTTGCTTTGACCCTGCGGGGAAACGGCAAGGGAGACAAAGAACAGCACAAGTCAGTTTTATTACAGGTTATGATTTATATCGTGGGTCGAGGGTGAGCGCCCCTTGTGTGCAAAACGGACCTCCACCTTGTGTTGCATCATAGCAAAAGCAATTCCACAGATGGATCGGTAGCAGAGATGAATGAAGACGGCAGTGCAGTGATACATGAGGCTAGTTGGCTGGGACCACTGTTCGCCAATACTTTCAGTAGGAACACATCTACAACTCCTCAAACAGAAGCCACTGGCCATTTTTACATTATTAACTAGCAACATTTGAAGGCTTTATTCATCTGCTGGCTGAAGTTGTGTATTTTTTTGCACCAGTATTAGATTTTGTTTAATTTTTTTTTTACAATTTTTAATCCTATAAATTTGACTGTAAAATGAATCATTCTATTCAGGGTAAATCTTCCTTTCCCAGCCTTTAGTTCGATGGGAAGAATTTCCTCTATAGGAAAGTTAAGGTTAAAGAGAGGACATGTGGGATTTTAGGTTCAAACCTGTAACAGAAGTGAGAATGTTTGAAACTGCAAAGCATACCCATTAAAAAAGATTTACATAAAAATAATCCAAAACATGAGTGTAACAGTGTGAGCACTGAATATTTTTACTGAAGGGGTGGCTAGTTTTATTTAATTTCAGCTGAATTTGCTTCGCTTTAC
The DNA here is from genome assembly GCA_028564705.1 of Apricaphanius iberus. Taxonomy (NCBI): domain Eukaryota; kingdom Metazoa; phylum Chordata; class Actinopteri; order Cyprinodontiformes; family Aphaniidae; genus Apricaphanius; species Apricaphanius iberus. The sequence goes on along the minus strand of JAPXFQ010000683.1, from coordinate 1,491,497 downwards.
CGAAATAAAATAAATTATGTTGAGGAAAAACTTTATTGATGTAAAAAATGCATTTGAACTTGCAATAATTTTTTTATGACTGCACACAACCATCCCTAGTTTAAGGATAACAAAACCACGAAACTGAAAATATAAACCTGCATCTCCACGCCACCTATAATTACGCTTACCAATCTAAATACAAGCACAAACATACATGCTAGTTTGTAATGACTGGAGAGAGCCTGTATTCTTGCACGCTATAAAACCAAAGGATGCATACTTACAAACAAGCTTCATGTAACCTAGTAAATTTACACATCGACATCAAATCTAGCAGCATCGCATCACTTAGAGAGAAGGAGGGAAAAGTTTACTACCATCTCAAGGCAACTTTCGTTTCACAATTTTATAGTGAATGATGCAAAATCAATTTTATAAACCTTCACACCACTCGTTCTATTTACTGTAATTCACATATAGGCCTAGTGTAAGACTGTCTTTAAAATGAAGACCTACTTGGTATTTCCCAATAACACTTTAAGCTATACTAGAAAAAGCACATTGTTAGTATAACAAGGCAGAGATGCACGATTAATATGCAGTAAATACAGAGCTAATCTTAAATTCAACACCTTAAAGAAACTAAACCAACAGTTCACAGGCAATTGGCTACTGCTAATGGCTTGAAACTAACAGTTCTGAACTAAGAGCTAAGGTTAACTGCTTTGGGATAATAGCTAGCGATAAATATCACAGCTAACATGTCAGAACTAACAGCTCAGAGCTAATGGCTAAAACAAAGGGCTTGAAACGAACAGTTCAGAGCTAAGAGCTAAAGCTTCGAGCAAACAGCTAACGGTCACTATACATGACAATGTTGCTGTTTATGTTTGAATTTGCGGTTGCAAGCAACACTGCATTTACAAGACAAGGCGCAAGATATGATCTAGTTGAAAATTATGTTGTAGATATGCCCAGCCTTTAGATGGCAGTGTTTCCCGCGTATGCAGTGTTCTATGGCTTCGCATTTATTACCCCAAGTATCAGAGCTAACATTTAAAGCCAACAGCTCAGGGGTAAGAGGCAAAGCTAACATTTTGGAACTAACTGCTACAGCTTACAGCTAAGATAATGTTGAACCTTAAGAGTTAGAGATAACACTAAAACCTACAACCTAACAGCTACCTTTAACAGCTTAGAGTTTAAACTTTACAGCTAAAGCTAATGACTTTAGACTAAACGCTAAAGCTGATGTAAGGGATAATGCCCGATGAGGTGTACATTATCAGAAAGTAATGGACGACGTGGTGGCATCAGCAAAGTCCATTAATTTCTGTTATACCATGGTCTGGGTGAATACTCGATTCTGATTGGCTGGAGGGTGTACATTAAAAAGGAAAGGTGTCCTGTCAAATTGCCTGATGACAGTTCTAAATTATTGCGCTGGCTGAAATGGCAACGGAGACTCAACGTTATTTCAGAGCTGACTCATCTCAAAGTTTTGCACTCTGTTGGTGTCTAAAGACAAATTTGAACGGTTTCTTCCTCAGGTCTTCTTTCTTGGACAAAAAAAATGTATAGTTGAAGTGTTGTCTCCACAAATAACTTAAGTGAATATGGAACTTAAAGCGACTCATCGTATTTCAAAAACACACACAAGCAGTAAGTAGTGCACTGGCCTTCGGAAATGATACTTTGTATCACGTAACGTAAGTTAAAGCCATCATCTCATTTCCCATCACCTATCAACTGCGGCGGTCGGCTCAATGTGGCCACGTTGCTTGGCAACGTTTGTATATGGGAGATATAAAAATTGTGCTCGACTTATATAAAAAAAAAAGCTTGCGATTTTAACTCTAACACATATATAAGTATTCTTAATTGATTAAAAATGTCTTTCTTTCGTAAATGACCATGGTATAAGCGGGATAATGCCCTTCGAGTTGTCCATGATCAGAAAATAATAACTTCGCGGAAACAACCGTCAAAAATGGGGCGGAGGATGGGTCACGCCTGTCGTCGTCCATTATTTTCTAAAAATGGACACCTCATCCGGCATTATTCCTTACACAATGGACACCTCGCAAGGCCTTATTCCCCTTTACCATGATCACTTATATTGTAAAATATATTATGGTTAATTTATTGTTAAGTATAAATATATATATATATATATATATATATATATATAATTGGTTACAAAACTGTTAGATGACAACACTTTCATTTAAAAATGTAGACATTTTGTACTGAACTGGACACGATCTTTTAATGTTTTTTGACCTCCACATGGCGTCAAAAGTCTGCAAAACATACACACACACACTTTATAGTGCTTATAGTTGTTATTTTGACAAGTTGTGATAGATATGTTTTACTTTTTAACCCGACTTTAAAATGTTTGCACTGCACTGGACATTTTAATACGGAACAGTAAAACTAAAAAGTGACCCTTGCTTTGATTATATGTGTGCTTAAAGAAGATAGCCAGAAGTTAACTGCATTGAATTATTTCATACTTATTTCATTTAAATAAATTAAAAAATTATAATATATATTTTATATCATATGTATTTAATTAATTAATAATTACTAAGTTACTTTTATCTATACAAGTAGATGTATATATTATGTATTTTATACTGCAATAGTTTTTTGTTTTTAAGAATGTAATAATTACAATGGCTTACAGCACATCTGCAGACATCAATAGCACTGATTTATAATTTACCTGCAGCTCCCCGGTGTCTGATGTCAGCATCATAATAGCACAATGTGCAAAATGCATGATGAGGAACTTCAGAGGGTTGCAAGCATGGCCAATGTTTTTGATATTTATTTGAAAACTTCTGAGGGATATGGACCGTCTTATGTGTGGCAGGCCTGCTGCATGATCGATTAATGATCGAAAAAAACACCTCACAAATCTTTTGTTTTTTCACTTAGACTTCGGCTCAAATCTTTCCACAGCCAAAATAACGTTACGTGCAACTGTTCATATTTACCAAAAGCTGAAAGTCTACTGACACACACCTGTTTTAAGCACCAGCGAGTGAGGAACGGAGGACTGAGAGGCAGAGCTGAGCCGGCGCACAAGAGGAGGTATGGAGGGGAGGGAGGGAAGGGGTGTCCGGATGTTGCGTTCGGTAGACTCATTATTCTCCGCTTTTCGACAATGATTGGCTAAAACTACTTCACTGCGCTGCTGCATTGTGTTGTCAGACATGAGTAGGCTACTGCACGTGCACATTTGACACAGAACTCATGTCAGCAGCTTTTTGCGTAGTTTAGAGGGGCGAGTCATACCAGCATACGTAGATGGTAGGGATGTAAGAAAAAAAGGATATGCCAATATATTGTGATATTTTATATCAAAATATTTTATCGATATTTAACAGCTAAGTATCGATTTTTTAAAAAAGAATTGTAACTGAACCAATAATAATGACGTTAATTTTTTGTCAGAAAATTAAAAGTATGACTGGTAGGTGGTAGTTGTTTTCACCTTTGTTACAGTGGGTCAATTAGATCTGGTAATAAAATGGATTGTAGTGTTTAGAATTTTCTGGCAAGTTTTCTAAGTTAAATTCATTTATAAAAATAACAATATATAGTTTTACCTTTTGTATCGTGATACATATCGTATCGGCAGATTCTTGCCAATACACATCCCTAGTAAATGGTAAATGGCCTCCATTTGTATAGTGCTTTACTCAGTGTCTACAGACCCCAAAGCGCTTTACACTACCTTCAGTCATTTACCCATTTACGCACACATTCAGACACTGGTGATGGCTACGCTGTCCTGGGGTGCACAGACAAAGGCGAGGCTTCCGGACACTGGGGCCACTGGGCCCTCTGACCACCACCAGGTGGAGTGTCTTGCCCAAGGACACAACAACCAATACAGTTGGAGCTGGGGCTCGAACCAGCAACCTTCCGATTACAGGACAAACTCCCAACTCCTGAGCCACATGTGTCAAACTGCGTAGTTGCTATGAAAAATCCGTACAGGTGATAACAGCATAGAGCTAACATAGAAACACTAATAACTTACAGTAACAGCAATGCTAATGGTTCAGAACTCATGGATATTCAGAGAAGATCTATAACCCATCCATCCATCCATCCATCTTCCTCCGCTTATCCGGGGTCGGGTCGCGGGGGCAGTAGCCTAAGCAAGGAGACCCAGACTTGCCTCTCCCCGGCCACTTGGGCCAGCTCCTCGGGAGGAATCCCGAGGCGTTCCCAGGCCAGCTGGGAGACATAATCTCTCCAACGGGTCCTGGGTCTTCCCCTGGGTCTCCTCCCGGTGGGACATGCCCGGAACACCTCACCAGGGAGGCGTCCAGGAGGCATCCTGACTAGATGCCCGAGCCACCTCAACTGGCTCCTCTCGATGTGGAGGAGCAGCGGCTCTACTCTGAGCTCCCTCCGGATGACCGAGCTTCTCACCCTATCTCTAAGGGAGAGCCCAGCCACCCTACGGAGGAAACTCATTTCAGCCGCCTGTATCCGCGATCTCGTTCTTTCGGTCACCACCCAGCGTTCGTGACCATAGATGAGGGTAGGAACGTAGATCGACCGGTAAATCGAGAGCTTCGCCTTTCGACTCAGCTCTCTCTTCACCACGACAGACCGGTACAGCGCCCGCATGACTGCAGACGCCCTACCAATCCGTCCATCGATCTCCCGCTCCATTTTTCCCTCATTCGTGAACAAGACCCCCAGATACCTAAACTCCTCCACTTGAGGAAGGACCTCATCCCCAACCCGAAGAGAGCACCCTACCCTTTTCCGACTCAAGACCATGGTCTCGGATTTGGAGGTGCTGATCCTCATCCCAGCCGCTTCACACTCGGCTGCGAACCGCTCCAACGAGAGCTGTAGATCACGTTCAGACGAAGCCAACAAGACCACATCATCTGCGAAAAGCAGAGACCCGATCCTGAGGTCACCAAAACGGATCCCCTCAACACCTTGGCTGCACCTAGAAATCCTGTCCATAAACGTTATGAACAGGATCGGTGATAAAGGGCAACCTTGGCGGAGTCCAACTCTCACTGGAAACGAGTCCGACTTACTGCCGGCAATGCGAACCAGACTCTGACACCGGTCATATAGGGACCTAACAGCCCGTATCAGAGGGCCTGGTACCCCATACTCCCGGAGTACCCCCCACAGGACACCCCGAGGGACACGGTCGAACGCCTTCTCCAAGTCCACAAAGCACATGTAGACTGGTTGGGCGAACTCCCACGCACCCTCCAGGACCCTGCCGAGGGTGTAGAGCTGGTCCAGTGTTCCACGGCCAGGACGAAAACCGCATTGTTCCTCCTGGATCCGAGGTTCGACTATCCGTCGTACCCTCCTCTCCAGAACCCCTGAATAGACCTTACCAGGGAGGCTCAGAAGTGTGATCCCCCTGTAGTTGGAACACACTCTGTGGTCCCCCTTTTTAAAGAGGGGGACCACCACCCCGGTCTGCCAATCCAAGGGAACTGCCCCCGATGTCCACGCAATACTGCAGAGCCGCGTCAACCAACACAGCCCTACAACATCCAGAGCCTTGAGGAACTCCGGCCGAATCTCATCCACCCCCGGAGCCTTACCACCGAGGAGCTTTTTAACAACCTCGGCGACTTCAGCCCCAGAGATTGGAGAGTCCGTCCCAGAGTCCCCAGACTCTGCTTCCAAACAGGAAGGCGTGTCGGTGGGATTGAGGAGGTCTTCGAAGTATTCCATCCACCGACCCAAAACGTCCCGCGTTGAGGTCAGCAGCACACCGCCCCCACTGTAAACAGTGTTGGCGGCAGACCGCTTCCCCCCCCTGAGACGCCGGATGGTGGACCAGAATCGCTTCGAAGCCATACGGAAGTCGTTCTCCATGGTCTCTCCAAACTCCTCCCACGCCCGAGTTTTTGCCTCAGCGACCATCCGAGCCGCACTCCGCTTGGCCTGCCGGTACCTATCAGCTGCTTCCGGAGTCCCACAGGCCAAGAAGGCCCGATAGGACTCCTTCTTCAGCTTGACAGCATCCCTCACCGCCGGTGTCCACCAGCGGGTTCGAGGGTTGCCGCCACGACAGGCACCAACTACCTTGCGGCCACAACTACGGTCAGCCGCTTCGACAATGGAGGCACGGAACATGGCCCATTCGGACTCAATGTCCCCCGCCTCCCCCGGGACGTGTTTGAAGTCCTGTCGGAGGTGAGAGTTGAAACCCCTTCTGACAGGAGACTCCGCCAGACGTTCCCAGCAGACCCTCACAACACGTTTGGGCCTACCAGGTCTGTCCGGCGTCTTCCCCCACCACCGGAGCCAACTCACCACCAGGTAGTGGTCGGTGGATAGCTCCGCCCCTCTCTTCACCCGAGTGTCCAAAACATGCGGCCGCAGGTCAGATGAAACGACAACCAGGTCGATCATCGAGCCGCGGCCTAGGGTGTCCTGGTGCCAAGTGCACACATGAACACCCTTATGCTTGAACATGGTGTTCGTTATGGACAATCCATGACGAGCACAGAAGTCCAACAACAAAACACCGCTCGGGTTCAGATCGGGGGGGCCATACCGCCCAACCACGCCTCTCCAGGTCTCACTGTCATTGCCAACGTGAGCGTTGAAGTCTCCCAGGAGATCTATAACCCTGACAAGTAAACTTATGGCATAAAGAGAATGTCCTTTAGTATCGCTAAAACATGTAAGAAATCTGTTGAGATGACAGCATTTTTCCATGTGATCAAAAAAGGTGTTAAATATGTGACAGATTATTTCAGGTTTTCCATTTAAGCAAAGTACAGATCAGTTCTGGTTGGACGATGTCATTACCTACGTTACTGAAGATGAATGTTAAGGAGACCACAGGTAGAATACAACACAGTGCTAAAATGCTTTTTTTAAACTCCTGTCTTCCCTGTTATTTAGATGTTTGTCATACAAGCAGAGCCATGCCTCAATGCTTTCACTGATGCAGTGATGGAGAAAAACAGCTCAACCTAGCAGAACCAGAAGAGATTATTGATCTGATGGATTAATTTTCATGAAATACAAGACAGATGAATTATTAACATGTTTGGCTTTTGTTTATGTGATTTCTATCTTTCTTTCTGTTCATTACCAGCAGGTATCTGCTCAGAACAAAACCTGTGATAAAGTCTCAATGTTACGGAAATGAAAGCAAGTATCAGTAGCAGCTCTTTCGAGAGAGACTTTAATGATATAACAATAAAAGGATTTTAACTCGTAAACAGAAACAAATGTTTTTCTCCCCAATTACAATACAGCCTCTTTGAATAAAAGCTCTGATTTTACAAACTGTCTGAACTAAAAAAAAAAAAGTCTTTTCTGTTTTATAACTTGAAGCAGCACCTTTCAGGTCATTTCATTTATTTCACGAGACGGAAAAATATCGGCCCTGATACCCTATACCAGTGTCGGTGTTGGTGCATCCCTACTTTGAGCCGATCCCTGTCCCACACTTTAATCTAAGGTCTCTGATAGCTACTGCCATCCGTAAGTCCTAAATAGTTTCTCCTTTTTGTTGGTTCTTTGTTGAACTCTTGATACTAAAGCTGGTTGATTCATTTAATTTTAATCTCATTTGCGATCTTGCTTTTCCACGATCATTAAAAAATAAATGATGCAATGTTTTGCTACTTATTCACTGTTTAGTCTTGTGCTGTTGCCAGTTGCAAATTGACCACACCTCCCACAGCCCTGACCACATTGATTTTATTCAGTGCAAGTTCTAATAGTCTTAACCAGTGTCGCCAACTTAGCAGCACTTGTTTCTATATTTACCAACTTTTTTGGGTGTTAATCGATACTTTTAGAAACTAAGGTAGGGCTTTGACTTTTGCCCAAAAATCCTACTCGAAGTAAGTTTGTTTAATAATATTAAAATTCAAAGATATTTGAATATTTATGAATTGTATTTTGACCATTAAATGTCTTCAGTAAGACCGATATTGATATCAAACTTAAGTTCTATACGTTCTGTCCACCAGAGGGCAGTGTGTCAGACAATTTTAATAGACTACGTGCACAAAAGGCTGACTGCATCCAAATACTTCTACTACACTTGCTACGTAGTAGGAGAAAAGGAGTAAGCGTGCGATGTAGTAGATACGAATCTACAGTATGGATTGGAGTTGTAGGCATAAAGTTCCCGTATGTGTACTACCGTCACAGTAAGCAGCCGGTGGACGCTATGCGATCCCACAATGCAGTGGAAGCCCCAAAAACGTACAAATGTGACCTCGGCTCCTGAGGAACTGTCAACCATTGACACCATCGCAATTTTGGTGTATAAATGTGAAATTGTAGCAGTGTTACTGATTAATTGTTTTTTTGACAACTGATTAAACATTTAAGTTGAGAAGTTGTTTAACGGGACCACAGGCGACCTTATGTAACGCAAACATCCGGCAAAATGGTGGAGCGGTGCATCCGTTTTCATGCCTACTACTCGCTCGTTTGCTCAGTATCTGAATTGAAAAAGTTTACATGCAAACACATTTACAGAAAACAATTCCCATACAGGTTCGAATATGAAGAGATCCCTAAAATGTGTTTGAATATCTTTAATTTTTTAAACATTCGAATTATATTAGAATAACAAAGTTCGGAGTCAAAGCCCTACTCTGAGGTAAGGCACGTGTTCACATTGACCATTAAATTTATGTGGTGCTGCACTGGGCTCCTCAGAGCGCATACAGCAGGCGGCCAGTTCAGCTGCAGTCAGATCAGATATTTACCCCATTGCGTTCAAACTAAAATATTAATCGCACATATTTGAAGCCACGTCTAGTTGATCCTACAAGCTTAATAAGATTTTTAAAACATTTTTTTTTGCTTATAACAAACAGCTGAATGCTAAAATGTATCACCGATTTTACGCAAACAGCTCAGTGACTCACCTTGTCCACAGTGAGGTCACATCTCCATGACAGACTTTTAACAGTCGTGTCTCAGTCTAAACTAGGCTCAGAAATACAGAAAGGAGTGGGAATCGAACCCTAAATTAAAAGGCTGGTTGAAGCAGTTTGTGGAAATGTTACACAGGTCTCCCACCTGTATTGTAATGTTGTTATTTTGCCAAAATTAGACATGAAAAAAACAAAGACTTGAGAACTCAAAAGCATAGTCAAAAAACAACGGACAAATCAGGAATTAAGAAGCTAACCAACACTTTGGAGAAACTGTATAACTTCATCTTTATGGTAGCGTCTTTACCATATTTCTTCTTAATTTTGGATTTGTACTTTATTTTCTCAAGACAAAGTGTAACTTTGACTCCCGTAGAGGAATTTGTCTCAAATGTATTTTTTTTCCGTAATCCTAAAAACAACCACATTTAAAATCCACTGTTAATATTATTTGTGGTGTCAACACCAATTAAAGATCATAGTAAATAATGGAGATCTCAATTACAGTCAAAATAATTGTGATGCTATTTTTTTGCCATTATTGAGCAAACCTTTTTGTTATTTCCTGAGTTTTGGCTTCCAAATGTTGCCGCCTGTTTGGATCCCTGTCTCGTTTCTTTTTGTGTAATGTTTGGCCATGTCCACTCAATGTGTCATTCTTCAGCCTCCTCAGAGTCCCCCTAAATATGTAGGTCTCGGTTCGATTGAAACTAACTCTGCTTCGGTTCGATTGTATTTGTGAACGGTAAGCAGTCCAGGGGCGCACCAAAATCAGGAAGCGGATTACTGTGCAGGGCACTCTGGGTAAATACTATCTAATCAACAGTGCATGCTGGAAAGATAAATGTTGGCTCTCATACATTCCTTGCTCAAAGTCTGCATTAGAAGAATGAAGAATGAAGAAAGTTATCCATGTTTCTCCTGCGCATCGTTTCTTATTTAAAGACGGACAAGATTAACTAAAAAACATAGTTTGTTTTAAGAAAGCCTGTTTTTCATTTTAAACGGGTCATATGAAGCTGAAATCCTCAGATCGAAAGATGACGGATCCAACATTCAAAGCATTATTTCACCCCTCTTTTTGTTCTTTCATCAAATCCTCCACTTTAGAGAAAATGCAGAAATAATCTGATACGGCACATCAGGGGGAGATAAAAGAGAAATATGTAACGTTTAAACAACAACTTGATCAAGCCTGTTGCCTTTGATGTGGGTTGAAAAGGAGGAACGTAATACCCTAATATGATCACTAAATGAGGTGACCCATTTGCTGCTTCATAAGAGCAGCTTGTAAAAATGCAAATTGTAAAAGACAATAATTACACATTATTGTAAAGCTTAACCATTTCCCAACGTTGTTCCTGGTTTAGGGTGCTACCCCAATGAATAAAACTTGTTTTTGTATTCATCACCTGCTTTCATCAGCAGCTTATAAAAGCCAATACATATTCATCATCATTTGAGGGAGGCTGCAGAGAACCGAAGCTTTTAATCAGACGGCCCTTTTCACAGACTTCGCTTCACTTTTGAACCGCAAATGAGAGGGGATGGAGCGTTCCCCGTGGGACCGCCGCATGAACCGGGCTCCCCGTGGAACTGTGTTAATGCTGATTAATGAAAGAGCATGGCTAATGTACAAGCTGAGCTGCAGTAAGCGGCGAAAACACACGGCCAGATTCTCAGAAGCTCCGCGGGTCCTGCCGCTGCTCCAACGCAGCGAGAGCAGAAAGGCAGCGTGAGCCACTTCAGCCGTTACTTACTCATTCCACGCAGATGCCTTCTGCCATGGCAACACCTATTAGGCCCCGAGTCGGCAGACGGACTGCTAAACAGGAGAGCTTTTGGACGAGACATTCCAGGCCAGATTTCTGAGCTGCTTCTTGAATCCCTTTGGCGTTAGCAGATTTTCTGTTTTATTCTGTTGACCACAACACACCTTGATCCCTGGCTGAAACTGTAGAGAGCTGCTGCTGTTCACAAAGAATTTATTTTTCTTTCACTCTTTGCAATGTTTGTAGAGAGACAAAAAAAAACGTGCTGTAAACCGGGCCTTCAATAAATGTTTCCAAGTTTTTGCCTTTCAGCAGATCTAAATAGTATGATAAAAACAATAAGGTAGCTATAGATGTCATATTAGTTGTGTTTTACTTTGAAGAGGAACGCTGATGAGCTTTTGATGTTGATTTTTGTAGATTTATCTGGGAGACAACAAAGAAAATTAAGCTTAAAAGGTGGAGGGTTCAGGTCTGAGTCCGTCAATACACCTAGATTTTGGTAGGTTCCAACTGTATTAACGGAAGCTGTGTGCTGACTCTTGATCGTTCCTCTTTAGGTCGTAAAATAGTTACTTCAGTTTAAAGTCACCTGGTAACATTGTAATGTAAAGATGAGTTACATCTGAATATTTATTGTAATTTATCTTATTGATTGTTATAATCTGGGTTAGTGGGAACATGTAGATGTTCTGATAAAATCTACCTATTGACAATATACACATAGGTGCCTCCTTAACATGCACTTGTACATTGATCGGATTTAACCTCAACTGCCTCCACTAAAAGAGTGCAGAAAAGTTATTTTGTTCTCTATTGATAATATTTTTATGATCTTTAATTATGATTTTAAGATGTTACTGAAGATCAATAATCACATTTTGGAAATAAAATAACTAAAGAAATAAAGATCCATCCCTGTCAAATGAAATATTGTGTTTTGCTACATTCCAGTGTTTAAAAATACAATTTGTGCTTTCAACTAAATTGGATCTGATCTGCATTGATGAGTGAATTTAAATCAGGATATCACGATGGATTAATATTTAGTCTCCATTTCTGACCAAGGCTTCTTCTTTCAATAATTAGAAATATAAGAAAATATGATGCATTAAGGTCAATTTGCTCAACATTAAACTTGTCCTTCCTAGAAGCATCCACAGTTTCCTTGGCACTGCAGCACACAACTTGCTGCAGATGGTAACTCTTCAGTGACAAATAAGTCCTCCACCTTGGAACACAGGCAGCAATATTATCAATCATCTGAATCACTTTGATATCTGTGCTGTTTATCTTCATGGGTGAACAGCTTTGAGGTTTTTCTCGGCAGCATAACAGACAAGCAGCTGGGGAGTCAAACAGGATAGGAGTGCCAGGAACAAGCTTTATTTATCAGTTTATTTAAAAAAGAGGGGGCTACGTAAATTAAAATATAGCTGGAGAAATATCTGAGACCAAAACCTTCACGAAACAGAGTCCAGTGTTCTAAAGAAAACTAAAGCAGAAAAAAAAAAATCAGTTAAAGAACATTAAAGCCAACGCTTAAAAAATACCTTTATGTTTTTCAATTAACTAAAAGGTGCTTTGTTTTTGAAGCTCTTAATATGAGATGAACAAAGCAGTTAATAGCAGCACAAAAACGAAACAGAAACAACATTTTAGCAAGTTTGAAAGTGCTGTTTCAAAACTATTTTGTTATTTATTATTATCTTTTATAGTAAATGGTTCAAACTAAGTACTAGCGGGTTTGAAATACTAGCCTGTCGTTATATACAGAGACGGATTAGGGATTTTTTCCCTCTAAGAATTTGCAGGAAAAGAAAAGTCATAACTCAGATTTTTCTCTTAATAATTATATGTAGAATTACTGATATTCGATATTTATTCCTGATTTATTTATTTCAAAATATTCCAACAGAAAGTTATATCTCCTGCATAATTTATATATCTGTCATTGAAGGTGGTTGATTATAGGTGTCTATTTGCATTAAATTCAGAACTCCCCCGCCACTGGGCTGGATAATCTTCCATAATGATTATTTTTACAGCTGCCCACAGCATATTTTTAAAAAAAAAGTACAGTCTGATAGGATAAATGGAGCTAATTCAGAGTTCGGGGTGGAAGTTAAATGTCATGTACCTTCTTCAAAACCTCTGATCCATTTTGGAAATATATAATACTTTTTTAGGACCAACTGAAAATTCAGCTTTAACACTGAAGTGTGACAAATTAATTTACTCTAAAATGACTCCCACCACGGTTGACAAATTAAAGTTAGAGATGTTAATGTAAATACTGCTGCCAATGGTAATGCAAACGTTACTTAACAATAATAGACTGGCGTCAGTATGCTAGCATTAGAAATTTATCAGTGTAAAAATAAATAAAAATAAATAATAATCCAAATCTCTGAAAATGCCAATATCAAAAGGGTAACATATTGGTCATTGGGTGACTATGAGAATTCTAATATGACACCAACATTATTCTAATATGCTTATTGAATATTCTGTCATCACTGCTCATACACATTTTTTCGCTTTGTGTTCTCCATGATGGATTAATTGTAATCAAGTCAAGACAAAATTAAATAGCTACAAGCCTGCACTAAAAATGGCTTTTTTTCTTTTGGTAAATCAGCCATCTAGCATATTAAATTAAGATAAAAACTATATGTAAAACTGAATCAGAAATCATATAAAAATGCATAGAACTTTATAAAAAGTTTATAATATGAACTTGAAACAATGCAAACTGCAGTATAAGGGCCAAAGAGGACTCCATATAGGAGATAAACAGTCAGTCCCTTGGAGGACTCATTGGAGTCCAATTTAAATATAAAATACTAAAAGTTAGATAAAAAACTCAACTAAATGAGGGATAATATTATAAAGATGTAATATGCAAGAATGAATAGATGATAAAAACCAACTCAGATAATAGTTCTTTATTCAGGCCTTTCAGGCTTTCAGTCTGAATGTAAAACCCAAAATGCCTCTTTTAAATTTCCGTCTCAAAAGACAAAGATGATGCATTTTCAGGGAAGGATTAGTACTCTTTTGCCCCTCTATGTGTCCTGTTTTTTTAGCAGCAGATTTGGTTTTGTTTGAATATAAATTGTAATGTCCTTATTCATTGTGTTATGGTCTCTCAACCGAAGAGCCCTCTAATAGAGAAATAATGTCTCCCAGCTCTAGCTAGAGAAGCAATATGCACTCACGAGTACATTTTTATCTTTTCATAGGAGAATATCGATAGCACACATTTTTCATAGTCAAACTCTCAAAAGCCAATAACCAAGGATAAGGCAAGCTCCTCCTAGAAATCTCTGGTCTTCATCAACCATTACATATACGGAACAATCTTGTAAAGGTAAAGACTTAGAAGGAATCTCGTGTGTCCTTTCATTCAGTTTTCGTAGATCCTTGCTTATTAAATGTCTGTCAACTCACATAATCTAAATACCACACCATGAAAACGTACGTTCAGAAGCTCGAAATGTCCTGCTTGTATCGTAGCCTTTTCTTAACAATGTAAGAATTAATCAATATTAACTGATTAACTTCCACTGCACTGTGCTCAAACAAACATGGAAGACAGACAAAATTATATCAGCCTTCAATCTACAAAAGTTAGAAATACCATTCATATTTTACCTTTGGCTTTAATATATTTTTTATGTAATTGAATTGAAAGCAATCAGATCTCATTTGTGTATATCTGAATTAGTTTTATTTAACAATTAAAAATACCATAATCTATTGTGTCGACTTGAGGAATGTCTTAAAGACCTACTCCAAAGAAAATCGTGTTTTTCCCCTTGTTAACCTGTTTTTGTGAAATTGTTTGGATGCTAGACATATCTTAAGAAAATGAAGCTCAAAATTGCATTTTTGAGTATTTCTCCTTAATGAGCTACTGCTGCTTGCAGAATCTGAGTCGTACTCAACGTCACGAGTTTTGGGATTTGGGCTTAAAACGCATAATAATAATTTAAAGACCACTGAGAACATTGTAAAATACCTCAAATGACAACCGGAGAGGGTCTTTAAATTCAGCTTCAACAGCCATTCCTACTATGAATGGGGTGTTCAGTCGTAACTACCTGCTGTCCTGCATGTTTTAGATGTTCTTCTGGTTTCTCTTCAGAATGTAAAGTTAAACCATTAATTAGGCCAGATTGGCGCAGGGGCACAGATAATCCCAATAAGAAACTGCTATTGCTAGCACTAGCACGTGTAACCTGAAAGTGTTACAGTGCAAACACACAATTATACATTTTAAAACACCTAGAATTAGTCTTAGTATTGCAAGGTTACAGGATGCACAGTTTATTTAGAATTGAATACACGGTTCATTGCGTTTTTGATTACAATGTATTTACTTTAGCAAATAACCTTTTTAAAAACCTTTTTAGTAGCTATTACTCTGTATATTTAAAATCATCCCTCTGAATGTGATAAGATGAGCTGCCTAGCAGTCAAGACAGAATTTATTTTGTTTGAGTATTTTCAATAAGTTTGAAAATTATAATTATTTGCTGTGGATGTTAAAAATAGAATGCTTAAGTTACATTTTTCAAGCTAATTGGATATAAGCATTACAATGCTAGCATGAAACATAGCTAGTGATATAACTATTTGAGTTAGCATTGACTTTATAAAGTTGCAGAGTGTGCAGACATTATTTCGTAGCAAGGAAACTAGCATTTGACATTTTTATGTGCAGCTTAGACCTAACAATAAATACTGTAACTACAAATATTCCAAATAAGCTAAGAGCAGCAAAAGCATGCCAAAGAAAACAAACAATTGCGAATTTTAGGCAGGCTTTAACGTTGGTTAACCCTAACGTTAGCATACATACAAAAGTATATGTTAGCTAGCACAAACCACAAAGCATCATCTTTGACAGTCTTCCTTGGCTGTAGACCAGTTTTCATATCATGTGACAAACGTAACCAGTAGAAGATTATACATTTGTTAAGACTATAAAATGGTCGACTCATTTTGCACACAGCTAGGCTTGGTAAAAGTAAGGACAAATTAGTAAATTACATATAAACAAGTTGAAAACCAAACATTAAAATGGGGATGAAAGATGATTTAAACTAATTTGAACATGATATGTTTGCTGGTCCTAAATAGGCTGGTCTGAATATTTCAGAAACTGCTGATCTTGGGGCAACTGTGGCGTAGGGGTTCGGAGTTTGCCTTGTTGGTTTACAGGGAATGGTCTGAAGAGACCATTCTTGGAAAATTGCCTCTTTTTCAGTCTTTACAGCTAAATAACAGCTCCCGTGCAGATATTAAGAAAACATGAAACATCTTTTCTGGTAGCCTACTGCTCTTTCTTGATAGGCTTGGAAAGAGTTTGGCAGGTTGTTACTTTCTGTATTTTGACGGTTTTCCCTATGATGTAAAAATATTTTCTTCTTTTTTTTTTTTGAAATCCACATATATATTTTTGACTACAGTATACATAAAATCAATATCAGACTATCAAGAAGGCTGTCAATTCAATTCACGTACGTACATTTTTCCGTGTACACCCCTGGCTGTTTGTATCTATTGAATTCCTATTCGTTTGTGTTTTGTATACTCGATTTTTGTTTAATTCAAAGTAAGTCAAAGAAATTGTACTACACTACATCATTGTTTCAACGTCCAGCCAATCATGTAGTCCACAGGTGTCAAACTCAAGGCACGGGGGCCAAATCCGGCCCTCCATGGCCATTATGTGGCCTCTAAACTCTAGAGAACCCTATAGATAGAAAATGTAAGTTCCATTTTTGTGCACCTCAATACACTTTTATAAGTAAAATAAAATCAGTGTTTATTCAAACAGTTTTTAATCACATCATTATGTAAAGTTTTTCAGGATCATTTATTTTTTGATGTCCTTTTGGAAAGTGGAGGGTGAGTTTAACGGTTTGTTATAGTTTTGTCAATACCTTTTGCCGCAACTGGCCCTTTAAGGATATTCATCGGCTCGATGTGGCGCAAAATGGAAATTAGTTTGACACCGCTGATGTGGTCTAATGTCAGCGTTCAGCCAATAATGAAATGCTTCGTCATATCTAGGTGCAGGCACCTGAGCAGATCTGGTACCAACACCAGCTTGTATCACAATTTGAAAGTGATCATGTATTTGTGTACAAATTTGGCATACTTCGAGCCAAAAAATACGTAGTTTTATCAACACAGCATTCCCAGGCATTGTTGATGACCATGTCAATCACTCTATGACCACAGGGTCAAAGGATATGATGGCTACTTTCTCCAGGATTAAATAACTCAGATTGTTTTCTAAGTAGAACAGTATGTTTATTGCAGAGTGGACTCTGGGTTACTTGAAGTTCAGATCAATTTTGTCTGTGGAACGTAACTTCTAATGACTTTTGAAAAAAAATTCTATTTAGATTTTTTGTACAGCATAAATTGAGAAAGATGTTCAAAAGATAATACAGCTCAAGAAGCTAAAATACTACTTGACATGCTACTATCTGGCATTTTCAAAGCAGCTAATCCAGGATTTCTGATTGGCTGTGGAAATAAGGAAAACAGTAGATGTTAGGCTCAGAGGTTGCCAAGTTGATTTCCACTATGCTTTTTAATCCAAAATAAGGTATACCTGTTTTTTTAGAGGCATTCTTAGTCATTTGTATATTTGTATTAGTGGTCCCTAGCCAAGATTAACCGAGATTAACAAGTGTCCGCTCTATCCCAATAGCCTCCTCCATAGTCACCAGATCTCAAGCCAGGAGACCACCTATAGGATTGTGATGTTCATCCAACCAGTCAGCAAAAAGAGCATCATATTAATAAATCCAGAGTGTCTGAATTAATAATCCACCCATGTGCATTTCACATAGAAACTTTTTTGCAAGAATGAAACTTGTCCCAACGAGACCTTGAATTAAAAATCAAGCACTTGTAAGCATACCACAATCTGTTTTAAATAAGCCAGGTAACCGCTGATGTTGCAGCTTGTGGATCACCAAGTAAAGGTCCTCAATCAGTCATAATACCCATAGAAGCAGAACTTTTAGCATATTATGATCATGCTACATGTCTAAATACGGGTATTAGCTCCATTTTATCAACGCGCTATACAGCCTGCCTCAACATGTGACGGATATACACTAGGGAAGGACTTCTTTTTCCTCAGGATTAACCACCAGCTGGTATCAAACATCTCCTCACTGTGACTTTGAACTACATAGATGCTCCCTCTCTGTACTCATGCTGCAAAACTCAGCCTCCCAAACCCAGAGGACCGCTTTATGATGTATAGCTGTGTCTCTCTTAAATTATAAATCTTACCTCACACTCTCAACCACTGCACGTAAAAATTCAGTAACTGCATCAAATCATTTGTGCTTTATTAGTTACCGTGGACGTTTCAGAAAATAAACTGTTTCAGAAAAAGGTGTACCATCTATTGCTGATTAAATTATCCACTGTTCTTCTGCGTTTCATTTAACCATGGTGTTTTAGAGACAACCTGAAGCCAGGAACATACCAAAAAAAACAAGAAACATTACTGAGGATGACTTTTTGAATTGCGTATATGGTCTATTCAAAGGCTGATGTCCATTTGGCCTAGCATGGACCAAAAAGCGACATTCATCTTAGCAGCCCTTCCTCTAGGAAAAGACAAAAGGAGATAGTAGCATTTGCAGCCAAGAAGCCCAGGCCCAAAAATAACAAGGAAAGACGGATCACAGCAGAGATTTAATCTAAAGCTTCCTGCTGTTAGGTGGCAGACGCAGGCGCTAAACTTTCAAGATGTTTTATTAATTTCCTTCCCAGAACGTAGGAACTGCCAGAGATGTTTCCACCCATTGGGAATCATTTTACACAGAAATTCCTGAGGGAATGTGCCAGGTGTGTTACAAGCAATAGAGAGATTTGGGAGATGTTCGGAGCGTGAAAGGTTGTTCTTTTTTTTCTTCTTTTCTGAGCAGCTGAAGGTCACAGTTAGTCTCTGCATAATAAATAATGTTTTTCCATTGCTAACTTATAAAATATGTATTTTGGCAATGGGAAACAACATTAAACAGCTGAACTAAAACAAATATTTCAGTTTTCTTCTATAGCAGAAAGGACGATTGGTATTGAAGCAGAATGTGTAGGCTGGCATGCAGACACATGAAGTGTATTTATAAAACTCCTGATTGTCGCTTCATGAAGTTCAGATTTCATGTTTCAAATTTTTTTTAGGGAATACATTCAGCATGCCAGGTGCCTGTGGGCGATGAACCTGCTTTTAAAGGATCTTTATAAACCGTCTTAAAATGAAACCTTTTATTATCGAAACAGCTCGACTACACACTGGAACTGAGCTGCGACTGTGTAAGTCTAAGAAAAGCCCAACTGCAAATATCTACATATTTTTATTAGGTCAAGCTGCTCATGAACACAATTACTCCAAACAGTAAACAGGGAGAGAGAGAGAGAGAGAGAGAGAGAGAGAGAGAGAGAGAGAGAGAGAGAGAGAGAGAGCAAAGCCATTCAGATCATATTATTGAGTAAATTCTTGTGCATCTATGGTCTGGAGTCGACGTAATGCATATCTCAACATGTTGTGAAAAATGCAATTCATTAAAATACTGTAGTGCTTTTCCTGCGTGAAAAACTACCATCAAGCAAAATTGGACTTTTATCCCAATTTTTAAACCTATAATGTGGAACTGGTTTCTTTCAAGTCCACCTTCTGCTTTCCAGTAAGCCATTTCATGCCTTCGATCCCCCCCATGACTACAGCGGTGGAGCAATCCTGATTTAATTTTCACAAGTAGCTAGAGCCTCCAAGACATTTTCAGGGTAGTCAAACAACTAAGTTTACAACTGGACTGGAGACAAGAGTCAGTAATTTAGAGTATTTGAATAAAAAAATGATAATTTGGATGTCCAAAAGTGTCTTAAAATATAGCTGTAGCGCCTAAAGTACCAAACAGAGGCAGTCTCCTGATTATTATAAAGCTTGATTGCCAGAATCAGGTAAAATCAGTTACAGGAGGTAAAAAATGAATCATCAATTTAAACCAAAACTTGAGATGAAATTTACTCAGCAAATTAAGTCCCTGTTAGTAAAGATGCCAAAGGAACACATCTGTGACACAAACAGTTAAAGCAAATGAACACCTGCCAAGGAGTATACATTCTCTAATAATTATCTATTTATTAACTAAAAATGGCTTTAGTATGTGCAACCCATGAATGAATCAGTAATTCATAATGGACCTATATATATATATATATATATACAGTGTTGCCACAGTTACCTTGAAAAAAAAATATGATTACTGACTTATTACTTTATTTTAAAAGTAACTAAGTTAGATTACAAGTTACCTTATTAGTTACTTTCAGCAGCTGCCAGAAGCACTTCCCACTGCCTCAACATAGAAACAATAACCAGTTTTGCTAATACTCACTTTATTGGAAGTTTATTTTAACATTAAGGCTACTAAGGCTAACATTAAGGTTGCTTGTTAACCTCACATTGACACCAGCAACTATAAAGCAACAAGCTGCGTCGTGGGAATGTATTATCCTACTCACTGCACGTACTACTGGAGAGTTCCACTAGGGGGCAGACTCAGAGTACAGATTATAAAACTCTTGACTCAGGCAAAAAACAAACATGGCGACCGTAAAGGAGCTGATCAGCTGTTTCGGGTTACGACAGAAAAACGCGGCAGCAGTGTTGTTGAAGGTATGTAAGACCATATTTACCGCTATTGTTGCTTGTTCTCCTAACGCTTTTGCTGCCATGTGCCAAATATAACTTTTTGCCTAACAAAATTACAGAAATAGTAACGCAAAGTGGCTTGGACAACTAACTTTAATCTGATTACTTCTATGGAAAATAGTAATGCGTTAGATTAGTCATTACTGAAAAAGTGGTCATATTAGGAGTAACTCGCAACTAAGTAACGCGTTACTGGCATCACTGTATATATATATATATATATATATATATATATATATAATGACTGAAAAGGTGCTACAGTAATGCAGATCGAACCCCAATAGCGGAATAAAACTCGAAAGCTCAAGTAGATAAAAGTAATTTAATTTTACTTTGCTTTTATGGTGTTATCAAAAGTTGTCTCTCTTTTATACACAGAAATATGTACTATAAACATTCCTTTCAATTATGCAGACATATCCATAGTCTATTCATTCTATTTAGTCTAGTGGTGAAATAGCCGTAGGAATTTTGAGTATCCGAACTGTCGGTCAAGTTGAACAGTAATTTTGGTGTTGCTCTATTTGAAAATCACTGTCAGCAGCATTTAAGTTTCCAGAAGTGTTTTAGTATAGACAAAAGTACATTTTCTGAATTGAACCACAGCAACAATTGTTTTTAAATATTTATATTTCGTTTCCAGAAAATTTTGTATTTGTTTTTACCTGAAATGCTTTCTCTATAGACTCCCTACAGATTGGCACTATTTCTGCTCAGCTGAATCTAATTTTCAGTGGTAACTGATGAAGAGTCATAGAGTAGCACTATAGGGCTCTGTTAAAGCATTGCATCATCATTGGCACCGATCGCAGTAAACAAGCAGGGGATCCATCTGACGTTGTAAAATTATTGTTATATTTTTAGATTAATCACCTTATTGGATGTTGTTTTCTGTGATGGAATCATCATGTATTTGCAGACCCACCAAAATCGACTCTGCAGTGTTGGTTTCATGAGGGGGGCTCCCCCGTCGACAGCTCCCATCACAGAATCATCCAATAGACCAGGATCTCCCTTCCAGCCTGTGGTATTTGGCATTCACAAGTGGCTTGTTACTCTGCCGACTGGGACGTGGCGTGAACGCACGTTAGATCACGGGAGGCTGTGACAGCGCCTCATGAAACGCTTGTTTGTGCCACTGCCGGTGAAGAGAACACTGATGGATAGAGCCGGGCGTCGTCGTTGTCCCTTAAGTGATGCGCAGATGAAAGCAGAAAAGTAAACAAACAACTAAAATGTCAGCACATGGACGTCTCCGAGGAATTGGCTGCACTCGCTTTTACACCCCAGCAGAAACGGGGCCCTCCACACAACAAGCTAAATTTGGCCAGCAAAGCCTCCCCCCCCCACGATGCATCTGTGGCTCCTGTGAGGGGCCACTCTGCAAATGGTTTTTGCCCCTTCTTGCTACTGCAGATGTAACCTGTTCCCTCACACGTAGGCTTGCATTATTTAGAGTAAGTGCAGATTTTTATCTGTCCTTGGTCTTTTTTCATGTTTTTGATGAGCTTTTATGTCTGCAATGACATCGGATTCCTCTAAAGCACAAACTTTCAGCCTGGTCTTGTTTTGTCAAGTCTATAGGAGCAGCTTTAAAAGGTTTGTTACTTGTTTTGGAAACTTTATGGATCGATTTGATCAACCATGCATCTCAAAGTATCCCCCACTGCCTCCAGTCAGTCCCTGACCACACCGCTTCATAAAGACCTGAACACAATCCCCGTCGGCGCTCGTTCTGATCCACATGAAACTTGTTTTTATGTTTACCCGCAAAAGAATACAGCAGCAACAGGATGCAAGATGAAATAAATGTGTAAATACAAAAAGATGATCAATGGAAAAGGTGAGGATACAGAGGTTAAGGTAATTGCCGCAGGGCAATGACATTTTTGACAAGTGTGACAGGTGACGCGGTGAGCAGATCCGCCGTATAATGAGCGCTATGCACAAATGTCAGACAGCTCAGGAACTCAACGCCTACAAGTAGTAGGTTGTTTTTAGAGCAGTAAAGCGCCTCAGTTTGACAGGGTAAGCTTGTCTGATGAAACGTCTTGCACCTCACAACTTCTCCGGCCCCCCTACAGCTACTGTCACTGGAAAAACAAGGTACACCTTTAGTTTACAGGGTTTTACATTTCAGGACAAACTAGAAATCTTTTTATTTATCGATTGCAAAAACTACACTCCTGACATTTGCATTTGATTTAAAGCAGCACTGTGACCATCTCCATAAGAGCAGGAGTTTTAGCAGAGTGGCTATTTGGAGCATAAAGGTGTGCTAACACAATGTTGGGGTGAATAAAAAACAACAGCAATAACCTTAGAAAGCTAGGGAGTACAACATAGGTAATTCCAGAACATTTTCAAGTCAAATTTTTGGGATGGCTGCCAGTCTTCACAGGAGTGAAGATCCCTGCAGAATAAACCGCAATGTCAGAGTATTCAAGGTTCAGGGTAAAAACAAAAAAACCCAACAAGCTTAATCTCAGACTGCACAGACCTCAACATGCTGGGTGTTAAAGGTCACGTATGGATGATTAGAAGAAGACTGAGTGTGCCTCCTATTTCTAAAATCAATATGGCAGCATTACTGACATTTGCACACTGTCCTCTGAATGAACCACCAGACTCCTGGAACAAAGTCTTTTAGACGTAACAGCAAAGTAGAGATGCTTGGCCAAAACAAGGGATGCACAGATATGGATATTTGGGCCAATATCAACTTCAGATATTACTATTGTTATGACTGATAACCAATATTTAACAACGATAGGTAGTTCTCTACCTCGTCAATGCCTCATAATACTGCACTGCACCACCCTCACTGTAAAATGATCAACTCCCCCCTCAACATTTCTTATAGGAAAACATGTTTTTATAAAAATGTTTCTTTTGCATTATAGATAATTGAGAAAAAAAGCACTTCGTAACCAGCCCAGTAATTCCCCTGATCTGGCAGTAGTTTGTTTGCTTTAGCTTGGCATAAACCAATTCAGGTGAAAGGGAACTACTACAATGCTAGCAGTCCCCATTCAGATCTAACTCTTGGGAATATGGTGGGAGACAAAAGTTTTATTCAGGGGTGGAAGTTTTTCCTCTCCACTGTCGCTTCATGCTTGTTCAGTATGAGGGATTGCTGAACAGATTGCTGTGGTTGCAGGCCTGCATCAAAGGGGCTCAACCCCATGTCAACGAATTCACGCAATGTGTTGGGAATCCTTACATAGGAAACTTTAAACTGATTGGAATCTTTTTATAATTTTATTGAAACAACCTTTTCTTGTAAAGTGCCCTGAGGTGACATTTGTTGGGAATTGGCACTATATAAATAAAAGCGAATTGAACTGAAATATCCCTTTAACAGCAGACTACTCTTACTGATGAGACTGATAATGATAATAAAAAAATGAGTGGCACTGGCTGATGTGGATATAACATGCATCATTAGCCAGTTTCTTCTCAACAAACTTTTCACACCGACTGTGAAGCATGGTGGTGGCAGGGTGATTATTGTTTTTAGGTCAACCATGAACCCTGTACAATCAGGTATCCTGGAATCAGATGTAAGGCCATTTGACAGCTGCAGTTGGGCCCAAACTGGCTCATGAAAGCAATATAGCAATGTTGTACGACGATGTGAGAGATCGCTTTGGTTCATCAAGCTCTAGAATCATGAGGCGCACTTACTTTTTATTTGGATTATTTTTCCATTTTTTTTTTTGCATATTTATTCTATACTGATATGGAAAACGAAAAAAATAGAAGCTAAAACCAGCTATTAGATTGTCTCAATTCTTATTTAGTTTCTGATTAACATCGTATTGTTAATTATGTTTAATATTTTATCATTATCCTCATAATAAAATACTACAGTATTAGTTGATAAACACGTTTTTAAAAATTAAAATTTCATTAGACAACATTTAATTAATCAAAATTAAATTTTATTATTAGTTTAAAAATGATAATTATTGATTAACATTTTTTAATAAGACATTTGGGGGAAAAAATAAGGAAATTAAATAAAAATATTAACAAAGCTTTAAAATAATGAAGATAATTATAGTATTTGCCTGTAATTGTATGGCCTGTACGTGCATGGAGCTTTATTTAGTCCTTACAGACCTCAAAGTGCTTCACACTACAATCAGTCACACACATATTCACACACTGGTGATGGTAAGCTATGTTGTAAGAGGCGTGGCTGCCGGACACTGGGTGCAGAAATTACATTGATTTTATCATTTTTATCTGTGAATCTGGAGTCATATTTATCAATTTTGTTGATTGTCAATGAGTATCAAAAAATGTAAAGAAGATTTTCAGTGCAGCCATTTTTGTTAGTCTTCAAAGAACACATTTTAATAAAGCACAATATAATTCAATTTGACCTTAATTACATTAACTAAGAGTTTGTAAGAAAGGAAGAAATCCAGTTAAGAGACCTGAGTGACATCAGTAAATGCTGACAAAGACTATTATTAACCAAAACATTATTGATTACATTTTTTATTGTGTTTATTTGAATTTCAGGCTTATATTTATTATTACTTCTTATTCCTTCTAAACCATTTAATTACTCTTCATCATAATACTATTTCAGACATTTGGTTTCGCTTGAGTTCAAATGCCGGCCAATAAATCTGTTTTTAATTCAATTCAGCTACTAAAGCCAACAAACCACTCACCAATGGCTGAATTTAGACGGTGTCCAAAACACAGGAGCAGAGTTGAGAGATTTAGGGCTGAATGCAGCAGATCATCTCTCCTAAGTTTGTATTTTGAACATTGTTGTCGCTTTTGAGGATGTGATGGAGTGCCGGTTGCTGACCGTAGTATTTTGCTTTTAGTTGGCTTGGTGATGGAGCGTGCCTGGATCTGCATTTCTCATTGGTTCCCAGTAACTAATGCCTGTAATACGTAACATGCTTCCAGAAAGATGAAATTGAAAAATGGAAATTTTTAATTAAACTTTTTCTCTAACTTTTGATCAGACCACATGTCTATTGATCAGAACATGTTATTGAATCATTGTCCAGTCCTAATAAATCATTAATATTCTATATAGGTTTACCCCTGAAAACCCTCAGCTCCTTATGTCAACCTGTTTACCTACAGAAATGTGAAATTATACAACACAGAGAGGAACATGGCAAATACAGGTGAATATTTAGAGATTTAGTTATATTCATATTGTTTTCTTTTTTTTTTCACCCATTGCGTTTTTTACAACACAAAACCCCCCAGCAGAACGGAAAGGGGGTGGACTTTAATTTCCCCATGATTGCATGCTAACAGATCATGTGGCCTCAAAGCAAAATGACCCAATAAGCTCCTTGTTATGACCCTCAGACACAAGAGGTGTCAGTCGGTGCGACAGCTGCACAATAACGTCGCCATGAAGAGCAGAGCTGCAATCTACACAGATGTTCATTTGGCAGACTGTGGCCCATTGCTGCAGAAAGGCCTCGCACTCATTTTTCGGAGGCGGATAAAAGAGCTGCTCTGCTCCAACAGTAAACAAAGAGGCCAGGCCGAGCAACAGGGCCGAGCCAAAAGGGCCGTTATCGGCCCATTCTGTAATTTTCCGACTGAAATAAATGGAAAAAAGGCGCAACATTGTGCAGCTCAAAGACAGGATACGGCTTAATCTGACAATTCACTGGAGGAGAAAAAAAGGAAAAGAAAAGGAGGAAAATAATTCTGCATCTTTCCTAGAACTGTATGGTCTTATTCAGAATCACTGATTTAATAAGGTTTTATTTAGATGTGTTTTTTTAGTTTCTCCTTATGGAGTGATGTAATCAGGAAACCCTGAGGACAGAAAAGCTCAGAGGTTTGAAGAACGGTGCAGATCTCTCATTATGGAGAATATCTAGAAAGTATAATTACAGCTTGAGCAAGCTCATCTTTTTCCTTTTAAGATTTCATATGTTAGAAATGTAAAACTCAGTCGTGTTCCTGCTCGAGTTGACTGGATTCTGACTGCTCGCTGCAAAATTCAATTACAGGCCTGAAACAGGGGATGTTTGTCTCTGCAGCAGATGAAAAAGAAAAAGGTCTGCTCTGGGTGCTGCACCCCCACCTCTTAAAAGAGGCGGATAGTTTCACAAAGTCTTCCTCTGGAAATTCCACGCTGCTTTGCAATCTGTGCGTGTGGACCGTAAGCAGGGCGGGTAATCACTCGCAGCATCTGTCGCCGCCGATTTTCAGTTCCAGAGAAAATCTGCCTTTTCAAACGCTTCATAAGAGAAATGAAAACGCAGAAAAGATCAAGGATGTAAAGATAAAACCAGGTTCAGATTAGTTCATGCAACCACACGCAAAAAAATAAATAAAAAAATGCATGCCACTCCAATGGGGAATTATGCAGAGAGGAGCTGGAGAACAATGAGGAAAAAAAACTGTTTAACCTTCGTAGCTGTTGGCCAACTTGTGGCCTTTAACAGCAGCTCTCAGGCAGTCTGCGAGCAACAAACCATATTTAATTTTAACCCTGAGGCAGGTGTCTGGGGTGAGAAAACAGCTGAGCAGAGCAGAACAAAACAGCCTTACATCTGCATTTCTAATTAAGCTGATAAACCACATTTTTCTGATTTCTCCTCTTATTTTTAACTTCTACAGAAAGTAAAACAAATGGCTTTTTCTCACAACTTTAAAGCAGATTGGCCAGAAATACCTTTTTAATACATGAATTGAATTTTCCCTACTGATGAGTGATCCCCATATTCTGTAAAGAAACACGCCCGATTTTTATGCAATAAATACTATTCCTATTGAATAGCAGCAAAATAAAGCAGCTGTTATCACCGGTTTCAAAGCTATGCAACCCAGAGATCAAATTCAGCTGTTTGTGGATGGATTTTGTATCTGTATTTGTACCTGGATTCTCTCTGGTTCCTCTGTCTTCCACACAGTCCAGAAAAACCCATGTTTACCTACAGTCACAATGACCCATTCTGTAAACACCCAACAAGCAGTTTTTGATCCATTTCTTACAGCATTTGAAGCAAGTCTGTGGCCAGTTCGATAGTCTTGTCCAAGATTTTCTACAAAGGTGCATGGAAATCCTCTTCGTAGGAATTCTGTACAACTAACCAACGCGCTTTTCCAAACAGTTGCCAATGCTGCATTCAAGTACAGCTGGGAGACGATTAAAATGTTGGAAATTCAGATCTTCTAAATTGTGAAAATGCCCATTGGTGTTTTAATGGATTACCACAACTTGACCAAACAGTTGGAATGGAAGAAAATCAGTTCAGAGAGACAACCTAACATACCACCCTAGTTTATGATCCTACTTCCATAAGCTACTGAGGTATCATTAAGCCTGATTTCCTAGTTTGACTCTTGGCACGAAGAGTGAAGTGAATCGTAGAACTAGCAGTTCAGGTTTCACTTTAAAATCCTTAATCACACCCTGAGTTAATGAGGTGATCACTGGATACAAACTCTTGACTAATGATGACGCCAGATTGGTTTTAACATCTATATTTTATGACCTTCGCCTCATTCTCTAAAGCTAAGACAACAGCACTTTGTTGTAGGTGTTGAGGCAAAAAAAACAACAACCTTATAAATTGGATCTGGCTTTCAGAGGAGAAAACATGTTAAACATAATCACAGCGGTACCATTTTCTGTTTTTTTTTCACCCCTTGTGAGCTCCTGCGTCTCTCTCTCTCACACACACACACACACACACACACACCCTCTGAATACACATGCAGGAACGCCGAGGTGACAGCGCTGGCTTGGAAGTGCTCTTCTGAAAGACAATTATTCTAAGTAGTCTTCCCATCAGCTCCGGCCACGAGCAGAAGACCCTCGGGTGAGCCAGAACCTTTGTGAGGAGGCAATCGGGGGAAAAAGCCACTGTCCAATTTATGTGATAAGCTAGGCTCACCACTCGCCAACAGATGCAGAGGGGAGGAAAATTGGTGCCGTGCTGCAACCCAAGTTTCTGACATTTTTCATATCACTATGCACAGTGATTATAATAATATTTCAGCCGAGGTTAAGGGTGGATATTCAGAGTTTGGGGAGCAATGGCTGCCGGCTGCAGCGATCAAGAGATCAAGCAGAACGTTGAGGCTGCTACCAGGTGGTGGGGCACCAGATAGCCAGGCTGCCGCTCCTCTACACCACTGATTGGAACAAAGCGTATCCTGGCATCCGAGCCTGCTTTCGACAGACAACAAGAGATTAAATTCAAAAATCTGGTGATGTCAGAGCTCCTAACGTTCTCAACTTCTCCCCCCCGAGGAACTTCTGTTTCAACTTGGACAGATTCAAGTAAAACTAGCTCACTCTGGGGATCCTCACCCACAGTGAAGCAGGAGTAAAAGAAATATCATCCTCCTTTGGGACACACACACACACACACACACACACACACACATGTTGGGTTTCTATGTCTTGTGGGGACTTCTCATTGACATAATGTTTTCCGTAGCGCCTTGCCCTAACCTTAACCATCAAAAATTAATGCCTAACCCTGACCCCAACCTAACCATAACCTAAGTGTAACCCTGACACTAAAACCAAATTTTAAGCCTCAAAAATTGCTTCAAACTTGTGGGGACCGGGATTTTGGTCCCCACAAGGGAGGTCGGTCCCCACTTGGATAGTAAACTTCCAATTTTTGGTCCCCACAAAGATAGTAATACCAGGTCCACACATACACACACACACACACACACACACACACACACACACACACACACACAGAGAATGCATCAACTATGAATAAATAAAAAGATTACAAAGAAGGCTGCCTCTTAAAAAGCTTAGAATATTAACAGAACAAACACTTTAATTAATATATAGCGCAAAAACATTTTGATTTTCTTTTGGATTTTCAGCATTATAATACTGGAGAACCTCAATTTTATTAATGAAAATTATTTGAAGATTCCTTATGTCCAAGATTCTATTTAATCATTCTTTTCTTATTAACAAGGAGTGTCAGCACACACTGAGCATTGTATGAACTGACCTGCACACCCAAATTCAAACAGACATTTTATACGGATACAAAAACAAGTCCCATCTGCTGAGATCCTCCCCTGAAGTTTCTAGATTCTTCCACCTGGTCTGGGTCACAGATGCATACAAAAGAACCAGTTCTGGTGGGTTAGAGTTCAGAGTAGCAGGTGGCAACCTTGACGTTCCCTCCACTAAGACTAATGTCTGAAGGAATATCAAATCAAATCATTACCTTTTTTTTTTTTGCATTAAATGACTGGACAAAGTTCTTGGACATCAGTTTACACCAACTGTTCTGACGTGACATTATGACCACTCAGGTAAGTATTGGAATGCGTTAGCCAGCAACTGTGTTGAACGAGTTGATGTGTTGGAAGCTGGAAAAAAGGGGGCAGGCAGAAGGATTCAAACAAATCTGATAGGGAATAAGCTGTGACGGTTGGACGCCATTATTTAATGGTCTACAGCTACCAAGGATCACTGATGCCAACCATGTGGTCCAATCCAAAAGACCAGCTACAAGAACTCATATTTTGCACCAGGTCACAAGTTTGAGCAAATACAGGAAACCTATGTAGCCGACTTTAAATGTCTAACAATCACTTTAAAGGGCACATATGCCTTTTTTAAACAAGTTATGATTAGGTATATGGTCTGAAGATGTTATTCCATGCTAATGAAGTTCTTTGCACAAAAATCACTCAAATAAAGCGATCTAACCAGCTCAAATTTAGACTCTTTCAGTCCTTTCAGCCGTTAAGAGGTCTGTCACTTTTATGGAAATTAGTGGTTGCAAACCACACCCACCTATTGTTGGTACTGGGCTGCAGGTTTGCCACACATGAGGACGGGTAGGATTTGGAAGTGGTGTGTGGAGTTTGACCGCTGAAGGGCATTGATATGCAAATTCTGCTTAATGTGACATAAAAATATTTTTTGATGAATATTTCTTGTGACATAAAAAAAAACAGCTCGTAAAAGCACGAGATTTCTGACAGAAAAATAATTTGCTAAAACAAATGGGTGGTTTTTATTTGTGTTTGGGATGCTTATAAAGACAGCAGAGACCCGAATGGTAACACAAAAAGATGAAAAAGGGGACATTTGCATAATGTCCCCTTTAAATACAGGGATGTCAACATGTCATTCAGATTTTCAAATACACTGAATCAACAACACTTTTTTTTAATCACAGAGTCAAAATCTGTGGAGTTCAAGAGCTTTAAATAAAAATCTGTTTCCACAAGCTGCAATCAGCAGCATTAAAAAAATAACTGTATGTACATGTAAGTTAAAATGACAACTCCACAGGCACCCGATATCTTTCTCAGGGTCAAATCTACCAGTCAAAGCTTAATAAGCTTTTCTTTTTTTGTCCAGTTCAAACAAGGGCCTAAAGGAAAGTAAAGAGCTGACAAATCGATTCCGGCAAACGGCAAGCCATCATACATGGCCACTACCATTTGGCAATTCAGATAAAAATAAATATATTTATATTTAATCTGAATTTCTTTCATATATAAATCAAAGAATAGTTTAATTTTTGACAAAGTAAATAGTTGGTCGTAGTGGAAATGCAGAGGGCAAAGTTTCTGCTGTGCACAATGGTTCGAAGAATCCATGAACTGTCCATAAACGTTTATCCTGAAAGAGTCTTAGGGGAGCTTTTTCCCACCCCACCCGCGTTCAGTAGGTAAAAGGCGGATACGCCCTGCACAGGTCACCAGTCCATCACAGAGACACACAAGACAAGCAACCATGCACATGCCCTCAAGGTCAACCATATATCCTGACGGCAGGTTAAAATGGTTGAAAATAACAGTACACAAAAACCACAGATCGATAGGTATTTGTGGTTTTAAAATTATGGTTTGGTGGCTTCTCAGTGCACTTCAAATCAAGAAAAATAAACCCAAATGTGAATATAACTTTTTGTTTCCTGAATTTCTTCCTGAAATTGATTTGTATTCTATCACTTAAAAAAAGTTGAAAATATAGAACTGACAAAAAATTTGATTAGACCTATGCATGCAAAATAAAAATAAAATAGTATTAGCAGACATAGCCAGAGTAGAAAACAAAACCACCTGAAAACAGTCGGTGTTGATGTTTAGAAGCATTTAAATACTTCTTTGACCATATTCGAGATGAGAAATATGCTTTACTGATTTAGCTCAAATCAGTAAAATTTGTATTTTTTATATTTTTACAACCTAGTTCTCCACCTCTACTTCAATGCAGCATGGGCAGCGTGATATTGTTTCTGGTGAGTTATTCAGTTCAGTACCGAGCGTGTTATGGACCTTATTGCTGTTGAAAGATGCGTTGTTATGATGTATCTCTGTCTTCGTATGCGTCACTCCTCGCTCCCGGTTTGTGTTCCCCCAATCTTTCTCGCCTGGCAGTCCGAGTCTTCTTATTTTTCTTATTGAAGTCAGCTGTTCCCTGTCTTTGTCCTCCCCATCTCCCAGCTGTTCATCTGTTACCTGATTACCCTTCCCAGAATATATATATCTTCCTGTGTCCTTCCTTGTCGGATTGTCGTCATTTCTTGTCTCCCGTCTTTAACAAGTTCTGTCTTTTCCCTGCCCAAGTTTTGGTCTTTTTAAGAAATCGGGGCCGAAGATGCTCCAAACGCCACTCTGCATCTGGGTCCCGCTTTCAACCTAAACTGTCCATAGTTGTGCAACATAATTAATAAGTTGTGGGTACCACCATTTTTTTCCAGACCTGTTTCATGCATTTAATTTTTAAATAATTCTGTTGAAGCATGGTTGAAAAGCAATGTCTGACTTTCATTGGTTAACATTTATAGAATTTTTATTTATTATTACTTTTGTCTGATTAAAGTTATTTCTGTGACCATTATGAGGTTTTTTTTATTAACTGAAGGCTACCAAAAATGTTGTCCACGTCTGTACCCCAGATAGAGATTAAAGCTAAGGACCTAGAAGCAGCCCATCCTTGTAGCAAGATATTTTCCTTATATTAATTAAAAAATAAGCCTAAAAGAACACTGACCAATTTAGGATCAACTAATGTTCCCTGTATCTGAAACATCTCTACACATCCATCAACTCTGTTTACATCACAATGCCTCAGAGTGTGTTCTACTATCGTTTAACAAATGGCTAATGCAGAATCTGTAATTAAAGTGTTCTCTGAGCACTAAATGATCTAATGATAAAAGCTTCAGTTAAGTCAAGAAAAACTGAGGGGAACGATGCATATCTAAACTTAATAAGTAAATACTAATTGCACATGTTTGGGAAAAAAAAGATAATTTTCCACGACAAAACCCAAATACACAGAACCATCTCAAGTGCTATCTGGGCAATTAGTTTCATGGATTGTTAAAAGGTTAGCAGCAATCTATAACTTCTAACTTTTGAAGTCAATTAGGGACAAAGCAGCCCTCACATACAGTATATGAGCTCCTCTGGGCGTCTCATTAAAATGCAAATATTGTGATTGCCTACTCCAAGCATACTCTGCTATGCACTGCACTATAAGGTAGAGATTTATGCTACAAATGATCAGAAAGTGTGCTTGGCTTGCAATCAGACAGGAATCAAGGTGTAAAATATGCATTCACATTAGAGTTGACTTTGCTTATGCCCATTTCCATTTATGTTTTTGTGCGTATACGCAGAGGAAACCACAACAACGCTTCAGCTTCAAACCTTTCTTTAAATCCCTAGTAATGTCTCACTTTGGCTGTGTCTGCCAACATTTACAAATAAAGAGAAAATTTATCTAAATAAATCAAATTAAAAAAACATCCTACTCTAAAGGCAAACAGAATTAATTATCCCTTAGATTCACACTTCTTGAATCAAAATATAATTATGGCAATTCAATTAAGGAATTTATTGACAACATTGTCAGTGACGCACGTTCAACCTCATTTGTTGATGCTTTACACTGATTCGGGTGCTAAAATAACCGTTTCACAGAGGGCGAGAACATGTTCCACTAAATGAGAGATTTCTGAATTTCTCATTGGAGTTTCTTCCCAAGGTGATTTACAGAGTCGTTTTTTTGTTTTGTTTGTCTGGGCAATAAAGAAATTTATATATTTTGTGGAAATTTATGGTCAGGAACGGAGAACGATTTGTTCCTGGGCATTCTGTGGTCAGAACTGAGAGTCTGCTAATTGAACAGCAGATTATACATCCTGTCTATACTTCATTAGCAGGTTGTTATTGTTCTTTTTTTTTCCTTTCAAGGACATGGCCGTTCCATCAACACTGGCAACATATGGCCAATTGCCAGGGACACTTATCCTGGAGCCTTTATGGCAAAATTAAAGCTCTGAACATTGAAAAATGCATCCACATGAAAAAAAGGAATAATAAAGTACATACTACTTACATTAAGCTGTAGTGTGATCTACCACATGATTATACTAACAACAACATGAGGTCTGTTTTTTTCAATATTTTCTTTCTAGAGTGACTCTATGGGGATATTGCAGATAAACCCCAACACCTTTAAACATGTTTATCTCCTCATTTAAATACAAATTTAGTGGTGGGTTGACAAATAAATTGGCTTGCATTCCTTGTCTGACCAACAACCACAGCACACTAATAAAAAATTGAATGCAATGTTCACTTAAAATGTACAGACCATTTTATTTTTAAATCTGTTTGTTAGCATAACAGTTAATCAGTTAGTATGATTTTTTCTTGAAGTTATTTATATTGATTGGATAATAGACTACGCCTAAGCCTATGGCTTTAAAAAAAATACATGCACATGACATCTTGGAAAATGCACAATAAATGTAATCTTTTACGAATATTCTAGCCTACATGCTGTATAAGCCTCATAGACGTACAGGTTTTCTGTGTTCTTGTGTGCCTGGCGTGCTGTGACAGCATGTAGCAACTGATATTAGTGTGCACCTGAGAACACTCGGCAACAAAGTTGACTATTTGCCATGTATCCGTCTTTATTGACCCTGTCAAGCCATGGATGGGCCTCTTCCATCACATCACATCTGTAGCTCTGTAAGCGTTTTCACTTTTGAGTTTAAGGACTTTGATAAAGGTGCGAGTTTAGTGGGAAGTGTCACTGTGTTTCTACCTGTCTGATCAATCTTGAGCGCACAGTTTTTCTGACTGTAGTTGGATGTAATTTATTTTTACATAGGCTACGTAGTTAGAATTAGGCTTTTGTAGCCTATGTCTAAACAGACAATTTGGACATTTATGAACATACAGAACAATTAGCATCCGTTATTAGTTCAAAATAGGATGCCACATTTAACTGTCAAATAAAGGACAATTTTAAGTGATGGCTGGCAACCCTATGTGCAGCAATACAAATAAATAGAAAAATATATCCTAACCCATTAATTTATTTGTTTAGGAAAGTTTAAGTGCTAGTTGCTAAGTTGCTGTAGCTACTAGCAGGGATGCTGTGTTAATGTTTACTAGCAGCTAGTGCTTCAATGCTAATGCTAGCTTCCAAGTAAACAATACCTTCAATTAAGATTTAGTTTAAGCCATGTTATTTTCATTCTTATCCTTTATTGATGAACAGATTTTAAAATATCACCTAATTTCTAATCCATCACTTGTAGGAGTTCCAAACAAAAAAATTTTATACTCCCTGTAGTTTCTAATTGTGCTGCCAAGCTAATGCTAGCCCGTAGGCAAACAGAATCAAAAAGTGAACAAGTTAGGCTTTGACTTCAGCTATGCTATTATTTTTATTCAGTTCTTCCTTTAGTTTCAACTAAAGATAAGATTTAAGTTCTCAATCACTACTTAAAATACAGCAATGTCCTTTTTAAATTAATTTATTATATTATGGTTTCATTATTAATTATTAGTGTAGCAATGGGAATTGCATTGATATGGTTCGTGTTCTGGCCGGGGGGTTGAGAGTGGGACACTGCAGGCGCAGCAGAAAACAGGCATACTACCAGTAAGTTTGTAACTAGAAAGTTGAATAAAGATTACCTGTGGAGAGGGTAAAGTTCAACCAAGCATCTTGTGGAGTTTGTGAACAAACCAAGATGAAACAATTAGGGTTTTTGATAGAAATTAATGCCATATCAAAAGACACCACCAATATGTTTAGCTTTATCTAAATTATTACTCGGCAAATAACATATCAGCTAAAAATGTGGTGAATGTTAGAAATCCACTGATACTTTTTTTAATCGCTGATAGAACTATTGTGTTTTTAATATTTAATGTACATGATCTGTCTCTCTAAATATTTGTTCTGAGCCACCCGATTCAGTCGCTGCTGTCAGCAGTTAGGGACATGCCGTGCAACGCTTCCCTAGAGTGGTCAAATCGGATGAAAATTGAATTATTTTTGGCAGTTTACATAACTTTTCAATCCATCTTTATGTGCACTCTTGCTTCTCTGTCCTTTTACCAAAGAGCAGAGACGGTGATGCCACATTAATTTCAAGGAGATATAAATGTCACGTTGAGCACTTTCAGAATAATAATATAAAAAGACAATCAATGAAATATCATGCCTCCCCATTGCATACTGAACATGGGTTCGTACAGACACAGAGGTGTGGAGACATTCTGTTGGGAGAAAATATGTTTTTAAGATTTGTTTAAGTTTTATAACAGTTATAACAACCAATTTTTTATTAGGACTTGTCTAAAGTTTTCTACTAGAGTTGATAAACAAACCTATGCTGCAGACATAGGTGCAGCCCTCCATTACGCTGATGATCTTTTCAGCCGCTAAACACTCACTCTTACCCCCCATTTACCTTTACAGCCTCGCTTCAGTACACAGTCAACTCCGACCTGCAGGAGTTTAATTAAACCTTTACTTCGCCGATAATAAGCAGCACAGCGGTTTGTGCAGATCATCAAGCTTTTAAAACACAGCCTTTAAAATAACTCTGGCTTTAAATGGTAATGCTCACAGTCTGCTCCGAGTGCCTCCTACAACTATAATATTTTATAGGAGACCCATAAAATGTGAAGCCCATGCACCTAAAGGTAGAAAACAGAGTGGTGACACCAAACCTCACACTGTGTGTTCCTGTATACATTCTATAGATGATAAAGAGTGGTACAGTAAAACAAAAAAGGTGAAAACACCTAAGATATGCTGATGTTTATTCATGAGTCAACGAGTAAATGTTACAAACTTGAATCACTCTTGTTTGTTTTTCTAGTCAGAGCCCATAAGAAATAGTTGTGGTCTTCAAAATGCTTTTCTAGATTTTTTTCTAAAAACTGGATTTCCATGAAGGTATAATAAGCTTTCAGTATGTTTTATACAGCGGTAAGAGCTGCATCAGTTTGGAAAGTCAAGCTAACGGCTTAAAACAAGATTAAAACACAGTTTTCTGACAGCTTCAAAATTCTCCATCCTTACAAAATTTAACTTAATAAGTTTAGGCTTAGTATGGAAAACTCTCCATCAACGTCTATGACCACTACTGTATTCTAGTAGGTCTTCGAAGTCAAGCTAGCCGAGCAACTGCATGGTCAGATAGTGTAATGCTTTCAATACATGAACCTCCAACATGTGGTACTTCTGAAACAGTCTTAAGATTTTTCTCAAAACAAATCAGCCAACCGTTTTTTCAATCATCAACTGTATTTTTGAATATATGCATGTATATATATTTTTTGAGAATGTGACCTTATGTGTTTTTTAATTGTACCAGTGAAACGCTGTGTGAGTGTTCGATGTTTGGATTTGCTGCGGATGGTTGGCCGGGAGCAGATTATGAATCATAACCTCAGAAATTCACCAAAACCTATACAGTCACTTTCAGTAAATTTAGAATCCAGTGGCACAGCATTCTATGTTCTTGGAGCTTACAGGCTGTATCCCTAGGAGTGGAAATAAGAAATACCATAGTCTTTTTCAAGTGTGCGTATTAATGCATATTAGAATATATTTCTTGTTTCAAATATTAAAAAGGTAGGTGTTTTTTTCCAAAGGGTATCTTAAGTATTTGAGGAATTTAGCTATTACAGTCCCTGATTCCCACAAATACTAGGGGTCCCCTGTATGTGTTTCCATGAGGTTTCTTGGATTAAAAGTATGTTTTGGAAATAACCTTTAAGCAGATGTTGAACATTCTTCTCATTAAGCCCACACTTCTTCTTTAAAAATGTTTTAAAGTGGTCTGATGTACCAAATATTTAGGAATAAATGTATTCCTAAATAAATTTATGAATAAACCTGTAGCACACGTGGACTTTGAAAAGTAAGTTTTATCTAAAATAACATTTTAGATAAAACTTACAAATAACATTTATCACATGTGGTTCATATGTGTGTATATGTGTGTGGGGGGGTCACACTTTATTCGCCTGAAAATTTCAAATTCAAATGTGAAATCCATGTGGGGTTTCTTTTTCATAAGCAAAATCCTAAAAGTCTTTAAAACATGAGTCTGTGTGACATTTATATATTGTTTTTATTCGAGTTACTACATTTAATGAACTTTTCAATAGGATTGTAAAGCCCTGGAGAAAAGTTATATTTAAAATGCTTTTCTTATTACAGTAGAGCATCTTTTGCTTAAAGAAATGCCAAACCACCTACTTAAGAATGACTGAAAGGATATTTAT
This sequence comes from Apricaphanius iberus, assembly GCA_028564705.1. Classification (NCBI taxonomy): domain Eukaryota; kingdom Metazoa; phylum Chordata; class Actinopteri; order Cyprinodontiformes; family Aphaniidae; genus Apricaphanius; species Apricaphanius iberus. The sequence goes on along the minus strand of JAPXFQ010000683.1, from coordinate 1,453,485 downwards.
TCTTGTCAGACAGCAGAAAAACTCAGGCATTGGCAGAACTAAATCAAACTGTTTTGTGCTGGATTGTCTCAGATGACTCTTTGCATGGCCTACACCTTGGGTCTTGTCTGGTGTGGTAGATCTGGGCCTCTATCGATCTGGTGCTCAAAGCTCAGAGGATGAGTGCCTCTGTTGGTTTCCTGCAGGCCAGCCCTCTCTAGCCATTGGTAGGATTTGTTGAGATCAGCCTCCTCAGTTATGTTCCGATGGTACATCCCATGTAGGGGCTTGTCCTCCCATGATGGTTCCTCCTCCAGCACCTCCTCATCTTGCCTTTGTCTCAGGCATTCACTAAGTACGTCATCTGTTGAAGCCTTGTCCTTGATGTACATTTGAAGCTTCGATGTTTCATTATGGATAGTGGCACTTACACTCATCAGTCCTCGGCCTCCTTCCTTACGGCGTGTGTACAGTCTCAGGGTGCTGGATCAGGGATGGAACCCGCCATGCATGGTGAAGAACTTTCGTGTCTTAACATCTGTGGTCTGTATCTCATCCTTTGGCCAACTTATTATTCCCGCATGGGTATCTGATCGCTATCAGGGTGCAACTGTTTACTGCCCTGGATTTGTTCTTGCCATTGAGCTGGCCACACTCTGAGGTATTTGGCTGTTGCTGCTTCCCTTGTTTTCTGTTCAAGGTTGTCATTTGCCTGTGGTATTTCCTAGCTACTTGTAACTGTCTTCAATGTCTGCTATGGTTCTCTCTGGTTGTGAAACCCCTTCAGTATGGACAACCTTGCCCTGCTTTGTGACCATTTTTCTACATTTGTCAAGCCTGAATGACATCCCAATGTCATTGGTGTAGATCCTGGTGGTGTGGATCAGGGAATCAATTTCCCTTTCACTCTTAGCATAGGCTTGATGCGATTCCATGTAGAGGAGGTTGCTGATCGTAGCCCCATTCTTGAGGTGGTATCCATAGCCAGTCTCGTTGATTATTTGGCTTGGGGTCTTCAGACCTGTGCAGAACAGCAGTGGGGACAGAGCAATCACCTTGGTATATGCCACATTCGATGGACACTTGTGCAAGTGGGTTGTCATAAACCTCAATGGTGGTTCTCCACAGCCTCATCGAATTTGCAACGAATGCTACTTGTATTTGTTTTTGTAGAGAACATTTTCCCAAAACATGTACTGAACCGTGACTTTTGTGTACCATTGCACCCCAATCAATCAATGTGTGTCCCTAGTCTTGGGTGCCCTAAGATGAGCTAACAAATGTAAAACAACCAGTAGGAGATGACTTTTTTTCCAATTAACCTGATAAATCTACATGTGTTTCCGTATTTGTATTCCTTTTCCAGTTATTGTTACCCCACATTTATTTATCTATTTTAAGAGCACGTATCTTAAATGGAACTATGCCCAAAAAGCAGTGAGTAAGAAGCATGTAATCACTACAGCCATGCTGCTTTGACCTTTTTCTGACTGGCTTTAATGCTTGCCGACCTGTCCTTGTGTCAACCCAGCCTTAATGTACCTCCCTGGGCAACATTTAAATCACTCCGCTCCACTTCCCTGCAGACTCTTCCTCCGCTCCTCTTTGTCCTCGTCTTACATGCTCCCCTCTTCCATTTTTCTTCTCCTTTGCTTGCTATCTGCAACCCTAATTGCCTTCCATCGCCAAATGAGGCAGCCAATTGTGCCTGGGGTTAAAAGCTGAAGAGGATCCTGTCCTCTTCCGGCCGCTCTGACTCGGTGGGCTTAAACACAGACTTGGAGAGATGAGCGACTCTCGCTGCTCAGTTCATACAATCATCTCCTGATATCCCAAGAGAGTTTTGTCTCTGGCACCCCCGCGTCTTTTGCCGCTTTTAGCTTCATGTCAGTGTCACTGTCATACATCAGTTGATGTGCATGCTGGGAAGAAACAAATCCTCTCCCAGTCTTGCTTTGACTCAAAATGGAGCTTTACAATAAATTCTCAAACAGAGCCTTGAGACTTTGCTCGAGGATAAGCAGTGGAGGAGGGAAGGAGATGCTGTTAATGCATGCAGAGTGAACAGAACAGGTGAAAAAAAAGTCCTGGTCTCAAACTGCAAGGTCAGGAATCAGACAGGTAAATGCTGCTATCCGACAGACACATCTTTAGCAAGCCCATGTAGTTATTCTCTTTTAGTTCAATCTTTATCTACATATTAATATTTGCAAAACAACACCTAAAGTTTATCTATCATGCAAAATGCCAAAAAGGCACAAACCAGAACTAAGCCCCAGCTCTAGATCTCTGATTGGTGGTCTGTCTCTGAGCATCCAAAAGCTTTGTTTGTTTAACCCTCGTTGAAATTTTGCAGCTTTATTATCATAAAGGATTCAAATTTTGTGTTTTTAGAGGAGTTGTACAGGCAAATCTCAATAAATTAAAATATTATTGAGAACCTAAATTATTTTACTAAATCCATCACTAATTGAAGCATTATATAGATTAATATCGAGGTTGGTGTAATCCTTTATTCCTTTTAATTATCATTTTCCATATCATATCGCCAGATTCCTGCCAATACACATCCCTACATTTACTGAGTTGTACCTGTAAATGTTAGGATTTTTTATTTATTTCTGTCTCCTACCTGCAGTAGACAAATACTTAGTTTCCTTAAATGCCTGGGACACATTCGACCTTTTAGATGTCCTGGGCTCTTTCACTTTTTATAAATAAACACTGTATGTCCAATAGCTCTCCAGCCGTCAGTAGATCCATAGAAACCTCCATGGGATTATAATAGTGTGACCAGATTTCTAGAGATCACATATGGAGTTGGTAACAATCATACAGAATCTGATTCCCTACCATCAGTGCAGCTCGACCTGAAGCATACACCTACCCAAGTCAAAGGTAAAGTTTCTCTGCTGTTCTCCACAATCACAGATTTTACCAGATGACACATGCAGTGAGGATAATTTATTACAAGAGAATATGAAGTTTCACTCAGGGTGGATTTTCTCATTTCCCTTGTTTATCTAAAACGAGTACCTGCAGAGATTGGCAAATACATTTATGGAATAAATAATTTCTGCCAGTCATCAGGTGCATCTGCAAGAGAATTATTAGAATAGTGCTTTTTATTTTTACTCATGTTATCTCTCATGTTAAAATCTAATTGAAGACATTGAAATTAGAGAAAAAGGAAAAAATATACATAAAAAACAACATACGTTTACTTTCCTGTATGTATAGATAACATTTTATTAAAGCTTCAATAAAAGCTAATAAATATTTGAAGCTGACAATGTCATTTGGTTTCAGAAACACTGGTGAACTGCAGCTTCAGGCCTGGAGTAATGAGGAAGCCGAATTAGCTCAGTTTATCCACAGTGGCTCTGGATAGACATGACTCATTTGAGTGAGACAGGAATTTTAAAAAGCATTATTTGGCTCACTCACCTAATCTTTATCTTTATAAATAGAAAACTGTTTTATAGGCTAATTTCTTAGTCCTCATTACTACTCTCTTCTTTAAAGCATGCATTACATCTGAAATCTTCCAGCCACAGGGAAAAACATATTTCTTGAATGAAACATTACATCTGAGTTAATAAAAGACTCCAAATAAGAGACAGGATTTTGCTTTCTGCAGGAACAATTGATCTGTTCCATATTATCCGACTATGAGTAACGCTCTGTTAATCAACAAATACTTGAAAATCTAAATAATTCCCTGATCTTGCAGCAGCCTGACGGATGTAGATTTTTCTGGCTATATTTATGCACTGGCAAGCGGCAGCTAGAATCGTGTTGTTTATCCAGTTCCTCCTGCTGAGCTGTCCTCCTTTATGGAGTCATGCTGGTGGCAACCCTACAGCTACAGAGCAGCTCCTGTTCAGGTGCCGACACATTTTCAAAACAGGGCAATAAAAATACAGAGCGGGAAACGTTGGTTTACGCAGACAAGATAGCTTCAACAAACAGACCCCCCCCCCAATCTCAAGTCTTCATAGCAGCTACAAAAACGGGATCACTGTCGGTACTGATCCGACTCCTCTGTGGTGTTTAAGGATTCATCTTCAAGCGTCGCTCGAATGTAAGACACGCTTTGTAGAATCACTAAAACATCCGACAGCAAAGCAAGAGATGCAGCAGCGTCTGTGTGTGAATTCATTAACCAACAATTCATAAATTCATAAAACGACGAGTAAATCACAGACTTCTAGTTTCAACATAACAGCCTCAGATGAGTGGCAGACAAACAAACAGCCAAATAAAATACACATCACAACAAGATTTTAAATTTAAAAACTAACAATCGCTAACTAACAAAAGTTTGCCATGGAGACAAAAGGCCGTAGAAAAGGCAGCTCAGGTCTGTTGATCCCCAAAGTTCGGGTGTCTTTTAAACAGTCAGTCGTCATCCGCTTATTCTTTTCGGCTGGTCAAAGGCGGAGGCAAGTTGTCCAAGGGGAAACCTGGCAATGCAGGTGGTGGCGTGACGCAGGCCGTTGTAGATGTGGTTACTGAAGGGACAGCGCCAATAGGAACTACAGCCGATCCTCCCCCTGTCACAGCGCCACATCAAAACGGAAGGGAAAAGAAAACAAAGCATAGAGGCTGTGGCCGTAACACCGTCCCACCCTGTAAATCCTGCAAACTTAAAGCCAAACTAATTGCACCAACATTTTATTATTGGTTGTTGGTAAAAAAGAACCAGCTTTTGTTACGCTTCACTGGGGTTATACATCAGAAGCAGCAATATTCATAGCAATATTTGTATAATTGTATTGAGATGACTTTTATTGTGAACTGGCACTATATAAATAAATGTAGGGGATGTAAACGCTTGTCATAATCAGATTTCTTCAGAGTACATGTACACGGTCAAATTCTAATCTGATCTATGATGCTAAAGATATTTTGCACATGTAAACGTAACTATTGAGACAGCATCGTTTATATATCTGTGCTATGTTCAGGGTGTTGGCAGAATGTCCCCGGTGTACCCCACCTCTCTCCCAGTGGCCTTCTAGAGATAAATACCAGCAATGTGCGTCAATTATTCTCTGGCACCAAACAACAACCACAACTGTTGCAGGTACAAACGATGGATTGATGGATGGATTCAGCGCTTTAGCAGAGGACACTCAAAGAATTTCTGACAAGCAAGCACGAGCACAAATTCAGTCGTGGGACAATAATTGGTCTCAGGGTTGCACATGCACGCTACATAGGAACACTTTCCCCAACCCCATTGGGGACTCACTTGGAAAAACGAGTGATACAGAGAAAGCCTGTCTCTTCTACATCACAGAAAATGAATATTCATGAGGTGTGTTTCTCCAAACGGAACTTTAGGGTAATTTTACCAGAACTTCACGGAAAAAAATCCCCACTTCATCGGGCCGGACCGACAATCCAACTTTCTCGGGCCATTTCAGGAACCCAACAAGTACATGTCTTGACGTATTAAGTCGCAAATGGCCCGGGAGAGTCAGTGGGCAGGGTATTGTGGTTACTGTAACTCATGCTGATTGGATGTAACGCAATGGGGAATGATATCAGCAGACGTCACCAAACAACCCGCTCTGTAAGATTGGAAGTATTTGAAGGCGAAGCTGTTTGTAACAACATAGCAACCAGAAACAGGGCAACCATCTCTGCTCCTTCCATTGTCGATTGTTGCCTTTTTGGTGCTGATCAGTGAGGCTACATGGTGTAGAAACAGCAGTGACATGCAGACATTTGAGCAAATTCCCTAAAGGGCCAATTTTTTTCTGGAGACACAATGGCTAAAAGGAGCAGGACAGTAGATTTACCCCGTCAGAGGAAGATCTGTTAAAATGACCCATAAGTTTAGATAGCGGCAGCCAATGGCCTTGCCCATCTAGGTGATGCCATGCGACCACCCGTGGGAAGGCTTTATTGATACTGCGGCCAGGACAGAGCAGGGTACATCTCTGTTAGTGGAAGCTAACCGTGGAAGCTAACCGTTAGCTAGCTAACCGGATCATGCTCGGTCTTGTGTTTTTTTTTCCGAGATAAACACATTAGCTGTTTTTTTTTTTACCCAAGAAAGAAGAGCTAAGGAAGAAATTGTTGTAGTTTTATTTTTTGGAACACCACAAGAGAACCAGATGAAGTTAGCTATTTGTTCGAAGACAGTGGAAGAGTCCCATCAGATGCCAGATGTTTTGAATATAAGGAATATTAATAAATTTAATTGTAAACCGGCTTTCTGCCAACCCATTCCTCCAACAAACTTCTACCTCCTGAAACAAGAGAGCGAAGGCTTTTTTTCCACCGAAAACAACAAAAGGCATTTATTCATGCCAGAAAACAGCACATTTATTGAAGAAAATGACTGAATAAGACCTAATTCTGGACGTCATTTTCTTTCAGCTCTCATCTGATTTTCCAAGACGGAGACAATTTACAGTAAGGACTGACAAGCATTACATTTTTGCATGCCTTTCCTGCTAACAGCAGGTGGCATACTGTTTGTTCCATCCAAAGAGCCTGTAGCCTTTTTAAAAAAAAGCTGGAAATGCATGCATAAACGGCAGAGACAGATCAGAATGAGAGATACGGCATGCACGGCCTGAAAGCTGACAGTTTTTACACTCGATGCTCTCGGTGGGAGATTGTTGAGAAACCACCTGAGGGTGTGTTGAGCACATCAGGAAGCTTTTACAGCCCCATGGATGTACTGTCTAAGTGAAGGAGCTCTTTTGTCTCTGTGCAAGGAACTACAGTGCCAAAATTGATATTGATCTTTTCAGACTCAAGAAAACAAAAAAAAGGTTGAGCTTTGCTCATTTAAAACTTCGAGAAATGTGCTTTAGGTAAAAAATATATCGTAGCTTCTGATGCGTGCAGGTCTGCAGTGCTTTATCCAAGCCAAGCAAGGGACGAAGGGCTAATGTCCAGATGCTCTTGCTGTGTGCATGCATCTGCAAGCATTAGCTCTGGGAAGTACATCAAGTGCTTGCACAACCTTGTACTTGGATTTTAAGCTGAAAGAGAGACCCAGATCATTTCTGCTGACTAAATTAGGTGCTAAACGATGTTGTAGCTAGGTCACATGTCAATGTCAGAATAACTAAACTTTCGTTTTTTGCTATAGGAGAAAGAAATGGAGGGAATTATGGGGCAGATTAGAAGAGAGGGTGTGGAAAATGAGAGGAATTGAAGATGAGCAGCAACACTTAAATCAATGTTGCTGGAAGGTTGCAGTTTGGGTTGATAAACATGGCTGTCATAGGATGGGATCATTTTAAATAAAAAAATCTGACTTATTAGATCAAAGCATCTGAGGCACAGAAATTCAATCAAGGTTAATGAGAACTTTTTAACAGTTAAAATTACACAGGAAAATTACAGTAATTATGTCTTTGATCCCAAATAAAAAACTAAAGCTGCATGCAGCCTCAAACGGCCCTCGAGCCTTAGCACTGCTCCGGCCTGTGCCAAAACCGCAGGTGTCAATCACCTCTGTCTCAACACTTCCACCGAGCCTGAAGATAAAATCTACATGTGAATGTGTTCAAAAGGCAAAAATGGCAGCTTTACACAAAATGGCCGAACTCATGACGAAAATGGACGCCGTCTTCAACAATCTTTTGAGGAGTCTTCAGAAACCTTATATGTTCTGAATACCAGAATTGTAGTTGAAAGCATTGCTTGAGGAGGATTGTTTTAATACTCGTAGGGGGCGCTGTGCATGTATAAGGCCATGCTAACTAATGCTAACTATTTGTCTACATATGAGTTTTACTTCAGATTAATGTCAATGTTTTTGAATTTGGAGCAGATCAGATGTATGTGGATATAGAGCTAAACATATTTTTAATATTAGGATTTGCCATGCTGCTACAGACACACCCTCTTTATAAACCCCTCAGTTCTGGACACCAAAGTAGACCAGCTTCTTTTTAGTCACTGTGAACATGTAGATGTTGATTAGGTAAGAGGAGCCTTATACCAACCTTTCTGACTGAAAGTTTGAACTTCCTGTTCTGAGGGGGCAGGGCTTAGATTACATAAGTAAATAACAAAAATATTATGTTCAGTCATGTTATGTGATGACACCCAGGAAGTATCGTACAGCTGTAACCTTTAAAGTGGAAGATAATACACCTTCTACTTACACTTACTTACACTACTTGTACTAGGCAAAATGGCCACATGGTATGACACAGCAAAATCCATTTAAAAATGTTTGATTCTCAAAGTTTAAAGCTTGGTTTATGCTTGACGCATGTACATTCCGTGTGGAAATGAGACGTGCGAAACCGGCAAAGACGCCTTCTAGCAGCGTTTATACTTTTCGCGGCTTGTCCCTGCTGAGAGCCAATATTCTTGAAGACTGTAGGGGGCAGTGTAGGGCTGTACAGCATGCATACAACACTATAGTGGAAGTAGAAGTTGTTTGCAAGATGGCGACACCCGTGAGCTTACTGTTGCGATTTTGCCAACACCCTTAAAATATTACTAATACATTTCACACAGGCCGGATGCGCAAGCAGAAATCTTGAGTTTTTGTATATGTTTAGGCTTTCAAAAATCCAATTCATTTGATGGCAGAAAAAATATATTTGTATGTAGGAAATATGGAAAACATGTATTATACTTTCAGATGCCTCTAAAGTATCCCACATACTGATTCCTACCAGCAGTTGAACCTCCTGGTTAATCCAGTCAGGATAAAAGCAGCACAATCCAGGAGAACACAAATGTAACATTTTATTTCTTTGAGACATTTAGCATTTTGCTCTATCATTTCAATTCACACACTACATGGTGTGTGTTATAAAAGTCAAAAAGCACAAATTTTTGGGTGTCTATCTTTATCTTCTAGATGTTTTTCTGCTTCAGAACACCCGAGTCAAACAATTTGGTCCTTACCAGGACTCTGTATATATTTGACTGCTGGCTGGGGAGCCACTTCAGTCCTTAAATTCAGGTGTTTTGGAGCAGGGACAAAGCTAAAAGCTGCAGGACTGGAGTTTGAAATCCATGGCCTACGTCATGGGGTCACTGGGTCAGGGGTGAGAATTTTAATCTACAAGGGCAGAGAGTAATCAGGCCTGGAGGAAGCTAGTAAATAAAATAAAAAACATTATTTTTAACTAAATAGATTATAAAAAGTGCATGTTGATTTTTTTTCAAAGCTATCTTTAATCTTAAAATTGGTTGAATAGTCTGAAACTTGAGTGTCTCAATACTGTAGGATGGACATGCTTGAAAGTGATAAAAATCTCATTCAAAAATCTCTCCAGCATGTATGTGACATAAATTAGCAATATAATGTAAATAACAAGGTCTTTGTAAAGCTTTAATTATATTAATAAAAGTTCTCTGTGAAACCTTAACTGAATAAAATGTTTCTAATCCAAAAACTGCCTTTTTTTCAATCATGTTTGTGAAATTAAAAGTAAGAATAAACAATACAGCGGGTTTATTTCTAAATAAAACTACCTTTTGTGCAGATATAATGACTTTTTATTACACAAACAACAGGCAGATGCTACATCCTTATTCAAACTTGTAAGAACTGAGGTACATAGTGGGGAAAAACAAGTCAGATACTGAGAGACTCAAGGTGTTGGCAACTTCACGCCTGGTGCAATTCTGTAGAAAAAGATGCAGCCTATTAATGAAAGGAATCACAAACATCTCTTTTTAATTTCCATAAAGGACATTTAAAACCTTGGCTCTGACAAAACCTGCTTGTTTTCAAGATCATTAGAGGGGGAAAAAATGTCTTCTGTTATCAGACAACACAGTGATTTGCTTCAGTCTCTTGGTACACATTATCGTGAAAATGATAACATGGATACCCCCCACAGCTAGCAAGGACACTAACTAAAGGGTGAAAATATTGGAAAATCTTTAGTCTTGAAGAAGATTAAAGTAAGAGCCTTCTTGTATTTAATAATAGGCTGAGCTGTTTTCCTTGTCTGAGAGCCAATTCTTCACAACGAAGGCCACATCCACACAGCCCACATAGAGAAACGGCAGTCTGCGGCCATGTTCCTGGGACTCCAGTATCTGGTTTCCTAATTGTCTATCTAGTGAGTTCTGAAATTTTAAACCAACCAAAAAGGATCCCGGAGGTGTCTAACAAGGCAGCAATTGCTTCAGCAATGACTGAGTGGATGCAAAGTGCGACTGACCCTGATGATACACTGCAAATTCCTTGTACCTTGGCAAGATGTGCTGTCTTAAATCTAGCCAAATTATCATCTCCTTCTTCTTTTGAGCATTACAAGCTAGCTTGCAGTTTCATGTTTTAGATGATTAGACTTGTTTCAAGTAAATGTTACTTTTTTTCTTATTTAGTCTGTATATCTAAAGTGTAACAATTTTACATTATTTCAAGCAAATACAGTTTTCGGATGCCATTTAAAACCAAAATCTTTCTCAAAATAACGAACATTCACGTATTTTAACTTATTTTTTAGCTTTTTTTAGGTCCAGAAATTATTCTTATTTCAAGAAATCTTAGTGAAAGAAATTTACTCACTGCATGGACATATCATTTCACTTGTTTCTTGTAAATTTTCCTGAAAGACAAGTTTATTTATCTAGTATTAAGCAGGTGGGTTTTAGCAGTGTAGGAGGGATTGCTGTTAATTGAACAACAAAATGTCAGACGGGAGGGGGTGTTGATAAATCTCAGGCTGCAACGTGAAACTCAGCAGAAAGCGTCAAGGCCAGAGAGTTAGTGAGGGACCGGGCCAGATATGAGAATGAAGCTGTGACAATAGTTTTCTGATCAATTCAAAGCATGAACACATGTGAAGGGTTACCTAAGAAAACAAACCATACCAGCAAAAAACAAAAAAAACAAATATTGTAGTTTTTGCTGTCATTACATTTTTTTTAGATTAATTCTGATTTGTAATATATATATATATTGGTACTTGATTTTTAAACAAACAATCCGTCCTGCGGCTCATTAGATCATCTATCCCACTGGACATTGGCGTAACAGATGTGGGGTACTTGTGGGACTTTTCCCCTGCTCCTTCTGTGTCAGTGCCCTCTGTCCTCTGCACTTTTTTCCAGCAGTTTAATCCAGTAACTTGCGTTAACGTATTTTTCCTTCCCGTCTTTAAATGCACCTCAAGTGTACACAAGCTAACGCGGGGAGCAGTGAATCACAGCAGAGCAGAGAAGCATGTTTAGCAACTGACCCAGAGCAAGCAAAAGGTAAAAAAAGAAGAAAAAAGACTGTTTTTCCAAACAAGCTGTAAGCTGAGTTACATTGTTGCATACAGATAATGTAGCTAAATGATGAAGTACATGTTAATATATCATGTTAAGCTAGTTAACAATATTAATGTTTTTAAATCCCTTACTAGTCAGTTCATGCTGGTAATAATCCCAACACTCTTTCAGTCATGTGCAGAACTTGTGATCATTATTGCGGTCCACATATTCTAAAGATATATTTATTTAAAAAAAGACCGAAAGGTCAGGTAAGGTCTGCGCAGGTGGAAAGATAGTATAAGTGGCATAGAAAAAATATCTTTAGTACAAAAGGGACTGATAGCCCACTTATCCTAATTCTATTTCAAAATTGTGCTTTCCACATTTTCATATCTTTATTGACACAACTGAAAAATCAGACTCAGGGAGGAGACATAAGACGAGAGCCCAGCAGCAACTTTTCTAACCTGTGGCAGGGTCTTCACAGGTAAGAAGAGAATAGAACCTGCTGAGAAAAAGATTCATTGGTGGAGAAAACTGGCAGGGTTTTAACTGATACTTCAGAATTACTCTCATTTCTACTCCACAATACAGTATGTCTGTATTTAACCACGTAACCCAGGATTGAGGTCAATTAGTTACATGTGCTGGCTTTATATTTACCAGTGTAGTAGTAGATTAACTAGAATGTTGAAATCTAAGTATAAGTTATTGCAGCATAATTGTTTTTTATTTTGTTGGGGAAAGAAAAAGAAAAACACTGAAGGTGCATGGGCAGCCAGGCGTTTTGCATTTTGATGGTGGCCTAAGAAAGATTCAAATTCCCAGTGTGAATTCTTGTCCCAGTCGGCCCCTGCTTGACTGGACATTACCGCGTTGTATAAAATTGCATATAATTGTTTGGTCAGATTAATTTTTGTATCTTCCTTCCTCTGAAAGACAAGGCAAGGCAGTTTTATTTGTATAGCACACTTTCAACACAAGGCAATTCAAGGTGCTTAATTCTTCTCTAAGCTGGAATCAGACTTATTAAGAATCATATTTCATTTTGTTTCCCTAACATGTCACAGAATAAAGCAAACTGTTTTCAGGGTTGCCTTAAAATAAATCCCCAGGTGTGCCTCCATTTAACTAAAATGTTGCAAATTGACCAATCAGAAGCTTACGAAGCCATCTGATTTACCTTTTCTTCTGTTATCTCCAACAGTTTGTAAGACGGCACAACCAGCAGGCAAACATTTACTCCTCACATGACCGGCTGTATTTCATGCATTCAAAAGTAGTTTTCAAAAATAGATCTAATCTTTTATGCTTTCCTGTTGTACCAAAGTTCTCACCTTATTTTTTTTACCTTTTCTTACTTCTGAGCCGCTGAGCTAAAAGAAGCCAGAGATAAAGCCGGATTTTCCAGACAGAGAGCCAAGCTGGCGGCCATTGTTCCCCCGGACACCTGTGTCTGAGGCGCTTTTTGTGCCTGTGAATGACGGTGCAGAAACCCATCGTTCTGCCCGTGGTGATTTTTAAAGCATGAAAAGTGCTGCGGGTTCCTGAGGCACATAAAAAGCTGGCTCGCTGAAAGGTGTGCTATAGATAAAGGCAACACTTGATGCCTGATTTTTCCCAGCCTACTTTTTAGTTTTAGGAAGATATATTTAGCAAGGGGTTAGACTATTAGTGCCTAACTGTCATTTTTCAGTGAGCGTCTGCAGTGCGAACAGGCCATCGTTGATAACAGCCCAGATAACATACACTTTTTTTGTCCTTTCTCTTTCTTTTGTTATAAGAAAGCAATCTACATCTCAATAAACAGATTGATAATTGCACTGAAGCAACACCAACAGAGAGGGTTGTTTTTGAGAACAAATACCACAAAACACTGCTACAACCAGGTGCTTGTGCTTCAACTTTTGGATGCACCCATTATCCAAAACACCTGAAACAAATAAAAGGCTCTTCAACAGGTGTGCTGGGGAATGGATGCATCCAAAGGTCGAAGAATGGTAGCTCTCAAGGACTGGCGTCGGGCACCCCTCTAGTAGACCATCTTGGGATATGGTTGAGATGTATAGCAGCTAAATTAAGAAGCACCCAACTGTAGTCACACTGGCCGCCATTTATCTGATCCACCTCGAAAGTCCCAAGTGGAAACCACCATAAAACAAAAAGAAGAGGCTTTAATTAAATTGATTTTTTTTATATTTAATTTTTTGTGTGTTTGATACAACCATATTTCAAGATTGTGTTTTTTTTTTTCAGAATCAGAAATCAAAAGGGGGGTCATGTCCAAATGTTGAGCAAATTTACAATATTCGGAAATTGTCGCGGTATTTTTTGCAAAACATACGAAAAGACAAACACTTCAATAAGAATAAAATATGATAAAAAGATTTATTTATACATTTTTGTTAGACAAATTTGTATTTTTATTAAATGGCTTATAACACTATATATTAGTCATAGTTTTAAACTTCTTGAAAACTTTTTTTCTTTTCATTTTTTTTTTTTTTTTACAAAAAGATGATGGGCTGTGCATGAGCTTCTCTACCACCACGCGTACAGTAGCAAGTTTAACTTTAAATACGAATCCATAGAATTGCATGTTTTTATTTTTTATTTTTAGTATAGAGCAGTGTTGAACTTTCGCTTGGGATGTGCGGTATGGATTAAATATATGGCGGTGCCCTTGTCAGCCATTGTAACTGCAAGAAGGTAGCCTAGTCTTGACTAAATAAATTAATTCAACTCAAACAGTTTTTGGCTTTGGCAATAAGACATTTGGTTAATAAAAGTTCCGTAATGCTTTCCAATAGCTGGTCCCACTTCGGCTGACTGGTGTAATTCAAAACAGGGACATCTATCCCAGTATAAAGGGAAGACGTGTGAACACAACATCTCTCCCCTCGCCTTCCACTGCAGCACATAGCACTTAGCCCCGGAGGGAGAGGGGTTTAGACACGGCACCACGAGGTGGGGAGGGGGTGTTAGAAACCTGTGTCCAGTCCAATTGGCTCTCGCTCCCACGAGTTCTCCGAGGTCCGTTGAGGGAGGGGTATTAAGCACCTACTTGTGTTGAGGACGGATGGGGAGGAGAACCGAGTGTGAGAGACAGAACGAGGCGCTGGAGGGGCTGAGCCCCCTCCACACCCTTGGCACCGCGGCCTTCTGCTTTCATTAGGTTTCAATTAACGGCAGCATGTGATTAGAGGGTCGTTCACATTAATGAACATGTATGCTTCAGGGTGGAAAGCAGTGAGTTAAAGATGATGCAGCTCGTTCCTTTCGCGGTATCGAACATTTTGTTATGAAGGTTTATGAATTCGAGATCAACGCTCGTGTCTATCTCAACTCTCAGCTGGAGGGAATAATTAAATCTCCTTCTAATGACATGGAGCGATTTCCTTAAGTCAATGAAGCGCTAATATTCTGAACAAATGCATCCAAACACCTTGCCGAGTTGTTGCCTGGTAACAAGCTTTACAAAAGAAAAGAAAATCCTGATTCGATCTCAAGGTTGATGTTTTTTCTCTATTTATAATCCCATAACATCTGATAAAAGGACTACAGAAGGGTCCATCTCCTGTGTGTGATCATACGTTTAATTATCTGAACGGATTTAACAGGATTATTTGAAGGGTAATTCTGACAGGAAACTTTTTTTCCCTCTAGGAATCAACCTCAAAACAGGGAAATCTGCAATGTAAAAGCAAAGGATGAGAGTCCAAGAGAGGACCTTTAGTATGTGGTGAAACATGGACGTTTGCATTATCAATGTGCAGCTACTGCATCATTTCATCAATAAGGGCCAAAAATCTCTCAATCTTTGAATAAAAACAGCAGATCCAACAAGGTACTAATAAGTCGTAGCTAATAACGTTGCAGGTGAGTGTAGATGCAATTTCTGAACTAGTAATTGAACAGAAAACAAGTCACAAGTCTTTAAAAACTCCACAAAACCTCAGATCAATAATCAAAATCGCAGGTTTTTTATGATGTAAACAAACAAGAACTCATTTCAGAACATTTTCGCCCATTAAATCTGAGGTTTATCCTGTAAAATTCTGCAGAAAAATAAACTAATGAGGAAAAAGTTTTGAAAAAAGGTGCAATAACCTCAATTTAAGTACCTTATAATTTTGTTTGAGTATTGAGTTTTACGAGGTAATTGTCCTGCCCAAAACCCTGAAGAGTGTACTAAGCATTTACAAGATATAATAACAGAGAGTACAGCTCTTGCATTCGTTTCCATTTATCTACGGGTTCAGCAACGCAGCACAGCGAGCATTAAAGTCATGCCCCTCATCTAACTCTCTGAGTTTCGGAGATACACTTTTCACTTTGATCAGCATTAAACAAATATGTTTTTCACAGTCAGTGTCGGTGTTTAAAAATGTTTGAAAGATACTTTGCCCACATTTGAGAATAAAAAATGATAATCACTTTGTAGTTGTTTTGATATTTCCACAAACTAGTCTTCAAGGTGTACTTGAATGCAGCATAGGCAGCTGATGGCAAAATACTTAACTGGGATTCTGCCCATTACACAGGTAATATAGGACGATACTCATAGTATCGTAATGTATCATGGGACTATATATATTGTAATTTTAAAACTGAATTTAAACAGTCCAACCTGATTCATACATAAAAAAATCCAGTTTTCTTACGAGATCTAGTTGATCAACGGGATATTTTGTCATATTTAATTTTTCTACAAACATTATCGTCAAAGGGTCCATTCAAATTATTAAAAAAATAAAATAAGAAAATAAAATAGAAATTTGACACATTGCTTTTTAAATTCAATACAGTATGATGACAAAATATTTTGTGATGAGCATATTGATATTTTCTTACAAACAAAAATCAGGAGTTTGGGTTGATTGGGTACTACTGGTAGCCATGTGGATGTTGGGTTGTTTTTCTTCAGTATCAGTGATGATTCCATTCAGCTTGACATTGTCTCAGGCGAGTCATTCATTTGAGTGCAGACAGTGTTATAGGCCTAATTACTGTTGAAAGATTGGTTGATGAAGTTGCATTTCAGTCCATTTTTTTCTGTTTCTGGATTTGTTTAGTACATGTGTGCACCAAACTGAAACGGCTGCACTGAAAAATACAAATAACTGTACCGTTGCATCCTTAACTCATCGTACTTTTCAGTTGGGGACAGTTACACGTCCGATTGATCAGATTGGTCGGAGTTTGAGTTCAAATCCTGTAAAAGTCAGCAAGGGCCTAACTGGAAACAACATGATTCATAATCGAGGCTTAGAAAAAGAATGACAAAGGACGGAAAATAATTAGAAGGTAAGGAAAATAAAGGTTTGTTGATTTTTTTCTTTTCTTTTTACCTTCATATTTGTCTTCCTTCTCTTTCTCCTCATTACGCTAACTGTCATTGGATTTCAGCTAAAAATATGGGCATTCAGATTAACCAGAATAGTTACCGCCCCAAACTGACAAAATGTAATGAGTAAACATAGAGGGAGCACAAATGTTCTAGAGAGAGCGTATGTATAGGAGAGCGAAGGGGGCGGGGGGAAGTTTTACTGCTTGCTGTGCTGTGTTCATGGTCCCATGAATAAACTGCTTTTTGCGCAAATGGAGGTGTACACGCTCAGTTAATTAAATGTGCTGTTGAGATTGCTGAAGAGGTCGCTGGGTTTTTGGCAGGAATGTGACTCCATACGGTGTTCTTTGCGAGGATTCAGCTGGTGACCCACCACCTCTTTGTTCTGTACTCTGGTCAGTCATAAACTTTAGTTTTACTCCCTCTGAATTTTTGTGTGTATTTGAATGCAATCTTGGATTAACTATGATACTGAAAGCCAGAATACATTTTCAGCTTTCTAGTAGAAATATGCAGATTTCTGGTCAAAACTGACTTTAATAGTATTTACTGACTTTAAACTATTCATTATTTGATCCATCCGAAGAACATTAAGTCCTGGCAGAGATTCTTCTGGTATATAAATATATAATAATTTAGACTTTATAGGCTGAATTTTATATGTTTAAAAAGTCTTAAAAACATCCAGATTTTCTGAAGTGGGTTTTAAGCTGCATTCATTCATATGGTTGTTCATTGTTTGCCTTTTGACTTCATTTACATATTTTAAAAATGCATTGCTGACATTGATGTAGTCCATTTGTTGTCATTCTGGTGGAGGGTTTTGGGTGTTCTTTTATACTGGGATACTTACGAACCCTTGGAAGATGTTCTGTTCCTTTGACGTTCTCCGACTACACATAGTTACATTTATTTATTTTTCGTAATTTTGTAGGATTACATTTGAATCATCAAGGTTTTTAAAAAGGTCTTGAGTTTTTGCCACTGACTGCTAGCACAGTCCTTTATAGTGGGTATGGTGTTTTTTGTCTTTTTTTTCTGGTCATTCACACCACAACACATTCTCGATGCAGCTTCTGAAACATACAAATCAGGCCTGGAGGTTCTCTGATATCAAAGACCTGCCTTCATAAAAAAAAAAAACGGAGTGAAACTTTTTGTAGCCTCATCCTGGCTGATACTTTTATTCAATGAGATTTAGCTTTTCTCTGCAAACCATGGCCATAGCTGAAGGACAGAAAGGTAAAAGAGTCAGGATAAAATTAAATTTGATCTTCATTTTAGGGTTGTTAGATTGAGTAAAGTTGAAGTAAACTCAAGACTGAATCAGAAGTTACTACAACAATCTTTTAGTTTAATGATTTGCAGACATATTCAACCAGGTTGTGGAAGGTTGTGTTACAGTCCATCTGTTTATTCTTTGACTTGTATAGGATAAAATGTCCCTTTAAGGGCTTTTAAAGGATTTTTGCTTTAAAAAAACCTCAGAACCTGGGGATGAGTGGAGTTCTCAGTGCAACTATTGGATTCTTTGATTTAAAAAAAAAAAATCTATATTTCTAATTTACCCAAACACCTTTCATGCAGCAGCCTGGTTTATCTCTGCCGACTGTCTGTACCTGTAGTTCAGCGGCAATTTGGTAGGTTTACATCAAAAATATCCCACAGATTTTCAGAATATATCTGACAGTGCAAACGGCCCTTTAATGTGGGTTAACAGCACTTTGGAGACTCAATCTGTTTCAAATATCAATATTAAAAAACTGACACGATAGGAAGTTTTATCACATTTGGTCTAAAACGTTCCATTAGAAAGGACTCTGGATTTCCATAAATATTCAGGAACGTCTACTGTTGGAAATGTTGATTTGGAGCCATATTCGTTTCAAATAGCCTTTAGTCAGTGGGCTCTAATGTTCAGTGATTATTGTGGTCCTTAGCTGTTGCTTTGTGGGTGGATAGAGAGCTAATGGGGGCTGCCGTGATGGAATAATTAACTGCAGTCAGAGCAAATACCCAGCCGTTTAATTTTCCTGCAGCAAATTTCCTTTACACCACTCAGCCACTGAAGGAAGACAATAATGATCAATAACCGTCTGTGGAGTGAAACACCCAAAATGAACAATGCAGTTTGTTTTAACTTGCTTTGAGTGATCAAATTTAATTAAAATAATTGCACACAGGAGGATATATTCTATTCAGTTCAGTAAATATTATAAACAGCAGGGGAATAACTTAAACTGTGAAAAATACATAAGGCTTTATTCGTTAAAATAAATGGTTGCAGTTGGATATTTATTTGGGGTTTTGAGGTAAACATGACTGAGAAAATGTATGAATGTTTCTCTTAAAGAAATCTGAACCACAACAGCTCTTCTCTGTTTTTCTTGGTCCCTCAGCTCCAACATGCTTTCCAGGGCTGCAGCAAAAAGAAAAAGCTTTCTCAGACAAAACATGTCCCACAAAGGAATAAACAAAGACAACCAAAATCCGTAAATCCTCACCACTGTGCACTAGAGTTTTTCTTAGAAATGCATGCAGCCAACGCACTTCTTGGAGAGGAGCACGCCTCTTTCGGCATTCAGCTTCCTGCTCTACCGAATGACTGCAAGCCCACTCCACGCAGGAGGAAGCAAAAAAAAAACCGTGAGAGTTCACGGCTGAGTTCAGAGCTGCGAGTGGTGGAGTGCTAAACAGCCATGATGAGAGGAGGGCAGGGTAAAGCAAATGACCATAACAAATCTGCTCCAGTTTGCTGGAAGACATCAATTCAGAGGATTGCGTTCTCCAAATGAGTCTAATTTAAATCAGACTAACATAACATCCTTCCAGCAGTGAGAGCTTCCACTCTGCAACCCACTCCTCCCCAAAGAGGAACAAAGAGACGAGATGAAAGGAGGAAAGCAAGAAAAGATTTCCTCACATGGAGGTATGAGGAGCTGGGCGTCAGTGGACGGGGGAGGATTGTCATGAAGAATGAGATGCAAACAAATTGGCCTGCTAAATAACACCGGCCTAATGGACACGTAATTTGCAGTTGTAAGGAGTCACCTTTAATGTGTTTTGTGAAATACAGCTACAACAGCCGGGAGCTTTAAACATGACTCTATGAACCCTCTGAAGTCCCTTTAAGCTCCCTAACCACAGCAAACAGAAATTAACGGGCCTTATGACACAGTCTGGGAAAATGTTGAGCCTCTGATAGGGTTTTTCCATTAAAGAAGAACCAGAGTTGGTGCTAAAGCTAGAGCTAAGCCAGTTCTTAGCTGGTTCCTTCTAAGAACCGCTTGCTTTTTCACAGGCATGAAGCCTAGTCGGTGCTGCATCTCAAAGTCATCTTAAGTGTTGTAATGCAACTGTATACAGCCACATGTGGAGACGACAGCAGGGAACCCAAACAGAGACAGATTTTTAACAACAGAGTAGTTAACCTCTCCAACACTTTTTTTGTACTTCCACACTTTTCTGGATTATTAAAGATTTGTGCAGAACATGTTCATGGTGTACCGTCAACAGCTGATTACAAGGTGCAGAGACCAGCCCTAGTTTGCAGAAAATAGTAAATATGCGCCATCAATAGTTTTTTAGCTACACGATGTAGCCCTCTTACAGTGTTGAATATCACAATTCTTACCCACAGAGTCCCGATCAGCATTTTAGGTGTCTGATCCTGATCCAATCTTCTAACCTCAAAGCCGATCCAATTTCGAGTCCCGATCTGATATTTTGCCTTTATTTTGGAAATGTAAAACATTGAAATATATATAATATATAAAGTTTTTAATAAAACAAATTTTATCAATAAGCATTACCATTATTGTTGAAAATCCCATGAAATCAAAATCTTAGAAAATTAAAGGTAAACCTCAGTTCAATATTACAAACAAAAGTAAAAAGTAAAACATTTAGTTGTTACAGTATTGCATAAAAAAATATTTCCGGCAGGCTATACAGTGGTGTGCACATTGCTGCCCTCTACTGTCATGGGGTTGCAATCACTCTGTTTTTTGAGTAAAAACGTGTTTGAAAGCCCACATTGTTCTAAGTTTGTAAGTTGCAGTATTGTTATTGGTGTTTTTACTCTAAGCTGAAATATCCTCTGCTCCTGAACTCAGAAAAGATTTCCAACGGTATTTTAATGCAGCACTAGTGCTGTTCAGCGTCTGGCCATATTCCTTTTCCTGGCTGCAGAAGCTGAGAATAGTTTTTCTCTGTTTTTTTCAGATTATTGTTGCGTGGAAATGTCAGAAGGTGAGTTTCAGTACCTTTATTATATAAAGTATGGTTAAGTATATTTGTTTAATCATACTAGAAATGTGTTTTATCTGCTTTGCACTGCTACAAAGGTTTACATATATATATGTTTATGTGAATACATTTGTATGCATATATACTGTAAATGTGAATATATATCTATGAAACAGACCAAATATTTTCCTTATTTCAATGTTTTGTTTTTTAAATGGCAATGAAAAATTTTAAGGTTGTCAGAGATTTGTATTGATAAGTATTCAAGAAACCGGTTCTTCCTAGGCACCAGTGTGGCCCAGCTTCTAGTTGGTGCTCAGCTAAGCACCAGTTTGGAACTGAACGCTGTTTCTCCATGTTTGGTTCTAAATTTAGGGATGATTAGTAGGGTTGGTATAGTAATAACAGATCTTCAACATACTTTGGTAACATGAAAACAAGTTTTTCAAGGTCACATTGTGACATTTGTCCTTTAATTATAGAAATGTTCTTCAGGGGATAGAAAGCTGACCTTGTTATTGCCTAATGTGACCCTTGATGTTCAGGTCTGAGTCCATTATTACACCTAGATTTCAGACCTGATCTGTAGTCTCTAGCTGTATTAACTGAAGCTGTGTGCTGATGCTGGACATAAATAATTACTTCAGTATTGTTCCTATTCAGTTGGACAAAATTATGGGACATCTATCCACTGATTTGCTCAATGTGTTTACTTAAGCTTTGAATGGGTTTTATAGTTACCTGGTGACATTGTTAGCATGTAAAGCTGAGTGTCATCTGCATGGTTATAACTAATCTTATTGGTTGTTATAATCTCTGCTAGTGGGGCCAAAGCCCTGCATGATCCGAAATAATTGGTGAATAGTTGATTATTGATATAATCATTTGTGGCAGCCCTAATTGGGATTTACCAATATTACCTCTATTGCAATACTTTCTAATATTGTCCAGCCCAATTTATCACATCTATATACCTAAATGCATTGAGATCCTGCTGTGTGTGATTGGTTGATTGTTTAAAAATGTAACTGAACATCTGCATCTACTCAAGTAGCCAGCGTGTTTAATTTAAACCATCAGAAGGTCTAAAGAATATTTAATATGGACGTCTTTCACCATAGTTTCCTAAAAGGACACCTTGTGGATTAGGGAGTCGATATACCAAGTGGAGAGTTCAGGGGTTAGAACAAAGAGATTGGCAAAGTCAAAGTTTCCTTTTTTCGTGACATGGAGGCAACAATTAAAGCTCTGTGCTTCACCGAAGGTGGCAAATAATCATGTTAGGCAATCTGACTTCTCTGGTGATTGTGTGCCAAATCAATATTGGCAGGCAGACAGTGCCATACATGAGTTAAAAGATCTCTGCCGCTGAAGTACATTACTGCAAATCCAAGAATGATGACTGCTCCGGTTATAATGGAAATGTGGTGAGAGTAAAAATTGATGAGGCACATCAAGCTGATCGTGCCACTAGAAGCAGAAAGGGGGGGGAAATAACAATTGATGCATTAACAATTATTAGATTAGCAGTCCTGGATGGCTGCTGTGCTTCATGAATATGCATCATGTCTTCATCCTAATTCTTCCTACTGAGAGTTTCTAATGGGCTAACACTACATTATTTTATCCATTAATTTTTTATCATTACTCCTGGTACACTAAAAGGATGAGAAATACTTCCAAGGTGAATTCACATTGGCACACAATGTTGCAGTAATATGGCACCAAATCATCTATATTTATTTTATTCCAGTCCCCTCAGTTCAACATCTCCTGGCAGAGGTTTCTAGCTACAAGGTCAACACTAGAGGGTAACACGGGAATCAATTGTCAGTACAAGAACAGTTTATAGCCTATTCGTTCAAGTTTTACCTCTCACGACGTGAGACTCCGTGAGCACCGCCATTATCCTCCGACTTAATTTAGGTGAAGTTGGGGTACGTCAAACTACCCCGAGTTCGCAGGTAGGAGGTCCCACTTCGAGAGGCATTCCAGTGCACTTTTCCTATTTGGAGGTAGGATAAGTCCCATGTCCCACTGGTTTGAATGGGCTCTCGAACGCAGCATAAGATACACGCATTTTCAGTCGGATATCATATGCTTACCAGTTTATCCAGGTGGTGTAGCAACAACGTAGCAGTTTCAGTTTTGGTGCGTGCCGTGTAGTAGACCCGATGGAATTCAACTAAAGATAGATGTAAAAAAAATAAAAAAATAAGAAGAAAATTCTAATTTCCGGTTTCCCGTGGATTATTTCCTGTTCCGTCCCGATCACGTTACAAACAGTGAAATTGACTCCCGTCCCGCGGGAATCCTGCAGGAATCCCGTGACCCGTGGGAATCCCGAAAAATTGTCACCCTCTAGTCAACACTAGCAACCAAAGTGTATGAATATACAGCAAGAACTATATAGTCACAAGATCCGACTTTACCGCTCCAGCTGAACCACTCTCTTTAAACTCGCCCAGAGATACAGAAGCATTCAGCATCATCTGAAGATTATTGCATGGTCCTGTTCTTCAGCAACAGCACGCACTTCTATCAGATTGTTAGACTTGATAGTGAGTGAAACATCATGTTGGGGTAAAGCAGGGGTCTCTACAGCCCTGCAGGTTTTAGATGGACCCTGCTCCAAACACAAATCATGTTTGCATGCATGCTGAAGAGGTAATTCAAGCATTTGACTAAGATAGGATGGAGCAAGGATGCATCTAAAAGTTGCATTGCATTATCTCTCAGGTCCAGCCGTTGGAGACCCCTGGGTTAGAGCTTGACGACTGAGGAAAACTTGATAATGGTTGTTAAAAGCGTTTTTTTTTGGTTCATGTTTTGGATTTTAAGTTAAACATTGCACATATACCAACTATAAGTTTGAAATGAAATATAGCACTGAAGCACTAGAATGATTTGTGTACGTCACTGAAATGTGTCCGATCCTTTTCCGTATTATTTAAGCAAAGCCTCTTTTAAGTTCAACAGTATTGTTGTCTTAGTGATGGTGTTTCAGAGGTTTTGCTAAACATAGCACATTACTATATTTTTACTGAAGTTTTAAGCCATTAAACATTTGTCTTATATATAGTTAGTGGCTATGTAAGGTAAAACATTTGCAGCTGGATTGAAAACTCGTAGCATCGTTCAAATATAACGTTTCTGCACCATTAGATTGCTGTTTCTCCGGGGTTGAGTGGAAGGTTCTGTGACCTGGAGGAGGGTGGGGTATGCAGCGCCCCCAACTGGATATAAAGAGATCAAACCAATATAATCTAGACTCCAAAGAACAGGGGTGGAAGAGGAGCCTGTAGACCTACATTGATAAGGAATGCAGACCTAAGAATTGCAGGTCCACTCTACACAGACCATAACAGAATGATTTGGATGTAAAAAAGGAAGAATTTAAAAGCATGATATGTTCGCTTTAAAGTACGACTTGACAACACGCAATACATCTAAGAGGAGAGAGAAGCTGTAAACGATGTGCCTATTCATGTTTGTGTAGCCAATTTGATGTTCAGCTTTGCAAATAACAGCTGTGAGAAGCCCTCTCTGAAGTCAGAAGAGTACATCATTAAAAGCAAGAGTTCATTGCTGTGGGGAGACAACTGCTTCACACTACTTGTTCCTTTGAAACTGTAGCCCACTGGGCAGTGCAGTCCTTCATCCTGTGCAGAGCCATGTCCATTACTGCAGATTGGCTCAGCAAATCTCTTGGCTGGTCATCATAAAAAACAGGAAGAAGGGGAGAGATGGGGGAGAGATACTAATAAAACCCCAACGATTTCTTTCAGTGACAACATGAAAGAGGGAGGGGAAGGTATATGGAAGCTGCTCACAGTGGAAAACACCTCATCTCTTTTTTCGTTCTCTAAGCCCATAACAGTTTTTAAAGATAACCACATGCGCAGGAAGAAAATGCTCCAATGTGTGTGAAAGAAGGCAAAAAAGTGAAACACCTTACGTTTAATGCTTCACTGCCGTTTAATCGACCCTTACATTATTTCCCTCCAACATTCAAGGTTAAAAAAAATGATGATGAAAGAAGTGAGCCACTCATTTATGTCTTGAATAAAAACTTGAGTTATGCATTACCTTTTTAAGCTGCACAAAAGAGCAAGTCTACCGTTGAGCTCAATAACTGATTATAGCCTATTTAGCCGCAGTGTCTGCAGCTAAACACGTCTTGATAGAACCATCAGTCTCCCAGACGCATAGAGCAATTTGCTTTGTTAGTCATGCAGAACTTTCTTTCAAAGCATTAACGAGTTATTCGTTTTTTCTCCTAATTTCATTTTAACTCCTGTTATAGTTTGTTATATTTCCACAATGAGGTCATTAAGAAGAACTGAAATAGTCTAATATTTTTCGTTAGATTACTGTTGAACATCGGGATATCTTGAAGATTGATGAGAATTAAATAGGATTACAATAACAAACAAAAATACCAAAAGGCCTTAAATGAGCTTATGAGCAGTTCAAATATTGGTCGACTTGATTTAACATTAAATCTGCATATAGCCCTGATTTGAACCTAAACATGGTGCCTTGTACAAGCCGTCACACCTCGAATAGATTTTATTTCCTTAAACCTCCTGCAGTTTTGATCCAAAATGCTTTAAAGAAAAATTAGAATGCTAACGTATGTTAAGAAACAGTGAGAAATGGAGGCGTATAAAAGAAAATCTGCAAGGTTTCAGTGGCAGATTATGTTGGGTGGAGTTCTAAGACTTGTTGTGGAATAACTATTTTATTGGAGAACATTAACTGGACCCTTGAGAATGTCCAAGATGGCTCTGTTCTGTCAATGATATGAGGCTGAACATTATCTTGCATTTTAAAATTAAAAATTTTTTTTTGACAGGTTATTACGGTTACTATTTATGATTGTATCTTTTACTGATATACAAAAAAAAAAATACAAACCCCATAATATTCATTTCTCATTAGTCTGACATTAAAACATATTAATCCAGCTATTCTATGAAGGCGTTGGAGGTTTGTTGGAGAACATTAGAGAGCAAACAGTAGTACTAAGACCAACAAACACAGTAGACAGTTCAAGGAAGAAGTTGTGGAGAAGCTTGAAGTTTAGAATATCTCCAAAACATACTGATGATCCCCCAAACCTTTAATAAAATAAACTGTGGACTAATCAGACTAAAGCAAAACTTGTTTGGAAATGTCCGTCCCTTTACATCTAAAAGAAACACAGCATTTCTGAGAAAGAACATCATACCAACAGTCGAATATGGTCTTGAGGCAGCTCTGTTGCTTCAGGTAATACAACGACTCTCTGTAATTGATGGAACTAAGAAATCTACAGGTTCAGAAATCTGCCTCTGATTGGCTGAAAAATAAAAAAGCCAAGAAAACAAATACAGGTTTTGGAGTGACCTAGTCAAACTCCAAAGTTGAATTTGATTGAGATAGTACTTGGTGAATAAAAACTATTTTGCAAACATGACAAAATTCCTGTAATTAGGGAACTAGGTACTTTGTACGTGACCAAGTAGGATAAGCTTTCATTTCATCATGAGATCATTAAGTGAAGATGTATTTTGTAGACATATAAACTTTTTGGTTTGATTTAAAGATGTGTTTATTTTAGAGATGCAATGATACCACTTTTTTCAAACCCATATAATACAGAAAGTTGGATCTGAGAACACGTTGAAACAAAGTACCAATGCTAATACTGCTACCACACAAAGAATGTAATAAATTGGGAGACAGATTTTTTTCTTCTTTGCTAGTTATGACACATGGTGATTTAGCTAAAATATGAATAAAACCGACCACAAAATTTCAATTGAAAAATAAAGAATATCTGTGAAATTATTGCAGAATTTCCACATTTTAAGTATTGGTTCATGTTATCAGTTAACAATCCGATACGAGTATATTAGAACAGTATCGGTATATCTGTAGTTTATTTGAAATATTTTAGTGATTAAAAAAATCCTAAACCAAAAACAATCTGTAAGGAACAAATAGCAAACAAATAGCAAGTTTTTCTCTGCACAGCTCGGTGAATAAACTTTTCTTCAACAGTAAAAGCAGCTCCAAGACTGACCTTTAACCCCAAATTCCATGTGTACTTGAACAAACTCAATGCGAAAGATAAAAAAAAAGTTTTTGAAAAGTCAGTTTTCCAGAGCTTCTGCAGCGAGGCAAGACGGCCTAGCACAATAAATCCAATAACAGATCCAGCCCTGTGCAGGTCAGTGGGAGCTTATCTAAAAGAAAAAAAAACATTTAATGAGAAGCTGATAGGTGTCATGGCCCTTTCTGTATCAAACTTCTTCTCATTGTTTCTAACTTTTCATCTCCTATTGCTTCCTTTTTTGCTTTCCCTTTCTCAGAGTGCTTGTCTGGACATGGCTTCCTGGGCTAATACTGCTCATCAATCTACTTGGCTTCATATTAACTGTAAGCGGCTCTACGCTCATTGTCAGAGTTATGTCAGCCTACTTAATGCATCAAGCTGAGGTCAAATTAAGGATTTGTCCAGCTTTGACAAAGATCTGCCAGTACTGCTGCCGCCTGCAGACCTCCTTCCTGCTGCAAACTGTGAGATTCTCTGCCTAAGGCTCCCATCATCAGAACCACCTGCACACCAATGATCAAGCTGGTTTTTATACCATTTTCAGTTTCCTTCCCAATAGGACATGGAGTGATTCATGTTTCATCATTTGCCGCAGTGGTTAGGCTTTGCACGTCACAACTATAATGGTGGAAAAAGTTTGTTTTATATCCTCAAGTTTCTCATTCGAATTCTCATTTTAACATTTGCGCTTGCTCCTCCATTCCTGCTCCGAAAGAGAACGAGAACAGGAACAAAGCAAAGGACAAAAAATTAATTTGTGAATATTTAGTCACTCATTTAATGCATAACAAGCCTCAACCAAGAAAGAAGTGCAAAGAAATTGATGTTTTTTTGATATTATGTGATATAGTTTATAGACACTGAGTTTTTATTGTATCTAAGTGCTCATAATCAAAATTACAAGAATTAAATACTTGAATTATTACATTTTAATGCGTTTTTGAGTTGAACCTCTTCTTCCGCTGTGCCTGTTTGATTAAAAATTACCACATGACGTTTAAATTGTTCACACCGCCCTCAAGTATCTGTCTAGAGTGCAGTGGTGTAGGTGGGAAAGTGCGACATGCTTTATTTAAAGTAAGTGGCTGGCAACTTGAGACACGATGATCAGTCTGAGCCAAAAATGAATGGAGCATAGACTAAAACTTTACTGATGACAATGAATTTTTATATTTTTATACATTAGCCAGTATAAATGGGGCTGCAGCACAGGCAGCAGCCCTTTGTGGCAGCTAATGCAGTAATTAATGCAACATGAGTCCCAACCAAGTACTGAGGACAATGTAAAGTGTATGGAAAGTATTATTTAGATTTTTCATCATCACCAAACAATAATAATGAAAATGAACAACAATAAAAGCTTAAAATATCATTGGGTGTAATAATTTAATTAAATTTTTTCTTTTTATTTCTTTCTGAAATAAATAGATTTTTGATGATTTCGTACATGACAATTTCTGTTCTAATCTTTCTCCTGCCTTACTAAACTATAAAAACAGCAATGTCTTTCATCTTATCACAAAAATTAAGTCAAAAGAACGTATTAACTAAACTAGATAAAAAGCCATGTGTTTTAAGATTTGACAAAAGAAAAGAAATTATTTCCAAGCAGCAATACAGACATATCTTCTGAACGATTGAAGGTACAGTAAAACCAGTCAAGAAGAGAGCAAATGACGGGTTTGATTAGGTAAAATATTTGGTATTTCAGATGTTAAAAACACACTTTTGCTTAAAGCTTAAAAGTGACTAAGATAAACCGTTATTGTAGTAGTGAACACCTGGTTCTGCTCTTGTAAATTTATCTCTTGAACACCAACACCCTGCAGGAGGTTTGTTATTTAATTTTGCTCTGGAGAAGCAGAATAGTAAAGATAAAATAATCCTTTCAGAAAGACATTTTCATTAAATTAGAAACTTGGTCATGCAGAATATATGTAATATTCTATATTTAGCAACCAGCCCTGTTCAAGAGGATTTTAAATCATGCAAAAGGAACAACGCATGATGATAAATAGTCTTTGCACATGCCAGCATTCACAGAAATGAGTCCTATTTCATTATCTATCAGCATCAGAAAACTATTAAATTCCCTTAAACTGGGGTTTTTAACCTCAGATGAAAAACGTTTTTCCTGGACATCACACACGATCAAGGCCAACAAGTAACAAGTCTGTAACAAAACAGACTGAAACTAAACTTGCATCTTGTGATCTGAGCTAAAAATAAAAGTTTAAAACATTTTCCAAAACCCAGGCACTATAACTGCGTAATTGTTTGATCACAGTGGTTGCTAATCAGAATTATTTCAGCAATGTCCTCAGCACAGTTAGCATTCACCGATTAAATTAGCTGCTAACTGAGCTGGTTAGAAAGGCTAGCACTAGCTTGTGTGAAAACGCTTGTTTTGTAGTGAATTTTTTTTGTATCCCCCTGGGTTTCTTGATGCAATTTAACCCTGCTAAAAAACAAATTGCACTTTTAGGCACATAGCAGTTAGCAACTAGATCTGCTGCAGTAGTATTGCTAGTTTGTATGTAAACACAAACAATAGAGCTCCAGGAGTTGACGTCACTTCTCCCAGCATTCAACAGTTCATATCGAATGAGCACCATTGTGGCAGTCAGTCTCCCGCAGTTATATAACAGGAATATTTATATGCGGCTAACCCAGACTTAGAAATGGTAAATATGGTGGAAACCTGCTGTGCCCCAATATGCCACAACAGACGACGACGAAATAATGGAAGAGTGTTCAACAAGAATCCCAAGGATTTAGAACACAGAAAACATTAAATGATTGTAATGAAACGCGCTAGCGATCAGCTAAGATGAAACTGTGGGACCCCCGCATGAGCAAAGGTTTCTGCTTATGTGGCAACCATTTCATATCAGGTAAATAAACCAACATTTCCTCACCTTTATACAGTATTTATTTTAGATGCTTTTATCAAGCTTCTTAACGGACTTCCTACAGTTATCTTGCCGTGGATTTTTCTGTCTTGTTGCACACATAACAGCAAGTAAACATCACATAAAACTTTGCAGAACCATAATCTTTGCGATGTCTGCATTCTGCTGTTTACATGTCTTAAGGTCATAACGAGGAACAGACTATGGTGTAATTTATATTTTTGAAGCCACAATTGATTAACAGTCTGATATTGACAGACATAACCTAGCTGCCCGTCACTCATGGTAGCTAAAATGAGGACAAGTTTCCACTTACTCTCCCGTCGCACAATCCTTTGCAGGAAGATTCCAGATCTGGATCTTGATAGCAAACCCCTAATGTGTCCATGTATATCTCTCCAGTCTTTTGTCTGCTTTAAGCGATGCTCCGGAGTAGGACGAGGGAAAGTTTATCCGGAAATTGTATGTCAGCTCCAGTAAAGGCCCACTCTGTGGGCTTCTAAAGTTTTAAAAAATATCCCAGGGGCATGGTAAGGGTCGGAGGTGTTTAATCAAATTAATAGATGATAATATCTTCAGTTTTACAACAGGAAGTAAACCCAGACGGAGTAAAATCACAGCCAGCGGCATTCATTTTAATTACATTCTTGCCTGTCTGCGTTGCCCCTACGCTCTGAAAGTCACGTGACATCCGGAGCTCTATACGTTGAGTGGGCACCACCTTAGTCCAACTCTTCATTTATTCATATTTTTGCTTCATACCTACACATTAATTTATTCCTTCATACTTTTGTAGGCTTCATGTAAAACCCTTTAACACCCAAGTACTTAACCATGTGCACACTACTTTAGTTGAGTATTCTCACAAATTATATAACAAAATCATAAAAAAAAACTAGAATCACATGTATAATATAATAGCAAAAGCTTTGAATTCCTTCCTACTTCCCTTATTTTTGAGTCCAATTCCCATTTGGTTAGGAGACTCATGAAATGTATGAGAAAAACATTCCCATATTGTAAGTCTGGTGAAATGTCCAACTGGTGGGTATGAAAAAAATGCATGGTTAACACAAAACATCAGGCGGAAAACGCAAAAAACAACCAAAACTGTGCAAACAAGAAATGGTTAATGGGTGAAACAGTTAGCATCAGCTGACCAATCAGAAATTCAGCGTTCTGGTTATGTGGTGTTATTTCCACTTTTCCTTTGAACTGCTACTGTTCTAAATTCCTATAATGATAAGCTGTGTTGCAGCATCAATGCAAACTTGTGCGTGAAGAGGAATATCTAGTAATCTTTCGATTTTGATCCTTCTCGTTTACAAAAGGGCTGCTAACAGAGATTTTATTCCTGAATTTTTTTTTCCATCTTTCTGCCTCTGTGTAACATTGCTGTTAAGTCCTTGTGTGTTTAAGCCAAAACAGTGTCAGCCTTTCATTATGTTGTAAAATTGGGGATCATTGAAAAGAGTATGTCGCTTTAACTTCCCTGTCGCCTATCAGAAACCAACTAAATCCTATACTCCCTCTGATGTATTTCTGTACCATGTAATGAGATTAATATAACCTTTTAAGGACTTTTCAGCTACTGTAAATTTAGTCTGGAAAATAGTCACTGGAAGCTGTCTTTATAAGCGATAAGGAGCAACAGACACCTGCCTGTGTTTGTAACTGGCAGGCAGCTGTGGTACAGACTGGCCTGATCTGCCTACAACCGTCACCTGCAATGCCGTGCAAATTTTTCTAGGTTTTATCAGTTGAAAGAAGACAAACGTTCCGCAGTTATCACACCTAAAAAGCTGAGGTGGCACGGGGAGTGGAGCCAGAGTAGGGAGCCCCATTTACATCGATTCCCGACCTTGGGACCGTCGCATTTCTCCCTCCCTTCCCTCTCTTTGTGTTCTATCTGATTACTATCGGACAAAATCTTTAGTGAAATAACAAAAAGCTGATTTATCTAAACATGTAGGTAGTAACAGGGACACAGTTTTGTTGCAAGTATTGAAGGACAGTTTAAGATTTGGCAATAAATGCCAAAAACCAAATGTTTTTGTCTTATTCTGTATGTCATTTGTTGTCAATCACATTTTAAAACATCAAGATGCTCATTCTTCCATTTCAGGTAGAGTAATGTGGAAAATCTTAAATATAGTAAGCTTAATGAAATAACCTGGCAAACAAAACTGGAAAGTAATCAGTTTTTTTGGGGGAAAAAAGCACATGCCTACCCTTGAGGAGTCGCACTCCCCTAACCCCTCCAGCTTAATGTATGACCTGCAGGAGGTTTATTTGCTTTAATTTAATTGGCTGTACTCAGGTCAGTTTTGGTTTTCTGAACCTTATCTCAACCTGCTGACTAGCCGAAAAGCGACTCAATAGATAAAAGGGTGAAAAATACATTTTTAAGTCCAAAAAAAAGAAAAGGAAATTACCCTATTAAAGTTACTTAGCTTGTGTATATATATGAGACCAGGAAAGAGCTGAATCACCTTGGAGTATCCTGAGAAAAACCTGCATAAAAATCAGTACTTTATCAGGCACTGAGCTGACACATGCAACTTTTTGGAGGCTCTAAAAGCACCAAAAAAGCTCAGTATATTGAAAACTTTGCACATTTCTGTCTTTTTTACATTATGGTTATATATTTCTAAGGATATTGAGGGTGGAGCCGGGGTTTTTTGCACAGTCGGGCTTATAGGGATACCAACTCTTCTCACTGGTGCTTCACCTCAAATAACTCTCTCAGCGGAGAGAGGGGAAACATTAATGAAGCTAAAGTCACTGGAGCTAAATAAGATGTTCGCGTAAAGCTGTAAAATGTGGGTCTTTTGTGCAGCACTATGCAAGGGTCACATTCAGCTCTTATTTTGTTCCACTCATTTTTCTCCAGTGTCTGACCATTTTAATAGGAGTATTAAATTTCTTGTTAGGTTTTTTTATTTCTCACCAGTAGTGCCCTGCAAAGCCCTTCATAATAATGTAACTTTTTTATGATACAAGCGTGAAAAAGAAAATTAACTTTATTGGCAATTTGTATGATTGCCCAACAGTCAAGTAGTCCATGAATTGGGAGGAACATGATCCACAGTTCACAAAATACTTCACAGATAAAAAAGAATAACATTCATTGTAACCAGAGAAGCAGCTAAGAGACCCATGCAATCCCAGAGTTAGGTTAACAATCTGCCAACAAGACAACTGTTATTATGCACTACAGATATTTGGTCTTTATGAAAAAGTGGCAAGAACAAAGCCATAACAAGCTGTTTAAAGTTTTTTATGGACATTTCCAGATTTTTTTTGGCCGACATTCAAAAAACACAAGTATGAACTCAAAATGCTATTCTCACTCTGAAGTATATTGGTGGCAGTATAATGCTGTGGGGGCAGCTGGGCAGAGTTGACAGAAGGATAGATTGAACAAAATTCAAGAAAATTATGGAGGAAGCCCTTTTAGAGGGTAAGACTCAAGACTGGGGTGAAGGTTCACCTTCCATCAGGACAATGGGCCAAAACATACAGATACAGATACATAATGGCCCAGATTAAGTCCGAAAACAAAATCCAAATTAGAATCTTTGGCAAGACTTGTTTCTAGATGTTCTCAGTCCAACTTAACTGTGAATGAGCTCCAAAAGAAAAAGAAAATACTCCACAAGATTCGCAGCCTGCAGAGAAATGTGGCTATAAATGTATTGACTGAAGGGGGCAGCATACAAATGATCGCAACACTTTTTTTATTTGTAAAAATATTCAACGTTTTACCCATCTTCAGGTATGTGCATAAAATATGTCTTAAAGACATTGAGGTCTGCCGTTTTGACAAAATGTGAATAGATGGATGACTCCTTCAGGCATAAAAAAAGGTCTTAATATCAAATTTTTTCATATGACGTTATGATGCATTTTCCTCATTCAGAAATGTGGATTAAAATCTTTAATTAGCTGTGAGTAATTCTGGCTAAGACAAGATCTTGACAAAATTAGAGCAGTTGCAGGTGAGCAGGAATCTCCTTCTCTCAGAGCTGATAAACAGCCGTTCTGTGTCACTTGATGCGTCCTGACATGACGGCCTACGGCGGAGGCATCGCCGCTCCAGCCGTACGATCTGAAACAGGCGCGTGATCCACGTCGAGAGAGGTGCCAACACCTCCCATCAACACATCGTGAGACGGCGAGATGCCTCCGGTGGCGACACGGAGCAGAGAGGGACCACGGAGCTGGCAGGAAGCAAAGACTGAGGTCAGGAAGTTGCAGCGTTCCCTGCAAGGCGTTTGCAACCATCCCGCCGTCGGGGATGAAGCCAATAAAGCAGAATATGGGTTACTTTGCCTGGATTCCACCGTGCTTCCTCCTCCTCCAGCCTTTATCTGGAGCCAGAGCATTTGAATACTTCATGTTGTACTTCCAACAGCAATGTATGGCTCAGGATAATGAGAACAGCCCATATGCAAGTGCTGCAGTGCAGATATGTTTACTTGTTAGTCAACAGGGTATAAAACAGCCGCTCATCATTGGAAATACATGCAGTGCCAAAGTCTCATTTACACTCTTACATAAACCTTTTTGTATCCTGCGACTAAATTTTGCCTATGAATAAACCACGGAACAAAATATTCCAAGCAAACCATTAGCTGCAGCCCTTTGGCAAAACAAAGGGGAAATAATTATAATATCCTTGGCAATAGTAATAGTTGGTAGGAATAAAATGAAACACCCTTGAGTGTTCACAGATGGCAAACCTAACAAATCCAGGGATAAAAGCTAATGTTGTGCCACATGGCTGGATAACACATGCTTTACGCAGTCGGTTTCTAATAATCTGTCGGATTGTAAAAACAGCAGAAGGGACAGTTTCGTCTCGTTAAAAAAACGGCAGCATCACCATGAACCCGGACTGGGTCCAAATTAGCTGCCCTGGAAATGTACATGAAGAAACAGGAGTTAGTTTCTTATGACTTTATTTTCAGTTTCCATAAACCCTCCTGAAAAGGGGAAAAATAATCATCAGCTCAGACGATAAATCCTGAGGCTTCCGTGTCATTCTCAAAGCAGCAGATTGTGTTCCAGAAAAGGTGCAGAGAGTAATAAAAATGTGTAAAGCTGCAGAGAAAAGAACTTTTCCGTCAGTGTAAGAAATAAAGAACAACATAAACAAGGCAACAAGAACAACCAAACACTCTCCTGCTTGTTTTCATATCGATCCTAGAAGTGTTGGAAAGTTCTCCTTAGGGACGTGGTACACAAATATTGCTTTACATTTTTATCTGATTAAATTAATCATATACATACGTTGAATAATAATAATTATTGATGTGTGGGAAATCAGTATAAAGTGTGCAGTTTATCTTTTGAAAACACAAATAGAAGACAACATTCTGCAGGAGTCGATTTCTTGGTTTGGATTTATTTTACTGCTAACCAACCAACACAAAGTAGTTTATACTGTAAAAGGAAAAGTAAATTAATGGATTTCAATAAATATAAAAAAATGGATAGGTGTGGCATGCCTTTCTGTTCATGCAGCTTTAATACCAGTTACATCAAGGGAATTGTGAAATGGCTCAAGCTCCGTCAAACACGTCTATAAGCCTCTATTTTCAAGTCTTTCCACAGATTCTCAGTTGGATCTATGTCTAGACTTTGACTAGGCCGTCTGAATACAATACTTAGCTCTGATCCAGCACATTCCTTTGTAGCTCTGGCTGTATGTTTGGCGCTGTTCTTGAACTAGACATTGACTTTAACCCCATTGTCAAGCCTTTAACACATTTTCTTCCAGGGTTGAGCCCTATTAAGCTCCATCCATCTTTCCATCAACTTATAAGTACCTTCCATGCTCCCACAGCAGTGGGGATGCTGATTTCAGGTTGCAGTGTTAGTTTGCTGGTGCTCAGCTAGCTCAGTTTAGCTGTCATTGGACCAGAACATCTTCCTTTATGAAAGTGACTGGTGGAAAACTGCAAATGTGACATATGTTGGCAATTCAGCAATCTTGCCACAGATGGTGGCACTTCAGGGTAACTTTACGGCACTTCAGGGTAACTTTACGGTATGTTCATGAACCCTACAACAGGGTCGCTTACAGGGCCATTTCAGGAACCAAACTGCCGTGGGGCAGGATGCAGTCGGTAGAGTTGCTAGGCGGTTAAGTCCTGCTGGTTGGTTGTAACTCTGTGAAATGATGTCAGCCGACATCGTCCAAAAAACAGGTTTGTAAAACTTAAAGAGTTGCTGGCATGGCAGTTTGTAATAAAACAATATATATATATATATATATACATACATACACACTGTATATATATATATATATATATATATATATATATATATATATATATATATAGCAATCATTGCCAATAACTGCCAGAACTGTCACGATATGCTGATGTCTCATTCCTTAACATTTCCTGTATTGAGGAAACAGCAGAGGGTTAGTATGCCAGAAAAAAAAGGTTTGTTTAAATCACCCTGAAGTTCTGATATTGAAAACGCGCCTATAGAGGAAAGCTTCCTCTAGTTCAGAGTTTCTCAAACTTTTTACAGTCGGTACCACCTGAGAAAATGTCTCAAAGTACCACGATCATGACCAACCGAAACATTAAGTAGAGAAGGCTTACGCTGTTAACTATAGACAATTAACAAAGGAGGCTTATTTACTTCTAAAAAATTATTATTTACACACAGTGTTGCCAGCCACACTGTGTGTGAATTATTCCTTTTTTCAATAAATTTTTCTTTAAAAAAAATATTTGGAACTTTCCTCCAAGTACCACTTGGGAGAGCTTAAGTACCACTGGTGGTACACGTACCACAGTTTGAGAATCATGGCTCTAGTTTCTTTGGGCTGAGCCCAGTTGAGGCCCATGAGCCAAAGATCAACCACCACAAGATCAGTCTCCCTAATCCAGGTAAATGTGCCTCTTATTCTGGCCATATCATCTAAATATTTGAGGAGACCCCTGGGAAGACCCAAAACTCACTAGCGGGACTATATGTTTCCTTTTGATCGGGGTTTCACCAGAGTGAGCTGGATGATGTCTCGACGGGGAGGGATGTCTGGCATTCCCTCCTGGAACTGTTGTCCCAATGACCTCATCTTTAATAGCGAAAAGACAGTGATTGGATGGATGGATACGACTCAGAGTACACGTTTCTTACAGTGAAACATAGCAGTGACTGTATCGTGCAATGGGAACACTTTTTTTCAAGGGCAGAAGCTCATCAAAATCGAAAAACACCTGTTTCCTTTTTGGAAATACTACATAATGAGGTGATTTAAAAAAAATCTGTTATATGCTTAGACTATGTGAGGTAAATGTGAACCCTCAAACAAAAACAAAAAAAATCCAATAAAGTTTTGGTTTTACTGTCTGATACTCTGATGATTTCATAAGAGTAGTTAAAAAAAAACTAAAGCCGTTAAAAGGTAAATGTTGGTTCATACGGTGTGATACAAATCTTTACTTCAGCTAAATTGAAAAATCGTTGATATTTGTGGAAAAATACACTTAAAGAATTCAGTCATTGTAATGCAATGGATCGATGTTGCTTTGATTCTGTATAAAAGATTAAAGTCAGGATCCTGTTCTGTGCACAAGCAGGTTCATTATACACAAACCATACGTCACTGCATTGCCATGGTAACTACATGCTGCTGGTTCCTTTCCCTACATGATGTATGCTGGTGCCTACACACATTGCACATTTCTGATGGCGCAAACCATTGCAAAAGACAAAGGTTCGTTCCACAGGTGGCTGTGCACAGTGTTGTCTCCTTACCAGACAAACATGTCAAAGCAGGACGTCTAGGAAGGGATTAAAAAGTGGAAGGAGAAGGGAGGAGGAGATAAAAGGAGAGCTGAGGCCCTCTGATTCATCTTTAAAGACACTTATTGCATCTTTAATCATCTTCCTCGGAGCACAGGGACAGCTCGCTGGTTGGCCTTGAGAGCCAGTGAGTTCACACCCTACTGAGGCCGCTTACTCTCTGGAGGGCCGTGGCTGGCCTCTAACGTTTTACAGCCCCTCATTTCTACGCAGAGATATGCAGCCTGCCTGCAGAACTGCAGCGCTGCGCCGACGCCTAACTTGGTCAGCTAAATGTTTCAGGAGGCAGGGGACATAACAGATTCTTCATGTTTTACAAGTCTTGCTGTGACTTTTACCACAGCAGATCCAGACAAACGTATTCCCACTGTAGAACTCCTTTTTGATATAATGGAACTATTTTGTCCTCTGGATCTCAGATGAAGACACAGACAGTCTCTAGAAGACTGCTGCAAACCTTGCTACATAAGATAACACTCCAACAGAGCATGATTGTTTCCCTGATGTTTGGGAATGCTGAGAGTTGGAGCTGAAATGATTAAAGTCCCACAACAAGAAAAACGTGAGAATATCTTTACATGCGGTGTGCACGGATAAAAATCTCTCTAACATGCCCTACTGGTTTCACAAAAATATGCCACCATTGTAAAGTTCATCTCTCACCTGCAAACGGGCTAAAGAATCATCCCGACTAATCAGAAGTTGACTTCCCGAAAAAGTTGTTCTGATTCCATAGATAGAGTGTGCGGTTGAGAAAGAAACAGGTAACTTGTATTCAACCCCGAAGAGAATCTGTAGAATTGTCAAGAGAAAGATGAGACACCAGACCCAACAAGGCAGACGACCTGAAGGTCTCTATTAAAAGCAGCCTTGACTTCCAGAACCTCGCAGGATTTGACAGATTCGTTGAGATGCAGCCATGTTTCTGTAAATCAAAGCCAATTCCTGCAGACTACAGCAGAAGCAACCTATTAATCTCCTACAAATGAGCAAAGATGTAAAAGTTTTCTTTTAAAGGTCAGGCCTGCTCGTTGACCAATCAGTCAGTGACTGAACCAGTTTTCAGCAGTTTTTGTTATCTTTATTCTCAAGGTGTCAGGCCCTGCTAGAAAACGAAACCTGCATCTTCATGAAGCTCATAAGCAGAATAAAACATGAAGAGCTCTTAAATGTCCTGGTAGACAGCTGGGTTGACTGTGGACTTAGTAAGCCCAGTGAACCAGAACCAGCAGATGACAATTCACTTCAGATCATCACAGACTTTGGAAACTTCACCTTTGACCTCCAGCTACGTTGATAACATGCCCCTCACCCTTCCTTCAGACTATAGGACCTTAACTGCCAAATGAAAAAAAAAATTAC
Organism: Apricaphanius iberus; assembly: GCA_028564705.1. Taxonomy (NCBI): domain Eukaryota; kingdom Metazoa; phylum Chordata; class Actinopteri; order Cyprinodontiformes; family Aphaniidae; genus Apricaphanius; species Apricaphanius iberus. The sequence continues at coordinate 1,414,490 of JAPXFQ010000683.1, read as the reverse complement.
TTCCAGGTGAAAAGAGGACTTCAGACCACTGAGCCAGAGTCCAGTTCTGGTTCTGCCGTAATTGTATAATACAGGAATGTCCAAAGTGCGGCCCGCGGGCTATTTACGGTCCTTGGACATGGCCCACGACCACCTTTTGAGATTGGTACATTCTGCATTGAGCACCACAACCCAAATGATTGATAAAGGGCATCATTGTTGTTGACAATTTAAAATCATTAGAAAGTGTTCCATATAACAAAAAAAGTATTCTTCTTTTAACAAACATATTTTTTTACTTCTTTTTAATTTCATAGCGTAACACAGAAGCAGACGTAGAGATAACCAAGCATAGCTAAAAGTAACAGATATTTTAAAAGAAAGAGTGACCCAAACTGTTCTTTCTGCTCAGAAAATTTTTTTTTACTTTAAAAAAAGCCCTTCTAAAATATTTGAAAACTTAATAATTTCTTTTAAAAAGACATGCCTTAATAGCCATCTGTTTGAATCTACAATTCTTTAAAAATCTCTTTTCTACAAGAATTCCTACTTTATTTGTTTAATTAAAATATTATATGTATAATTTATTGTTAAGCAGGTAAACACAAATTTTCTACATCATTTTTTCTACGTATTTTTTTATTTTTATTCTGCTGCACTTTTGACTTGATGATTTTGGCCCATGTTGCAAAAAGTTTGGACATCTCTGGTATAAAACAATAATCGCAAGGTTTCTTACGCTGTGTCCACACCAAACACGATAACTAAAAAGCCTGTCACACGCCTAGCTGTTCGCGTGCACATTCGCACCTTGAAGCGTGTACAAAGCGAAGTGGATGCGCTTCAAATATGGTATTTTCACGTGCGAACTGGCCTTCAGCAGAGCTGGGGCTAGAGTGCATCTGCAGGTGGATTATGGATTATGGTCTCCGATCTGACGGAGGACCGAGTGGATTACGTGTTCTCGCCTCCGGTAGAACTGGGACCGCTGCACTGGGGGTTTGGTGAGCTACAGATACAGTCTAGCTACGGCGGAGGGATCCATAAACACCAGCGAGCCTCTGATAAACACCAGCTCCTCGCCGCCTGGAGAACGGGACCTGCTCGGCCGGTTTGTGCCGGGAAGGTCCAAGCTTCGCCTGCCGACACACCAACTACTTTTCTGAGCAGCTGTCCATCTGTCTGCGATTCGTAAAAGTTTATAATATTTGAGCTGCGTGGGACGTGGTGCGGGAGCTGCTACTAGGAAACCAGGTGAGGCTGTTTGAAGGACTTCTATGCCGAGAGGTGCTTTTACAGCAACAACGGCTCTTTTAAGAGCCACCCACAAACCTCTTTAGAGCATTCCTGTCTAAATAGTTTAACCTATTTTTTTATTTATTTATTCCTTTCTCTCTATAGAAATTTGCTTGTGTCATGTAGCTCGGGGTGATTAGCCACGATGTTTATCAATATTTCCTCCATGTCCTGCTGAGGCTGTGACTCCATGACAGTCACGGAATCACTGAAACTCTGTCCCCTGATTCGTTGTCGCGGAGCGATTTGACGCTGAAGTTAAGATTTTTCCAACTCAAGCGATAGACGGCATGAATGCGAATGCACAAAATGCACCACATAAAATGCAGCGCAAAGTTTCCATCGCATCTGTAGCACGAATTGTTCGCACAAATCAGGCAGAAAAGCTTTTTCGCGACGCAAATCTGCTTCTGAAGTGTCGCGGGACCCCAAGTCGCGCTTCATCGCGCTCCTCCATTGATTTTACATGTAAACCTGAAGCTCTAGTCGCTTCTACCGCGTTTGGTCTGGACACACCATTACAATTGTAGTCCATCTCCAGTATACATGTCTCTAGAATCTCCGACTCGAGACAGACTTTGTGACTCTTGCATACGAGTCGTCTCACAGTCTTGTAATGGCTGCAGTTACCTCTACTGATATGCTCGTTTTCCACCACATTTTTCCTTCCACTAAACTTTCCTTTAGTGTACAATGACACAGCACTCTGAAAAGTTAGCTACCATGACTCTCCTTATGTGATGGAGCAGAGATGCATCCAAAAGTTGGAAGACGGCGACATCTTGGAGCCCCGGTATAAACTGATTAACAGATCGTAACCCCAGATTCATCAGGTCAGAAATCTAATACAATAATATCGAACCGCAATATTCAAAGATGCAATAAAACATTTTCATTGCCAGCATGTAATTATTTAACCCATATGAAATCTTTTCTGTTTTTATACCTGCAAAATGATTTACTGTACAAGACTTCTAATGAATCTTCTCTGCACGCTGAAACCACTCTGGCTTGGAGCAGAGTTTTTAGAAGTAACTAGGTCTTAATTAGGACTCTGTAAGCCCCGTGTTAAGGTCTGTAAGATATTAGAACAAGCGTATTTACAGAGTGTTTCATCATTATTCCTGAATTCGTTAATGAGGACCTGCCGTTGTACCTCTCCTTCAGGTCTTAAAGTGAACAAAAAGAAGGGAAAAAATGCTTTTCCCAAGCAAACAATCATTTATTTTCCCATTTTCAAACATTTTGTGGAACACAGAGAGCAGAGAGTTGATTTGGGCCTCCTGTTCCCTCAGCATCATTTCAGCTTGAGAGCAGGTCAAACTCTGAGATTTAACACCGAGGAGGACCATTTACCGTCGCAGCCATTACCAGTGCCTCTGAGAAAATATTAGAGAGAGCAGAACATTAACATAATGCTCTAAAAAGAGCAGTAACATCCTAAAATGCAAATATAGAGGCAACAAAGGTGGCTCGGTTAAAATGAGAGGAACTCTGCCAAGAAAATGTTAAAAATAGTAAATGGATAACCACTAATGGACACCTATTAGCGACTTCGGTGAAAGCTTGCATTATTAGCCATTATCATCTCTAAAATCTATATTCATTCAGAGTTTTCATTACACGGATGAAACTTAAATGAACAAACAAGGCAGCATTCAGAGTTAGCGATAAAATGTGAATGCAACACCATGAGAAATCTAAAAATAGCGTTTAAGTACTGTCATTAAAACTTTGCTCCAGATTTTCTATTTGAATACGCACAAAGCAATTGTTTTTAAAAAGATGCCGGGACATCTCGTGGCATAGTGGCCATATGTGCCAAATATTCAGAGGCCTTAGCCATCAAAGCGGACTTCTTTGGTTCAAATCTCGCTCAAGGACATTTGCCAAGTGTCTCTCCCCTTCTTCTCTCCCTGTTTCTGTACTGTCCAATTTAAATAAAGGCCACAAAACAATTAGAAAAAGATGCCTATTAGAGCACCAAAGAATCATCTCAGATCTAGAAAAGGTACTCTGTGCAGAGAAGAGAAGCTGACAGAGCCTTGTCAGGCTTTGGAGCACGTCCCTGCAAAAGCCCGGCATCGTTCCAACCATCGTACAAGAAGTGGTTCATGCAGTGGGATTTCCTTCTGCTTAAGCGATAGCTTGCGGGTTAGGAAACAGTTTGTTCAGAGAATCTGACTTCTGACCACCATAACCGGAGAAAGGTTCCCTCATTTAAAAACCTTGACTTATGTGGCACTAATTCCAGTCTCCTGAGTGCTGATTCAGCCTCTAGAACAACATCTAATCCCCCATGAGAATTCATCTGTTCAAAACCCAAAAACCTTAAGACGATAACCTCTGCACAAATGTAATTAAACACAAATGGGTAGCTTTTCAGTTGCATGTGGAGAAGGAGAAACTTGCAGCAGGTGAACTGCGTTTCGAATTTTAAGTTCAATTGTTTCATTTTATAATATGTAGTCTTCTGTTTAGATTCTTTGGACTGAATATTTAAGAAGAAAAAAATAATAGTGAATACAGTGGTCCTTCGTTTATTGCGGGGGTTACGTTCTAAAAATAACCCACGATAGACAAAATCCACTAAGTAGTCATCTTTATTTATTTTTTTACAATTTTCATATATAGTTTAAATACTCTCAAAGTTCAAACTATATATATAATTTATATATAATTTTAGGAATTCATATATAAAAATAGATTATGACAAAATTTCTTGCCTCAGTTAGTCAAATGAACAGACAACTAGCAACCTCCGTTTCCTGCTCACAATAAATGAGGCTGGATCGAGATCCCCCCAACGGGCGAACTACAGAGGAACCCAACAGAACAATCCGGTCCAGTCACACCAAGTGACTCTACATTACAAGTTTGGATTGAGACTCATCCAGAATTCTGTAGCTAACAGCGTCCCCCTGTTAACCTTTGACAATCTCCCCACAGATCTATTTATAATCATGTTACTGATATGTCACGATAAAGAAAACCTTAGATTGACTTTATTCTGGATTGAAATGTGAATAAAATAATTTAGAAACAATGTTTTACATCTTGAACCACAAAAAAATTCAAGCTGATTTTAGCCTTTAAAATTATTTAGCTAGCCTAATAAAAAATTGCATCCCAAAAGCTGCAAGCAGCAAAATTTATTGTTTTGAGAGGAGATTCAACCTAAGGTAGTTCCCTGAATTTAATTCTATTTTCTAAGGAAAATGGGTTAAACAAGACAAATAAATATTATTTCTAATCTACTCTTTGATTCAGTTTGCTTCTCTTCACAGTAGGAGCCAGAAATATCCTGCTGTACTGTGGTGGCATGCTCCAGTGTGTGACCTACAGCCATTACTTGACCTTTAAAACACAAACTACTCTGAGCAGTAGCTTGCTCTCATGGGAGAGAGAGAGAGAGAGAGAGAGAGAGAGAGAGGGAGAGAGAGAGAGAGAAGAAGAAATATTTGGTAATAAGCCAATATTTCAAATAGGTAACCCCAGAGTGCTGCTTCACTTCAACACTATCTTTTGCTCTTTATCTTACCTGACTTTAATTACTTCAGGCGCACCACTTTGCTCAGTGAAGGGGAAATTAATGGGAAGGATGAAATGCGTTATTACACACTCATCTTTCTATAATGAACAGAAATGGCGAAGCAACTCTTGTGTTACGAGGCCAAAATGGAGAATTTTACATGAACTGGAGTTGTTTAACATTAGCTGCACACACATTCACTCCATGATCGGGTGCAATCAAAGAATGTTGCAATTAATCTTCAGGCAACGTAAAAGCCTTGATCTAATTATGCTGCTGTGGGCTCAGTGTGAATATACTGGGCCTGAAGAGGGGGAAACCATAGCTGGGATAATTAGGAAACAGTATTTGCCTCCTTGTGGATTTATTCTGCTTTTGCTCTTTTTAAAATCACAGTTCGATTCCGTTTTGAAACATGATATTGCTGCTATGGCCGATAACTGATACTTATTGATATTATTTTTTCATTGCTCACCCCGCTTTGCATCAGACGTGTAACAATGAATGCGTTTCACTCGCAAATTTTTTCCTTCCCACCAGGTAGATGAGTAACACACGTAAAGGTGTTGCACCCAGCAGGTCCTGGGAGATCACGAAATCACTGACGATCTCTCAATTGCTATTTCTATGGATGCTGAAAACTGTTATGCAAGAGGCTGTTTAACCTGTTCCACATCTGCAGATGTCTTCACTTTTTTTTCACTTTTTTTTGCAAATGGTGTTGCTGTTTAGGAAATTTAAAGGAAGTGGCGTGCCAACCAATCACAGCCTTGCACTCTCTCTGTAGCTTTCAACAGACATGTAAAATATTGGGCATGAGTAGAATTAGCAAATACTGCAGATCCCCTCTAAAAGAGCTTGTATATGTCTGTTTTAATAACTCCAACACCAATTATATCTTACAATGCATTCATAAGCACATCACAAACAGTCTTAAAGCTGCAGTCCTCCTTATTTCAGCTCAAAAACAAATCTTGCTCCTGTATTTGCTGCTTTCCAAATGGCAAGCAAATAACGTGTGAATTTACATCATTTCAAGTTATCTCAGCTTCCTAACCATTACGTCCTCCATTGTAGAAATGCTCTTCAAAAATATCTACAAATATTGTTCCATAGAGGGGTCCAGTGTACTTTGTTTCATATATTTTCCTGATGTATTCAATTATTTATTTCTTTATTGATTGGCCTCTAACATACTATCATGTTGTCAGAAAGGTTGTAGTCCAGTGATTTTTTTAAATAGGATGTTGTCTTTTCCACTGCTTTGGAAGCCTCCCCCTCTAAACAATTTAAATCAGCACTTAAAACATTTTTGTTTCTCTGATATTTCAGTTTGTTTGATGAAAACATAAGTAGTCAGAGGGTTATTCTGATCATATTCCAGGCCATACAGGAAGAATCTGCATGTTTTAGCTGTATTTCCGAACAAATTGACAATTTCGTTTTACAAAAAAATGTGTAGAGAAAAAAAAAAGTAAAAATAAGGAATATTGTGTAATATACTCCATGATTCAGGCCGGAAAAAGACCCCAATGCTGTGATGTTTGCATTTTTAAAGATTTAAAATGGGAAAGTTACCTAATGAGCCTCTGTTGTACATCTCTACTTGTAAGTGTCTGGATACAAAGACAGAAAATGTGATGGAAGTGGGTTATGAAGCCACCAGAGCCTCAGAAAACACAGAAAGGAGACTTACTTGAGAGTAAATTGCTCCACGGTGGAGTTGGGCATCAGGTACAGGAGGATCTTCAGGGTTTCTCCAGGCTTAAGAGGTTTTTCTGGCAGCCGGAGGAACATGTTTTTGTCCAGCTGCTTGTCCACCAGCAGCTGCTCCTGACTGGCCTGGTAGAGGCTGATGCTTCCGATGCGCAGCAGAGGGTGCTGTGACAGAGGTTCTCCTCTGGACCCGCCGCCTCCTCTCTGACCCTCGCTGCACTCCCCGTCTAGATTGGGCTCGTGCAGTGTGTAGTAGAGCTCAGCTTGCAGGGTCTCGCCGGTTAATCCGTCCAGGAGCCCGTCGCTGGAGCTTTTCCTGCGACCCAGCGGGGCCACGTTGGTGTTGAACCAGGACGGAGGCAGCTCCAGCTGGGCCAGGCACTGCGCCAGGTTGCCCCTCATCCGGCAGGACGTCTTGATTTCCCGGACGTCCCGGAAGGCGTGCAGTCGGATGCACGGGAGGTTGTCCTGAGCCTTGAAGTCATCCCAGTCACGTCCTGCGATGTAGAAGAACACCTGGACTGTGGGGTTGTTGGAGAAAACCCTAGTTTGGACGATGAAGGCCCGAACCTTCCAGCCGACTGTCAGCTGCCCGGGGATGTCCAGGGGGCTCGCTGGCTGTAGCAGCTCCTTGGATAAAGTCTGGTCCTGGGCAAAAGGCCCGAAGCTTATGTTGATGGCAGGGAGGTCTTTTGTCTGGAAAACCACAAAACTCTCAGAGCGCTGCAGCAGCTGTCCAGAGCTGCTGCTGCTCCTACTGCTGCCGCCAACCGTTTGTCCTGTGATCTGGGCCTCCCGCAAGAAGAAAGCCAGTTGTGCATTGGACATTTTGAAGCTGGCAGGCAGATACACACTGGGTGGCGGAGGGCTGGCTGTCATTGCAGAGGCGCTGAACAGGACATCCGAGCTGGTTGGAGAGATTTTACCTGCAAGAGCTGAGAAGAAAAACAAAAAAACGGTGATTAAACGTCAGACTCTTTAATGTCTTTAGTTTAATTCTCTTTAGTTTCAGGGTTTGACAGAGAAGCGGCGAGAAAAGCAAATCAGGACGAAAGACAGAACGGCTACGTCACGTCATCCGAGTGAGGGAGAGCCAAAGAGGTCAACACATGCTAATCAGATAAACAGTCTGGTTTATGTTACTGAACTGTCAACAAGTCACAAGAGGATACATTTGCATAATATAGTTGTGTTCTGATTAGCAGCCAGTGACCACTAACCTGATCAGTCACTGGTTTTAGGAGAAATTTAATTTCTGCATGTTGAATAGGAAACAAACAGACCTAACAGTGATGTCATGCTGCTGAGATACTGAGCCATGAATTAAAAGGTGCAATAAATAGCAGCCTGGAATTCAGTCAGTGGCGTTATACATTCAGCAAACTAAACAGGAGTGCAACAGGTCTATGTGTTTAATGGTTATGTTGTAGTCCTCAATGAGAATCTGAGTAAAATGGGCAAGCTTTGATTTTAAAAGTTTAATGGAGAAGGTAAAACATTTGAAGATTAGGGGTGTTACTGTACATGTATATCATTTCCCGGCTGTTTTCTACCTCAACACAGTACGTTTCTTAGAGCTATTCTAAAAAGTGACACCAAAACAAAACAGAAGGAACATTAATGGTTTAAATTGCAGCTACAGTAGAAAAATGGAGATGGACTGAACCAGAACTTTGTCAGCAAATGCATCTTTCAGCAGCAACAAAGGTCCAGAACACGCACTGCACTGAACTGAATGACTCACCTGAAACAATGTCAAGCTGAATGGAAACATTACTGATACTGGAGAAAAAACAGCTGATGTCACCATTAGCATCCAATCAGACCAAATAGAAGGGATTTTCCCATACTGCATTCAAGTATTGCTGGGAAACTAAGCCGTCGAAATATCAACATAAATAAAAACTCCAAAGTAATTTAAGCATGATTTATTCTCAAATACAGGCAAAATATTAGACAGGTCTAAACATTAACACTGACTGTTTTCAATTGGTTATATATTTGTCTACTCTGGCTATGTTCACTTGTACTATCTTATTTGGGGGGGGGGGGTCAAATCAAATTTAGTCACTTCCATAATTCCAACATTTTTAAAGTTAGTATATATTAAAGTCCAATTAATTTCAGGAATTGAAAGGGGAATTCAGGAGAAATTTTCTTTGTTTAATGTTGATCAACGTAAAAAAAAGTAACATGTACATTTGTATTTTATTCCTTGATTCAAGTGTTTTGAAAATGTACCAACAGGGATTTTTGTGTACCATTACACCCCTCAAAATGATGTACAGAAAAGAGTATGCTGCTGTGCTAAAATGCATTGAAATTGAAAACTAAACTCACTTTTTTGGGGGGGAAATTGAGAACTAAGCTTTCAAAGTGTAAAAAAGCCTAAATTTAGAAAACTCATTGCTTGTGGAACAAAGAAGGTAAAATAAAGGTGAGTGATACTGACTTCAATTTTACAACGTTTTGTGATATTTACAGCAATAATGATAAAAAAAGTCCTGTATTTATTTGGCAATACATAGTAGGTTACAAAAAATTTAAAAAAATGCTCACATTTAATGCATAGCAGAAAACTAAAAATCCTTTGAATAAATGTATTATTTGAGGGAAGTAAATATAATCCTGTAGAGTTTATCGGTTTCACAGCAAATAAATAAAAAACGTTAATGCTAAATGGTGCATTCATTCATCAACTATCCCTAGTCTATGGTTACCTGTAAGTGATGTGGCAATTATAAAACAATTATGTGAAGTGAAGCAACAAAAATGTAAACATGCTAATGTTCTAATTAAAAAAAAAAACAGGGAAACACTTGCTTTAGAGGTTATAGTATTCCAAACAAATCATTGACAGGCCTAAAGATAAACAGGGTTTAAAGGAAGGAGACCCCCAACCACTGCTTTTAAACCTAACTAGTGTGAGACATGGTGGTTAAAGCATCATGATATGGGGAGGTATCCAATAATATGCTACCGGACTTATTAACAGGAATCATTTATCACAAATTTACTGCCTTTTGCGAAAGTACGAAATGTGAAGAGGACCTGAAACAGTGCAGAATCCCAATCCCTGGACCTTGATACATAATACAATACAAAATACATAATTTATGGTGCGTCGGCAGACAACCTGTTTCTGAGCAGAAACCAGGAAATGCAAAATAACTGTGGCCCAAATCCGCCTGAGCTGAACCCCCCCCCCCCCCCCCAACCTGATCACAGGTGCAAGAAGTCAGTCGACTCTAAGACTGATGTAAAGAATCCCTCAGAAATGTTGGTTTCATAACTAATTTTGTAGAGTGACAAGAAAGCCAAATCTATGAAAACAACTAAACATAAATTGTTCTCATTTTCAGCCATATTTTTTGTTTGAAACTGGCTTTTCAGGGAGCCCAATGTATGGAAATAAAAGCTATGGCTGTACTCCCTTTTTTTAAACGAAATTGAACCAACTGTAGATTTTAGATCAACTCTAAGTCAGTAAGAGTTAAATCTTTGATATTCATCACTAATTACTCATTCTACTTGTTGAATAAATAAAACAAGATAAATAAATTAATTTGAAAGAGTGAAAAGAAGAAAAGGAGACGTACTTATGAGAATTATCCAGAGTTGAGCACAAACACACAGTTGCCTGTCCCCATAGTCCAAATCAGAGATTAAAAGTCCCATATTCCAAATGGTTTTAGCATTGAAATCTCATCATTTCAATCTGGATTCAAGTAAAAGAAAAATCAAAGGCGTCCTTTTGAATTCCCCTCAAGTAAATCCTCCTCCAAAGTGTGCGTTACTCCAAGTAAATTCAGTCTCGCAGAATAAAAGACGAGTGAGTGAAGAACAACGGCAGAAAGCTCCGGCGGTCCCTCAGTCACTGCCGAGCTCCTTAAAACTTGTGCTACCCTGGCGCCTTAAAGCGTTTGAGAGCGGCTCAGCCCCACACGGCGGCTCCTCCAGTCGCAGACTGTGCATTGCTCCGGGACAGACCCTGACAGACACGCAGAGCCTCCTCCCGGTTGGTGGGCTGCACGAGGACTATAGACAAAGCCTCTGACGCTGGCTTGCCCTCACTTCCCGACCCTCCTCCTCCTCCTCCTCCTCCTTCACATCCCCTCATCTCGCCACACCTAGTCTCCAGTCTATAATCACCGTGTTAGCTCCGGGTGATAGCCGGGACCCGCAACCCCTCTGAGGACTCAACTTACACCGCACACAAGAAACACACTCCTGCCCGATTTATCTTCCCCCTCGCTGGCTCTCTGAGCGTGTTCAGGCAGGCTCGTGTGAGCCAGAGAGGGGGAAAAAGAGGTGGGGGATGGATGCTTTTCTCTAATGCCTTAAGGCGAAGTGAGAGAGAGAGACACAGAGAGGAATGGAGACGGAGAAAGGAGAAGTGGAAAAGCAGGGATTAGATAAATGTTATTGATGAATTAGCTTAGATATGCTCCTCCTTCCTCATCCGTCTACCCCCCCCCCCCCCTTTCAGTGTGCTCATGGGAATGAGAGGGTTACCAGCTTGGGGGGTGGGGGTTATACAAACTGCAATGCTGTCTCACTCACATGGGCCTGGAATTCCCTTAATAAAAGAGGACCTGTGTGTGTGGGGGGTCCACAGACTGAAAGGGAGCAACAAAAGATGGAGACCCGTCTGGGAGAAAGTCTTCCTATCACCCCAGAGCTCTCTAAATCACAGGAATGTGCACTCTCGTCTCGGTCCGGTGACAAATCCACTAACTCCCCACTCCAGAGTGGTGCTCTGGGGTCTGCCGTGCGAAGCCGCCACCGGTGCTGCATATTTTACAAGCCGCACAACAACATAACAAAACTCAGAGGCTTCACCGCTAATCCGCGCCTCAGGAAAGGATCAAATATGTACCTCACGTATCAGGATCCACACACAGTCTGCCTGCCAGCTCCAATAATCAAAGTGGTGTATTTTTACCTCCCCGCTGTTAAAGGTCTATGTGATATCACTGCTGTGTTTAAACAGTGTTTCTACTTTGTTTTATTCCTCCAAATGTCTGGAGGTGTGTGCGGCCTTCAGCTCTGACAGATTCCCAGGTCTCCTGCCTCTTTAGCTACCTGGGAGGTGGCCTTGAGCAGGGCACTTCAGGGGGAGCAGTTATAAGGGCTGAAAAAGCACCTGCTGCAGACCAAACAGCCCTAAACAAAATGGTTTCCAGCTCGCTATCATTTTACAGGGTTAAAAGAAAAAAAAAAGACTAGCTTATCACATCTGACTGATTCAATTCTTTGCATCTTTTTTTGGAAAACTGGTAAGAGAGAGGAAACTCAAGCTTGCAACGTCTTCACAGCTAAAAAACATCATCTGAGCTTGTCATTGCTTCACACTGACAAGGCAAATTTGTTTGTATAGCACATGTTCAGCAAGGAAATGCTAAATGCTTTACATAAGTTTGGAACATAGATAAAAACATAAAAACACGAAATCTACGCCAAACAACACATACTGGCATAACGACATTCCAGCCGTTTTTAATGAATTAATCAGAGGTAGCTCTTACTTGATTTAAATAAACTCAGTGTTTCTGCAGTTTTGCAGTCTTCTGGAAGTTTGTTTCAGACTAGAGGAGCATAGAAACTTAAAGCTGCTTGTTTCTATGTTCGCTTCTGATTCTGGGGATGCTAAGTAGGCTGAGAATTAAAGAAATTGAATGGTTTGTAATGAAAATAGAGTGTCAGCATACTTTGATGCTTCAATGACTTAAAAACTAGTATGAGTATTTTGAAGTCTATTCTCTGAGCTACAGGGAGCCAGTGTAAGACTTTAGAACTGGGGTGATGTGTTCTACTTTCCTGGTTCTACTCAGAATCAATGCGTCTGGATCAGCTGCAGCTGTCTGATTGACTTTTTAGGCAGACCTGCGAAGACAGTGTAGCAGTAATCAATCTGACTAAAGACAAAGACATGGATGAGTTTTTTGAGGTCCCGTTTGGACATCCTTCGTTTAATCCTAAGACGTGTTCTTCAGGTGATGAAAGGCTAACCTGGTTATTGGATGGGCTGCAAACTGCTCCTGTTTGCCTCAAAACACCAATAGAGCCACATCTGCAAAAATCTGAAACCTTAACTTACTAAAACTAAACAATCTGCTTTGAAATTCGTTGCAAAATGATTCAATTAATGCGACCATGATCCCTCAGCAGTTCTGCAAGAAGAATAAAAACTGCTCCAGCATTACACAGCCACGAAAAAGTCAGTCTGAGGTTCAGCAATCAGTCTGAGTCAGTGAAAGTACAAAACTTTAATCCCAAAATTTACTCAAGAGTATAATAGTATTTAGTAAAAAGACTACTCAAGTATAGAGTACTTAGGTAAATTAAAGAATTGGCAAATTCTAAAGAATAAAATAAATAGAAATACGCAACATAGTTGTAAAATAATAAAATCGTCAAGAAGAAACATTTTTCCACATCGATTTTTTTTCAAAGTAAAACTAATTAAACACATATTTACAGTAGGTAATGTATGATAACCAGGGTATGGTACCAGCTAGGGATGCACTGATACTGGTATCGGGTATCGGCCCTGATACCGTCTAATGTACATGTATCGGTTAACTTAACCATGAACCGATAGTCAAAAAGTGGGAAATCTGCAATAAATTCACAAAAAAAGAAACATTTAACTTGAAATTGAATTTTTGTAGTAATTTTATATTTTACATCTGTTATTTTGTCTTAGTTATGTTTAGTTAATAAAGTCTGTTGCCTTTAGCCTCTTCAAGAAAGGTATAAGATGGAAGTTATACAGGTTCTTAAATTAGAGTAAAGTTACTTGCTGTGGGCAGAGGACCCAAAAACTTTATTCTAGTAAGAGTAGTGTTAAGTCACACAAATATTACTCAAGGAAAAAGTATGGTGTAGTGAAACTATTCAAAAAAATACATAAAAAAAGTTAATCAAGTAAATGTAACTAGGTATGACCCGCTTTCTACTCGTTACCAGGTCTTCACCAAAGTTGATGCCAACTGTAAAGTTAATCACTCATCACTCATTTAATTAATCCGACTTGGTACTAGGATGCATCTAAAACCTGCAGGATGGTAGAAGAGCTCTCCACAGCTGGCTTTTTGTGAGCTTCTCTTCAACTTTGAAATTATTTTTGTTCTTTTCAGCAATACCTATTATATCTGACCATTACTGAGGAGCTCATTTAAGGTACAAGAGATCCTTGAAAAATTAAAAGCTTAAACATTTTTCCCATTTTATCATGTTAAAACCCTAAACTTCAACTGATTTGGTGTGACAGACCAACAGAAAGCAGTGCAAAGTGGAAGATTTCACAGATGTTCTCCATCCAAAGTTCCTGAACCATGTTGCAAAGAAGAATGGATGGAAGATTTAGACTCTAGATGAGTAAAGATGGATGAGACAAACTCCAAAAGACTTATCAGTGGTGATAATCCACAAAGTACTGACAAGGCAATGCATATTTCCTGTTTAAAATCAAAAGTATGCACCACTTTGTTTTAGTCCATCTAACAAAATCCCATTAAAACACATTTAGATTCGTATTAGTACTTCCTGTATAAGATCTGGCACTTTATTTAATTTCATTGTGCTTCTTTATGCAGCAGTATCCATAACTGGGTCGTATATTGATCGAGCCAAAAGCACATTGTTCGTGGCGTCTGCCGAGTACCATGAAGCAACAGAGACACCCTTGCTTGAGACCTGAAGGTCACCTGACCATCTCCCACGGGTCCTTTTAATCCCTTTTCATCCCAATGAAACCATGAGACGACAATACATGGAATGACTGTAATAAAGCAAAACAAATCCTAAACCCTTCTCCCTCCGACGCCTCAGGCCTTACAACCCAATCCGAGAAGGTGATTACAAGCTATGACGCATCAGGGTGTGCTCGTCTCATTTCACACCAACGGCATCAGTGGACCGCTGGGTCTGAAGAGGCGTACCGGCACAGATGGGCTTGCATTATGAAACCCTATCGCCTCCTCCTTTAGTGGATGTTCTAATAGACCTCGGGGCAAATCGAATCACTTCCTGTTGTGCTCCCATTACTGGAAAACATCTGCTCGGAGTCTTGTGTGTGCTTTTGGTCAGGGAATAAGTGGCCTCCAAGTCAAAGAGCACTTTCTTTTTATCTGGTTATTTTGATTGAAGTCAATTAATTTAGATGTTGGAGCTGATGTGACGGTTCATCAGCTGTTGAGTTAAACCATGAACGTTTTGTCACATTACAACGGCAGAACTCATTGGTTTTCATTGGGATTATATTTACAACACAGAGAAGAGCGCAACTGAAGTGGGAGTAAAATAAAACATACCTGAAAAGTGTGGCATGCACTTGTATTCGTGATTCTGAAATACTTATTTTGCTGCAGTTTTGCTGCATTTGCAAGAAATTACACATGCTGCAAAAAACAGCCCCGGTTAGACTGGATGAACATTTGTAATCTATAATTTTCATGTATCGCCACAGATTCTTTGTTGGATTTTGACTAGGCCATTTTTACACAAATGTAGCTCTAGCTGTATGCTTAGAGTTATTGTAAACCTCCAGTCTCATGTTTAATGAAGCCTCCAACAGAATTTCCTCCAGGATTGTTTTTTAATGTTTTGCAACTTGAATGAGGAAAACTAAGGATAAGATGTTCAAAAGAACTGTGGCTATTAATTGGTCTGCAATTAATTTGTAAGTCAGAGTGAAAAATGGCTCCTCTTCCTTGCCCAGTACTTCTGGGAATGTGGAAATTAAAAATGTTATACTAATATAATCCTCCTGCTGCAGCCACGTTTCAGTGAGACAAAATAATTTGATTGTCATAAATCAAGTAATTTTTCTAACAGTCTTTGAGGAGAGGGATCTGTTCAATAAACCACATAGGTTTATTTTTCTGTTTAGTCAAAGTCGTGTTTATGTTTATATTTTAATGATGTGCTCTTCTTAGGTTGAATGTATTTTGCGGCGGTTAAAGCATCGGAAAAAAATTACACATGCTTCAAGAAACAGCTCAAGCTTAGACTTGATAGAAAAACTTTTGTCACATGTAACTTTCATGCTTTGCCACATATTCTTTGCTGGAATTTGACTAGGCCAT
Organism: Apricaphanius iberus; assembly: GCA_028564705.1. Classification (NCBI taxonomy): domain Eukaryota; kingdom Metazoa; phylum Chordata; class Actinopteri; order Cyprinodontiformes; family Aphaniidae; genus Apricaphanius; species Apricaphanius iberus. The sequence goes on along the minus strand of JAPXFQ010000683.1, from coordinate 1,398,875 downwards.
TTGACATAAATGTAGCTCTAGCTCTATGTTTATGGTCATTGTAAATCTCCAGTCTCCAGTTTTCTGTAGCCTCCAACTGGATTTACTTCCAGGATTGCGCTCCATCAAGCGTCCCATCAGCTCTGACCAGCTTCTGTGTCTCTGCTGGAAAATAGCATCCCCCACAGCATGATGTTGGGGGTGGCGAGCATGCTTAATTTGTAAGTTATTTGATTAGGCAGCTATTTATTTCATCTTTCCTCTCCCCTTTAAGGGTTTTCGTCATTCTTTCCAAGGCTATTTTCTCCTTTTAAATTCACTTATATATATATACACACAATTGAGCTTACGATGTAAAGAGCAGCTGCTTTGTGCTGCAGCTCGGGGAGGGTTCGCCCCGGAAGGTAGGTGAAAAATCGAAATCTCATGTGAAAAGAGGACGTTGCTGCTGATATAAAAAAACCTAAAAAACAACAAAGACGTTTGTTTCACAGCTAAAGTGAAAAGTTTTTGCTGTATTTTGTAAACTGCGCGCTGCTTTTCTGAAACACTAGCTGCAGCTTTTGTCTGTTCGGTAAAAAATGTCTGGGCGGCATGCCTGTGATTTGTTTTCATCATCCATATTATGAAAAATATTTTTCTGAACAAATTGGTGACGAGTGACAAATTGGGAATTCTTGTCACTGTTGTATAAAAGCTGATCCTCCAACCTGAGTCTTGGATCTATGTAGCACCTCCAGAGTCTGTGCACACCCATGTCTTGGTAGGTTTGCAGTTGTAGTTTTTCCATTTTCAGATGTTTGGTTAAGGGTCGCTCCATTAACGCTTGGGATATTGCTTCCCAAGCTAACTTTACTTCAAACTTCTGACCTGTCTGCTGTTTTACACAAGTCAAATTATTGGCAGGTGGACTTTGTTAGAAAATTAGATTAGTGGGCAATAAAGTGCCCTTATTTAGAAATATCAGATTAAAAGATGCTGCATCCGAGTGATTCACAATTATCCAGAACTTAATGTTGGTCTATCCGAAGGTTTCTCAACCAGGGGTCCTTGTACCTCTAGTGGTGCGTGGTGGTATTGCAAGGGGTCCTTGAGAAAAAAATAAATGTTTATTTTAAAGTGACCGTGTGTAGTTCTTGCAGTACATCTTGAAAATAGCCATTAAAATATTATGTCATAAAAATTACATAAAGCACATAAATTGCAAAATATTGGCGATATTGTAAAATATGACTTTAAAAATCAGTTTTAAAATAAGCCATAAAGATGACGTCTTTACTTCTAAAAGAGCCCGGACGGACAAAGCGCACGGAACACGCCCACTAATAAAACATTGATTTCCCCTCAAAATGCAAAAAAGTTTCGCCATAAATACATTTTTACCTCTTCACTAGTTCCAAGCGATGAAAGAGAGACTGATGTGCTCGTCATGTTGCAGCAAATATATAATCCTCAGGGAATAGAGCGTTTGAAAACAGCACTAGTTGGACCTCCGTGGTGAGTTTCTTAATCGAAGACACAGATACCGCATGCTTGTGATAATTTAGGTATGCACTGCCCCCTACTGGCCGAAAATTACACACTGTGCCTTTAAAAGATCCTCTGACATTCATAGAAATAGATTATTATTTTACTCAGAGAGAGCTCTACCTAAACTACAAAATGTAACATGACCTTTTTCTCTTTCACAAATAATTAATTGTACCGTTGATCATAAAATTATAATAATGAAAAAGGGGATTTATTTCAGCAATTGCATTAAAAAAGAGAAACTTGTATATTATATTAATTATTTACACACAGACTGATATATTTCAAATGTTTTTTCTTTTCATTTTCATTATTATAACTAAATGAAAGTCCCAAATTCAGTATCTTGGAAAATTTGAGTATTGTGGACATTTTCAATACTGAAGACACCTCTATACAGTAGTTTTCAGAAATATGTACGTATATAATAAAGCAGATTTTTTTTTATAAATTATTTTTCAGAAACATGTAGCAACATAATTTTAAAGACATACTTCTAAACAATACTGTTAAAAAGTGTTTTGTTACTATATTTTAAAAGTAATTGCATCTATTTTGCTTCATAATGTTCAGAGGCTGCTGCATATATCCTGTTCTGCCACATTTATCCTGAAACTGCCCAAATATTCAAAGAAGCTACTGTTGATTTTTGTTCTTGAAGTTACAACTGAAAGCTCAAATTTGGGTGAACATATCCCCCACCCAAAAAAAACAAACACACACACACACACACACACACACACACACACACAAAACAAGATGCAAGGGGTCCAGGACCTCAAAAAGGTTGAGAACCACTAGTCTCTCACATAAACACTCTAACTCTCAAGTATCTTTTGTGCCTTCAGTTTTTCTTCTTCAAAGGGATTCGACTGAATTAGGAGGGAAATCCTTGTACCGTAGTAAAATAGGACACCAAACTGTATGTCTCCCTGACAATGCAAAAGCTGTCAGACATAAAAGCATTCTGCCAAGTCAGAGGTATAGACAGAGGTAGGAGTAGAGCAGAAATCTGACCTCAAGAAAAGAAGAGGGTAAATGTATCCTTAAGTGAGAGGTAAGAAAAAAACGTTTGAGATGGTTTAGAGGGAGATTTATTTGCAGAATCTCTTGCTCTGCTCTTGAGTACACTGCATGTTATTCATATTTTCAGAGCTGCTCTTTACTACCAGGGATCTACTATACAACCTTATTAAAACAATTTTACATGGAGATGTATTTTATATCTGCATTACAGGGACTGTATCATGCTATTTTACAGCTTTCAACTTTTGGGATAGAAATGTATATGATAAAATGTTACCGTTGGTGTTATACAGTATTAATTTGTCCTGAAATTTAACTTGTATCCTGTAGTTCATGTTAGACCACGAAGTGAAACGGCTCGTTTCTCTATAAACCCGCCTCCTGCACCCCCACTAGGCTACGCAGAGCCAGGAGCAGATCAAACTGAAACAAACAGTGTTAAGCTTCATCAGAAAGTAAAAAATCCATCAAAAAAAGTGTTTTAAGCTGCCATTAGTTGTGAGAAGGACGAGGGTGTGTTTGAAAATCTACCAGGGGTAAGCCGCTCTGCCTGCAGGGGCGGTGCAGACACCTCTAGCACTCAACTTTCAACTGGTGATGTCATTAGTTGAACACTAAGACGTTTTCTAGGAGAGAAAATGTGTCTAATGACCAGTTTTACCATCAATGTTCCATTTATGCCAACTCCTCAACACAACTTTATCTGCACCACTCCAGGCTCTCTCTCCCCAGATATTTACCATCACTAAGTTTTAAAATGTAATTTGCAAATCCACTGGAACCTCCTTGTCAAACTAACAAGAGCAAGACTCGGAGCAAATCCGTCACTCTTACCTCACACCTCACTACCGTCTCACTGCCCTCATACATCCTGCAGCCACAATTTCTTTGACAGCACAACTGAATTTATTTTAGTTTTAGGAGTTAAATGCAATGTAGTTTTTTGATAATGATCATGTAGTTATTACAGTTTTAGTCTAGATCATAAAATCAAAATAACATTTTTAGGACTTTTTACATCTTATGGTAAACAATTTCTTGGAATGGAAATAAAGTTATGCAAGAGACAAAAAAAAAATCAAGTCTTACCAGATATTCTACAGTTTCTCGAGGTGTATACAGTCATGCCATAAATCTGTTATTGCTTTTTACGGTCACTAGTCCAGGGGACTTTTGGCACCAAATTACAGCACACAGTACAACCAAAATAACCTATATATGTTCAACATTTAGAGGAACAAGCGGTTCACAAAATGGAATGGATGGATGGATGTTCAATATTTAAAAGCTGCAAAAAGACAAAATAATCCCCTTTTTTTGCAACTTCAAACATCTCAAATCCCAATATCCGACAGGTGATATTGGGTGCTTACTGCTAATTCCTACTTTACAAATTAAACTCATTCCTAATTCTTTGTCTTTAAATCTTAAAGATTAAAACTTGGTAACAAATGAATCATTTTGTCCTAAAATGTTTTTTTATTATTATCACTTGATAGGCAGCTTGAAATGCACACAGTATAAAACGAGCCTGAACCTGAATACATGATTAGCACCTTAGACTTTCATTAGTCCTTCTTTTTTTAGTCCCCCTCTGTGCGATGTCTCTATTCATATCAGCCAGGCCTGCAGAACCATTCACCAGAAGACAGGCTGCTGGTGCAGCTGGAAAATATTTCAAAACATGTCTCGCTTCAAGTTTCATCACTTTTCATCTTTGTACAAAGCAAAATTACATTAGAACTTCAGAAGGTTTGCTGGGTGTGTGTACAGTATTAGCATGAAATCAAATCACCATGGTAATACACAGTGAGGTTTATCGCTTATTCTACAGACAATCCGCTGTATATTTCACCTTGTTATGTCTCCCCCGAGGTGTTCTATAACAAATTTCCATCAGATTCAGCCGACAAAGATATGAAGAGTGGCGTTGGTTTTCACAGCATATGAAAATTATGTTTAAAGCCCGTTTTAAAAATAATCCTGCATAGCTTTTCATGGCAGCTAAATAAGGAGAAGCTGAATTGAGATGCAAGATGAAGTTCAGATCAATTTTTTTTTAAACAATATTTATTTTTCCAGAGCAGGAAATAGTGTGGCAATAACCAAAATAATTACGCGTTTTACCTTAATCTAATCTGCTGCTTTTTGTGTCCCAGTCACTTGGTTTAGAGCAGAAACATTTAGGAATGCTAAAAACTACAATCTAAGTCAGCTCTTAAACATTTCATGGTTTTCCAGCAAGCTAATAAACTGATTATTTCACAAAATTAGATCTTGCCTTAATGTTGCTTCTCAAATAACCATAAATAAATGGGCTTTTTTAAACTCTCAAGTTATTTTAAAATGGGAAAAACCAGGGAAGCATGTGAAAGTTAAAAGCTCTGAGTTGGTGACTAATTCTCTACAGCAGGGGTGTCCAAATAGTCTCACGGAACGATTTTGGACAGAACATTCAAGAATGGCCTAAATTAGGTTTCACGGTCAGGCAGTGGATGCAGATAGATATTTAAGAACAATGTTAGGTTGCGATTTTAAAGTGATGCCAGGCCTTTTAAAAATATTGACAGAGTTAAAATCTTGAAATGACAAGATTTGGGACAACACAAAGTATTCATCCAAGCTTTTACTTTTAATTTAATAAAACTATGTGACTTTCACTAAAAGCAAGACTAAGCCATGGCATTTAATAAACCTGGCAAAAAAAAAAAAGAGCCAGTCCTGCTCTTGTTGCTGAACAGAGGAAAATAAATCTAGAAAACGATTATCAACCTGAAAAATTTAGGATATGGTTTGGCTGTTTGATGTCCCTATAGCTGGCAAACATACAAGACGTTTATGTTACAAGATTTACAGATCCTTTGATAAAATAAATTACTGCTTTGCTTATTTATGCATGTAAAATAAAAATAAAAAACAACAGTTTTAGCTAATTTAATGAGGAGAAAAGGCTTCCGAAATTTCTTTTGATCACTAGGGAAAAAAAGTTCTGAAACCACTGCTTAACAGGTTGAGCTACAACTTAATTTTTTTTTCTGCCCTGGGGTGGCTTTGGCTCATCACCATTCAGGGAAATCCTGAACATACGTCCACATGTGAAAAAAAAATAGCGTCTTCTCATTTTCTCTGACAGTTAAAGAAGCAGACATTTGTCAATTTAAAGGTCTAAAGCAGATGTTTTTCCATGAAGTGGCCCTTTAGCCACTGTCCACAACACTTCTCAAGAACTTTGGCTGAAAATGGAAAAAACACACACAATGTTTTAAAAATGGATATAATATTTGTAAGTTTTTTAGCAGTTTTAGGTTTTCCATTCAGTTGCCTCAAATTTCCACAACAGAACGCTAAAACTAAGTAATTTTCTGAAAACAGCATCCCATTAAAGTTTTCTTTCTCTTTTTGCAAGTTTGGTTATATCTTTATTTTAGAACCTAAAAACTGAAATAATAAGGATTCTTTAAGGATATAATTTCTTAGAGAAGGTATTTATCTAAAATCATAAGTTATCTTTCACCAAAAGGTCATTTAACTTTAGCGACCCAACACAAGTTGTACTTATTTTGACCGAGGGCCTAGATGGCTCCATGGAGTGTAAAGGCTGCGAGAGCACACTGTATCATTTTATGGACATTCTGTATATCTTTCTAAATCTTTTTAATGATTAAAATATTTCCCAAGTACCCTGCTCTGTTGCACATTCAAATCTGGGTATGCCACTTTATTTGAATTTTTAACAACTGCACAGTACTTTCGTTTTTGTAATTTTATCAGTAAGATACATATTCTTAAATTATGTTTTTTATAACCTACTTCTGAATCCAAATGTTATTTCCCCTCCACTTTGCTGCTTTTACAACCAAATGTCCCCTTGTGGGACGATAAAAGATTGATAAAACCTACTCTATTATCCTAAGTGCAATGAAAATATTGTGTTGTACAGGCTTTCAGCTGAACAGATGCCTCCAGGTGATCATCAGGGAAAGAGTTACATACACAGGGCGACTGTGGCTCAGTGCTAGAGTAGTTGGCTTGCAATCGAAGGGTCGTAGGTTCAATTCCAGCTTCCTCCAGTCACATGTCGATGTGCCCCTGGGCAAGGCACTTAACCCCCAAATTCTACATTGTCCTACCGAGCCATGTTGGGTGCTGGTGTATGAATGCGAGTGTGAATGGGTGAATGTGGCTTCAATGTAAAGCGCTTTGAGTAGTCAGTAAGACTAGAAAAGCGCTATATAAGTTCAGTCCATTTACCATTTCTTTTGGTTAATTTGAGATTATTTGTTCACTCCAAGCCAGTCTTAGTCATCTCAAAGACGGGAGGTACCCCTGCCTGGTCCAAGGTTCATTTTTGCTGCTATTCAGTTTAGACACCAAGGTTAAACATGTTTAACTACTAAACTTCAAAGTCAATGGTATTCATTTATGAATATGGGACTTGAATCTGGTTGTCGAACCAGGAGCGTCCCACATGACGCTTCAAAGCCATCTGTGCAGGTGGTTAAACGCTCAATGCCGAGCTAAATAGTTCGATTTTTGACATAACAATCTCTGCTATTAAGTTCTTGTTAGACATCATCTAAAACCAAACTTTCATTTTTAGACAGCAAAATGACAGAACGAACTAAAAAGATAATAATCTGAAACCATCTTCCTTTAATGTTAAACATTTCTGAGCCTAGTGAAAAAGAAACTGTGAAATTTACTTGTAGTTCAATCAACTCCACCCACCCTGTAGACAGGAAGAATCTGATGCTGTGATGTAGTCTGGTGAATCTACAAGGTCTCAATTAGTGAAGGAGAAATCGTTTCATCTGTTTAAGTCCTTCTAAGCAGCTACGGCACATAAGAGTGGTGAATTTTCCAATAGTGGTCATGGTGTAGCTTTTAATGAGGCATAATTTGCAGATTAAAAGGGAAGAATACATAACCAGTGCAACCCCATTAGAGGAAAAGGGAAACATTTCATCATTGATCTTTTATATGTGCACATAAAATCATCCATAATTCATAATGTGAGATGGCCTTATAGTTGCAGCCAACTACTTGTTAAAGTTCTACAAAGCTGTGGTTTCGTGATTAAAGGTCTGCTAGGTATCTTTCATATACTTATGTTAGCCCCGTGCCATGCAGACTATCGCCATTTCACATCAAATATTTACCAACCAATTAGATAAAAGCCGAGCTTCAAACTGAGCTACTGCGGGGTGAAAGAAAATATATTTTAACTCTTCAAAGAAGCTCACAACGACGTCGACCACTGGTTTCCTTTATTAAGCTTAGATCAGATGTTTGTTTGGTGATTAAACAGGCTGAGCCTTCTAATCAGTCTCAACCTCACAGAAATTGAAGTAGTACTCTCACCTCGCTTTAGTCAAATCAACACTTTTCCTGATTCTTTGCGTGAAACAAGGCTGAGGCAGCTTCCCAACACCTTGTTATTCATGATTTGTAGCCTGTGTTAGCCTTTTTGTGTGTAGCTTTGGGTTCTTGTATATGTAAAACATGATTTAAAAAATACATTTTGTGCGCAACTTTGGTTTTTTTTGCAATTTTGAGATCTAATGTACACATAAAGATCAAGAGATTACGAGTACAAAATATATTCAAACACACAGTTTAAAATTAAACTAATTTAAAACTACGAATTCAAAGCGACTCCTATGTGTACAAATAGTTAAATAAGCATGCACCGGTCGCCTCATTCAGATAGACAAAACCACATTCATGATTAGATCAGGGCTACAACGGCATTAGGGTTTTCTAATACTCATTTCCATTTCACGCCTCTTTCAACAAAAGCAGGAAAGACTGCAAAGTCATCAAAATACACTCAGGAATAAAATAAAAATACTATACAGTACCCATTGGTTCACAGTTTCAAAGAAAATTATTTAATTTTCAAAATAGAAAACTCAGTTTCTATTTCATGACCATAATTTCCAAACATTGGATTTCCAATAAAACAAGTTCAGAATAATTTTTTTTTTAACATTTAGTCAAATTGACCATTTCTAATTACATTTGAATAATACAAATAGCAATAAACTAATTAAAATTTATTTTCCTGATGGAACAAAGTTCTGCCAATACAATTTTATTTAAACCATTTTCCAATTTTAAAAACTAAGTATTTGTCTATGCATTAGAACCAAGAGGTGTTGATGTTGTCAGCACAAGTTTCGACGGAAAGCTTTCAGAAAACTCACACGACCAGGATTATACCTGCCTTTAAACGCATCGCACACAAATCTGGATATGGGAAATAAGTCTCGAAACCCCTTATGTCCTGGTAAATCTGATCTGTTCGTAAATGTGGTTTTTCTCTGTTTATCAGGCGATTGCGCCATCCATACTTAATGATTTGAATGTGTAGGAGCCGATTTGAATTTGTAGATAGTTTTAGGCTTGTGTAAAATGAAATTGGCCGTGTGTAAATGTATTTTGTACTCGTAATGTGCACACAAACAGACTGACACAAGTTACAAATTAGGTATTACACACACACACACACACCATTTTTTCTCCATAGATTATAGGCTGTAGAATAGAAACATTTGATTTCCAAAGTAACCACCTATCCTATCCATCCATCCATCATCCATCCATCCATCCATTCCTGGATTCATCCAACTGTTCATCCATCCATCCATCCATCCATCCATCCATCCATCCATCATCCTTTATCCATTCTAATTTGCTGTTTTTGCACCCTGATCAGTGTAGAAATATGTGCTATAAAAATGGTCATGTTTTTAAAAAAAACTTTAAATATTCGTCTAAAAAGGAACCAAACTGTATAATTTTAAGTCAGAAAACAGATGATATTCTGAGAAGGGAAACGTATAGAAACCCAGGCTCTAGAAAAAGTGAGTTTGCCTTTGTCACTTCATGGATTTGCATCTGAAAATGTCCTTTTGAATGTTAAGTGAACCTTTACAGTAGAGGCATTGGCCTGGAAAACTTAGATCAAACGTTACATCTATAGAGACATCTACTTATACTAAAATTATGTATGCACAGGTCTATACAATGTCTAATCTACCCTATGCTTCAGGTTTAGGCTCTCTTGGTCTCTGCACCGTTTTCTTTATACATTTGCTTAGTAAGGAGGCCGACAAAGAAGCTTTAAAATTCAAATCCAGCAGGAACGGGATATAAATACAAAATTAACATGCATAAAAAAAGAGGACCTCTCAGTGTAAGGTTGAGATGAACACAAAGGCTAGGAGCAGGAAGGTGCCCTCCAGCTATAATCCACAATCTGGAGCTTGTGAAGTTATAGATGTTTAGACTGTTATAGCAGTCTAGTCTCTGCTCCCAGCATCGCCCGGCCTTCTGCTCCTCCACTGTCAAACAGAGAAACCGCCACTGCATGCATTAGTGAATGTATTGATGAAAGGATGCAAATGCCCCGTGGCAGAATGATCTGTGCCTGAATGCGATCCGAGGCTGACGCAATCTATAGGCTCCAGACAACAGGGTTTCCCACAGGGAATAGTTTGTGTGTGGTAAACTGAGCCCTGCAACATGATACGGTTGCCTTTAGAAAAAGGATTTCCTCACATAAAACAATACTGCAAAAAACCCATAAAATTACCATGTTATTTGATATGTATGAAAAAATACCTAATGGTTAAGTGGAAATATATTCTATTTTATTTTTAAAAATCAGCTATGTTTATGAAAGCAATTAAGGCCTTTAGAGTCAGGCAATAAAAAGAAATGAAATACATCCATGAAAAATAATAACAAATGGGCAAAAATATGAAATAAAAAAAACTGTAGTTGGCATATTGGACCTCAGAAATCAAAATTCCAATTAAAATTATTCAAAAATTCTACTACAAGAAAAAGTTAGTAGGAAAGAGTCTGGGTTAATTAAATTATTATAATATTCTAAAAAAAAGTGATAGAAAAATAACCTTAAACAGTCAAATAATGTGCAGTTAGTAAACATAGAATGCTGTTCAAGAAATGAGCAACTAATTGGCTTAATTAAAGAATATATACAAAATGTGCATGTGTATTTGTGCATTAACAGACAACTTACCAAGAGTGAAAAATTGCTACAGCAGGGATGTGCAATAAATTCAGAAATGTTATTCAAGATAAGACCATTCAAAATAATATGCCAACTTTAAATGGCAAATAGATCAGAGTATCATCTGAAAAGCAATGAAACTGGACCCCAAAGGCACAATTTATGAAATTAACCGCAAAGGACACCAAACTATATAGAACCTCACAAGAGAGAAAGGCTTCAGTAGCAAAACATTTTAAATGAAGAAAAACTTAAACAGTTTCAATTAATACCGACATCCTGTTTAAGACCTGATGAGTTAAGCAGAAACCATTAAAGCAGAAACGGTTAAATTAAGTCTTTCAAAAGCACTTGAAGTGCTGTGATGTGATCTAAAATGGAACAGAAATTAAGTCACAACAAGAATATTTTAATTAGCTTTCCTGGTTTGTTCCATGTTTTAAATTTAACTCCATATCTCAACCTTCTATGTTCCCACTGAATCCCATTACTGTCACAAAAGCATCAACCTCATTTTCCCACGACGATTATTGAATAAAGCTTCAGCTCATTTCTGTGAAGCATTATAGACACTTTAATTTTAAAAATGACATATCTTTAAATGAAAAGGCCACAGCAGAGACACAGAACACACAGCTGCAATGAAGAACCCCCCCCTTTCCCAAATGAAACGTACCATATGATTGGATCGAGAGAAAATGTATAAAGTTATAGCCATGCTGATGGGAGTGTGTCTAGCATTACAGTCAATTTACTTCAATTTGATTTCATCATTTTGACCAATCCGTCCATGGGTTTGCCCTGAGGACTGCAGGAACAGTGCTGATGCATGCAATTTATCGAGACAAGATGGTTCCTCATATTATTTGGGAGATCATTCACAGGGCGATGCTGGATATATATATATTGAAACATTCGCAATAAGGGGTGGGGAAGGGGGGGTGGCGGCTTTACTTTGTAAAGCTAATTTCTCTCTCTGGCTGACTCTTTCTGGTATTCCCTGTAATCACTGTAAGTCTAATTAATGCAAGACAGTGACTTGTAGGTGTTACATTGGCAGTCTTTCACTGTACTCCACCGGATTTTGGCAGCACAGCTCTAATTGCAGCCCTTTGGGGGTAATAAAGCTCAGCTGAATATTGGATAAGGAAACAACAGTAGAAGACACTTTTTATTGCCACACATGTTTTCCCCCTTCTGGTGTCTGGCATTATTATGTCAGGGAAGAATTAAACGCAAACTTTAGAAGATGTAGCTGCGGTAGAAAGTGTAAAAATAAAAACCCAATCTTTCTTCAGCTCTTAGGATGGACTATTGATTATTTAACCACTTTCCTACCGATCAGCAGCTAAGAAGCCACTGGTGAAAAAAAAAAAAAGTAAAAAAATCGAAGGAAGGAAATGAAGCAGAAGAAAGACAACAATACCCTCATTGTTAATTGACTGTTGACAGTAAACCGAAATCAAATAGGCTGTAGACATGGACAATGTGCCTGAATTATTTCTTTTCTTTTTGGAGCAAAGTTCAGTGCTCTTGTTAAAAACAATGTTCTCATACTCAGTAGCTTCAAATATAAACTGTAAAAAAGAAAAACCCGCTGAGTCTACTTTAAAAAAAATTAAACACATTTCACTAGCTTTTTTGAGTAATTTCAACTTAACAGAAAAGGGTAGGGTCAAGTTGAAATAAAAAAAAAAAAAAAGCTAGTAAAACGTGATCTCTTTTTTAAGTAAGCTCAGAGTTTTTTCCCACAGTGTATGATTTAGAGTTGGCAAAAGAGAAGCTATGGAGGCAGCAAAAGGTTAGGGTGATTTTAAGGATGTCTTCCAATGTTAAATATTTGAAGCTCATCACTACACAGGAAGTGCAAATTTTTACTTTGTTAAAACAAAAAAAATAAATTAAAATGACACCCCTTTAGATTGTTTTCTAGATATGTTTTATATATATATATATGTTAATTTATACAACAGTTGGTTCGGACCCAGTAATTTGATTGAACAAGGAACATTCCATAAGTGCTGATATTATAGTACAACATCACTCTGCTGTTCAGGCATTAATGGTGCATTCACACTGCCCACAATTTCAACGCCCAGAATAGGTCTATGGTTGAGGCTGTCAGAGTCACTTTTACCTCCGTCCCCTGAGTGTCAACCAATCAGAGCGTCTCACTGTAGTGGCGCGCCCGACATTGATGTTGTCTGGCCAACCACGATCCCGATCCACCATTAAAACATCCGGCAGAAAAAGGCCTGCCTACATTACTTGCTAGCTGCAGTCTTAAAAATGTATACGCTTCAAACCATAGACATTATTATGTGTATGGCTTCAAACTAGTAAGTGTGTGAGCTTTTTTTGACGGTGATAAAGCGTGTGGTGTGAACGTACCATAATGTTTGTGTTTGGAATGTTTGTGTATAGGAAATGTGCGTGTTGTCAGGCCACAGCCTCGCAATATTTGAGAATATTTTATTGATATTCAAAAGCAATATATTGACTTAGATTTTTGTTTAATTTTTTTAGAATTTGAATGGAACCTTCAACAATGACAAGACGGTTTATAGTAAAATTGAAAGTATGACTAGTAGTTGGTGGCTGTTTTCACAGTGGATCAACTAGATGTAGTTATAAAACTGGATGGGTTATGGATGAAACAGGTTGGAGTGTTTAGAATGCTGTGACAGTTTTCTTTTACAGTTAGATTCAGTTTAAAAATCTGAAAACATATTGTATTTCCACCTCTGTATTGTGATATATATTTTACAGTATATGCAGATTTGTGCCAATATACATCTCTATGGTTGTTTTTAACTGTTTCTTTCCTCAGAGATGCTAATTTTCTCAAAAACTTTGGGTTGAATAGAAAACTTATAATCTGAATCTGCCTAGGTTTATGAGTAACTTTGAGCTTCATCATCTCCTAAACCTTCCTCTTCTCATCTACTTTCACTGGCTGAGAGATTCCCAACTCTGTTAAAGGATATAGACTTTCCGACAAGCCTAGGATTAACCTTCGGGCCATGTCCAAGAAGGAAATGTCAAAAGCACCTCCCCTGGGACACATAAGGAAGGCCTCTTGACACCTGAACTGCCTAATTTCAACACTGAGTGGCTGAGCCATGTTGAAATATTGCAGCCCTATACACTTTCCCTTTAGAGCACCCAGAATCCTGCCGATTTGTATTCTAAATCTCATTGTTTTAATCAATATCCACTCCTAACAACCAGTTAACTTCAGCTCAAAGGGTAAATAATCATTCAGTTTAGTCTAAATACCCTCGTGGCATGAGTTGCCCCACAATTAAAGATATTTTACTAACAGTTGTCACTGAAGTTTTTAACCTCTTCAGATTTTTACCAATCTCCACAGATTTTACACCTAATTTGCAATTATTAAAACATCCAAACCACTAAAACATTTGCTCTTAAGAATACTTTATTTGAAAAACTCCCTTTGGCATTGCTTAATAATTCACCTGGACCAGGTTCATATGAAAATAAATTATCCATAACTAGCTATGGACAGCTTTTCATCAGTTGACCAAACAGGCCCAACGTAAAATTTAGTTTCTGCTGTAACTACTTCCCAACTGTATTTGATCTATTTCTGGATTAGGAAAAAACAAGTTTGATAATTTATGGGAGATCAGCTAAACCTTTCAAAGTTTTAGCTTTATGATTAATATCTCACTTTTTTCCACAAGCAAAATGAAAATGAGACCTGATTTAGTCCCGTTGGGAGAAAACGGCGACGATGAAAAAGCATTGTTCTGTAGACAAACGTGTTATTTGCCAGGGGGTGTGGAGATTTCCTCCCAGCTTCTGGTTTCACTCTGATCATTAGATTTCAGTCCCTTTGGGGGCCACTCTTCATCCCTTCTATGGTGTGAATTTCATTTTGTCAGGGTATTAACATTTTTCTAACCTTTGTTCAAAAATGCCATCAGAGATCCTGAATGCTCTAAATTGCATCCCTTTTTGCACCTGGACGGGGTCTCCCAGTTTGACTTCAAGCTTCTTATTTTCACCACCGAAAAGCTGAGGCATCTTGGCATTAAGCACTTTGAGTTTTAAGAATGAACCAATAGGATGTTTAACGACAGTAGTCGGTTGAATCCCCTCCATCTTTGCTCACACCATATTAGAAAATCTAAAGCAGGTTATTTGGTTGAAAGGTTTTTGCTTGACTCAAGAGTACGCATATCATAGTCAATTCGACAGTGACTCCACAAGGCCCCCACAGTAGCAGAAACTAAAAATTAAAAAGATCAATGATTGATGTAGCTTGTTATAAACAGCTTCACCAACAACTCTTCTAAATTTACAAAGCTGTTTGTTTGGCAACGGGTGGTGACGTCATTTCCCTTCGAGTTACAAACAATGAGCATGACTAAATCACAGCTCTGAGCCATTTCCAAATCCATAGCCAAAAGCTTGTTGTCTGTTGGTTTCTGAAATGGCCTCGAAAACTACCCTGGTATAGTGGACACATGTGCATACCGTGAAGTTCAGATAGTGGCCTTATTATGTCCAAATGAAACCTAAGGGACATAATACTGTGCAAAAACAGATGTTTTTTTCAGTGTATTATGTCCCTTAGATGCTCATTATACTCTCTTTATGGTCAGCTTGTGGTTTTTTTTAAACTCCCCCCAAATCCTTTTTTTTCTTACTAATAAACTCTATAAATGAGTGTCTAATAATATTGTCTACATGTCTCTTCATTATTTTATATATTTTCTTCACTCTTCTACTTTTCTCTTCTACTGCTCGTTACATGTATTTTCTGTTATTTCGATTGTTAACCTTGTGTTCTCTCAGTGTTTTCTCTCCATAGAAGCTCCACCTGGTCTGTAATCCTGCTCAGCTACAGCACCCTGTAGGATGGAGAGCATTGATTTGGATGATGCTCCCAGTGACCGAACATTCAACATGTCCTGTGTCTCTTCTTTGTCTTCTCAAACCCCCAGACGGTTGTGGCAGATGGTCGCTTGTACTGAGCCAGGTTCCTCTGGAGGTTTCTTCCTTAAAAGGGAGTTTTTCCTCTCCACTGTCGCTACATGCTTGCTCAGTATGAGGGATTCCTGAGGGATTGCTGTGGTTGGAGTCTGCATGTTAAGGACACAACCTCTTGTCAACAACTCAATGCAATCTGCTGTTATTTCTTAAATACGAAACTTTTAACTGATTGACTTTTCTTGTAAAGTACAACCTAATATCACTATAGCAACAGTGTAGTGCACAGCCTTGCTCTCCTAGCTAGCTGTGATATACTATTTTTACTCATACAGCCCATATTGGCGTCTCCATTACTTTTTCCAGTTGTTTTCTAGTAGTTCACAGATTACGAGGCCGAAGACAACACTCAAGGCTTCTTCCTATTTGTCTCCCATGTTACACTGAAGTCACGTTTGACTACCAGAGATGGAATATTGAGTATGAAGAAGCTGCTGCTCTCCTGAAGAATCGGTTAGTGCACACCACACACTCTAAGGCCCCGTCCACACTACTGCGTTTTCGTTTAAAAACGGAGACCTTTTGCCAAGTGTGCACCTCCCATCCACACCAAAACAGCAAAAACGGAGACCCAAAACTGAGAAGTTTAGAAACACTGCCGACCCCGTTTTTCGTTTTGAAACTCCGGAGGGCGTTTCGGTGTGCACGTCTCAAAACGGAGGACTTTAGAAACGATGACGCAGCAGATCACACTCGGCTCTATGATTGGGCGTCATCGGTCATGGCGTATACTTCCCTGATTCGTCAGCCACCCATCACATGACCCGTCCCCGGAAGATAACATACAAAAACAGCCTGGAGTAGAGTATGTTAGAAACTGCATCATGGATAACGAATTACAAGCGTTACTGGCTTTGATGTCTTTGCTAGCAGCTGAGGAATGGTCAATCTGTTTCCTGTTTATACCGGCGTGCGCATGCCCAGTGTTGGAGAATGGTCACGTGATCCGCGTTTTCAGTCGTTTTAATGTGGATGGACATCAATTCTTATACGCAGGGAAAACGCCAGTGTGGACGGAGATAGTTATCGTTTTAACTCTCCGTTTCTAAACGAAAACGCAGTACTGTGGACGGGGCCTAAGATCAGTAGAGAAAGATGTTCAGTGATCGGTTTTCTATTATCTTCAAGTGTGTAGTCTCTAACTCACTAAAGGTTTGAATAAAGCTCTAGTGTGTGCCAGCCTTAAGGCATGCCCTGCTACATCCAGTTCAGGGTTAGGGTTGTTTAATTGTTTTCTGACCCCATTTGAAACGTACCATAGATTCAGCATATGATGTCTGTGAATTTTAAAGACATATTTTGATGCAGAGAAAGCGCTAATGGCTTCAAAAGTTACTTCAGGTTTTGTGTGAAAACAAGTGGTGGACTACAATTGAAGAAGAAGAAAAATGACAGTGAGATTAGCTAGCTTTTCCTCCTTCCTCCAGCATTAAATGTGGAGAAAACCACTATAAATCCAGACGGGGAAAAGTGCTATGCTGGTGGAGAAATAGTTGGTCGATTAAGAGCCAGCAAATGGGACAACTTCTCCAAGGCCTTCCTAAGTGTTCAAGTGCTAGCTAGGGCTACCTAGTGCTTACTTCCTGACATTATAAATGTGAGTTCTGATTTGTAGTTACTTTTATTTCTAATGAACTTAAGCAAATAAATCAAAAATCAAATGACAAACACAGCTGAAACACGCATCATCATTATCATTTATTTTGAAGTACACCATATGTCTGATTCAGGGTGTAAGACAAAGCGGACCAGAAAAAAAAGTTATTGCTCCGTGAACGTAGTTTTTTTTAATTTTTGGCCAGGGGACCCACATAGGCTTAGGCTCCCCTTTTGCAGTGTTTTAGAGTAATATATTACAAAATTATTGAGCTAAAGCCAGTGTTATTATTGTTAACGAAAACTAACGAAAAAACAAAAACTAGAAGTAACTGTTAACTGAAATAAAAATAAAAAGAAGAATTTGAAACAAAACTATAAACAATCTGAAACTGTATTGAGTGTTCACAAAACACATAATTGAACATAATTTATTGAAAAACGCTACCATTTATCGTTTATACTGATTTGTATGGCTGTTAATCTGACCCATGACAATAGATTTTTTTTTTCTTCCCAACATTTATCACCCAGTGCTCCGACCTAGTTCCAGTTCTGGGCATTGCTCTCCCTCTGCTAACTGTGGGAGGGCCCTGCACTGAAGTTCAAGCCTCCTTCTTGCCTGAGGAGTGGGCAGGCCCTTCTTGTCACCTGAAGGGGGCAGGGTTTCCCCAGCTGGACATAGCGCATGGAAGGATTATGTTATTCCAGCCAGATCCTCCCCAATCCTTCAGTCACCCCAGTCAGCCAGGAGGAGGCAGTATACAGCCCAGAACTGATGCATGTTTTTGTGGGAGTAGCTCACATTAGCTACTCAAGGAAACATGGGGAGAACATGCAAACTCCGAACAGAAAGGCCCTTTCGCCAACCCCACCCAGGGTGTGGTTGCTGATGATATGGAGGAACAAACACACCCTCCGCACCCACGGATACCAGCTGCGCCACCATGCTCCCCTATAGAT
This sequence comes from Apricaphanius iberus, assembly GCA_028564705.1. Taxonomy (NCBI): domain Eukaryota; kingdom Metazoa; phylum Chordata; class Actinopteri; order Cyprinodontiformes; family Aphaniidae; genus Apricaphanius; species Apricaphanius iberus. The sequence continues at coordinate 1,380,721 of JAPXFQ010000683.1, read as the reverse complement.
AAAAAAAAAAAGCATAATCATTTTCTGAGATTTTGTTATACATTTTTTCTTTTCTGTTTTTGTCTTCCCGGCACACAACTTGTTTAACGCGTAGACTAAAACTAATAAAAACTGAAGTGTAACTAAGCGCAACTGATGGCGACTGTGGATCAGTAGGTTGAGTAGTTGTCTTGCGATTGGAGGGTTGTAGGGGCACATGTTGTTGTGCCCCTAGGCAAGGCACTTAACCACAAAATTGCCTACCGATAATTGTATCGGTGTATGAAAGTGTGCGCGTTTGTGAGTGCGAATGGGTGAATGTGGCTCCAGTGTAAAGCGCTTTGAGTGGTCAACATAACTAGAAAAGTGCTATATAAGTTCAGTTCGTTTAAGCATTTTCAAAAATTTAACTAAACCTGGGCTGTGGCGCAGTGGTTAGCACTGTTGCCTTGCAGCAAGAAGGTTGTGGGTTCGTAACCCAGTCTTTCTGCATGGAGTTTGCATGTTCTCCCCGTGCATGCGTGGGTTCCCTCTGGCTTCCTCCCAAAAAACATGACTGTAAGGTTAATTGATCTCTCCAAATTGTCCTTAGGTGTGAGTGTGTGCATGGTTGTTTGTCCTGTTTGTCCTGCCCTGTGATGGACTGGCAACCTGTCCAGGGTGTACCCTGCCTCTCACCTGTTGACAGCTGGAGATAGGCACCAGCACCCCCGCGACTGCTTAATTAAGGATTAAGCGGTTAAGAAAATGGATGGATGGATAAACTAAACTACCTAACAAATGGTAAAAACTTACTAAAATAAAATTTGAAATCTTAATTCAAAACTAAATAAAAACTAAAACTAATGAAAATAGTAATACTATTATAAGCTTGGCTACAGCAATACATTTTTTCAGTAATGGGGTAATATAATGCATTTCTTAATAAATGTATGGCAATATATTCCTCATCACAATTTCACCAAACCAAGTTTAATTGAGTTTTACATTAATGTAGGCACAAAAAAATGCAAACTTCTCACCAACTAGTACAGCAGACCCAAAACCAAGATGGGTACCACTGAAGAAGATCAACAGGACACTTATTGATCAAAACCAAAACTTCAGAGTTGGGATGGCTGAGGAAAATATCGACTGTACATTTGCACGGTGGCATTGTTCCAAATATTTCCCTAAACACCTGTTGATGGACTTTTCTGTTTCAGCAGTCTCATACTGTACTTACACCTAAACACAGCCATCCTTGGTAATGAGCACTTTCAGCGCTCTCTTCTGATGCTATTTAATAAATGTGTCAGTGAGAGACTCTGGCGACATACACCAAAAAAATACCAGCTAAATAGTGAAACATTTCTGTTAACCTTCTGTACCTTACATTGTGCTTAGGTTATTCTGATATATTTATTGGCCAAAAAAATTTTTAATTGAGGTTTATTTTATATTCTTATTCTATGCATATTACTACTCTATGAGTGTTTATTTTTCAGTTTCACTTTTACTCGCTTTTGGGTCAGCTGGTAAGGTTTTTAGTCTCTCTAGTTTCATGGTGTGCTAGAAAGAGGAAACCAGCGGATGTCGTGCTGAACAACAGCTGCATGATAACCTGTCCTGTTGTAAGAATTTATTTAGTATTACTTTCTACTAACAGCTGATGTTTCCTGGAGCTGCAGCCATAAAAGCTGCTGGTCATGATAGCTGGTGAGAGGGAAATATGAAGACTAAACCAAGAGAAGTCCTTACTGAATCATCAGAGATAAATAGTTGAAACAGGTTTGACTTTTAGGTGACATGACTGCTTTGAAGGGAAGTTATGAACTGTTTCTGATAGACAAATAACACCAGGATTCTTTCCTACGTAGTAGACAGCTGGGTCCTGCTGGCCTAACAAAGTGCCAAGGGTCCAGGTGGAAAATTAAAAGGGAAAGAGGGACATAAAGAAATACTTTCCCTTTTTATTCTCATTTAAATTGTCTAGCTAATCTAGGGATGGCCGTGGCTCAGGAGTTGGTCTTGTAATTGGAGGGTTACCGGATCAAGCCCCGGCTCTGACTGTTATGACTGTTGTGTCCTTAAGCAAGACACATCACCCGTTGCCTACTGGTGGTGGTCAGAGGGCGAATTGGCGCCAGTGTCCGGCAGCCTCGCCTCTATCAGTGCGCCCCAGGGCAGCTGTGGCTGACTGAATTTAAAGTAAGGCGATTTGGGGTCCGTTTTCCATTTTCACCATTTACTTTTAAATGATAATTAACTGCATCTTACAACCAAACTGGCCATGTTATATTAATAAATAAGTCTAATATATAGCTACCTTAGTAAACATTAGTTCTTTTTCATTGGGAAGCTACCATCTGTGCAGTCTGCAATTCTGTCAAAGACAGATGTATGTATTTAATTACTGTAGAAAAATGATTTATTTCTGTGCATTTGTTTTACAAGTACATAACATTAAAGTCAATTATGTATATTAAGGCAGAGGGTGTGGGGGGGCTTTATGTATTCTAATAATACCAGGTGGTCCGGTCCCCAGTGAAATGCCTGGGACGATTTTTTTGTCCCAGTCCAACCCTGACATACACAAATATTTTTGCCTACAACCTCAACAAGCACAACCTTGAATTCTTGTGATACTTCATCAAAAAAAGTATATTATTTTGTTCTATTTTGAATGAGCTGTATTGTAAGCCAGCCAGTCAGTGTCATGGACACTCCACAACCAGTATGAAGCTCCCTGAATGGGAAGACTCAATACTCAGGAGAAAGCTTTGTTTCGGGTTCCCTTCATATCAGTGCCTCACAAAACAAACCGTTTTCAGGTACGTTCCCATGGTGACATATTGCATAACTCCATGCAAATTCACCATGACAACAAACTATAAAGGAAAAATTAAAGGAAAAGGTAAAACAAAAGTTTTATGCTTGTAATTAGGAACAATTTAATTCACAAGGTGAATAAACTAGAAGGGGGCGGGGGACTTCAAACTAGAATATTTGTCACGATCATTATGTTTGGATGGCTCAAGTTAAAACCTGTGACAGCACTTGGTATTAGGCTGTCTCCAAAAAACAAAAAAACTTTTATTTATTAAATTTTTTGCATCAGTGATGGAAACGTTTCTTCGTAACGTGTCCCCTACAAGGTATTTCTAAATAATACTATGTAATTAGCTTCCTACACTGGTATTATTGTCAGAAACATCTGCAAACTGAAATCTGCACGGATGTGCTCACTAAAGTTGCTCTGCAAGAGAATTTTTGCTTCCTAGAATAACTTGTCTCCCCAACTCCAGAAAGATTCTGTTCAGTGCGACTTCAAACAAAGGCAATAGCTACTGCAGTAGAGACGCTGAAGGATACCTGAGAAGCTAAAGTTTTCAAAAGGCAATTTTCACAGGGGTTCCATATTCCAATTGTTTTCTTGAAACTTGCAGATAAAAATCTATCTGTATCTGTTTTAAAGTAGTTGCACTAATAATGTCACAAGAAGTTAATGATCAAACTTTTACAGTCACAACCATTCAGCACCAGCAGCATATGATCTGAGCTAAACCAATATTTACTCTGAGGAATATATATATATATATATAAAATCACTTTTCCAATTACTTTTATACAATACTTTTTGGCTTAATGTTGCAGCCAGCTGTGTAGAGCTAATGCTAGCTTGCATGGATATCATCTTTCCAGTTTATTATTTGTCCATCCAAGGATCATAAAATTTCTCTATCAATCTTGAAGCTGTTTTTCATAAAAGATAAGTCTATACTACCTTTATGTAGCAGTCGGTGAATAGCTGCGCTAATTGTAGCTTATAAAACACCAAGTTTCATTTAATGTAAAGATAAAGGAAGTTCTAAAAATGGCTACTCTGCAAAAAGTTTTATCTATTTTGATCCTTTGCATAACGGAAATTATATAAATCCTAAGATATTTAATTAATTTTGAAGAAACTGCTCATGGGAGTTTTAAACTATACTTGTGTAATTTCCTGCAGCAACTAGCTGCGCCCATATCCAGCTCAAGAAGAAGAAAAACAAATGTAAACTTAAAATTCATCTCAGTTTTTTACTATTTCATATAAAGCTCTGAAAGATTTCTGATAGTGATATAAAAAATTATGTTCCTTCAGCACTTACCCATATAAGCAGAAAACATATTTAACAACAATATCATGTCTTAGGTCATTACTGCTAAAACTACAATTTTGACATTTCTTTCTTGTGTTTTATTGCCTTATGTAGTTGAGCTTTCAGTTGAAGCTTTATTTTTTATCATTTGTGTACTTTTTTTAACTGCAGTTCTTTTATTACTGTCAAGCCGTTTTAATTTTCCTTTAAAAAGTTGCTGTTCTGGCCAGGAAAAGCAGCAGCTTCAGCCCTACACTTCTGGTAGACCCAATGTTCATTGCCAAAGTCTATTTATCCTTAATGAACCCACAGGTAACTGAGTGGGTTACACTCTGCTTCTCAAGAGTGCAGACGTGTTTTCAGCTTGCTCTTGCTGCTTCCCTCTTTAGTCAATTTTTAATCAATTTCTAATCATTTTTAATCATTCTTTTTTTTACACGTCTTGGATATGATTTTAATCTCTTCCTTTAAGTAAACCAAGGCTTTTAAATCACTTTTATGCCTTTTTTACAACTCATCTGACGAGCCAACGGCAACAGTCTTATCAATATGACTGAGGGAGAAACACAAACATTGCCTTGGGAAAACTGCCGGATATATCAACAAGAAATACGCTCACTCCTTGACAAAATTTGTGCCTTGGAGACATCACAGATGTTCTAAACAAGGAAATTACAAATAACCCTGGGATTAAACAAATGGTAATACATGTTGGTGCAGAGGACATAAGAAATAAACAGTCTGAAATCTTGAAAGAAAAATTAATAAACTTTTTGAGAGACTTGATTGTCTGGAAAAAGAGGAAATACAAATTTTTATCAGTGGACCTATCCCAAACATCGATCGGAGGATAAACAAATTCTCACGGCTGTTTCAATTGAACACATGCCTGTCCAGAGGATGTGAGTCAGGAGGACTGTATTATATAGAGAACTTTAATCTGTTCTGGCAATGCGATGATCTGTTTAAAGCAACTGGCCCACATTTAAGCAGAGGTGGAGTGAGACGACTGACAGATAACCTCCTCCATGTTCTACGGAATCAGGGAAGGCCAAAGCTGCAGGAGAGAGCTGCAGAGAGGAGCGAGATAAGAGTTCCAGGCTCGCCACCAAAGGCTTGGCCTGCATCCCCGACAAAAGATTCAGTTGGAGCAATGTCATCAGCATCGACAGCAAAAGATTCAGCCACAGCACCACCATCTGCGCCAAAAGTAATGGACCCGGCAGGTGGTGCTGCAGCTGAGTTTTTTTTCCCAGTGATGCAGGGGCAGGTAATGCAGCTGCCCCTGCATCACTGGGAAAAAAAACTCACCTGTATTTCTGGGGGAAAACTCAGCACCATCTGCAGCAACAGGAAATGATTCAACTACAGTAGCAGCAACACCTGCATCTGAATCGCCGGGGAAAAACTCAGCTGCTGCACCACCTGGATCAACATTAAATAATTCAATCACAGGACCACTATCATCTATACCACCACCGTCCTGGAACCCAACTGCTACATCTACACCTTCCACAGACTTTTCAGGATCGTTTGTGTCTCCAGAGTCCCCCAAGAGATTTCCCAACCACTGTAAAAACTTGGTACAATATGCGATTAAAATGGTTCCCCTCACTCCAGTCATGTCAAAATCAAAGCCCTTGTCCCCGAAGAAGTTTCGTGCCCCACTACCGCCTTTTTCACTAACCAAGGTAATGTCAAACCACATAGATTAGATAATCAAAGACATTTAATCCATATCCCCTGCAAAAAGATTCCATCCACTCAAACACAGATAAATCTCAAACATGCTGTTCTCAATGTCAGATCATTAAAAAACAAGTCATTTTTAGTAAATATTTTAATTTCATCTTATAATCTGAATTTTATGTTTTTAACTGAAATGTGGCTCGACAAAAACACTGGCAATGCAGTTTTGATTGAGTGTAGTCCATCTCACTTCAATTGTGTGTCTGAAACATGCCAAAACCAGAGGGGAGGGGGAGTTTGTGCCATTTTCAGGGACAATATATTGACCCAAAAAACTGTCACTTGGGTTTTTTCCATCGTTTGAGTATGTGTCATTCAAAATGGAGATTAAACAATCTTCCATACTTTATATGACAATTTACAAACCACCACAGAATTGTTTTATCGAAGATTTTACTGAATTATTTACATTTGTTTGCACGGAATTTGATTGTTTAGTAATTTTAGGTGATTTTAATGTGCATGTGGATGTAACCAATGATAGGCATGCCAAAGAACTTAGTGCTGTCCTTGAAATGTTTGGTTTAACTCAACACGTTAGTGATGCGACTCACAACCCAGGCCACACTATAGATCTAGTCATTACAAAAGGTGTTAATATATCAAATGTCAATGTTCTTGATGTTTCTTTATCTGATCATTTTTGTGTCTTCTTTGATCTACCTGTTGTACCCAAACCAGTAGTTAGGCCTGGAGTTATTCAAAGAAGACACATATATGATACAACAAGGGCACAGTTTATGGAATTGATCAGATTTGAAAATCCCCCATGTTTAAATGTTGATAATCTATTGGACTTTTACACTTCAAGGGTTGTAAATGTTTTGGATACTGTTGCTCCTGTTAAGGTTAAAATGGTCAACCCTAAGCAAAAGGCACCTTGGAGAAATGAAGTTTCGGTCAGGGCACAAAAAACAGCCACATCAAAGCAATAACATCAACAGCTTTTTACTATCTGAAAAACCTTGCTAAGATCAGAGGAATAGTGTCGAAACCAGACTTAGAGAGACTTATCCATGCATTTGTCGCCAGCAGGTTAGACTACTGTAACGGCCTGCTCACTGGCCTCTCTAAACGAGCTGTTAGACAGCTGCAGTACATCCAGAACGCTGCTGCTCGAGTCCTGACAAGAACAAGGAAATACGACCATATTAGTCCAGTGCTCCGGTCTCTGCACTGGCTTCCTGTCGCTCAGAGAATAGAATTTAAAACAGCTCTGCTTTTGTACAAGTTTTTTCATGGTTTGGCACCAAAGTACATCTCTGACATGTTAGAGACATATGAACCATTTCGGGCCCTGAGAACTTCAGGGAGGGGTCTCCTGGTGGTTCCCAGAGTCAACAATAAACACGGTGAGGCTGCATTTCAGTTTCAGGCAGCTAAAACCTGGAACAGTCTCCATGAGGATGTGAGATAAGCCTCAACTCTATCAATGTTTAAATCCAGGCTGAAAACAGTTCTTTTTACCCGTGCATATGACAATTGAAATTATTTTATCTGCACTCTTACTTTTTATTGTAATTAATTATTTTTTAAGTTGATTTTGTTTTTTTTCCTGTTTATCTGTTTTCTTAATTTATGCAACTGTGAAGCACCTTGAATTGCCTTGTGTATGAATTGTGCTCTACAAATAAACTTGCCTTGCCTTGAAAATTGACAGAAATCAGCCAATAATTTCATGTTTACAGTATTCAGGAGAAACAGCTCTTACTCCCATCCAAGCAAAGCTTAATCTGCAACAATTGAAATTCAAGTCAATAATACTTTACTGATTCCAGGGGGGAATTAAGAGTCGTTCTTGCTCTTACTTATTCAATCTTCAAGGAGTTGTTAAAGATCATGATGGCTGTGAGGAGAAAAGATTTCATGTCACGGTATTTGTTTGTTTCTGACTGAAGATACTCTGTTGCTGTAGGATAGTCTCATGAAGAGGTTGCTCAGGGTTGTCCACATTTTAGCTTTATTTTACTTTATGAAGAATCCCTCATTGCATCATGATCTCCACAGTAGTGCCAAGAACAGAAACAGCGTTCTTCATCAAGCATTGAAGCAGTTTGTTTCAAGCACAGAAGCAAGCTTTGTTTTTCAAACTTCTTGATTAAATACTGCTAAAGCTCACTGGTTTGGCCACTATATGTTGAATTTTCCTAATATATATATTCAAAAAACTGTTCTGAGTGTTTCTAGTTAGCTGTAACTGCATTAGGCAATTTTCTCATTACTTTCTAAAGACTCTGAGGGGAATTCACTGGAGACAAAGCCAATTAAGTGCAGAATATCAAAGACATGAATTTATACTGAAATCATTTTATGCAACACCGTGAATAAGCAAAGCACAAATGAAATCTGGGACCCACTGCTTGTCGAGATAAAAATTCTTTAGTAGTAGAAAATGATTAAAGGGTCAGAGTAAAAACAAGGTTTACTTGTCAATTTTGGAGTTTATGGGAGAAGATGGATAATTTTTTGAAAATATTTCAATCTGCAAGTTACTATAATATAGACTTTATTTTCAAAGAATCTGCATTCAACAGGTTTAACCCATTGTTTTTGTACACATGGAAATATGTGGAACAAATTGTTTTTATGTAAATATATGTTTGCTGTTCTTATATGTATTCTGACCTCTGAAAGGATGCATAGAAAAATGCTGTTAGTCTCTAAAACAAAAGGGCTAAATGCCATTTTTTTTGCACTGAATCATAAATTCAATAGTGTGCACAAAGTAAAATAATCATTAAAGGAAAATGATGGGAAAATTCAACGCCTTAATTAACTTGAGTGACGTGCCCTATGACTTAATCAGTTTTCCATTAGCTGGGCTAAACCAAGCATATTTTATAATGAAACAGGTGGTAGGGTATTTATAGAAGATTATGCTGGTGGCAACAAGGTAGATTGACAACAATTTTTTTTTTTTAAGTGAGAATCAGATACTTATGACTGAGCTTTATCAGGAGAGCGGAAAAAAGAAAGCTTTTGCGCACGGAAAAGTAAATGTGGGCTAAAGCTGGTAAAAGTCTCCCTGCGCAGCAAAAAGATTACATTATGTGGTTTAGAGGGGTATGGAATCAGTTTTCTGCATAATTCAACATTTCTACTCCATCATTCTGACTCAGTACAATCTAACATTTTTACATTCTTTCAGCCCCAAAACCAAACCAACAATATCTGCTCAAGATACAAGCTTAGATTTAAGTTTTACAAATAAAGCATCTACAGGAAATGCACCGCCTCTGCAATAATTTATATCGCCAGCTAACTGTCTATTTCCCTTCTTGTAAAGACAAAGAGTGGAAAATGGCTTGCTGTTAGCCCAACTGGGTTAATGCATGTTGATGCATGCATCCTCCCATCTTCTACTGCTCTGCTGCCTCTTTGCTCGTTTAAAGAACGCAATCATAAGCTGTTGGCTAGAAGTTAGAAAGAAACAATAACAGCAACAACAAAAGAGTAAACATTTGGAAAAATATAACTACTCAAAGTCTAGAGCCGCAAAGTCAAGAGCCTCCGGCCCCTTTCTGTGAACAATAGGTTTCGCCCCGCTCAGCGACGCACCCGCTGAGCAGGAGAGGCCGATTCTTGTAACTGGCAGGTCCATAGTTAGGAACATGGCTCTAGAGACACGAAAGTCCACCGTCAAATGCCTTCCAGGGGCCAGAGCTGCGGACATTAGGTCCCATCGGAAGCTTTTGGCCAAGGACAAACATGGATCGTTATCCATGCTGGTGGCAATGACGCCCGGTTACGGCAATCGGAGGTCACTAAAATTAGCGTAGCTTCGGTGTGTAGGGTGCCAAAAAGATGTCTGACTCTGTCATTTTTTTCTGGTCCCCTGCCTGATCGTACTAGCGATGACATGTACAGCCATATGCGGTCGTTTCACCATTGGTTGTCAAGCTGGTGTCCAGAAAACGATGTGGGCTACATTGATAACTGGGGGGCCTTCAGGGGTAAACCTGGACTGTTACGTAGAGACGGCATCCATCCCACCACGGACGGTGCTGCCCTTCTTTCCAGGAACATTGATAGGGTTATCTCTAGCTCCCCAAAGCCGTGACAACCCAGAGTCCAGCTCAGGGAACAGGTTAAGTTAATGCTACTTGAGCAAAGTATTAAAAAAATCATATAGATAAATACAACTCCGACAGAACAGAAAAATAAATCAATTAAATGTGGTTTACCAAACATAAGATCTCTCCTCAAAAACACTCCTGGTTAATGACTTAATTTGTGATAATACTATTGATTTGTTTTGTCTTGCAGAGAGGCAGGAAGAGGACCAAAAAAAAGCAACTTAATTTTTTAAACTGAACTTTAGTTACTTTACTACACTTACACAAGCAGTTTGTGAGTTGTTGGGAGTATGGATTTGAAATCCATACTCACACTTTTATGTGCGCATGGATTTCGGCATCGTGCCGAACCTTTTCAGAGCTTTAAACTGATAAACAGACATAATTCCTTTACCTTGTAAAAAATATGACTAAGTTATATTTAAAAAACTCACATTAGGTTGTTCTCCTTCCAGGTAAGCTCTCATTCCCCATTTCAGCCAAAAGCAGCCGGAAAACAAAGGGCAGGCACCGATATCCGCGCAGCCTTGACTCATAGTGCGCATAGTGCAACGTTTGTGGCCATCTTTGCTCGTTTCTCAAAACAGGTGAAACGGTAATTATCTGCCTCGCTCTGACTGTCTGCTGCCAGAGACTTGTTAGAGCTTTAATTGGGCCTTAAAAGTTGGCCCCGAACCGACCTGAACCAGAGAGAGTTCAAGAGTATATTTGGATTGGCAGCTTATTCTAGCGCGAACCGATTAAACCCCACATTTTCACGCTAGAATAGTGCATTTATTCTTCAGCATTTTTTGTGAGTTTATCTGAGAGGAGTGGGTCTGTACCATCATGACATGTTGTGTGCCAGTAACATCTTGACAGGTAGATTGAGAATAATTCAGCGCTTTAATATAAATTATCGCGCTAAAGAGGTGGACGGGTTCGGGTAAAGATCTTCAGGTCTAGTGTGCGGTAATCGCTCGTGGTGTTCTGCCATTGGGTTCAGTCTTTGCTGTCCTGCCTCGGCTCTTTTTATGTTCAGCTTAACAAGTTTTGCGCAGCTGTAACAAAGCAGCTGCTTGCTGCGCTCCTCGTCCTGAATCATCCAGATCAATTCTTTTTTCTTTGTTTTTTTTTGTCGCTTCACAGAGGGAAACAAATGCAAACAAAACACATCAAATCCACACACTGAAACCACGCAAAATAAATAAAAAAATATATACAAATATTTCCCACTGTGCTACACTCGTTAGTTAGTTATATTCTCAATGTTTACAGAGCGGTCCATGCAAACGTTTTACTTAAACTGTATATCGAGACTAAAGGATTAGTGCATGTCTGACAGGGTGGGGGGCATGGCATCATGATGGTGGCTTTCCACCACGATGGACGATGACATCGTTCATGGGCACAAACCTAATATGTAATGGCAAGAATCAGGTGATACGATATGTATCACAATACAGTGGAACGATACGATGCAACACTGTAAGAGTATTAGTATTTCATACTGACACATCCAGTTTTATTAATAGATTTACGTGATCCAATGGAATGAAGGTGAAAACAGCCACCAACTAACAGTCATACTTTAAATTTTGCTTCAAAAATGAGTCTTCATTAATTTTTCCAGTAAAATGTCAAAAAAAATTTAAAAATTGATATATATTACTTTTGAGTATCGATACAATGTCATGGCATAACATATTGTGGTATTTCAGCGTATCAATATTTTCTTAGATCCCTACTTGGTGCTCAAACTAATTTGGGGGAAACTCACAAATCAGTGCAATGTTTTTTTGTGCCAACGATCTGATCTTTTTCTGCCCTCAATACATCAAGTACAAACTTTACAAAAGCTTTGAAATGACAGTTTTGTTTAAAGAAACACTTGAGGGACTTTATAACCTATTCATTCCCACCTAAGCTATATTTAACTATTTTCAGCATTATTATTTTAAGGTCGCTATAGCATCATATTCAATCATTAATTACATGGTAGGAAAATGGATTTAATTCCAAAAAAACACACAACGCACCTCAGTGTAAATACCTGATCCCTGATTAAAAAAGGGGAGAAAAAAAGGAAATGTGTTGCTCAGGGATGTATGTAGCAGACATAAAAGGTTAACACTTTAAAGTTGGTTGCACCTATTCCTTTGTGATTTCAGCCGCCCTGGCTTTAAATGGTCCGTATAAAACGAAACAGTTCAAAGCCAGCGATGGGGAAAAGATATCCCGATCTTTCAGCATTTTCACAAACAAACGTTAACAAGCGGTGAGATCAAATATTCAAACGCTGCAAGCGAAGGACAATAGGCTCAGCTTCTTAAAAGCACTCAAAAAGTGAAGGGAACCAACACGGACGGTGAAGAGTCAGAGAATAAGAGACGGTGACGTAGCTCTCCCTGCAGAACCATTTCCCTCGCTACGCCTGGAAGCCTATGGTTAACTCTTTGCTCTCGAGGCTAATGGAAAGCACTGAAGCGCTGGTCTTACTTGCATGCATGGGGTAGCATTCACTGCCTGGGGAGATATTATTGCTTTGAGTTTGAAAAATGAATGTGGAGACAGAGAGAGAGAGGGGGGGGGTAAAGAGAAGGCACCAAACGGCAGAGAAATGAACCCGTTGATGGTAAAAAAGTGGATGCAGCAAATGTCAGATTGAGGACTGTCGTTTAATGGATGCTGCCAAGGGAAGGGAATCTCTGCTTTTGTTTTCAGGCCATTAAACCAGGTGGATGCCTAACTAGGCTGCTGTTGAGGTGAAACCTGGCAGGAGTTACGTTTCATCCAGAGAAAGTAAAAGCCAACGTGTTTCAATGTGAGCATCTGGCATTGTTCTTTCAGCTGCTTGAAACCCAAAGTCCCCATTTATCTGAATAACTGTTTTAAAATGGCACCTGCTGCATCTGAATGGATTATTACAAAGTTCATTTTTCACATTTAAATAATACCATACACAGTGATACAGTGATGCTTTGGGGTGCTATGTCTTTTGCTGATGCTGGTCAACTGGGTTTTATCAATTCCACAGACTGAGCAGCCATCTACTAGGGCACATTTCATTTTTCAACTGCACCCAGTATCGCCTCACACTGCCAAAACGTACCAGCACCTGCTTTGATGACCAGCTGTCAACAGCAAACCACCCTAATCCCAAAACCCACAGGGAATCTGCGGACTATCATCAAGAAGATGATGAGACAGACCAGAGCCAACAGAGTGAAAGCAACCTGGGCTTCCTGAACACCTACTGTATACAGGCCAATCTTTCTGTATTTATAAGACTTTATCAGTGTTGTGTGAAGTTTAAAAGCAGAGGTTTAGGTTTTTATTAGCTGTAAGGAGTGATGCCGACTCGGGTTTCAGACTGTGAGCCGACTCACACTTGAGTTGCAATAAGAACGATTTAAGACTTGACTCGAGGGCAACATACAATCGGCTCTGCAAGACCCGACAGATCAACCATAAATGGTTCATAAGAATCGGGTCACGACCACACGGCTGGCTCTCCAAATCAACACTGTGTTAAAAGACTCTGGCTCAAAATAAACTTCACAATCTCCCTATTTAAGCTTGCCAGGTTATTACAAAGACACTTCTGGATAAAATAAATTCACTTTCCTCGTAACTTATAACACTTAGCCTTCATTATTATGACTCAAGGTTCAGCTTGAACATGTTCACAAAGGGTTTAACAGTTCATGTAGTCATATTCAGATATTTTGGTACGGCCCTGTTGGTTCTGTGACAAATTAATCCAGCTGTTTTCTACCTGAACACATGCAAAATGTTAATGTGCGAAACTCAGAGTGCAGTACAATGTTCTGCAGGGCAACTTTAAAAAGTGACACCAAAACAAAGCGGAAAGGACTTCCACCTTCATATACCTGTATCACACCTTTGGAAAGCCAAGATTCTTGAGTTTTCTAGATGCATAACAATCAAGCATATAATCATAACTGTAGGCACTAAACGCTTTTGTCAAACCACCTGGAAATGAAATATTATGTCTACCACACCGTTCGAAGCCACTAGTCCATAACTGCATGCTAGAGTAGCTGTTGATGCATATATTTTTAGAAAATCAATTGCCAGTCATAAAGATATATCTTTTTCAGTGTATTCAAAACCATATTACTATAACAACCCCGACACAGATTCTTAATGTTGTGGGGGAGGTTCAGAGTGTTTTCGTGCCAAACAGACCTTAACCATGGATCTACCTCAAGTAGTTCAAGAACAGCTAAGATGCTCTTTGTGTTTGTCTGAAATAAAAGGCTGATATATGAATATATGAAAAAACTGACGAGTAAATGAAACCAATTACTTGTGCACTGAATAGACTACTGGTTAGGCTTGTTAACATGTTTGAACTAGTAAATAAAGCCCGCGATCCCCTTAAACGAGTTTGATTTACAGACAAAGATTTACAAGTTTAAAGCTATCGTTGACCAATTAAACAATATAAATGCATTGATATAAAAACAAGGAGGCAGAGATGCGGCCAGGTTCTCTGTGTGTGTTTTCTATTCCAGATAGGAACCCTCTGCTGTGCGTGACAGTCAAAGGTGCTGAATAAACACTGCTTGCAATTTTGTCTAAAGGATTACTCCGCCTGCTTCCTCCCTGTCATGGTGATAAAACACGGGAATGGGAGATTAGCGGCAGCAGTCTCCCTTGTTCTCGTCCATCTAGGAGAACTCAGGAAAATAAAAAGCAGACAGTAAGCACGTTCAGGATTTGGTGGTTTTGGGATGCATGAACCAAAGACGATAGAGCTCATCACAAAAACAGGAGTTCTCACTTCATTCAAGGCCTAAGGGAGTATTTTCTGGTAGCTTGCGCTTAAATAATAGAATAGTAATCAAGACTTTAAGCTTTACTGGCAGCATTGAGCATTTTACCCACCACGGGTATGATTTTATTAACTCAAGCTTGATGCGTTTGAACAAAGGGTGTAACGAGGTACACACTTCGTTTTTAAAGCAGCAGTTTGCTATATTTCAGTTTGCTTCAATCAAGACAAGCAAATAAAAACTGGCTATTACAGAAATGACTGGAGATTTAGCTTGATTTTGTTTCATTATTAACTGATAAATGGTTCCAGGCACATAATTATGTATGGATTACACACACACACACACACACACCTATACACACACACACACATAAAAAAAAAAACACTTGCTCATTTTTTGTTGGTTAAAATTATTTTTATTAAGACTGTGCAAATAATCCAGTGTAGGAGATGAATTTGAATGCGCCATAAAAGTTGGGAAATCCCCGATCCTTTGATCAGCGGGACTGAGCAGTACCATTATGTTGTTGCTAACATCTCACACGCTGCAGACAACTGGATTTGAACTTTAGGTGGTTTAAGTTCAGCTTGATGCTTCAGGCTGGATATCGCCTTGCGGTTCAAATCAGCAGCCAATAGCTGATGGACGGACAGTCTTGTTTCTCCTTTATGTGTAAGTACCTGAACCAATCGCAATCCGCAATTCCAATGATTGATGCATCAAATAGCTAACGAATAATGGGCACGTGAGTAATGTAGTGCTTCCGAAACGTGTCAATTTCAAAGCATGTATTCATAAAAAATAGATAGGCGTACATAACACGTTATCTTTTTCAGTGATTACAAATCATTTTGCTTGGGAAAAATAACACTCAGACATAAAATCCCAATTCTGTGTTTGCTTTACAAAGAGACCTCAGTCCAATCTCTACTCAAAACGGTTTAATAGCTCTAATTAAGATTTTGGTATGTGTTTTTAAAAACGTAGGGTGGAAATTGCCTGAATTAAGTCTAAAGTTACTCTTTTTTTTCAAAACTACAAAAACACAATTCAATCAATACAAAAAACTCAACAATATTTGGTGAAATGCCACTCTAACAATTGTTTTGGCTGTCAACATCGTTCTCCATCATATTAGATCACTTTTCAGGTGCAGAATCAGTGGTTTTAAACTGGTTAACAGACATGGACCTGACTTTTTAAAAGTCTGTTAAACTTTAAAACTTTTAAGGTTGTTAAGGAATTTTGATAACCCACAACACAACATGAGGCTACAAAGTATTTCGGATTATACCTTCGATCTAAACAATGATGATTCTTTTTGAAACCTCACATCAAGCGATGATGGAAACAGAACATCTGAATACAGAGAACAGACCCTTTGACCCAGACTTATGTGGTACAATATTGTCAATAGAGAGACGATAAAGCCTTGATTTGGACAGCAACATGACTGCTCCTCTAATACCATTCTCAGGACAAGCCCTGTGATCACAAACACAAATATATCCCTTCATGTCATGATTACATGACTCACTGAACATTATGGCCTCACTGGAACTGATGGCGGCTTGTCGAAGGGTTTAGTCCACCTTCCATCTCTTTAATACTGGGGGGGGCTCCAGGCCTAACCTCCAAAACTATGATAGCGGACAGGATAATACATTTTGAAATCTATTTTGCGGACCTTTATAATTACTCCTGCAAGTTGTTTACTGTATAAGGCTAAACATTCTTCACAACATTTTTTTTTCCTGGTTATCATTTGCAAAGCAGCTCAAGCTCACTCAGAATGCATAGAGACCAATCAATTTGAGTTTTTTTTTAATAAGGTGCCTCCACCCAATCAGGTTTCCCATTTCCATACAAAGCCTGAAAATGACTCTGCAACCTATTTTAAAAACAGAAAAATTCAGATCTCATTAATACACACTGACTGAAATTTTTCACACTTCTCAATCTAAAGTGTGTTTTTGTGGGTTTTATGGGAATAAAGCCTTAAATCTCTAACTTTGTCTTGGACAAAATCAGTTCAGGGAAGAATAATCATGCTGGGTTCTGACAAGTCTAAACATGAGATGGACAAATACCGTTTGGAAATTTGCACTTTAATGTAGCACCAAATCATTGGTGTTATATGATAAGACATTGTTCTGAGCCATCTACCAGACCACCTTGAGGTCATCGCAACACAGACCTCCTGCTGAAGGGGGGGATACGGATATTGATGCAGATGGTGGGCTGTGAATTAAGCCCAGCTCGCAGCACAGGGTCAGGGTGCTGTTGCAAACATAATCCCTCTTCTGTTGCAAAACAACCAAAAAAAATGGCCAAAGGAAAAAGAAGTGCTCTGAACTTGCTTTATCCACTTGGTCAAAGAAAGATTAATCTCCGCGGTCGCCACTGAGCAGAATAATGAAAACCAACACAGAGCAGAAGATGAGAAAACACTGACCCAAATGTGCCCTAAAAACAACTCAAGGACTCAGGAGAAAATGTGTGTGGAGCCACAACATTTTCTACATGCCTTCAATTGTTATGATTATTAGTTAACTTATGAGAATACCCATTGTCTTATCTTTGAACATGGGATTTTCTCAAGCATTTTCTGAGAATTGGACTTTTTATTTTAAAATGCTTAAACTATCCTTGTAACCATTTTCTCCAGATCTTCTGTAAAATAAAAAAAAACTTTTTCAGATTAAAATTCCCAGGTTATGACTGTTTTTGCCCTGCCTTTTATAACAAATTTTAAACCTTTCACTATGAATATTTCTGGAGCAAGATGGCAGAATGGACTGATGGGTGGACAACAGGACTGTTAAAGAAAGTTGGTTTTGATCTGGGGTCGACTTTGGAACCACTGAAGATGATGGAAACAATATTTCTTCATAAAAGAACATTATGGACCAGCCTGATTAACCTCTTTCTCAGATTGTCATACAAGAACAGAATGCCTTCAGTCAGAGCCTTCTTCAGTTTCGTTCCAACACACTCAGCATCTACTGAATTTTGGATGACATTTAATTTCCCTCTCAAATCAATATATAGTATTTTAGAACAGGCAGACTTATTTATGGAGTATCGGTTGGATCATTGAACAAGGACTGATAGAGAAACGGGTGAGAAGTTTTTGAAAACATGAATTTGTTTCTGAAAAAGTCCTGAAATAAAAACAGTTTTCCCCATTTTCTTCCAAGTTCTCCAAACTTTCCAATAGTATATAGGAAGACTGTATCCATTAGTTTAAACCGTTGAATACAATAGGGAGCCCAAGTCATGCTCAAATGTCTTTGGATTTTAAAGATGCATTTTGATGTAGATGGAATGTGATTTTCGACTGGCAGCAAAAGTTACTTTAGGTTTTGTGTAAAAGGACTTATTGGACTACAACTGAAGAAGAAGGGGAAAAGTAGTTGTGATTCGCCTCATTCTTCCAGGATGAAAGAAGGAGCATTATACCTCTATAAATCTTGGCATGCGGAGAGTAGCCGCTATGCTGGAAACAGTTGGTGGAGAGAGAGTCAAAATGTGGGAGAAGCTCTACGAGGTCTCGGTAAATATTTCAAGTGCTAGCCAGCATTACCTCCAGGCGTCATATATGCGACTTCTGATTTGTACGTAGGCATTTTAATTGAGCATTTTCAAAATCAAAATAGTCCCAATTCACCCGACAAACAGAACTGAAATGCACATAATTCAGTCATTTAAACTGAAGTACAAAATATGCGTGATTCAGGGTGTAAGATAAACCAGACCAGAAAATAACTTTTATTGCACCATTTACTTGTATTCATTTTTTTTCACCCAGGGGACCCACGTGTGCGTGGTGCGTTCACACCACGCTCTGTCAGCGTCAAACAACGCTCACAGAGCGCCCTAGTTTGATGCCTATACATTTTTAGGCTGCATGAAAAGTGTGTGGGCGGGCCTTTCTCTGGTGGATGTTTTGAACACTAATGGATCGTGGTTGGCTAGACAACGTTGACGTCAGGCGATGTCACTACAATGAGTCGCTCTGATTGGTTGACCCGTTGCTTCAAGATCGTCAAAAGTTCAGTTAGCTGAACTCCTGCATTGCTGGCTTTTAGATCTTTGAAGCTTGAAACCCAGAAAAAGTTTCAAAAATTGACACGGCCAAAGCACACAAAGCGCTGCATACTCTGACGCTCCTCTGACGGCCTCGATCATAGACCTTACATGTAATCTTGACGATGACATTTGATTTAGTGTGAATGCAATATTAGCTACACATGAATCCCTATGGACTCCAGGATATCTGCTCATGCAATATCAAGTTATATTAGTAAATCTTTGTAATCTTCCCCAAATTATTCAGTTTTTCATTGTATTTTAGGAAGTAGATGTACTTTTGGTATGTTAAATTACACAATAAAGGATACTAGCTGCAACTCAAAGACATTTATTGGCCTTTTTTCTTCTTTATTTAGAAGTCTCACAGATTCAGAACATGTTAATATCTGTATTTTTTTATTAAGCTAAAACACAAGTTAATAATGGAAACAAACTGTGAGCCAATCAGAGTGAAACTGAAGGAGTCAAGCTTTTTAATGCTGATTTACTTTAACATGAATCTTTTCCTTTGATTAATTCTGGATGCATGTAGTTATATTTTTCGGTGCGTCCATGTCTGTTTGTCTAATGAGGGAATCCAGCTGATTTCCACCTGAGTATATGCAGAATGAGCTGAACTCAGAAAAATTCTGCATTCAAGTAGAACTGGGAAACCAGGTTGTCGAAATATTAAAATAACTCCAAAGTGATTTAAGCATGTTTTATTCTCAAATATGGGCAGGTTTTCAAGTGGTTAAATTCTTTCCAACTCTTGCTATGTCTGCTTGTAAAAAAAAATCAAATGTTCAGTCAGGACTATAATTTCAGCTTTTTTAAGTTATAGACATGATCACATCAAATTAATTTCAGGAATAAAAATAAAAGTTATATGCATATTTTTATAGATGTACTGAAAATATACTGAACTGTGATTTTGTGTACCACAATACTCCAAAAAGCTTCCAAAAAGCACTTCAAATATTGAAAAATACTCCTTAAAACATCTGCTCTAAAATACTTTTGTGAGACTTGCTGCAGTTTATTCTAAATAATGGAGGAGGGAGAGCTTTCCCTTCTCCATAAATGACTGTGCCAGCCTTATTTTTACTGTAGCTCAATCTCTTCACATCTTCAGTCTGGTAAAATAAATCCCGTTCTGCCTGTTTGGAGTCTCTTAACATCATGCATGATTTAAGATTGGCTTTTAATGAGGGATGTTCCAAACTGGTGATATAAGTTTGTTTTTGTTGTACATCACAACTTGGAATGCTTCCCCATCTTGCACTTCGGGCACCTTCAGAAAGAGTTGATCCTAAAACATTAAACAGGAGGATAAAGGAAATAAGACTTTACAAATATTCCTCCTTCGTCCATTCTGGATCTCTGAGTATGTTAAGGCTCACGTCTATTATTATCTGAGCCATAAAACAGCAATGTTAAAGTTGTTCCTGTACCGGCCCCAAGCTCATCTAAAAGTGGCATAGCATGATTTTTGTATTTGCAGGCATTTACAAAAGTCCATTTTTGAAAAAAGAATACCATGCTATGCTGCAGTCTTCCTGCTTCCCTCCCCTAAACTGCAGAGCTACGGGTGACAACCAGTTCTGTGAACCTTTTTCCCAAAAATGTATGTCAGTTAATCAATTTTAAGCATTTACGTTTGTGTTACGTATGAGTTTCCTGGTTTCCTGACTCCCCTAGTGGTCATATTTTTTAGGATTTACAGTAGGATTGTGTCATCTTAGGTGCCCACCCCACCCATTCAGTTTTGTTTTTTTAAACTCCTTTCCTTCTATATCCGTTTTCTACTTTTGAATCCAGTTTCCATTAATGGAAGTATCCAAACAATTTTATTTAGGATCTTTTCTTTATATGAACACACAAATAAAACCAAATTATGTCAGAAATGTTTTTTTCATATTCCTATCATCATCATATTTTTCCATATAACCAGCAGGAAACCTTTATTGGCACTCAGGGCATAGCACCAAATTTTGGGCACTGGGTAAAGACGATCTTGAAGGCCCCCTACCAAATACCATACAGATACCAGTGGGTGGGGTACTGCATTTTTATCATAAAAAACAGTTAAATGTAAACAAAATAAACCATACTTTGATTACATTTATTTTTGTTTTATTTTAAAAAGTACTACCTTTTGAGCTGACAAAAGGCCTACCAGGTCCAAACCTGTACTGAATCAAATATAGCCTACTGTAAAGCAGTTCTGAGCAATGACCATATCAAATGAGACAAAGTTTGGTTTGAACATTAATAAGCTCAAACTAAATAATGTCAGTGTTTACTAAATGCCCATTGACGGGTCTTTGCATCCCCAAATTTGCTGATCAGGTCTTTAAAGTCCAGTTTTTGGCCAACTGACTTTCTACAGAGTATGGCAAGGCTATTCAGTCTATCCTGGGACATTGTTGATATTAAATATTTCTTTACAAGTTTAAGTTTGCTGAAGGCATGTTCCAAGTAACATCCATCTCACTGTCATTGCTTTCACTTGGCCCTGATGAGGAACCTGCTGCTGCAGGGTCCTAAACTGAAATATATGGCTTCAAATGGTTGCTAAAATAAACTTTATTGTCACAATACCTTTATAAATGCTATACAAATGTTAGTGCATGTACATGTATGTATAGAAAAATGACTTCTAAACCCCCCCCACCGACTTGGGGTCCTGGGTATCCCCCCCATTTAAAGTGTTTATGCTCTTTTTTTTTAGCCTAGACGTCTACGGACCATATAGACGTTCATTAGACGTCTTTTAGACCGAAAAATGCTCGGTGGGTTCTATTTGGCACATTTAACATCATAATTAACACACCACAAATATTCATTAGTACAAAAATAATAAGAAATTATCCTTCCTAAATTTCTTAACTACTCGGTGTTTGTGCAAAACAAAATCTAAATCAAACACACGTAGCGCAATGATAACTGTTGCATGACGCTGTGCAGCGATATCGTGCAGCCTACGGCCGTCTGCCAACTCCTCCGCCCAGAGGAGATTTGGACTATTAAGGTGCTCCAGGTGGGACGAGTGGAGGAGGAGCAGCTGGAGTTGTCTGCTCCTGTCTGTCCTCACATCGGAGTCCGCCTCTGCGCGGGACAGATGGGAACAAAGGAGGCGGCTGTTGGTTGGAATTACACAGGAGCTCTCAGTGAAAATGTCCCCGGATGAAGAAGTCAGAAGCAGGGCGGCAGAACAAGAGCATCCATAATTTATGAACAAAGCATCAAATGGGCGCTGGAGTGAATTTATTTGTTCGAGTGTCTGGATGCATTTGCAGGCAGTGTTAAGCAGCGACTTTAGATGTTAGAACGCATTATATTTCTTATTATAAGTGTGAGGATATGTTGTAAATACAATCATGCTGCAACCACTTCCCCTGATTATGAAACCCATGTTGGTGGGGCTTTTTATGCAGCACAGATGATGTTTATTACTTTCAGGTTAAGGTGAACACCACTTTGTGGTATCCCTTCATTCGTGGCTTGGGACCAAAAAAAACCCCCCCAAAAACCAAAAAAACAGGATGCACTCGTGTGTAATATGACAATTATTTGCTGCAGCTGGAGCCACAAGTGCAGAGCAGACACAGCGTAGAGCATTAGCGAAACCTGTTTGAGTACAAAATCGGTGGGAGGAATACATTATCAGCAGGTGGACTTGGGGCAAGCTTCAATACCGGCGAATCACATCAGATGCTCTCATCCTGTTTAAAGGCAGGAGACAGCAGCCAAATTGAGGAACTCGTCGGAAACCTAATTGTCAGGCGATTCAGAGCCACAGAACAGATGCACACAGCACCCCAATTACTGCACAGCAAATATGCATTATCCAGTGTCAAATTATTTCCTTTTGTAAATGGTTTTTATGTGCGCTCCCCTTTCAGAGGACCAGAGTTTGAACCAGACTTTGTATTTATGCCAGCAGTGACAGAAAAACGGCTTATTTAACCATCTTTTGGGAAATTTAGATAGACAGAGAGTTTCTGAAAGACAAACTGAATCTAGGTCCTTCCATGATTACATAATCTGCTATTTTAGCTTTATCTTAATTAAATTCATCTACATTTACAGCAGAGTGTGTGCAAGCAGCTATAGGGAAATACTGGGTTTCTTACAAAGACGTTGTAGGGATGCACTGACGGACGCAAAATTGAATGAGTTATATTTTTGACTTTAAAGCAGCCATTGAGATGCTCAAGTAAGATCACAAACTTGTACGATCACAACATGTCTTCAGTGAAGTCCCAGCCCACTGGCTGCTACTTTCCAGGACTGGAAATCGGGGGTAAAAATGATAAATTATGTCATGCAGTGTGGTCCCACGTTTGGAGGTTTAAGCCACAAAAAGATTCAAGGGGCTACTGAGAGGAAAAAATGTGCTTCCTCTGAGTATTTCCTTTCAAAGTGCTGATCCACTAGGTTGTTTTTCTGAAAAAAATCCAAACATTTCCAGTGAGCCGCATTTCTCTAGACGTAGATGCCTTATTGATGTGGAAGTGGTAGACTGGTCAATGATAAATGTAACAGTAGCTCAGATAACTCGGTCCAACCAATTCAGAAAACGTACTCTTACCCAGCGGTTCCGAAACCCTTTAGTATTTGACCCACAAAATAAAAATGTAACCTCTTAAGCCCGAGGCTTTTTTCCCCCGAACTTAGCATACCTACACTCTGGAAGGTTTTTTACAGCTTGTGAAAGGTCTAAAATGTTCAAATTGCTCTCATATAACAGCAAGGTCTTTTGGGATACTGTGAATGTGAAAATTCTTAAAAAAATCATAGTGGGTATGAGTAATTGAAGTTGAAAGACAGAAAATTGGAAATATGAATTCAAGTCATGTTTTTCATCTTTTATTTCATTTATGAAATGGAGATGCAGGCTCATTGCCATTTCTGGTATTGACATTACTTTCTCCAGAGAATCTCAAGACCCCTCACTTACCTGTTTGTGACCCAAATTGGGATCCCGATCCAAACTTTGGGAACTGGTACTTTAATCCACAACATCTAAAACTGCAGAGCAGATGAGCTACAGCGGAACAAGACCACACTAGATGCAACTCCAATCAGCTAAGGATGGGAACCGGAGGCTACAGCTCACACATTTACAGACATCAAAGAGTTCTATAGATCCATCTGGCCTTTTTTTAATAGAACAGGCTGGTGGTAGCTTTACCAAACATTGCTGATCATGTCTATCCCTTTATGATGACACCTATCCTCTTGAACATGTGTTAACTGCACTCTGAAAGCCTCCATCGTCACAAGACCTCCATTTAGTAGCAATAAGCCTCTGGGATTAGGTGGAGTGGAAAATGGTAATAATGGATTGCAGCTACTTTGAGATGCCATTGTGTCAACATGGACCAAAAACTCCTGGGAATGTTTCAGACAGCTTGGAGAATCCATGCCAAGAAGAATGAAGGCTGAAAGGGGCAACCTGGTATGACCAAAAGGGTCCCTAATAAAGCGGGTAACTGAGTAACTTTGATCCTGAAAAATCTGTTCGGCACAATTAAAAGCAATAAACAATTAAAGCAATACACAAAGCAGGGAAGGCTGTATTTTTAGATTTGTTGTTTGATATTCCTCAGTCCAAAATATTGTAGGAATGTAAAAGATCACAACAATCATGGTTCGGGCACATATTGGAGGTTTCAAAATCGGTTGACTTTTTTTTGGGCATTACAGCATTACAACAGAGAACCTTTGCTCCAGCATTCCTTCCTTTGATTTTTTTTTTTTAAATTTTGTTCTACAACTGACTGAAGATTTGATAATATGTTTTATTTGAAGAAAACAGTACAAGCGGACATAGCCAGAGTAGAAAACATAACCACTTGAAAACAGTCAATGTTCAAAAATGTTTGTATAATATGTTGCCCATATTTCAGAATAAAACATACATCAATCACTTTGGAGTTTTGATATTTTGACAGCATGGTCTCCCAACGGTACTTGAATGCAACATGGACCGTTGGGAAAATCCCTTCCAAACACATGTATAACCCTAGTATTTGGTCTAACAGTAAGAAAATAGCTTCCAGGAGTTTATAAAAATCAACTTCAGCATTTGATCTTACTGTTTCACTTTTCAGAGAGACTTTAGTAATTCTGGTTAATGCTAAAAAAAATAATAAATACAAAAAAAGACTCCAGGAGAAAAAGTGGTTACAGTGTTAAAGTTCTTATTTTTTATTCATAACCTGAAACTGAATTAAGTTAGATTTAGCTTCTCAAACAAAACCTCCCATATCTGATTTGGCTGTGACTACTTTGGTTCCTTAGCTAAACCGAAAAAAGTTATGTTGGGGTGATTCAAGTGATTAAAAAAACAAAAATAAAACACAAACTGCTTCCAGCATTCAGGCCTGTGAGTTCTATAAAGCAGCCAAGGAGGATATTCATGGGCCAATTGAAGACTCTGTGCAAGGATCAGCTGGTCCATTTTTCAGAGTTGAAGAACTGGTCACAGTATTTTAGCTGGCAGCATGTCTGTCAGGATGCCAGGCGGAAAGTCATGGAAACTGGTGGAGAAAGTGAACTCTGGTCTGTCTTACACAATCCAGCTGTGAATCTCAAAACTTTATTTTCTGAAGTTTGAGTGTGTGAGTCCACGGGTGTGTCTGTTTTTCTCAAGAAATGTACATGAAGAATACAATCACAGGTGGGTGATCCGGCACAGAATTTTCACTGCAGGGTTCCACAAAGTTATATTAAACTGGCACTGCAACAATGAAGCTGATCATCTGGGATTGGTAAACAACATGGCGGGGCCGTGACTCGACAGGTATCAGCTCATTTCGTGGAGTTCAATTTCATGTGTTAAAGTAATATTACTTTGAAATGAAAATCGCTCTAATATTCTTTAGCCCTTATAACAGGAGGGGATGCGGTTATTTTTCTGTTTTAAGTTTTTCAATCAATGTTTTTCCTAACTAAATAAGCAGCGTTTGGCTTGCTTTGGGTGTATGCATACTAAAGTCCACTGGTTTAGGGTCATAGATCTACCTTTAAAAAAAAAAGAAAAGAAAAACCCACTCAACTCAAAATCTAGAAAAGTGATGGAACTTTTGGGGTTTGCCGATTCACTGTTTGACATCGAATTGAATTTTCTGCCACTTGGCAAACCGAAAGATATTAAAAAGATTTCAAATCTATTAGGGCTGAACGATTAATTGCATATGCAATTAAATCGCGATTTGGTAAAATGTGATTTCCTAATCGCAAAGGCTGCGATTTGACTTGACGTAAACATATCTGCTAAAGTCACGTGACTTGCAAACAACAGGGAGAGAAGGAAACACTGCACTTTAACCAGTTAGAAAATGACCAAAAGCTTAACAGAATCCAACACTACACAATAGTTGGTACCAAAGAGGAACAGTACATAAGTCGTGAGAAATTATATCTGCTATGAAAACGTCGATTCTGCGCAACGCCAGGTATTATGCAGAACCCGTCTTGGTATTGTTGCTGCCTCACGAGGTAGGCTACAGTACGAACCTTTATCAACAACTAAGAACATCACACCACCATATATGAGAGTTGCACGGCTAAACTGACCGCCACCAGTGTTTAAATTTCCAGTAAACAAACTTCCAGTCGACGGGGATCGCTGACCGAGCTGTTTGAAAGAATCGCTCCTTACAAACATAAAAAAACGGCACACTGAAATAATTCGTGCTTTAACGGGTTTTATAGCCAAAAGTATGCTTTGTTAAGCATGATGAATAAGCTAGGATTCAATTTCACACACACATTTTAGCCACATTTTACCTGCGCTGTATAAAAAATGCAGACAGAAAGTTAAAGCCGCACAGAAAACAGCGGAGTATTTTGCAACAACTGACCTGAGATCAAACCGCTCTACGGAGCCATACCAGAGTCTGAAAGTGCATTAGATCGATGGAAAATTAAAAATCAGAGCTTGTTCCTTCAAGCATCTTACTTCCTGGATAACCACACGGAGGAAAACATTGCAGCCGGAGGGAATTATTAGCTGGGATCAAAAGGAAGAAAACCTTGATTGCAGAATGACACCGATGATCATCGAGTGTGATGATAAAAGTAGATAAAGTTCTTAATATTTGCCTTTGTCTTAAAATAAGTAAATAATCTTATGGAATAGAATAAATTATGTATAAAAATCTGTTTATAATACACAATATTTTGATTGCATTAATTAATAATGCATGACAAAATCCCCACAAAAATAATTGCACATTAAATCGCAATCGCAATATTGAAGAAAAAAAAATCGCAATTAGATTATTTTCCAAAATCGTTCAGCCCTAAAATCTATTATGTGTCATAATAATTAAATCAAAGGTAACATAGATATCTGGTGTGCCGCTCTGAAATTTTAGGGACCAGAC
Source organism: Apricaphanius iberus (assembly GCA_028564705.1). Lineage (NCBI taxonomy): Eukaryota > Metazoa > Chordata > Actinopteri > Cyprinodontiformes > Aphaniidae > Apricaphanius > Apricaphanius iberus. Next base: position 1,353,533 of record JAPXFQ010000683.1, on the reverse strand, counting down.
CAGCAGAAATATGATATTGGCAGTCAGTGTTTCAGCCATGAAACATGAAATTTTTTAAGCATGCACTGATACTGGTATCGCGGCCGATACTGTTGTAATGTCATGTTAGTTAACCAATACCATGAACCGATATTTAAAATATGCAAAATCAGTAATAATTTCACAGAAAATGTTTCTTTTTAAGTTGAATTTTTTAGCTCACAAATGAACGAAAAGGGCCAGACATGTCCTGGACAATTTACAGATTTGCAGGCATGATTTCAACTGAGGTAAGAAATGTTACTGTTGTGTAAGTTTAGTTGGGGTCTGTGCTGGAGTTTTTCCAGTGTTTGAAGCTGACCTCTTCTTATGCTCAGCTGAATCCATCCTTCAGTTACCTCTCGTTCCACGCTTGTTTATGATGGAGATAGCGAAAGCTACACCTGAGTGTGAACGTGCATGAAAGCGCGGTGTGATTTAAAAAGCATCAAAATGTTTGCGCCGGCTATTTCAGCATCTATTTTTAGCACTTCTGAAAAGCATGTCTCATTATTTTCTCCAAAAGTGGTTAACCTTTCTGGAGTCCAATTAATAAAATGTAGTAATCATATACAATACCACAATGATAATTGGCATTATATATGACAAAAAAAAAAAAAAAGTCAGACATTTCAGATTACATATTTTCTTGAAGATTACATTTTTTTTCTACTGCAACTTGACATTCAATAGAGGGCATGATAAAGTGCAAAGCTTTTAAACAACACTGGTAAAATAAGGACATTTTAGCGACCTAGTTCTGGACGTGTTGCAGTTTTAATCAGTCTAACTCTGCAATACGATGTGTGTATGCATGTAAACCACATTAATTACATTTATTACTGACAAACGAAAAAACAGAATTCACAACATTCTAGCCTAATAGCAAATCATTTTTTAACAGCCAAAGAATTGATACATATGTCGTCAACCCCACTAAACAGACTTAATTTCCTTTCTTGCATGTATTTCTCACAATGTTTTCATAATAACTACTGTTAGCATGCTCATATAAGTCAAAAAATTACCCCGTACCCTTCGTTGAGATGTTTTTTGGCAGATCGTAACCAACAACTTGGTGTGTTACCATGTATTGCTGGTATGGAGTGTGCTTTTATTTAACATGAGCAAAGCTCTAAAGTCCATTTTGGCAACAGTTCAAAGAATCTTTACCTTCACCTAAAGTCTCAGTTAATAGCCTACAGCACCCTCTGTTGGTTTTCTTGGACCCACATAGTGCATGAAATGAACTTGATTTACACAGGCGCCGTTATCTTTCTTGGGCCAGGTACTTAGGCCGACCCCAGGAGCTGCCATTGGTGCCAGGCCAAAATATTCATTTTCTTTTATTTTTACTTACATGTCCTGTCACTTAGATGTCTGAGTACCAAGTAGAAGCCCCACATATTTACTTTCACAAGGTACATGGTATAGTATTCCTCTTGATATGTGTGGCGACAACACTTCTGATCTGCGAGAAAGTGCACAGAATACGCAAGCAGAGAAGTAGAAGGTTTGCAAGCACAGTTTGGATCCGTGCAGAGAAACAGTTTGTGCACAAGAATATCTGTGAGCAAGAAGCATAAAATCTGAGCTTGAAAACAAAGTTTTGAGGGAGAATAGATCATATTTGAAAGAGAGTGGAAGTTTTGAAAGCAGGTTTTTCTAGCCTGGGTGCCAGCCGAACTTAGTCCCGCCCACAACATGATCTGGAAATTCAGTCTGGCATTCCTCCGTTGAGGAGCAATTATGCCCGCACAAGATCTGGTCGGACCAATCAAATCGGGCTTACGATGATTGACAGGTGAACAACAGTAGTGCAATCAACCACGTCACCAAAGAGCGCCATTTTTTTCCTGGTTCGGTTTAAACACGCCCATAATCGCAGCCCAATGGAGCAGTATCAGACTAACATTCTGATTAGAACTGAGTATGGCTACGTCAGGCTAAGGTTTTACAGGCTTCGAGGAAGAACAGATAATATTTGAGAAAGAGCAGAAGTTTTAAGTGCAAGCATTACATGTTTTGAGAGTGAAGACAAATAAGCTTGCTCTCAAATTGCATGCGTATTCTCTTGCTTTATGGCAGTAAAAATCCCCAATAGGAGAGAGGAAGGAAAAAAAGAGGGACAAGATGAATTAAACAGAGGGAAGGAGAATAAAGAAAATTCAAGAAAACATCCTAGTCTGCTTGTACACCTGCAGGATGGCAGAGAGAGGAAAAAAACAACAATGATAAGACAAATCCAAACAATGTGAACTGAGGACGACACGACCATAACCCACAAATAGATATATAAATACACCAAAAGCATCTGAATATTCATGTAGTACAGTATAGTCGCAGGCCTCAAGACTGTCATTGCAGGTTCAACATTTTCCACACCGAGTTCCTAAAAGGGCTGGGTGATTATGAAATAAAATAATCACAACCCTTTTCATTATATTGAACAGTCTTGATTTTCGATTCGATTTTTGTCTCATCAAAACCATAATAATTGAATATATACTTCACTATTAATGTCACATAAAGAGTGTGCATCCTGGTACTGTTGTTTTGTTAACAACATCCCTTCAAAACTGTATAATTCTAAGTACTCAGAGGGATGATAGGACTTAAGGTGATTTAATAGATTGGTTGTATTACCTAGCTTTGCTGAAACAGTCCGTTGGCAGATTTTACAGATCGGTTTAGTCTGGCTGCTTTATCACATGTAAGTACCACGTGTTTTTAAGGCATCTTCAATGGCCAGTTAGCTTGACAGCAATGCGGCGCTTCATCTGGATTGGTCAATTGGCATAATGATTAAAACACACGGCACACATCAACCTTTTTAATATCGCTATTTTGATAAATTGCCCAGCCCTAATTCCTGGTTGAATCAACGGGACTCAAAAGTCTTGTCTTGGTTTAGTATGTTTTAAATTACGGTTATTTGAAAAATTTCCAATGATGCGTACCCCTTTATGGTGTACTTGCTAGATAAGACAAATTAGTGTCTTATAAAGGAAAATTTAGACAGGGGGTAATCCCTGTTATTTCAACTATGCATGTGAGGGCAGAGGAGAAAATATGTGAAGTGTTTTACTACAGGAGTATTTATAGATGAATGAACTCCAGCACAATAAATAGCAGCAACAGCTTACACTACAGAACACTTCCTGTTATTTATGTGGATACATTAATGCATTCTGACACAGACAGTCTTTTTGGGAAGTTACACAGATCCAGCCGGTGGCACTTCCACTCGCACCGATTGTTCACACGGCTGCGTCTCATTAAATTTACTGACAGACAAAAATATCCATCCATCTCCCCCTTGCTTCGCTCCACCTCCACCGCCCCTGGGCTGTGTGTTTGTTACAGTGCCAACGCATTGAGGTTCCTGTTAATTAGCTGCGGCACTGTTGCCACTTCTCGCTGATTTTCACATGTTTGGCAACAGCTTGCCGGCGCGAGTACCGCCGTAAGGGCTGTTGATGGAGGCAGCACTCACCTACATGCCTTCCGAGTGCAACGGCAATTGCACTGAAAACTGTTATCAGTCTTCAGATGTAGCACTCCACATCTTCTGACAAGCTAGAGTTGAAGGGACTCATGAATTTAAGGGCTAAGTGGAATTAATGTTAATGTGGGCAATCTTTACAGTCTGAGCTTCATTCTTGTTAGAGTCATTTCAGGGCTGTCTGGGTGAAGTTCCAGATTATTAAGACATTCATATCTCTGCCCGCATTAATTAGAGCCATTATCAAATTTCATTTAGACTGAAGGACCCTGGTTTTAACACTTTAAAAAGATAGAGTTGGAATTTGGCTGCCATTGCTTCATAAATTACACATTTTAATCAGGACTTTGGCAGCTCCCAGGTCTGCACATCCACGGATCAAAATATTTGACCCAAAAGGGTAAGTTGTCCTGCTTAAAAAGTCAAGATTGAGCCCATTTATTCCAGCCAAGCTGTTTTAGCTGATACTGACTTGCTGAAAGTCCAGATCCAGTTCCAGTTTAGTATTTGGTTCTAAATAGGAAACTCAATCTACTCTTAAGAGAAACTCTTAAGAGTTTACTCTTAAGAGAAAAGTTAATGTTAATAGAAATAATTCACACAAAAAAAAAATAGTTGGACTTTTGATGGTTGCTTTAGATGAGAAACATGTTGCTGGGTAACAATTAAAATAAATATATCTAATATTACAATCTAGAGTCATTGGACAAGACAAACCCAGCTCCAGAGTAAGGTTGCTGGGTGGAGCCAGGATTGGCCCAATCGTAAGTTAAGTTCAGCGAATATTTCCTCTTTTGACCATTCTTTTAGAACGATGATCAACAGATTACAAGGGAACTTTACATATATCTTAAACGAAACTAAAAGAAAAATAGATTCCATCAACTCAGACCTGGACACTGTCTTCAATGCAACTTGCTATCCACGACCTAACTGTGCTTTGAGTTTTGGAGAGCATCTCTAACCAGTGCCACTGCTGACCCACCTAGTGCAGGAGGAGCACATGCTCTGGAATTTCCTCTCAATGGATTTAAACGACTTTGCCAAATTGAGTAATGGTACAGAGCATCTTCAACAACTCCACAATCTTTCTTCTCTCTCCTCTGTACACAGATAATGTCCACCTGTAGCACAAAGGGACTCCAAGAGTGATGCCCGTTTCGCATGAACAGCACCTCTCTCTCAGTCTTCTTCTGGTGGCCTCATGACATTTTCATACTGAAATCATTTACATTTTGAGGTTTTCTGTAAGCAGTGTACCCCACTTTCTGATCATCAACCCCAAACACAGGCACCAACCGCCACGCTTATCCTCATCAGGATTGGGCGGCAATAGAAAGTGTTTTGAAGATCAATGGTATACCCAGCAAAAAGGTGCCAAAACAAACGATCTCCACTATCCTATATGCTCACTTCATGTATTTCTTTGCCTATAAAAGGGTTAACCACAATATTTTACAGCTAAATACATAATAAAATCAGAATTAAACCGATACTTCCTTCCTCTTGCTGTCTGACTCTCTTCAGCCATTCTGTCAAAGGCAGATTTCCAGCAAAAAGCCATTTTAGAAAGGTTAAACTAGAACAAGAGAGCATAAACCTCCCTTGATTACTTTTTACACTATAGTTCCCAGTCTTTCCATGAGAACATCCAATGCGTGTAAAAGCAGCGCAAACAATGTTTTGCATATAGGTCCCATTGACAGTGCTGAGTGTTATTATCCACAGTTACAGTGGAGGATGCTTTGTTGGATATTAATGCTGAAATATGAAAATTGAGTGTACTGCCCCCTGGAAATGCAATATTCATCTAAAAAAAATGAAGCGTGCCTGTTTGGCTTTCACACTTAAAAGGTTTTGCATACATATGCAACTCTCTTTGTAAGTACCTCGCAGCTATTCAGTTCAGTTTCTCCAGAGATTGGCTGGAGGAAGACACTTAGGTTAGTGTCAGAAAATAAAACTCTCACATTAAAAATCTTAAACAGGTCCTTAATTTTAATGCCTGGTCATTTTAATTAGCAAGGTTGCACAGAATGCTGCTATGCGAATCCTTTCTTAATTTGTAATATAAATAGGATTTCTTTTTTGCCACGGACGGCTTTGAATCAACATCAAAGAGGATATAATTTAATGAGCTGAGAACAATTTTTTTGGTCAAGTCTAATATCTGAAAGCAGTCCAGTGTAACTGTGCCATGGATTATGAATGATTACAGTCGTGATTCAGATCACAAAACATTGTCATTCCAGTGCAATAATATTGTAAAACACGGGTTTTATTCTTTTAATATTACACTACCCAGTGCATGGGAAGTAATCCTCAGATCCACCTTAAGAACTGAAAATGTATTGGGTTTTTTCAAATGTAACACATATGTTCTTTCATATTTCATAACATTTTAATTCAGACAAAGAAAACTTAATATGACAAATAAAAAATAAAAAGTTTATGTGATGATTTTATTTATTTGGGTTAGAAAGTCACTTCTAAGGCGTTCTAATCCAATTACCACAGATGCACTTCAGGAGCGGCTGGCCAATCAAAATTACTTCTAAAATGCATTGAAGACTCATCCAGGAGGGTCACTAAAGGACCCAGAAAATCTAAAGGTATCACTTGCCTCAAATAAGGTCAAAGACCAAGATTCAGCAAGAACAGAGAAATTGAGCAAAAATTGCCTCCATGGGAAATCCTCAAGGCCAAAATCTCTGCTGACCCGGAAGAACAGAGACCAAAACAAAAACAACTTGACAAATCTCCAAGACGAGACAGTTCCAATGTTGGCCCGTTACATTTGGTGTGAAACTCACATCATCTCCAGTCAAACCTGAAGGTGGTAGCATGATGCTATGGGGCTGCTTTGTTGCTTCAGGGCATTGATGACTCGCAGTAACCGCAGAAATCAGGAATTCTCCTCTCTACTATCATCTGCAAAGATGAAGGTAGAGAAAGGAGTGACCTAGACAGAACCTGGAGCTTTAGCAGACAGATGCAGTGACCTTAAACAGGACAGGCTGCTCATGCCTGAAAACCCTCAAATGACTAAATTAAAACAATTCTGCAAAAAAGAGTGGGCCAAAAGCTTCCTAAATAAGATAGAAAACTTATCACCTTTAATGGTAAAATCCAAATGGCAATGGTTGTTGTCAGGGATGGCCCGATAATTTTTTTATTCTTCTTTATTAGGTGTAAGGAGCAAAAACTTACACCACATACAGGATCAAGTCGCATTGGATGTCTTGGGAATTTAACCGAACTGGACTTTTCTTCTTGTCTTAAAAATGTTTGACTCTCATCCAAGATTCTTTTTCAATTCGGAAAAGACTGGATTAGGAATATCAGACATATGCATATAAATCTAACGGTTAGGGTCATTAAGGCTCACTGATGGGCTATTGTTCTGGATCTGAGGTTGTTTCACAGATTCTCGTACTCCGTCAGCATTCCAAGAATCTTCCTCCCAAAGTGCGTAGCAATACGTTGATGTAGATTCTCAATCCAGGACATGGTAAATCTTGAGGGTATAAATGGATTGGATTGAATCCCTCACAGATACATTTATCGGAGCCACAGTGACAGGACCTCCACACTGTCACAATTACACAAACCAACAATCGAAGGAGGGCAAAAACGATTTAATCAGATTGTATGTTAGAGCAGTGCTTCCAAAGCTGGGATCCTAAAAATTACAGGGGGTCTTCAGAATTGTATCCGTGCTGAGGTTGTGAGGTTACCAAAATTATTTGTAAATATTACATTTATCAAATCCAAAAGTAAGAAAAGCAAATTGTCTACATGTCTAAACTGTTAACAAGAACATTATGGACAAAAATCTACAATTGCTGTTTGATTTTTGCAAATAAAAGTTTGTATTTAATTACTTTTGGCATGTACATGCGGGTATAGTTGGAGTTGTGGAGGTCCTGGCTTCTCTCGGACATAAAGAAGAAGAGGTTGGAAACCAGTGTGTTAGAGATACAGTCACAAGTTTAAGTGTGATTATGAGGTAAGCTTTTACTTGGTTTAGCAGGTTAATGCATTCCATTGCGTCAGTGTTGATGCCAGTACTTTTCCTTTGCAGACTCACAACTCGGGTGTACTGTTGTGTGTTGTGCGATGACAGAGAGTTGGGGAAAAGCTGTCATGCATGTGCCAAAAAGAAAATGAAAATCCTGTGCTGCCTCCAAAACAAATCAGTGCCACACACCGACGATGGGGAAACCGAGGCAGATCACGGGCCAATGAGATCCGCCCTCTCCATGGAAATGTTTGCATACACAATGGCTGTCGAAGTGACTGTTTACTCGGGCAAGTTGCACTCCACTTCCCCAACATCCTCAAGTATTTGTGACAGTTTCACCTACTTTTCACATCCACAGGATTTACATTAACTTGAAGAAGTTGGAGGAAAAAGAACAAAAAGAAATCAATTTCAGAGTTGACCTGCGTGCAACGCCTGAGGGATGACGATCATGTAAACTCACTTGGATCGTTACATAATTGCCATTATAGCTGGCATTTTTGTACATGCATGCTATACAAACCAGGGTTGTTAATCACTACAAACCAGCAAGCAGGGAAGAAAATAAATATGGAGATAGAAAAATAATCTGACGGGGTTACTTCAAGGTCAGCCATTACCACACACACAAAAAAAGAACGATCTGATGTATCTTAAAAAAAAGCAAACATCTTCAGCACTACTTTCCACTTATGGCTGATGCATGCAATAGGCGATTGAGAAAATTGTCACATTCAACACGCCTATGGAACTCATTGACTGATTGCGTTTCAAGAAGAACAAGTATTGCACGGTTTCAGAGTGAAAGAGACATTTGAAATGTTAGCTCCTAAAAAACCCTTACTACGATCACTAGTCTACATTTGGCCCCAGTTAGACTGGCCCTGCCCATTCCTCTACTTAGGGACACTTAATTATTTTTTACATAGTTCTTAAAAATCGTAAAAATATTTCAGTTTAAACTAAAACCATTTCCATTTTGCATCTTGCTAGAAACCTGAGTTATCCCATTTGTCCTCAATCACAGCAGTTTTTTGCTAACATTTTAAGCGACTACCTCTTCTCCAAAGTTTTATCATCATGAAGGGTAATAATGGTCCAAACTATAAAGTTTAAGACCCAGTTTATGGATAATCAGGGTGGTTGATTAGGACATCTGCACCAGGAGGCATAAGAGGGACCAAATGGTTCCCAGAGTCCTGCAGGGCTCCATTAAGCTTTTCCCCTTATCAGAGTCATTTATCTCTGACTAAAACAAGAAAAAAAGAAAAGAAAGTTGTGGACAGCTGCTCTGGCACCATTAGACCACTTTCTTCAGCTTCACCTGGGATGGGATGATTCTTTCCTTTTGAGCCAAAAGTCAGGAAAACACACGTCAGACAGAATATAAAAAATCTGGTAACTTCATGTAGAAATAAAAGGAAACCTGCATCATTAAACACATGCTTAATAGTCAACATGTTATTATTTTCATTTACTGTAATGCTTAAACTAATCCAAATGAAAACTTTTGTAATTAACATAAGTTTTTCTTTGTGATTGTTATAACCAAACCTCTCACTTTTTCCTCTTGTCCCACAAGATTATTTAATTTTTTGCAGTTATTTATAGATTTCATATGCCTTCTTTTCTTGTTTGAATGTTTATTTTTTTTTCTTTCCTCTACCATCCATGTTATATTTTGTTCAACTCATCTTGTTGGTTTTTTCTTCTTTATTTCTTCTCTTTGAGGGTTGAATTATTAATACGGGTTATTAACCTTTTCTATAACATGTTATGTATTTTCCTTAATCCCTTTTTTTCACCCCCCCCAAAAAAAAACAACAAAAAAACAAAGTTCTTCAATCGTAAAATGAACCTCTTCTCGTTTAAAAGAGTTTAATCTTGCAGATAGAATTCCTGATCAGAATCCTGACCGCTCTTTTAGTTCTTTTACCAATTCTAAAGAGAAATAAAGGCTAAACAGAAAAGTGGACTTGGACTTCTTCTGTTGAGCTTATTTGCAGCTCCAGTCTGGTCACAGATAAAGTGTTGACCTTCAGCTCTGCCTCTCTTCAGCTGCCAATCTAAACATTGGATCTTTTAGTAGATCCAAGAATTTGGAGAACATCCAAACCCGACTCTGACATCATCGAGCTGATTAAAAACCATGAATTCAGCGCACAGCCACAGGCAAGTTAACACCTTTAATAAAAGGTCTGATCAAGCACATCTATTTATTTATCCACATCAGGAAACCTGGTGAGGTGCTGGAATACGAGGGACCATCTGTCCAACGATACAGAAGCCAAACTGCTTTTAGCTGAAACAAATTTGGTCTTGGATTAAGTTGAGTCAATATTTCTATAGATAAATGGGATTGTTTCTTAAGATGCATTTAGATGAAATTTGTTGAAAATCTGTGCTTGAAGATTCTGATCTTTTTTGTTTTGAAAAAAGAAAAAATCAAGACTTTTGGAAGTGACTAAAATTTGTTTAAATACCTTTATCACTACTTCACGTATGATTTATTGCTGCAGTGCATGTTATATGCCCTTTAACAATATTTGATGCTTTATGTTTGATATGTCACATATCCTTGAATAAAGTTTAATGTTTGATATCTTATTCTGTGCTGTATTTATTTGTACCTGGAGACTGCAGATGCATATTAGCCTAAGGCTAACTCTGGTGTAATGCATCAAATGTTTACATTTATGTTTTTAATTGCACATTGTCCCTTTTAAATAAAATCAAAACACAATAAAATAAATGTCCATTTCATACAAGCTAAATATCCAGGCATTACTTGGGTTCCACCACATCCTGGAAAACCTGGAAAATGACAGACCAACTTTCCAGTAATTGAGCATCTAGCCAGCATAGTGCCCCATGTGACGCTGCCAACCAAGCAGATTGCATATTCCTTTAGAATAGTTCTGTTTCCCAGTGTTCCATTCGTCTTTGTTGCTAGATTAACGATTTCCCAGACCCAAATAAGGATTTATTTTTCAAAAGATGGGCCAGAATTTGTGAGTTTCAGTTCAACATTGTTACTGTGTTGCAGTATATCGAGTTACAGGTATTTCTCCCTCTCTCTCTTGAGTGACAGAGGAGCAGCAAAGTACTTTGGGTGTCTTCACTCATTATAGCTAGATACACAGACCGCAACGAAGAGGCGCTGAAAACAGAATATTTTTATGTTCATTTAAACAAAGTTAATGTAAACAAATTGAAATCAACATGGGTAAATTAATAAATACATTATTTTGAGTGGTTACCATACATCTATCATAGTAATGCTACATAAAAGTCAGAGTAAAAAGTTAGCTAGCAATCAATAAGTCCTAATCATCTTTGAGAGTTAGAAATAAATCTTTTTTAGGTTCAATTTGATTGTGGCGCTAGCGAGAGATATTAGCCTAGTCATCTACCCCGAATTTTGTTTCCAGATGACTGGAATAACCTACAATGACCAATACTGGGACAACAAACAGCAGTTTTGTTTGTGGTGTGTACAGTAAGTATGGCAAAGCTAAGGTATTTAAAGTAGGCCTAATTTATTGAGTAATCGTTCAATATAAATAGTAATAGACTGTCAGATGCATTAAGTTAGCTGTAGGTTTACATTAAACCAATAAACTAAAGGGAATTGTTTTGATTATTTATTGGATATTAAATATTTGGCGAAAAAAGTTCAAGGGAGAAAGATGGAGATGAATAAACACTTAACCAATCTGGTCAGGACTAAATGTACAAAGTAGAAGGTACAAATGTGGGAAATAACACTTCTTCAAAGCTTGGTATATACTATATATACCAGTATTTTACCCAAGTTTGTCAGAATATTTTACTTCAGATCCATTTCATAAACCAGGTGGCTAAATAGATTTTACATTTTAACACATTTAGCTTTACAAAACCTATATCCAGTTCAGCAATTGACAAAAAAAGTTACAAATATTAGATAAATCAAAATAATTTAGAGTCAAAAATAGATACATCAATTTATACCATTATGTATACCAGATTAGTTTTGGGAGTAACTGTGTTACTGTGTTATGGGGTTACTAACAACGTTATTTTTTAGGTAGCAGAGTAATCTAATTAATTACTTTTCCCTATTGCTGCAACACCGTTACCGTTACTGGGGATGTAAAGTGGCTCATTACTACAATGTGGCTGAACGAAGAGTCAGGTTTTCTGACACATAAGCTGAACGGGGAGAGAGCAGGTGTCAGTGATGATCTTTGGGTGGGCAGATACCCTCAGCTCTCTCTCTGACTCAGTGCACACTGTAAAGACAGCGGTGAACTTAGTTTTTAGTTGGATATTCAACAGACAGCGTCTCACTGAGAACTGCGCTAATAGAGCGGATAGATCGCCGCCGAAGGCTCGCAACTGAGGGCGGAGGTTTTGGTTAGGGTTTGGTTTTTCAGTAAATATCCATGCATCCCAGAAAATACTTGTTAGATCTACTAACAAAGTAACCCCTAAATACTGATAAATTGTTGATCGACATCCAAAGATCATGACACACCTTTTCATTAAAATAATAATAGTAATAATAATAACATGCAATATATAACATTTCTTAATATAATACTGTAAATATGTGATTTTTCTTCACTGGGGAAACCAAATCAATATTAAAATGACAATATTGAAAGAAACAATAATTTGACATTTGAATATATATAATATATTATATTAATATTTTACTGAAATATTTCTAGTTTTTCTTCAATAGCATCCAGGTCATATGACTACAACCAACTGGATATTGCAGATACAGAGTTTTGCAATATTTCATGGACATATTTTCCTTGGTTTCATTTGACCCACCTTTGTCTGTCTTAGTTTTGCACTTTAATGAATGCATATGAGTATGTATGTACAATATTTACTTTTTTGCATATTTTTATATTTCTGCATACAGCTTCAATCTTAAGTCCAGTTCATATACCAAATGTTATAAAAATATTTGACGTTATAGATGTTATAAAACTTAACTGTGTTATATATCAACGACCCAGTTACTTTGCTGAGTAACTGATTACCGTGACAACCCAGAGTCCAGCTCAGGGATCAGGGACTGCCACCCACCCACTACCCTATAGAGACAGTTTTCCGTCCACTGCCCAAAACTAATGAATTAAAAGTTAATGCTACTAGAGAAAAGTATAAAAATCTCAAAAAGATAAATACAACTCTGACTGAACAGAAAAATAAATCAATTAAATGTGGATACGATAATATCGGTATATCGCACAGCCCTAGTTACGATAACTTGATTCGGTTTTTAGCAGTTGAAAAAGACTTGAAAATGTCCTGGAAAAGAATTTCAAGAAAAGAGTGGGAACCCTGATTACTCTTTAACCCTGCTAGTGAGATTACAATCTTAGCTGTTCACACTGAAAACCAACCTGAATCTGTAGGTCAGTGAGGGTCTGACTGCCAAAAACTATTTTCCTCTCCTGTTTGAAATGTTTTATGTGGGTGGGATGTCTTTAGCTTTTCCTCTTCAAAGGTTTGTCAGACAGAGACAGTGGAGGGTTTTGAAAACCTCACTTCAAGCAGAAGCTTTTGTTTTTGAACAGCATGACACCTCTGTCTTGTCATCGCTGAGACCTGTCTTCATTTACACCAACTTTCACAGCCAATCCCCAAGGTTTATTCCTTTTCCATCAGAAAATTAAAAATAAGAAATTAAACATTTTCATTAGAGAGCAGAATTATCTCGATTACATAAATCTGTACCTTTATCTATTACAGTACAGCTAATCTCTAAATTAGAACATTTACTTGGCCCCAGGCCATGCCCCCACATGTGATGACATCTTTAGGAAGAATCAAATGCTGTTGAGCAAAATTGGTGCACGCTGATAAATAAATTATATCATACTAATGCTAAATTATTTTAGTAATTTAATTAAAAAAAGGAAAACAGATGTGTATTTACTACAAAAAGACTACAGACCCAGTGCTCATACTTTTTCTTTCCACTCAACTTTCTATTACTGTGCTCAGATACAGCAATTGTTTTAGCGACATCCCATTATGCATGCCTTTCTTCCTCTAAAGTCAGCCCTTTAGTTCCCAACAGAACCAAAACATAACATTTCTATAGAAGTCATTTTTAATTGCTCCTCAATAAAAGTATATTTTTACTGATAAGCTGAATGTTGTGATTCAAATAAAACAGAAATAAACACTTCAAACAAAAAACAAAATCTATATGAATCAATAACTTCAATGAAATATTGCTATTTATTTGGAAACAACAGTAAGCTTCACTAAGATCAGTGAAAAAATCCTATGATCTTAAATCCAACATACTTACCCTGTATCCGAATTCTATAGTATTTACTACATACTACTAGTAGCTACTTCTTGCCCGTCGAGCCAGTAAATACTGTGTAGCAAACAAGAGGGTAGTAGGCATGAAATTGGACGTACTGCTCTACCATTTCCAGGGATGTTTACGTAACGTTACGCCACCTGTAGTCCCGTCCTCGGCATAGCCAACGTCACTCTTCTACGATTTTGGGGCTTCCGCTGCATTGTGGGATAGTGGAATCTTACAACATCTTATTATTCACTTAGGGTGACGATTCGATTCAGAAGTGATTGACAATTCTAATCGATTTATTTTGTTTCTCGATCAATACTCTTTGTAACGGGGGTGGGAGGATTCGCAAATTTCAGGATCAAGTATTATCCTCTATAAACTAGAATATGTTAAATTATTAATCTGCACAGCAGCCAGCATATTTGCATCATTATCTGTAACTATAACTATATCTGATGGGTAGATTCCATTCATTTGCTACAGTGTGGAACATCACATTCACATTAGTGGCTGTGGGGTTTTCATGCATCACTCGTGTTTGTAAAAGTTTTTATACTTCTACGCAGTTTTTTTTGTCTTATTGCTAATTGCTTTTTTAAATTTATTTAATTTTGTCATGTTTTCACTTTTTACCTTTTTTGCTTTTATCATATGTTTGGTTTCTTTACCATCAAATCATGTAAAGCACCTTGAATTACCTTGTGTTGAAAGTGTGCTATACAAATAAAATTGCCTTGCCTTAAAAGCATCAGAAACTTTTCATGTTCAAACATTAAGTAAAATTTTTCAGAAAAATATAAAAAAAGACAATTTTCCTTTTTTTTACATAAATGTACAGGATAGAGCTAAGTCATTTAATCATCATACTACAGCCATATAACAGATAATTCAACTAAATTTTTTTTATTTGAAAACTATGGTGGCATACACATGTCATAATTCTCCCAGTTCTTCAAAAAATGGAAGGAGAGAAAGAAAAAAAAACGTAAGGTTTTCTGCTGAATAACCAACTCATTTCAACTCCATTTGGGATACTGATGACACAGCATTCTCTAAATAGGTCATTGTAAAAATCACACAAAAAAAGAAAAAAAGAACACGACTCCTCAGCAGAAACCAGAC
The DNA here is from genome assembly GCA_028564705.1 of Apricaphanius iberus. Lineage (NCBI taxonomy): Eukaryota > Metazoa > Chordata > Actinopteri > Cyprinodontiformes > Aphaniidae > Apricaphanius > Apricaphanius iberus. Next base: position 1,338,533 of record JAPXFQ010000683.1, on the reverse strand, counting down.
ACGGTAGGCCTGAAAACATGTTTTAAAATAAAAGCGATGAGGCTCAGCTTTGTGTGAATCCCAAAGCTTCAGCGCCTCTGGCAGCTTGAGTGTAACCGGTGACAGCCTGATTCGCAGATCAAGAAAAGTTAGTGTTACATCACAAAAAGTGCTGCTAGAGCAAGAAAGGCATCAAATTTGCCATCTTGTTTTATATTGCAGCTAAAGAGTAACTTGCAAGTTTGCTATGCATTTAGAAAACAAAGGTTTTAATTTTTCATATCAGCAAACAATGTATGCAAAAGGAATTCATTAAATTTAACAGGAAAGAACGGCAAGAAAAATTACCATTGCCGTACTTTAACAAGCTTGAATTTCTTTGGGTTTTACAGATGGACCATAAAGTTTTGAAAGAAAAATGGTTATAACACAAATGCCCCCTGACTGGTAGTTTAATATACCCATCCTAATTACTCCACATGAACCCAAATCACCAGCACAAAGGGCCAGGGGACAGTGGACATGAAATATTCTTCTCCTAATGAATTCACCTGTGGAGCAAAGCCAGATATTAAAAGAGTGCCTGATGATTCATTCTCTTTACAAAGGTGAGAGTATAGGTGACACAGTTACTAATACTTCCAAAGCTAGACACAAATTATGTAAAAATGGTGAAAAAAACACTGCTTGAATTAAAAATGACCATTTAAATTTTATTTCTTTGTATAAATTCAGATATTTAGGTAAAAGTCCTTTTTCACTTGCGGCAGTCTTTTTCTTTTTAAAGAGTGGAATTACTTTTCCGCGAAGAAACATTGTCTACATGATGTTTTGCAAGAAGTTGCAATGTTAATACATTACACACACAACTTTACACAAGCAGCAACAGCAAAATTGTATTTTTCAACAGCATTGATTACAAACTTTTTATTAGGTTGAAGACTTTATAAAGATAGATAAATAATGAAATAGGGAAACTGAAATACAACAGATTGTTCCTGCTCAAAAAAAGCTAGTTTTAGCATTGTATCATACATTAGGGTGACCATATTTTGACTCCAAGATTGGGAACAATGGCCTAGACCTGAATTTTTGATTTGAACATATTTAAAGCATTTATTCTCCATCTGCTTAAAATGAACAGCTAAATAAACTTCCAATAGGCTTTCACAAGTGCAAAAAATGACTTAAACATTTCTGGAAATAATAAATAATTTTTTAGGTCGGACTGGACAAAAATGAAACAAAATTCGTAAAAAAAATTCCGCAGCCGTCTCAAACAGACATCAAAACAGTGTATATTAAAGAATTAGTTCTCATCTTCATCCTTCCTCAGCGTTATTACAGTTTTTGTGTCCATGTGGACCTACTGGAGCTTTGCCACTTTTGTCCCACAGAAATCCAAATTTCAGCTATGCCAGCTCTGTTTCTCCATAAACTTACAAGAAAGCAAACCATAAATGTAAACAGTTGTACCATTTGTGCAGCGCAGCACAGCCCGGCGTCTGTTCCATCTATCAACGGACAACAACAAGCCACTAGGCAGTAGCTCAGGGAGAGAGTCTGATGGGAGAACATGTGTCATATTGCATGCATCAGTCTAGTAAATTTAAGTACGTTTATTGGTCCCCTGAAAAACAATGAAAACCCGGTCATTTTAATCATTCTATGAAATCCCTGGGACATGTCTGGGTAAAAGAGGACTGTTGGTCACCTTAGCATTGGTGGCATCGCTGGAAGTAGTTAGATGGATGAATTTGAAAAAGTAGATCAGTTATTGTCAGATATTTTATCATTGTTTGCTGGGCAGAAAGAAAACATTCAAAAACCATTCTCACTTTTTGTTTATTTTATTTACAAGCTAGCTTTACCACTTTAGCATAGGTAATAGCTGTAAGAAGCTAGAACCGTCAGTGTAAAAAAAAAAAAATTTTTTAGACAGATATTTTAACATTCCTTATTGGTCAGAAAGAAAACATCTAAAAAAAACGCACCCACTTTTTGTTCCATTTATGCACAAGCTAGCAGTAAAACAGCTGTGCACCTAAATGCAGAAAGTTTCCAAATCTCAAGAAGCGTTTCTATTAAATTTGATCTCGTTCTAATTCACCAAAGCACACATCTCATTAGAGAATGATTACAGGTTAAAAAGGAGTAATTGTATTCTCCTTTAAGGTAGCAGCTGCATAATAGCATATTAGCTGCAGATTTGATCAAAAATAAAAAGCAGGACAACATGCAGCTGGTCTGAAACCATGACCTGCAGAACCTGCCAGTTTCTCTAAACAAATCCTTGAAAAAAGCATCTGCAAACCATTTTTTTGGTCATTGTTCCTTTGATGTTAGAAAAAAAAATTGTTTAAACTTAAATGTAACATTGCTTTAAAAATGACAAGAAATTGTATCACCAGTTATTGTTATTGAATTAAAAGAGAGTCATATAAATCTAGCTGTTCTTGTTAATGTACAACCTAGCAAAGTTAGGAAAGCTATGGATTAAAACTCATCTGCTGTTATTTCAATAGGGAAAATGTAAATTATGGTCCATTTGTTAATGTTTTGTAAAACAAAATTAAAACCAAAACTCAACTTTCTGTTGATGTAGTGCAGCACAGCTATCCTTCGCAGCATGATATAAAAGCACCAGTTTAAAACTCTTGCTTAAAAGCTGGTCATTCAAAACCCGTCAATTGACAATTTTGGCCAACTTTTTTGGCAGCTAATCGTTATGTTATGTATTTTTCTTCATATTTATGCTCTGAACATACATTTAATACATGTAATTACTACTACTATTGAGATCAGAGTGGTTTTGGCAAATGCTTCAAGTTTTTGTCGGATATGCAATTATTTAACACTTTAAAATGGCTTTTTGCAGTAGACATGCCTATAGTAAAAATCCTACACTTGGCTTAGTAGTGTAAAACACGAGTACTAAACTACACTGTTAAATCCAGATTTTTTTTTTAACTATTCCCAAAAATGACAAAATATTTTCTAAATGTTATTCTATGATCTTTAAGCCTGTTGTTGGGAAAGTTAAACAATAAAAAGTGTCAGAAAACAGTGTAAACAATAATTATACTGCACTGTTCACTCATTTTTTCTGCTAAAGACAACTTCATTCTAATAAAAGTAACTGAAAAAATATGCATTGGTGTTTCGTTAGTAAGTTCTATTAAATTCATAATGTAACAGAACATATGGTACCACGAAGTTAGGGGAAAAGACAGTGTTTGGAATTCCTAGAACAGGATAACAACCCTGCTTTATCTTTTAATTTCTTTGAGGTGGAGGCTCCAAGCAACATGTTTTTTACTGAGGCAGATTTATTTTGGGGTTTTCCACAAAATGTAGAGACAATTAGATATAACACAAATCTTTAGTCTACTTTATGAAATTAATAAAACATCAGAAAGACAATGGTGTGTTTTTTGTTCCCTAGGCTGAGTGAGCTACATCTAAGAAGTGAGTTTAATTGCTTGCCCTGTCAGGTTAGAGTCACCTTCATATTCACGATCTATTAAAGATTGAACATTTTTGCGATAACACTGAATTTCCTCCTCTTAATCTTGAGAAAATCAAAGTAGTGGTCCGAGGTAATGAAAGAGGTAAAGATAAAGGGATGATGAGAGGAAATAATGAAGCGACTCAATCATATTGTTGCAGCTACAGTTTCAGGAGGTTGAAGTTTGTCAGAAGAGGATTACCAGTCGCACTGATAAATATTCATTATTCAATATTCATGTCTCTGATTGGATAACAGCAATGCAACTCTTATGCTGCCTTAAATCATATAAATTAACTTTCTTGGTGTTGGTTCAAGACAAATTTCAATCGTTTCTTCCAAACCTCTTCTTTATTTGGTAAAAATTGCAACTTTGATGTGTTATTTCCATAAGTTATAAAACCCTGAAATGTGTTTCGCCATTTTGTAGAGTTGCTAATGTTTAGCTCCTCCTAACGGAGATGTGCTCTGCTCTTTCCTGTCTGTAAAATCTACACATACTTCCTAGGCGACTGATAAACAATGTTGATACACTGCTTAAAGCCGCCGCTGGCTGATCCTACCTGTGCTCCAATGTAGATGCAAAATATTTTCTGTCTAAAATAAAATGATTGCACTCTAAATAAAATCCCTGTATTGATCCCCGTATCCAATATTGATTTGAGGTGATATCGCTGATCCGTACCACAGTGTAAAGTGCTTTGAATGGTTACCATGACTAGAATAAAGCAATTTAGTTCGATCCATTTACCATTTAACAATTGCACTTAATATATGACTAGTTCACCCGCTGTGCCCTGAACGCACACTCACAAGTTCCTGCTGCTCCTAATGGAACTGAACTGCTCAGTTAAATAATATGATGCATCTTTCTTAGGTTTAACCTTGAACTCTGACATTAACGTAGGTATATAAGTCATGCAGAGCATTAGATCAGGGATGCCTAAGTCCAGTCCTTAAAGGCTTCTATCCTGCAACTTTTAGATGCATCCTTTCTCCAACATATTTAAGTCCAACTGAATCGAATTAATGTTTTGTGACCTGTCATGAGCAGAGCTGGATACTGATTTGTGAATTCAGCTACTTGCTGTTGTTGTGTTGGAGATGGGATGCATTTGAAAGTTGCAGTATAGTAGTGGAGTTTTGCATACCTACATTAGACGTCCTGGGGGTTGTTTTTTGTTTCCTCCTGGATGAGTCTTTGCTGCGCTCCTGGAGTAATTTTGGTCAAGCGGACATTTCTGAGAAGGTTCCCTACCATTCCATGTTTATAATTTGTGGATGACAGTTCTCACTATTGATTCTCTAGAGACCCAAAGCCTTTCCCAGGATTTCCACTGGTTGCATAAACATCGTAACGTAGTAGACTCATCTTCCCTGTTAGCTCAGCAGTGCGTCCCTTCCTACAATGTGAACTTTTTAGACATGCAATGCCTGCATATGTATTCCAGCTATCTTGGTAGAGTGAGATCATGTAATCATAGGAGAATTTCAGTTGCATAACTTAATAGGTAGTATTGAAAAAAACAAAAATAAAACTCACAATTAACTCTCAAAACTGCATATATTTCCGTCCATTCCTTCTCCTGCTGTCCTTGTGAAAAAGTATAATTTGTAGCTAACCTCCTGTCATTTGTGATGAAAACCAACAAATTAGACCGACTAACTTCAGACTTGGTATCACAGGAAATCTGCAGAATCTTCAACATAGCCGTCGTGTCTGATGTCCTGTCTGGTAGTGATGTGTAAGTCATGTATTAATCGTTTACTACTCCAGAATCACTTTATTGACTCCTGAATCAAAATCCCAACTGACACATTCACTAACTCATCCCTGTTACTGCAAGCAAACAAAATTCATTTGTAGAAATATATCAAGCATTTCATTCAAACTGTTGAAAAAATAAACCGTTTTTCTATTCTTTTTTTACACTATAAATTGATAGTTTTCTTTTTCAATCATTCATTTAAACTAATGGATTTATAATGAAAGAGGAGTAAATTAGGATGGAGTGAAAAGGTAGATTTTTTGCCTTCAGGGAAACTGACTCAATAAGTCAAAAAATACAATCTAACGTGTGCATTTGGTGGAGAGCCACGTTGCAATTCTTGTGAAACACTTCTGATTTGCACCGCTCTGTGCTCAGTGGAAACGAACTGACTCACTATAAAGGCCGCTGGCTATTAGCTGCGTATTGCGCTTCCCAGACATTACATGCCGCTCACGCATTTCAGTGGAAAACTGGTTTCCGAAATGAGGAGGAGTATAAGAGGAGTTAAACAGACTCATGATTTCATAAGGTTGGTGATTATTTTTACTACTAAGCCAGTTTTGGTTTGTTTTCATAAATGAAGTCATCATTTGAAAACATTCATTTTATATCTAAATGTATTTCATAATGTCAACCATTTAATGGCCACAAAAAGAGAAGACATCGTCTAAGGCGAACAACCCTTTTTTTCTGAGTACTGTATTCAAAACAGCAGAAGAAACTGCTTGTTTAGGAACCACAGTCTTATGGTGGCTTTCCTGTTACAGATTTTATTTTTGTTTCCATCACAGCTTGTGCCTATAAAATAGCTTTTATCTCTTATAGAGTGTTTTATAGCATATGAGGAAGGTAAAAAGCCTTCCAGTCAAAATGGTATGAGCTTTTCTGAAAATAGGGTTGGTAAGTGTTTCACTTTATCTCACAGACATATTTCATTTGGATCGACTGCAGAAAGTTAACAGGAGTCAGTTTTATTTTGTCATAAATGATCAGCGAAGTTTGGATCATCTCTTTGCTTTTGTCTTCTCTTTATTCTGAAGCAGCAAGGCAAAAAGCAGTTTGTACCTCAGATATGTTTCTGTCCTCAGCTTAACTCTAATGGGCCTCAATTCTGATTCCAAGCACATTTCAAATTATTAAAATTAGAGAGAGAGCCCACCACTTACCACTTTACGTGTAAAAGGCATTAATTTACTGTTTAACAATCTATACTCCTGGGTGGGAAACAAATAGTAACACCGTCTGCTTCTGTGCTGTTTTTATGCACTTCACGTACACTAAGATCAAACAATAAAACTTCACTTAATCCTGGGAGGAGGTTTAATCTCCTGCATCCAATTTTCTTAGTTTTGCATGCTGCTTGATTTTATCAGTGGAGTTTGTTTTATAAACTGAAACAAGCATGAATGGTTTGTTTTCGTTAAAGGAACCTGGCCTGTATCTGCCACTCGGCATGAAGACTGTGACAAGGCAAAGACAGAGACCTCCTCTCCTCCATTTTTATCATGTTAACTTTTTTTCAATCCTGAAGGTGTTGTATTAACTTTGTAACCCACAATAATTACTGAAGCAGATCGGATCTAATCATTTTGGCAACGTCCATTACAGTGGACCCTAGGGCTTTAACAGAGGTCTGTATGGGGACCACAATTGCCTACAAAAAGGTAAAATACACAAATACTTGAGACCCCCCCCCCCATAACTGGCTATTTAGATGGTTCATATTTTAGTTAAAATAACATAGATTAAAATCAAACATTTATGAAAAGATGTGTTTAAGTTTAGCAGTTTTCAGGTTTGCAGTAGAGGTTTTGGTTGGCCGTCATTTTGACTGATGGGGTCAAAAAAAAATCTAAGATAAAATATATTAAATAGTATATTTTTATTCTTTTTAAATAATATTCAATCAGAATAAGCCGAATGGAAAATTACATAAAAACAATGAAATTCAACTTCCTCCAGCTTCTCATGGAACTGAAATGAGCACTCACATGTGCGCGATCAAATGTTTGAAGTGGAACTGAGGTTATTGTCATGAGTTTTTTGGTTTTTTTCATGGAGGTTTGGATGTTGTTTTTAGAAGCTGAATCTGTACTCCACTGTTACACTGGAGACTGGAATTACAAGCGCCACTTCAGCCAAAGTTTTGAAAGAAGGAAACATTTCTCATAGTTAAAGTGATGCAATTACACACATTTTCCATAGAAAATGTGCACTGTCAGAGTTTTAGAACATCACTCTAAAGGTCCAACCACAACGTTTCAATCAGACTGAGGTCTGGGCTTTGACTAGGTCATTCAGCTATTTAGTTGTAGGTTTTTGAGTGTGTTTGTTAATTGTTGACTCAATGACTGCCATGTACTCGGGTACAGTGGCTGGAAAAACAAGCCCAAATCATCAACTGGTGTTTGCCTGTTTCCACCTAAATTACACTTCGTTATGAGCACACATCTCTGACTTGCTCTTGTTCTGCAGGTCTCCGGCAATTTTGACATGCAATTTTGAAAACTCAAAGTCGACTTTTCCATATCTTTGCAGAAAGACGAGACATTATTTTTGAACCCTTTCCAATAAGCCACACTGTGATTAACAACAAGAAAGCCTTTTGAAATTCAAGAAGATCTTTTTTTTCAGAAAGTACAAGAATTGAACAGTGTGAACCTCCGGTGAACCTACTGGGATGTTCAGTCATGGATTTCGTACAACTCTCAAAATCCTCACCTTAAGTCTAAAAGCTGTGTAACACTAATAGTCCAGTGTCAACAATGCTGGCTTCATAATGTTTAGGTAAATAAGAACCAGGGCCAAGGTGACTCACTGGAGCATATAAAAGGAACATACTGATTAGTAAGCTTATTTCCTCAATCCTACGCTCTTCTCTTCTCTTTAAGTCCAATTGTCCTTCTTGGAAATGAATTGAGGTGTATTAAAGACGTAGGGCCTTGCAGAGACCAACTCGCACACTGTATGACTAGAAGGAGAGCAGCAGCACCAGAAAAAACACAGCAGCCGTTTCGCTTTCTTTGTGAATTTTCGTGCTCTCCCTGCTGTCAGTATGAGTGTCGGGCCCTTTGCTCTCCCAGATGTTAGCTGGCGGGACGCTGCTGCGTCTCTGTCATCAGGCAAGACGAGTGACAGTCACGTCGGTCCGCCTGTCACAGCTGCCGTTCCTCGGGTCACAGACAGTGTCGGCGTCAAGTCTCTGGCGTCCACCCAGCAGCCGCAGACGTACGGAGTCATTGGAAACCAGGGAAGCTATGAATCCGGAGGGCGTGCAGCAAATAGGGGTACAACAGGAATAACGATATCTCTAATGGATCCCAGTTAAAGTGACATAGCTCCAGCAGATTAATTATTTGCCTTTATATATTTGCATTTTTTCAGATTTATTGTCTAACTTAAATCTCCAAAGATTATCCAACCAGCTTTGTCGCATCCTTTCAAAAAGCCATAGGATGTCAACATCATTGTAAAGCACAGAAAGGCACGGATTAAAAATAATCCCTCAATATTACACAGCGGACAGATGAGCCAACGGATGAGTCTTTATTTAACTATATCAGTAAGCGCCTATATGTATATTTATGTAGACAGGGATTTATGCATGCTGGATGCACAAAGATGATGTCATTTCAGCCTGACCTAAACTAATGCTACATACAGAAAAAGTTCAAATGTCTCCAAAAAAAAATCCCTCAATGTTCTGATGAAACTGTTATTTCAGGACCGTAAGATGCCATCACAAAGTAATCAATGTAAGACTCTTAATAAAGTACTGTAGTTGTAGCAATCCTTTTCAGCTGAAGTTGCAGCTTATTGCCTATTTTTCAGGCCACCAAGTATTTACCAAAATATTTTTTCTTTTGTTGCAATGGAGCCGTTTTGTTTTTATCTCTAGATAGCAGGGGTGCAACTGTACATGCATTCAGATTTTTCAGTTTGACACGCCCGTACCTAAAAAAATCCAACAGTTTTCTGGAGCGCAGTGAAACTTTAAAAAAATGACATCAAAAACAAACCAGAAAGGACTCCCAGCAATCACTAAACTCTGCTATTTAATAGGCACATTAATGGTTTCTCATGTAGCTACATTAAAACAAGAAAGATGGGTCGAACAAGAACTTTGACAGCAATCACATCTTTCAACAGTAATAAGGCCCATAACACGCTCTGCACTGAACAAACAATGTCAAGATGAATTGAATCATCACTGATACTAGAGAAAAACCAGCTGACGTCATCATGGCTAACAGTAGCATCCAATCAGACGAAACTGCTGATGCTGGGCAAAACACATGTCAGCAGAATCCCCGTAGTTGAGAAAGCATTTTCCCAATACGGCATTCATGTACAGGTGGAAGAATAGGCAAGGCAATTGTATTTGTATAGCATACTTTCAAAAACAAGGTAGTTCGAGGTGATTTACATGATTCGGTGGTAAAGAAAGAAAGGAATCATATGATATAATGATGGAAGGCAAAAACAGCAATAAACAAACAAAACATAATGAAAGTAAAAAACACCAATTAAGATTAAAACTTGAAAAGCATAAAAAAAGGAACATAATCTTTTACTCAAAGTCAGCTCTAAACACATAAGTAGGCTGTCGGAATATTCAGAACAACTTCAAAGCGATTTAAAGGGAACGTTCAAGTTTTTTAACCTGGACCTTATTTTTAGCAAATAGTACGTCCATTTACTCACCCAGACAAGTTCGGAGCCACTTGGTATCCCTGGGAAGAAGTTTATATCCAGTTGTGATCAATGTATATACATATACTGGGAGTGGTGGGGGCAGGAGGTTTGCTGCCTGTAATAAGGCATTATCTACCCCAAAACTCCTTCATTTAACCATGTTTAGTTATGAATAGTTTCCGATATTCCCCTTGGAATTCTGAACGCTTCTGGGGTTTTTACAGGCTTTTATTGCAACTGATTCCAACTTACACTAACCGGTGATTTCAATGATGTTACAGTCATCTACCTTTGGAAAGCTGAACTTAGTCCACTTTCGAGACGTTGTGAACTCTGAGGGAAGTAGCGCTAACAATTGTTAACAAAACATTGTTTGAATGAAGGATTTTTGGGGCAGATAATTCCTTATTAGAGGAAGCAAATGTTCTGGTCCCATTGACTCCCATTATATGGATATACGCTGATTGCAACTGGATATAAATTTCCCCAAAAGGAATCCAAGTGGTTTCAAACTTGTCTGGGTGAGTAAATGAACATAATGTTTGCTATTATAAGGTCCAGGTTGAAAATATATAGTTTCCTTTTAAGCATGTTTTGTTCTCAAATATGAGTGAAGTATTATTATTTTTTTTTTTATATTAACACTGTTAATATAAAATATTCTAAATACGTAATAAACCGTCATTTTTGTGTAATGTCACATGCCTACAGCATACAGATACTAACTGCAGACAAATAATCGGATTTTTTTTTTTTTTGGAATTACAGCTGAACCTAAAACTGATCCTTGTGGTGCTCCTTTAATATTATGAAAATGTAAACATCAATCATGACAACTCATTGTGGTCTTCCTGAAGAGTAAATTTTAATCACCCTAAAACCAAACCATGACTTTAAAATCACAAATACATACCAAACCCTGATTTCGGTATACCCCTGATATCTGTTTAATAGCCATTATTAAACTATTAGGAGTGACAAACTGTCTAGAGCAAATTGTTACCTAGCAGGCAGAAGGGATGTGGAAAATTAAACATATAGAAATAAAACACCAACGTTTTGCTACAAGCACATGTTTAAATAAATTCTGGACATCCTATATACCACTGTCTCCTAACTACTGCTAACATGACCCCCAAAACTAGAAACTACTCTTTGCACAATTAGCAAAAGGTAAGGAGGTAGGTTTTTAACCTACTGTCTGCCATTTTAGCAAGTCATTGTGGCCCTGGTTTGGTGTGAACCGCTTTAATGGAGGAGGAGAAAGGTGAAAACTCAATGCAAAGGAATGGAAGGGCTTTCTCCTTTTTTTGCATTTTATTCTCAAATAATCCTTATCACATTGTTTTCTAATTGGAAACTATTGGAACTAAATTAGATTTAAATCAGGATCTGTCTGATTTTAATTCTATGCATTAGATATACTTTAGACTTGTTTGTGGTCTAAAATAAATGTACAATTTCTCTTCTGGATCATGCTCTGCAACTCCAGTCATCTAGTTTCACAGTCCTCCAAGGTTTTGCATCCATCCCTGCTCCAACACACCTGAATAAAAATGCTGAAAAATGTACCTGGCGTGTCAGCATGTTTTGCCAAGGCCTAGTCATTAACTATTTATTTAATTCAGATGTGCTGGAGCAGGGATGCATCCAAAAGTTGCAGGATAGAGGCCCTCGATGAGTAGAGTTGCAGGCAGCTAAGAACCTAAAGGAATTACCTATCCACAGATCTCCAATTCAAAATGCTGGAAGCAGTCCATTATTAATTACAAGAAAATAAATAATGAAAAGGCTTAGAATATTTTTGTTGTCCTTCATTTTGACCAACGAGATCGAAATAAATTCAGGTCATACTGTACATTTACCTGTCAATTTTCAACATATTCTTTATATTTTATAACATTTATTTTAAATATTCAATCGGAACAAGCTTAACAGAGAACTACATATAAACAATGAAATCAACAAATGCACTTCAAAGGCCTGATTTATCAACGGTTTGTGCTTGTTAAAACCTGTGCAACCCACACAGCATCGCACAAACAGACTGGAGCTGATTTACTAGCATGGTGCAGAGAGCATTGGCCCTATTAAACCCCGGAGTAAGACAAACGCAATCCATTTAGCGCTTGAATATGCAATATGGGTGTAGTATGGGTGTCACATAAAATATTGGGAGGAGAACAGGTAAATAAGTAGGCGTTCCAGTAGAAGTGTGATTTACTAAACAAACTTTTTGCATCAGACGTTTTAGTATCTATTTTTACCCGCCTCCGAAAAGTATGTCTTAAATTTGTGCCACCACATTCAAAGCAAGATTATTACCGACAAACGTAAAATACTGTATAATTAACACACATTCTAATCTAATAGTAATTAACACTCTAATGGCCAGATAGTTATGTAGATATTTCCCCTTTTCTCGCCAAAGATGCATCATAAATCACTGCGTGTTGTAAGTAGAAAAAGCATTTCTGGTATCTGTAAGCAGTCTCTATGCTAAATATGAGCTGATGTACTAAATGCAGCACAATCAACTTGTTATATGTTCCCACTTCAAAGCCACACATTGAAGCAACAGCATATTTATACTGGTCTTTTTCAAAACCGCAGATTAGACTAGAAAGGTTGGAAGAAAACAGAGGGTAAAGCACCAAGGGCAGCTAGGTGTTTACAAGAATTGCTTCTCTCTTCAAATAGCTGTGAATAAAGGCAAAAACACATCAAGTGGCTCCTGTTGTCGTGCCGCTTGTTCTTGTGAAGTGGAAGGACGAGCAATAGATGTTTCTATTCCCATGAGAAAATGGAAGGCAACTAACATGGGCCAATGCTCTGTACTTCTACCCTAATATTTAATGAGGAAAAAACAAAACATGTTCATGACCTCCAGTACTTTTTTTTTAACAACGTAGATCACACTAAAAATATCCAAATGATGCATTTATGGAAAAGCGAAACAAACTGCGTGATTTTTTTGGTCTACTGAAACACCTTTAGTGGTTCTTTGCTTTCTGTGGAGGAAATCTGGCCCACTCTGCTTTCTAGTGCCACTTCAACTCATTGAGGTTTGAATGCATTTGTTTACCTCGGTTCCTCCACAGCATTTCATCTCGTTTCTTTTTCAGTCTCACTGCAATAGCTTTGTTGGCGTGTTTGGAATCTTTGATTACCCACTCTGGACCGAGTTTTGGCTGAAGGACAGATGGTCCCCTGTTCTATTCTAGAATATTGGGCTTGAATGGTGATATGTTATGTTTGTTCTCTACAAAAATGGCATTTAAGATAATAGCCACATTTCATCTGTCCTTTTTCAGTATTCTTGGGGGTTCATTCAGATGCAAACCAAACTTAAATCACCATATTCTGGTCAGACAGAAGCCGCTTTCTCCTGGATATCCCTCCAAGAAGCATCTTCTTTTGCCGTGTATTTTTGTAGTTGTCCTGTCATAGACTTTAAAGGTCTCACTCCCTGAGAAACCGTGTAATACTTGTTCTTTTTAAAATACAATCAGTTGCACTGAATTGCATATTCATGCAGCATGTGAACATTTTCTCCAATCCCCATTGCCAGAATTAGCCACAGAAAGGAAACGGGAAGCAAAAAAACGAGCAAGAGCAACTCTCTTCTTGTATCTTTGTCACACTGTAGTGCATCTTCTGTTCATTCGTAGTGTAGGAAGACACAAAGCAGAGGTAAAAAACAAAAAAAACAACTCTCTTCAGTGCACAACTCTCCTTACTACACAAATGACACAGTAGCACAGTTTGATTGGCAGATTTGTTGCCACATACATAGTCAGAGCCACCTTTGTGGTACTGCTGCAGAATCAATGTGGATGAAGATCCACTAATAGTAACGCTTCAATCCCATGCTTCACTCGACTGGGTATAGTTTACTGGATAATTGAAACAAAATGCTAAATGCTGTCTAATCAATAGGGCTAATATTCATCTCCCCTCTCGGGAGCACTCATAAAACACAGACATTTTACTTCCAGATGATGAATTGATGCTTTAATCTAAAACAAAAACAAACAAAGACAACAATATAGTGATGTTGAGGTACTATCTGCTGTGTCCTTAACCAACAGAACAGCAAATGCCACAACGTCGATCCTGAGAAACATGAACTATTCAAAATGGAAGTACATCAAATGTGACAAAGAACGGATCTGTCAAGAGATCATCTTAATTCCCTTACTTAGATCCACAAAACCATGTTTTTCAGCGTATGTATGATAGGAAACAGTGCAGAAGCAGTTTTAATATATTTTTTCGCTACATGAAATAATTCATGATTGGTCAAAAAGGCTTCACTTAAAGGAACAATCACAACAAATCAAATATAAAGAACAAAAAAAACAGATAAATATAGAAACTCTCACATCTCTTGCACTCCTTAGAATAAACCTATTTATAATGCAGCTTTTCTGTTTATATAGTAAAAACAATATAAGAAAAAGTAATAGAATAATTTCCAGGAGCAGTATCTAGAATAAAAGACACTGCAAGAAAAGAGAAGCTCGAATAAAACCCATTCATCTTGTTTGTAAACCAGAGCAAAGCAGAGTCTAGTTTTCTCCATTTTAATTCAGGGTCGGTAATGATTTTTCAGAAGCTCTCAAAGGTTTTCTGTGCATGAAACCTCTGAAGCAAACAAAAGACATTTCAATTTGGGGGAAAAAGGGTGGAAAAAATGTTGAAATTGGCACTGAAATGTTTTCCCAAGACAGCAAGAGAAAGCAAATGAGAGATCTGAAAGCCAAGCCAGCGGTGTCAACACTAAAAACTGTCCATACTAATTACTTCCCGGGGGGAGTTTTTCTACTTCTCTCCCCCGTCTGTTGTCGGCAAAGCCACCGATTTAACTCCAGGAGAATGTTCCTCACATTCACTTCCTGGGAATATTTCCGCATCCCATTTCCATTTTGATTTACAACCACAATAAAGGAATGGCTTCTATTTTAACGCCACAACGCGGAGTGTGCGTGTCGATGGCGTGGCGATGCAGTTCATAGAGACAGATCAGCAGTGGTGTAACTCCGGGGCTGTTTTGACATCCCATTTAAAGCGGTCTGATTATACTGACGTGTTTATTTATTGAATTCGCTCAGGGTTATCATAACTCATTGATGTCATGCTCACTACCTCTCTGTGTTTTGTCTTCAATCTCATTTTCTCAGCCTACCCTCCCAACTCATCTCCCCCCACCCCTCCTTCCATCGTTCTTCTGCAGTTTTTCTCCTTCTCTGTTCATTCCCATCTTCATCAGTCATGCACTCGTTGCCATTCCCTTATCTCCCCTAACACCCCTCCCTCCCTGCATTCCCTCCTTTCTATTCAAATCACTCACTTTCATTTCAGCAACCCCACACCACCCCCACCCTCTGGATCTATTCTCTCTCTCCCTCATCTTCTCCCTCCGTTTTCATATCCATGCTTCCTCGGAAGCAATGGACCACAGACGTGATGGGCCGATAGCAGTATGATGAACATTTGCAGAACTGTGGTGCCGACCAACTCTCTTCTGTCAGTTTTGTAATGAAAAGCCCCAGCTTGGACTGATCCACGGTTAATACGTCCAGAAAGTCAAATTCATCACACTAACTACCAAGGCTGAGTAAGAACTGTGCAGCAGGAGTTAGTATGAGAGTGTTGAGAATCTAAAGCCAGCTGTCTGAGAAGAGTGACAGCTGGGTAATGAAGTCCTGATGATCTTTATTGTATAAAAGTAGCTGTGTATAGTGTAAATACATGCTGCCGTGCTTTATAAAAGCTCCTCTGTGGATTGAATCAGTCATGGTTGGGGCAGCTTTATCTGCAGGTTGTCAGAACGGAGAAATAAACCTTTTGCATATTTGTATTCCAGAATGTAAATCATTAACACTGACCCTTCCAACCCTCTTACTGTTGTGCATAAATTATGTTAATATGTTGATGGGATTTTTTTACATATTAAAGGTCCTTTATAATGCAAAATTAACTTATTTTAACCATGTTGTAACACTATTTCTTAAACAAAAAATACCTCATAGGGTTCTTTATATGGGTCCGATAACGATATCGATGTAAAACAGTAACAAGGGCTAATAGCTGATATAATGGCCGATAAATTCCCCTCCAGTAAAAAAAAGACCTTAAATTTAAACCCTGCATTCTTTGCTCATTTTGATGTTCACATATTTCTCCCTGATCTATTCTGCACATTATGTACATATTTCTAAATAGTTATAATTATTTAAACATCTTGGAGTATCCTGCTCTGTTGCACTTTATAACCTAGGTATGCCACTTTATCTCTATTTTTCATCTTAATAACTGCACAGTACTCTGTTTTTGTAAATATGTCTATAATGTATTTTTTTTCCGGACTCTTAAATTGTGTTCTGATCTTGATTTTTCTGCTGTTTGAACCGAATTTCCCCTTTCAGGACAATAAAGGATTTTTCTATTCTACACACTAAAGAACAGTCTTAATAACTCACTGTGGATTCGCAATAATGCATTATTTACGTCCCCCATCAAAATAATGAAAAATAAAAAAAATCCGCAGTTTTTTTACATATAGCCGATATCCCTGACCCCCATATCAGCCGATAATCTCAGCTGGCCTATATATCGGTCGGGCCCTAGTTGTTTTGCTTAATTCGCTCATTTCTTTCCGCCCTCTCCTGGTAAACGACTGACTTACGACAGGGTTACGTGTTTTTCATCTGAGTGCTAAGACTACCCCCAAATAAACCCCCCTACCTATTTTCCATAGGTGTGAGATGCTGAAGCAACACGCTAAGCACCACCATCTTGAATTATTTTACCATCAGAAAATGTATTGCTGAAAATGCCCGTTTGGCTGCGAGAAGTACAGGAGTTTATTCAACATTCCTAAACAGAAATCCCATCTCTAGATATGGCTGCAATTTCTCTCCAGATCCTGCGACTTATCAGCTATAACATGTTTGTCTGTGATCGTCACTTTACCGATGGCTGCTTTGTGAACCATGGCCAGTTAAGAAGTGGGTTGTCCGAGAGATTAACTCATGTAAGCAGCGCAATTCCCACCATAAAAATTCCTGATAGAGTGGCCAGAGCAATAAGCAAATCAAAACACTAGCTACATGCTAATGATAATGTGTGTTAGCCATTTATGAAGCTGTCTCACCAGTGTGAACTTAGAACTGCCTCGTGAAGTTACTTCATTGAAGTATAGCTGCAATAATTAAATTTCTACTACTGCAAATATCGCATCTCAGAATTATTCTTCAGTTTAAAGAAAAAAGGATTTAGGCTGTGTAATTAAATGATCACAGAAGTGCTCTTTGTCTCCTTCACACTGGCTATCTGATTTCCTGCCCGACTGTTGGTATGCTAATTGTGTGTGAGAGGTCACTTTGACCCACCAACTTTGTGTCTTTCTTATATAGCTTATATGTATTATTCTCCATCCTTATTTACTGATACTGTTAATGTTGCCTCGCTGCAGCTAGCCCGGGGCTCGAGGCTGCACCATGAAATGGGCGCCACTCACAGGGGGAGGCGGGATTTTTGAGCGCCTCACTCATGGGTCGAAGATAACTCCAAAATATAAGTCATATTTCAGCAAAAATTAATACTACATAGCACCAAAGGTAACATTTTATTATATATCTACTTATCCCAGACGCTGAAAGGTGTAAAATAGCGTGACATATGTCATTTAAAGCTGTTTAATGCTACCAGAGGTTTAAACTTGACTAAAAAACACTGGGCAAAATAATTGTGGAGTTGTGTCAGCATGTAAAATAAAAATACAAAGGACAGTTGAGCAAGTCAGAGAGAGATACAAATGAACAAGGCGCTAGTAAATGGCCTATTCTTGTATATCACTTTATTTAGTCCAAAGACAAGACAGTGCTTTACAGTACTGCCATTCACCCATTCACACGCTGATGGTGGTGATCTACAGTGTAGCCACAGCTGCCCTGACAGAGGTGAGGCTGCCAATCAGTTGGTGCCACAGGGTTTGAGTCAGAAACCCACCGCTTTTAGACATTGATGAGCTAACATTAGGATATTTAAATTATTTCTGTGGTCACTGTCTGTTATAATATGTGAAAGGGATGCTTGTCTGACCAAACGTTTTGTGATCTCTGTCCACTACGAGCCTTAGCAACTTCCCCCTTTTATTGACTTTACATGCCTCAGTTGCTTCCATTTGGTTGTATTAGAACTAACAGTTGATGTGGAATACTTGAGGATTTCACTGAGCTTCCAAGAGGAGGTCACGCTTCCATCAATGTTTACAGAGACAGTCTTCTTACAGCTGGATTTAACACATATGAGAGCTTGGAAGTGATTTGAACATCTGAAATCCAATATTTTAAGGGGTGAGTAAATAGTGTTCCCATTATACTTTCTTGCACCAGCTAATTTTACACAACCCCAACTTCCTTTTGGGCTGTAGGTATAGAATACCGTTGACCCTGTCATTTAAACCCTGTATTCTTAAACTGAGATTTTACAGGGGTACCCCTCAAATAGAGAGTTGCAAGCAAACAAAATAGACTTAATCCCCATAAACAGACCTAAAACATAGATCCTAATTATGACGTGATTGTACAGCAAACTGATCCATAGAGTTCTGCAGTGTTTCTGGAAAAAGTGCAATAGTGAATGGAGGAAAAGCAAGAGCGGTTGGTATGTGAACTTAATAAAAAAAATGCCACAACTGTTTTACAAAAAGAGTGTACACCCACTTTAAGAAGGGACGTCACATTTTACAAAAAAAAAAAAAAATCAATGATTTACCTAGACTATGTGTTTTTTGGCCATCTTAAGCTAATCTTTCACCGCAAAGAGTCGTGACGAAAGTCGGTGTGTGCGATTATGATTCGCAGGTCTGCGTCCATCAAGCGTCACGGCCCTCGAACAGCTTCTCGAGCGCACCTAGGACCACATCAAACCTCTGACTGTCTTCAAACAGTTTAAAAAGAACTACGACTCTGGTCTGCAATTGACTGGTGTGTTTTTATTGTAACTGATGCAAATAAGGGAATAAGAGACAAAAGTACTCACAAGAGTACAATGCAACTAGGGCAGCATGAACAATATTAACAATGGAGATGACACCAAACAAACATTTGGAGCAAAGTACCCAAATTTATCGATCTATGGCAGAAAACATTACATATTTGACATTTTATTGTTTATGTCTTTGCTTTTCAGCGACTTATGTTCCTGAAATTGGTGTGTCTTCCTAGAACGAGACGTCCTGCAGACCTACTCGCAGAAATCTTTGAACGCACACTGTGGCACGTCTGTAGAGCTCGTAAGATGACATGAATTGCCAGACAACAACACTTATGCACTCTTATTAGTAGGTCTCATTATAAATATATATATATTCACTGATTCTGTTAGAAAATACATCTCTTCTTGTGTTGTAGTCCCAACATCAAACAAACTGGATTTATGTGTTTTCTAAATAGCTCAGCACTGGTTTTTATGCCTGAATTATTAGCCAATGACCTTTTTATTGGGCCTGGGTATATAGGCGGCTTGTTTCTGGTGTCATTATGGGAACCACTAAGGATCACAGTCGAGGAGTGATCTCGTACAATTTTAGTCACTTTAAAAGCAAACTAAAGACAGCTTGTCAGTGGAAACAAAGAAACTGACTGAGCCTAGAAGACAAGGAGCAAAGAAATGTGGTAACAAGGGGGGTTGTTTTGACTCAGTAGGATATATCTTTTAGAAGGCTGCATGGGAATGAAAGGATGCTACATGTAGACGAGTACAAATGTATTAAAAACGTGTATTTAAAATGATTTGTTGAATTTGGCTTCCAGGGCTGATTTAACGATTTATATATGGCTTTAAAAATCTAAAAAAAAATACTAACTCAGGCATTTGTTACTTCTAGTCTGACCTATTGCAATATACACTCACTGGCAACTTTATAAGGTACATCATCGCCACATTTTGGCAGCCTTTGGAGGTCAGTGAATGAAGTGATGTGTCCTTTTTGGTTGATCAAGCACCAGACGTGCCACCGAGTCCTGCACCATCTGCTGGGGACTCGAATCAAATCAAATCAAATCAAATCAAACTTTATTTATAAAGCACTTTTCAAACAAAGTTTTTCAAAATGCTTTACAGATTTAAAATGACCCCCAAACCCCCCAAACAAAAACCAAAATAAAATTACCACCATGACTACACCCAAGTACACACACACACACACTTAAAAGCTAAAAAAAAAGCTGGCTGAGCACGGATGAGCCAGGAAACGCCATCATGGGAGCCATCTGCATCAGCAGCAGCAGATCAGCAGCAGCAGCCAAGGCACCGACCCAGGGCGCCCAGAGGACCGAGGGCTGGTAACCCCAACCTCCACCCAAGCACTACCTGGGGGGCACTCAGGCAGCCACAGCCGACCACCGCCCCCGATGCAGGGGGCCCCCACAGAGGAAACACTGGTAAGAAAGATCATAATAAGTTAAAATATAAAGTGTATAAAATGTATGAAATATAAAGTGTAAAACGGCTGCACGGTGGCGCAGTGGTTAGCGCTGTTTCCTTGCAGCAAGAAGGTCGTGGGTTCGTATCCCGGTCCAGGGTCTTTCTGCATGGAGTTTGCATGTTCTCCCCGTGCATGCGTGGGTTCTCTCCGGGTACTCCGGCTTCCTCCCACAGTCCAAAAACATGCATGATAGGTGAATTGATCATTCTAAATTGTCCGTAGGAATGAATGTGAGTGGTTGTCTGTCTCTCTGTGTTGGCCCTGCAACAGACTGGCATCCTGTTCAGGTGTACCCTGCCTAACGCCTGATAATTGCTGGGATAGGCTCCAGCTGCCCCGTGACCCTGAATTGGATAAGCGGTTAAGAAGATGGATGGATGGATAAAGTGTAAAACAATGATAACATAGATTCAAGATAAAAATGCAAAGCAGATTAATAAATAAAGAGTTAAAAGCTAAAACTAATAATTAAATCAGGTAAAACATGCTGAGCAGTTAAAAATATATTAATAAATAATAATTAGTTTTAAAGCTAAGCTAAAAAGGTGAGTCTAGAGCCTGCTCTTAAAAACATGAATGTGAGAGAAGAGCGTCCTGGCCCGTGGAGATTACAGAAAACCACGCTGTGAGCCAATTAGACTGATTCTTCTAATGTTCTTAATGTGAGACGACAGAGAGACGAATGAATCATGGTGGGAGTAGGATGCATGGTCATCAGCCATGACACCACAGAAACCTCAAAACCCAGTACAGACCTCGCTTCCTGTCCCCAATCTGGTCAGTGGAAGACAGAGTTCAGTAATGTCCAGAGGGTCGTCAAAACTTCAAATTTTTCAAACCGGCATCTGTTTTCTGTTGGTAAAAATATCGTGAGTATTTCTCTCCAAGCGAGGCCCAAAAAGACTGATGCAGGGTACTTTCAACTTGTCTATTTTCCTAGACAGCTCCTCTTCTGCCTGTCTTTGTTTTCTTACAGCCACAGATCATAAAAGAAAAACATAGCTTTGTTGTGGTAATAATGAAAAATAAACTGCGAGAAAAATAGCGTTACTACATTCAGGTACCTGCTGCACTCAGTGGGGTATGTTAAACAGAAAAAACGCTTTCTGCTCTCTGATATGTGGTTTAGTTTGTCATTCATGTCAACTCAGAAGCTGTTTGCAATCAGTTATTTTGTATTAAACAGCCGAGGCCAGATCATATTCACCTGCCTGGAGTCTTTCGAACTTCTCAGAAAGGGTTTACCCTACAACTAATCTAATGTTTTCTACTTTTTTCTGACATTCTTAAGTGAGTCAGTCAACAAATTGTTAGATTGAGATATCCTGAAAGCCCGTTTTCAGTTGGGGACTTTATTGTGTAATTAAAAGAAAGGTTTAACGCTGCCTTGACTTAGCTGTTTTCTACAGTTTGCCATTGCCTCTCTATCCATTTAACACGGCAATAAGGCTGGTTTGAGTTTTCTGGGGTGTTGAGACCCTTGCCACCCAAAATTAAGTCCCAGTCGTCCTCCTATACAAAGAAAAAGGTCACCATTGGGAAGAACAATAGATTTCAAGAGGCATAATGTTCAATCCCCAGCACTGCGCCTGTTCGAAAGTGGCTCAGCAGTTTTCCCTGTTGTCTTCGCGAATCTTCCCTCATCCCTTTGTGCCCTCCCTGAGCCTCAAACACATCAGCAGGGCACGTGTATTTCCCCCGAGCCCACTGAGATGCTGTTCCATCTGGTGACCTTTAGTTAAGAGGTGAATCTTTGGAGCGAAACCGTGAGGCAGGGAATTATCACGGGCGACCCTGGATTTGCCTTTCACTCAGCCTTTTGGTCTTAAACTCTGTCCACTGTATCATCAGGAGTATGATAGAAACTCTGACAGTCGGCACCAGAAATCTATTTCCAAATGTGCAGTTCAGGCTTTTCTCATAATGTGAAATAAACAGTGCTACAGTGCACAATTGGTAATTTTTCATTACATTAAAGCATAGATTGCATATGATTTTGCTGAAATTAGACCCGAGAAGAAATGGGATTGAAGAGGTCAAAATAACCAGTAATGTTCCCAACAATAAATTGTGTTATCTATTATCTAAATATGGGTCAACAGTAAATTATAATTTTTATCAGATTTTTTTTTTATGTTGACCTCCTCCAAGCACTGCCAGTATTTGACTTAATATGGCAACATCCTCAGAAACATCCATACTGAAACCTCTGAACTAGGGCCCAACCGATATATACTGGCCGGCCGATATAATTGGCTGATATGGGGGTCAGGGATATTATCCGCTATCGGTAAAAAGATTAGCAGTTTTCTTTTTTGTTTGTTTTGGAGTAAGGATGGCAAATGATACATTATTTGGATTCCACAGTGAGTTATTTTGCTTTTAATCAAGTGTGATTAAAAGGAAATATATCCCTGGCCTAAAACACTCCCAGGGGGGAAGGGACAGGTTGCTGATTTTGCAAGTAAAGCACATTTATTACGTTACACGTCACTTACGCATTCAGTGGAAAGCAGGGGTAAACTCAACCAATGAATTGTGAACCTCTACATTTTTAGACCATGCAAAGCTTAAACTGCTCATTTTCTATTTCCCCGTGCCACATAGTTTTGCTCTAGTGGTCTACTGGATTAACTAAGGAAATGATATACAGCCCTACACTACAAAGTCACCAAGTGACTATGAATCCATTCAAATGATGAGCAGATATGTTAAACAAATCAATGCATGGACGTGCCATAACTTTCTCTAGCTGAACAGAAAAAACCTGAAGTAATTATCTGTTGACCTAAAGACAAACGATCAAAAGTCAGCACACAGCGTCAGTGGATGCAGTTACAAACTACTGATCAGGCCCGAAATCTAGTTGCAGTAATGGACCTGAACCCTTGGGTCAAATAATGGCAGCAATAACAAGGTCAGCCTTCTATCACCTTAAGAACACCTCTAGGATTAAAGGACTAATGTCCCAACAAGACCTAGAGAAACTCATTCATTCGTTTATCTTTAGTCACCTCGATTACTGCAACAGCATCTTCAGAAGTCTGCCTAGTAAAGTCAAACAGACAGCTGCAGCTGATCCAGAATGCTGCTGCTGGCGTCCTGACTAGAACCAGGAAAGTAGAACTACAGAAAGTAGAGCTGCCTTTAATTAATAACTGGAACAATTAATTCAAGTCTGGATTTCAGTTTTGAATTGTTAATTTTCTACTGAGGTGTAATGTTCTATTTTTTGCTTATTTAGTCATGATTTACCATGTAAAGCACTTTGAATTGCCTTGTTGCTGAAATATAATATACAAGTAAACTTGACTAGATTAAAAGTAGTACATAGAGTATGTATATACCCTCGTTCAGATATGGTGTCTTGTGACTGAAAACTCACATTTAGGCCTGCATCTCATTTTAGATGTCCTGCATTTATTCATGCAACATGGTTTTACTTTGGCAGTGGCACTTTGAATTGCAAAAAAAAAGGGGAAAAAAAGCTGTCTACGTTGATAGGCTCTCCATCGACTATTTTTCTAAACTAATAATGACAATTTTTTGCTTTTAGAAAGTCCTCCATACCTCCATCTTAAGCATTAAACATTTAAGCAACAATGATTTCACCAACAAAAAGCAACAGCCAAATTAGAACAACAGAGCGTGTTAAAGAGCCGTCTTTTCTCTGAGCTCTACTTATCCTCTGCTTGCATTTTATGAATTAACGCTGACAACATTACTGGCTGATAATATCTTGTAAGTCCTGAAATTACACAACATAAGGATAATTGAGCATCTGTATTAAATAATTATAATTTTCATGAGCACGTTTGGCTTTTATCACTTGTGTTGTTGTTCTAATTCAGATAAAAGCAGCAAACTGACAGAACCCCGTCTGTCTGGAAGACAGCTTTAAAAGCTAGGGCTGTTCAATGAGAAGCTGCAGGGCATCTGTTCAGAACGCAGTCTAGACTATTATTACTCCCAATTCAATCAGACTTTAACTGATACTTTTTCAAACTGGATTCAATCAATCAATTTTCTGTAAGCAAATTACACCAAAGTATGACCCTAAACCCCCGCAAGTCAAAAGGAGGTGCAGTTGTAGAGGATGACCAGATGTTCAGCTATATTGGCAAAAATATAATAATCAGAGGTAAGGATGTCGGCTGTGGATATTAAGATGGTAAGGGACAGAAAACATTATATTAATGTAATTTATTAAAGAACCGCAATCATAGGGAAAAGCTGTAAATCTAAGTTTAATTTCACATTCGTAGCCAAGTGCTAAATTTCCCATGGGATCACTAAAGCATCCATCTACATCTGCACATCCATCCTTCCATCATGATAAAAAGAACAACCTCTTTCTAACGTTTTTCTATTTCTATTAGTGTCCTGGAAAGTTGTGAACTCAACCAAGACGAGACAGGATTTAATATCCAGTGTTTATGCAAATACAGGGACTGTCAGACATTGGCTTTAAGATAACATCTGAATACAGATGAGATCTTAGTTTCAGGTGTAAATACCTCACAGGAGATGGAAATCTAATCGCAACGCTCAGCTAACGGTGACATTGGGCCGAGATTATCACACAGAGGAGGAAAATAACGGCCCTGATCCATTTCTGCAGGTGATGATCTAGAAAACATGAGATATGATGATTGACAGGCAATCTGCATGGGAATTATTCCTGACCTGTGTTTAGACCTGGTTTAAAAATCTATGCAGTTGTTGGGGAAGTTATAAAAGCACTCGTAGCAGTGCTTTTATAGCTTCGCGCAGACCTCTGCCAAAGCAGTTCAGTCCGCACCCACACATACGGTGATCAGGACCCTGCCCACCAAAATCCGATCACTTGCTTGAAGACCCAATGGAGATATTCCCTGAAAATTTCAGCCAAATCTGTCTGTACCTTTATGAGTAATGTTTCTAACTATCAGACAAACAAGCAAACAAATGCTGGCAAAACAACTTAAAGCATTTAAAGTAAATGTTGGTTTGCACCCGCATTAAATACGACCTTCCTATACATCGATTGGAGGGTATATTTTACTGCCTTTTCGGTCCACAAAACAATTTTTAAACATCTTAAACATCTAATTGTTTGTCTACTGCAATTGTCCCCTGTCTATTCCCTGCTCCGTTTTCTTTGGAGCGTAATTCCAATCTATTCGCAAAAAAAGCAGGCAATAATATTCCTTGGATAACCATGGATGTTAGCTGCACTGTTTCCACTGTGTGTATTAACGCATGTTCAGGTAAAGCTTTTGTTTCAGTCTTGGTGGTAGCCTAGACTAAATTTTAAAGTTCTCCCTCACTGAAAATCTTGAAAAAATGAGTTTTTTGTATTAAAATCAGTCACTCTGTGTTCTAAAAGCATGCTGCATATGAACATTTTATACAGACTTCAATCCCTGAATCAGTTACATAAAGAAAAGAGACCAGAAAACACCTGAGTTTGAAAAAGCCCAACTGCAACACGTCATAATGCTAACTTAGCATTCATGACCTCGCCTACCTAACTTTGGACCACCCACGGGAACGTTGTTTTTGACCAGGTGCAACATATTTATGCAGAAAATTTGCCAAAGGCAACATAGAAATCCTAAAACCACTAAACCTGATGCCGCTTGTTTTCATTTCATTTTAGAGGAAGTGTCCCTGCTGCATCAGGATAAAGCGCCACCACAGGCGGGGAGGTAAATGAATTGCTCAACAGGTTTGATCCATTTGACAAAGTGAAGTGGGAAACTGAGGTGCACCAGCTAAAAAAAGCATAGATGTTGCAATTTTTCCAATCGGACCAAGACTACTGCACTATCACGTGTGAAAATGACCCAGTGAGCAGAATTTCAATACAGTACAGTTTGTTTTATTAAAATAGATCCAGGAGAACCAACAAAATAATAATAAATTCATCTCCTTATTAGATAAAATGTATAGATGAACTTAATTGTTTAAGGTGTCAACTGTGAATAAAGAAAAAAATTTGGGTGATATTACAAATTTTTGATTTGTTTTTTGTTTTTTTTGGTAAACAATGTTTAAATGACTTTTATTTCTTATACTGTGTAAGACTTGAATGGGATTAGTATTCACTGAATAAGATCCTGAGATGAATATAAAACTGAGATTGTTTACATATTTTCTGTTTCATACTGGTTTTCAAAGCCCTACTTTTCCCTGGGCGTTTCACGCTAGCAGACACACAAAACAAAGCATAAAAATGGCTTCGTCTCTTTGTTTTGGCCTTTTTTCTCAATCAAGCTTTATTTTTGTGGAACATTAATTTTTCTCTAAAAATAAAATACGACAAAAAAGTTAGGATTTCCAGCTTTCTGCTTATTTTCTTGTTTGTAGACACAAACCTTTTCTGGTTGTTTTGATCAAGTCTTTTGTTGTCTACATCCAGCCTTACCAATCAGCATTTTCTATATTGGATTAAATTCCTCCTTCATGCTGAGCCACGGCACAAATAAGCTCTTCTTCCAATAGCTTTTAATCTAAGATGGAGAAGAAATAATTCTGTGGCTAATTTCCTGGTCCTGCAAACCTCAACCCATTTATGGAGTTTAATAACACCTTCAAGGAAAGTTTGGCCTTTTGCTTGATGGTTACCATTTTCTGAATACTGATGCAGTGTGGGAGTGTGTGCTTTTATAGTCCTCTTGCATCACTGAACCAAATAATTATATATACTGATATGCTCTGGACTTTTTGTTCTTTCTTTTTCAATCTAAAACAGAAGCAAAAAGAAGAAGTTGCTTGAAATAGTTTCCCTCTGGGTTGCATCTAAATGTTACATGATCGTTCTAATTTCCGTATCCTGACTGCATTCACCCTGAGAATGACGAGACCAGCCAACTGCTGGAACGTGAAAATGGCAACAATCCTATTTTAAAACCATCTCAGATTGTCAAAAGAGCTCACTCTCATCTTGATTCTTACTTGATTCCTGATTCGTTTTGCATTCAGAACTGATTTTTATTATCGTTCCCATCACGTTGAGGGAATTTTAAAAGAATTAGCCTTTTTTTTTTTATCATCAAAGCCCCTTCACCTCCTGCGATCTCTGTGTTTGGCCTACTTGCGTTTTCTTAAGTTTTTATATCTGCAATCGGAGAAGCAGCTTGTAGTGCTTGAAATGTTGCGAGATGTTGCAGTCAGTTAAAAGAATCGGTATGGATCAAATACAGACCAAAAATATTATCTTTAAAAAGTCCCTTTGACAAGTCTCTGCTTTTTCTCTATTTGCAACAATTTTGTTTGTATGAAAGCTTTGTAATTTCTCTTTGATTGATTTAATCTTTTACATTTCTCCATTGTTGTTCCCTTTTGATCTTTTAAGCCCTTTAGAAGTGCCTTTGAAAAGTACAATTAAATAACTGACTTATACATTTATATATGGAATCCAACTATGCTGCTTCTCTCTGTAGAGTTTTATTTAAAATTTGTCATTTTTAACAAAAAAGGAAAATAAAGAACTTGTAGTTTAATTACGGAGTTAATGTTTTCATGTACAACTACTACGTTTTCAAGTGTGGTGCAGCTAAGATCTCTGCCTTTTTGTCGTTGCTGTAGGTGAGAACTGGGACATCGATGGAGTGTCTTTATTTTTTCAGGGGTGCAACGTTCTTTAGTCCGAGTGAAGCTGTCTGTGGAGATGATGGTGGTGGCAGGAACAGAGTTAACCTGGAATCAGCCAGATCTATGTGTAGCCCCACCCCATGTCGAGCTTACACATTTCAATCTAGAATTTTTGTGGCAGAAACCATCTGAAAACGGGAGGGCCATCTGACAGAATCTGATTGGAGGAGGAGAAAGGTAGTGCCAGGCTGGCACTGCTAAGTTTGTTAACGAAGTAATAGTATCCAGTTCCTCTACACTCGATTCAATAACCGCTTTTACGCGAATGTCAACCGTCGTGGCCATGTTTGTTTCAATTAGCTGGGCATGTCATACTATCATTACGACTGAGGTCCCGCCCCAAAGCATAATGCTGACAAATGATTTACCCGGTCAAATATGGGTCGGAGAACGGACGGTTTAGATTGGAGCGGTATGGTTGGAGTCTGCATGTTCCTGGCACAACCTCACGTCAACGTCTCAACGCAATCTGCTGGGATTCCTTACATAGAAAACTTTTAACTGATGATAATGCTTGTATAATTGTATTGAAGTAACTTTTCTTATTTTTCCTTCTTTTTATTACGTGTCCTGTCTAGCAGTTTGCTTCTCAGAATTGGTGTCTGAGTACCAAGTACAAGCCCAACTGATTTACTGTCCCAAGCAGAGTATTACAGCTTTGCTATAGTACTCCACTTGGTATATGTGTATGAACAATCATTATTAGTGATCACTGTTGGCTTAATTTCTTGAAGTTTTGGACACGAAATTGAGATAAGAAGGAATAAATAAAGAAGATGAAGAAGAGAAACAGGACCAGTAAAAGTGTGAACCGACAATACAAGATAGGGAGGTAAACAAGGAACACAAGACAACATCCCAGTCCTCTACCTCTGTTGGACGGCAGAGAAGTGGGAAAAATAAAAAAACCACCAATGGAACAGAACATTAACAAAACAGATCTAGTAATATGAACTATCAAATATCTATTGACGATAACCTCAGCTCAAGATTATGTCCGTACACACCAATGTCCCCATACCTATGTGTTTGTGTGAGCACGCAGGTGTAAATAAGGTTTCCCCATGCAAGTGATTGTCCTTTTTAGCCGAGATCTCTTATTGCTACGATAAACTGAGAAGCGTCCTTTGAAGCGGCACCCATCCTTATTTTTTTTTTTTTATGAAAGAACAAGATATTTACATTTTTCAGCTTTGGGCAAAGACTTTAAGCCAGACTGGAAATGTTAACTTTTCTATTTGAAAACAACAGTCACAACCTTCTGATCCAATGTTGTTGCGACAGCTACCAGGTTTTTCCTATAAGCTTGTTAAAAATCGCCTTCCAATCATG
The DNA here is from genome assembly GCA_028564705.1 of Apricaphanius iberus. Classification (NCBI taxonomy): domain Eukaryota; kingdom Metazoa; phylum Chordata; class Actinopteri; order Cyprinodontiformes; family Aphaniidae; genus Apricaphanius; species Apricaphanius iberus. The sequence continues at coordinate 1,309,111 of JAPXFQ010000683.1, read as the reverse complement.
TAAAGCACTTTCAATTGACTTGTTGCTGAAAGTGCTCTATACAAATAAATTTGCCTTGCCTTGCTGTAGGCAGGTTTGTGATGTATAATTGGATGCAGTAGAATAAAAAAGGTAATAAACAAGAGCAGCGTGTCCTTCTTAAAGTAGAAAGGGATGTAAGAAAATATCGATACGCCGACATATGGTGATATTTTATGTGACAACATATTAATATTCAAAAGCAAAGTTTTGATTTTTCTTTGTTGGAATTTGAATGGAAGCATATTAATGGCAGAAACTTTTCGTAGTAAAATTAAAAGTATACCTGCTCGTTGGTGACTCTATTTCCCTTTTTAATTCCAGTGGAATATTTAGATCTAGGAATAAAACTAGATGTGTTAAGTATGAAACAGGTTGGAGTGTTTAGAATGCCATTACACTTTTTCTACAGGCTGAAGAGTTTGATGATCAAAACCCTTTAACACTCCTGCAATTTTCTACCTAAATGTTTCAAAAACGTATACCTGAATTAAAATTAAACCTGTTCTTGAACCATTTGGAGTTGAGTCATGGCTAGGTTCTGAAAGAAAACACTATTTTCCCCACAATTTCCCCCACAACAGACAGAATGTGTCTAGGTGCAATTGTTAGCAATCAACATGACTGTTAATAAACTTGAAAAGATGCAACTTTATGTCCAAGTATTTTATTATCTGGACCCTTGTGGATGTAAAAAGACTGTTTATGTCAAGATGGCACTGATATGACCCTAAAATGAGGTGAGTTAGTTTGACATAAGCGCTTGCGCATGTCTACAGCTATAATTTTATCCCTGATTGGCATACAGCTTAGGAATCTCAAGACTCATAGCTTTCCTAATGTGTATAAACATAGAAGGGGAGTTCAGAAAAAAGATGAACTTTTACCCACATGAACGCAACATTCTGCCCACGGGACATAGGAATGCTATGTACATGGTATGAAAGTAAGATATAAAGTCAAGTTATTATAAAAGTTAAAAAAACGATACTAATAATATATTTTAATGCCAATATCGGTCGATAATGAGTATAGGCTTAAAATATCAACAAAGTCACTGAATAATTCCAAAGCAAACCAACTACAGATGTGAAAATGCTCTCAAAGAACATGAGCCACAAAAATCGAAGGGGAGATCCTGAGATTTCCAAACCTGACACCGTCCTCTTCATGAGAGTCCTCCAACTTTCAGATAAAGCTATTGAATATAATTGAGCCTTTGGTTATTTGGTAAACCTATTCTGAAATCGGCCTTGTTTAACTGAAGTGATAATTAAAAGCTTTCCTACAATACTGAGACAGTCCACCTCTTTCGTTTACATGAATGGAGGAGAATACACAGATCCTTGAATAATTTATCTCCTTGTACCATACACTGGTGAATTACAAGTGTGGGCTCAGGTGCAAAACGCTATATTCGGTATCACCAGGGCAGTAGCTAATACCCGGAGAAACCAGGAGCAGAAGGTTTTAATTCAGCGACGCTGACCTGTAAGCACAACATCTGACTTCTCTGCGTCTACATGGAGCCACAGATCATCCTGGATTAACTTAGACAAATAACTCCCCCTCACTCCCTCTATCAGCTCCTGGCAGCTGTAGTCTCTGTTGCCACTTATTCCCCTCTACTCTGCTCAGCTCTTTTCTGTCATTGCTCCTCAAACACACCATTCATCACAGCTCAGTTGGACGATCTCTGGATCTCTGAAAATTTATACAAGGTATTACTCAAAACAACCTCAGGTCTTTTTGATAGTTTCATCAAAAAATGGGACTCAGGCTCCGACTCAACTCCTCCTTTCTCCTAAAAGGAGAGTTTTATCAAACTGCAGTTCAAAATGTTTCACCCAGAGAGCCGACTGAGTCACCAAACTGACCACTGTTGCTTGTTCGCTGCAGCCTAGCGAACACACACGGAGTCACTGAGGCACTAACACGTCAACCTAATCAAATTAGACAGTGTAGTTAGTGACGCTGCATTGTCCTTGTTCATCTGTGGCACCGTTCCCACCACACGCCCCCTTCCAGAGCAGAGGGGCCGGGACACCGCTAATCGCTCACAATGGAGGGCTCACAGCAGGCCCGGAACAATGGGGTCTAAATGTCAGGGTCCAGCACCTGCCTGAGGTCGCCTTGTTCGGACAACAGCCAGCGAGCAACAGCTTGAAACAGCCTGGAAGCTGAGCCCCTCACAGGAAACCCACAGGATCAGACAGACACTTCCTACTAATGTGGACATAAATGTGAGCTTGAGGTTATACTCTTGTTCTGCTTAGGGTCACAGTTTCCACTAAGCAGTATGCTATTTTATAGTCCAGTATTTTCAGGAAAGCATTTTGAATTCATACAAATACAGGCCATTTTCTAGTTCAAACTAGTAAAATTGGCTAAGAATTCTGATTGGTAAAGTTAACAAATAGTCAATTACTATAAAAAAAACCTGAATTTTAATTTTTTTTATCGAAAATAATATATACAGTCAAGTAGACATACAATTTTTAATTAGTAATGCACCGATACATTAGTGGTATCGGGCCAATACCGCTCTTATATACTGTATCGGTATCAGTCAACCGATATCATGAACCAATACATAAAATGTGCAAACTTTGGAATAATTTGACAGAAAATGTTAAATGATAATTTTCGGTAATGGTACTCGTATCAGCAAGTATTCAAATCCAAGTATCGGTATTTTGCTTTGAAAAAAGTGGTATTGTTGCATCCATATTATTCATATTCATAAAGGGGTTTCAACATTGCCCAGGTTGCCTGAATCAAAATTTTTAGGCATTATTGATGAAAATATAACTTGGAAGCAACACACTGAATTTCTCTGTTCAAAGATGATGGAATCTATTGGTATCTTAAATAGAGTTTTGAAAGATTCTATTAATTTAAAAGACATCTTTGTGTTTATTTGAAATTTAAAAATGGACTTCTTTCATCTGCTCCTTTTTTTATAATAGACTAAATTCTGACAACATTTAATTTGAATATATGTTGAATAGTCCTATTGATTTATAAGTAGCCTATGTACTTTTCACTAGTGATTTACCGAAACCTTTTCAAAAAAATATTAATTTCCTCAGATATACACAAAGTACAGACCAAAAGTTTGGACACACCTTCTCATTCAGTGCGTTTTCTTAATTTTCATGACTATTTACACTGTAGATTCTCACTGAAGGCATCAAAACTATGAATGAACACATATGGAATTATGTATTACTTTTCCAAAAATTGTGAAGTAATCCGGCGTCCAAAGTCACCGGACCTGAACCTAATCGAGATGATTTGGGGTGATCTGAACCGCAGAGTGAAGGCAAAAGGTCCAACAAGTACTAAGCATCTCTGGGAACTCTTTCAAGACTGTTGGAAAACCATTTCGGGTGACTACGTCCTGAAGCTCAAGAGAATGCAAAGCAGTAATCAGAGCAAAGGGTGGCTACTTTGACGATCTAAATATAACACATATATTCAGTTATTTCACCCTTTTTAAGTACATACAGTAATTCCATACATTATGTGTAAATTCATAGTTTTGATGCCCTAAATTGTGAATCTACAATGTAGTTGTGAAAATAAAGAAAACTCATTGAATGAGAAGGTGTTTTCAAACTTTTGGTCTGTACTGTATGTCTAGGGCTGTTCGAGATAAGCTCAAATTAATATCATGGCATATGGACCAATTCACCTCGATAAAGATAACTGGACGATAATTACCACATCACATAATGTTCTATAAAATGCAGAAACTGTGTAAGATGTGTGTGGGTTCTTGCTATTGAATGGCTTCAAACACTCTTTTAATTCAGTGTTTGATTACCACTCCTTTCTGTATTTCTTAGAGTCCAGTTTAAACTCAGAGAAGTGATCACACACACCAAGTGACGGGGGCTCAGTGAAATAGGTGATTTTAGTCTGCATTCGTTTATTTTAGACAAAATATTTAACATCGGAGAACAGGTGGGAACAGGCGGCGGCTTCAACCAACAACTCAGCGGGGTTAATATCTGCTCCACCTGTGCAGGAACTGGGTGGGCGGAGCTGTTGAGCTAGAAATGCTCTGCAGCTCTGTTGCTGCAGTAACAAACATACATGCTCCACGTTAGAGTCTAAGTGTCCAATAACACCATGAAAAGAACCTTTATTTGTCGCTAGTCGCCTTTTTCTGAAAAACAGTCAGTAGATGAGTCTAAAATCCTGCTAACTAGTTGCTGCGTTAGCAGCGCTTTATCCTCAGTTGGGTCACGTGACTCAAGGCAACGCTCATTTATAAAATGGGCAAGAGCACCGCTAAACAAAAACATCTTTTTTTTTTTAGATGCTGAATTTACCGGCACGGGTAAAATGACGTCGGTGTCAGTACATTTTTTGCTATATCGCCCAGCCCAATGTGTACCTCTAACGTATATCTCTGCTGTGCATTTAAGACAATGCTGCTTGGTCAAAAAGGGTTCGAAATGATCACATTTCTTCTTTACATATTGCTTATTTAAACTTTTTAAAATTTAAATTCACATTGTCTTAGTAAAAGTTATGGACCAACAGCGCTTCATGCTTTTATTAGACCAACTTACTGGATCTGCTAGAAGACAGAGGTGAAGCACAGTCTCTCAATTAGCCTGTGAATATTCTCATTCATCCAGGTCATGGTTATCTCAAGAAAATTTCAATCAAACGCAACTGGAGTTAGTAATTTGTCTTGGAATACGTTTTACCTCTCATCCAAGAGGCTTCATCAGTTCATGCTCGCCGCTGACCAGGCTCAATTGCGGTTTCAAGCTAAAAGTGCCAGCTAACCTCCGATAGCTTTAGAGAGCTCCAGTTTAGCTCATAGCTACATCTGCTCAGAGTGTCAATCCTCCATATATATCCTCTATATACAATGTATGATATCGACCTTCCAGTCTTTCTATACCTTTGCTTGTGAGTTATCGATTCTGACTGGAAGTTGGTCATCCCACATATAAGCATTTCAAATAAGTGTCCCCGTTAGAAGGGTTTGATTCGACTTAAGGGAAAGTGTGGACATCTCTGGCATTCTAGTTTAGCTCATTGATCTGCTCTTTTTTGTAGCAAAAGATGTCAGTGGTGGAGGTCTCAGGCACCTTATCAGCTTATCCTTTTGGAGGATTTTCAGGGTGCGACCCAATAGAAGGAGAGCCCTCAACAGACGAATAAAAACACTGAAGGATCTTCCCAATCACTTCAAGGCTTTGGATGAAACTTTTGAAATGCTTTTAAGATATCTATTGTGTTGTTAAAGCATAAATATTCCTCATTATTATTATTATGACTTTCCTGACCTTCTGATTTTTTTGTAACGTGCCTTTTCCAACAAATTGGAATATTCCAAGTGAAGGGTGCTGTGGCTCAGTGTCACTGGCAGAACAATCTTCCCCTCATAAAACGTTAGCTGACACTAAAGAGAAAGAGTGTATCCTTTCCTGGCTGTTTTCAAAAGCCCCAGTGCATAATTTGAAAAAAAATATTGACTTCAACTTTTATTTATGCTTTTGAAAATCCGCCAGCAAAAGACGAACACTTCACTTTAAAAGATGCTACATGTCTGTTTATCCCTCCTCATTTTCCTGCGCGCACTTCTGAAAGGGGACTGAAATTGGCCTTGGCACAGAGCAGTAATTGTCTCACCAGTGCCTTCCCAGGCACTACAAATTCCTCCTACTCGCTGCTCCACTTATATCCAAGTGGCTCTTCCTTCTCAGTAACGCTTGGCCTAATCTCGTAAGAGCACACTGCTTTCAGCCGACCTAAGGACCTTGGTGCCGGCTCTCACCTTGTGATTAGTAGAGATCACTTCACAGAAAAGAAGAAAAGTCCACCTCTGCTGTCGCAGAAAGAATGCAATGCAGAGAGGAGGTGTAGGAAAGGACTTTTATCCAACGCTATTTGACAAGTGGGCCTGTGCTGCTGCAGGCTGTCACATCACACTGATGAAGCAGAACACACAGGCCACTTTTAATAAATCACTGCTTTCCTTCAGTGTCCCAATCACATGGAGAATTAGGTCTGAAAATGGCAGGATATGCAATATTCAGAGGGTGCTTGTCCTATTTCAACATAAAAGATGTTAACATGAAGTGGCTGTTTTTTTCACAAGGAAATTATTGTACATGTTATACTCTTAGTATTATTTTAAGGTACTATTAGCGATGAACAATTCTCGTTAATAAATATAAATATTTAGCTACCAAGCCACACTTGTGGGCAATACACAACTAAAAAGGGTAATGACATAAAAATTTAGCTAATATTCAAATTCAATTGCAGAGAAGCAGAATTAGACAAATACAAATAAAACTGGGTCCTGCAAAACCTCTGTATGACTCTTGCTCTAAATTGTTAAAAAAGTTAAAAAAGCTCAACCTAAATTTAAACCTGACTTGTCTTATAACATGTCAGGATGAAAATAAGCTATAGCTACATATACATGCACAAAAGCTTTTTAATCTTATCAAAGTTTGGATTAGAATTTGACTTTATACATTTGTCTTGAAAAAAAGCTATCCCATCACACTATTGTATGATTACAATGACGTCACTGGCCGTGCTCCATCCCAGCTGTAGTCTGAGAAAGAGTTTCAGCATATGCTCTATGGCGATCGGTTACACTGAACTTTCTACTGCAGACAACATGGTTTGCATTTTCACTTTTCCAAATTGCACTAACCGAACAACCAATTGGACTAAATTCAGCTTCTAGAGGCTCCCTTTCTGCAACCTACGTAAGCTTCCGCTGTAATGGCGGTGACTTTGACGTTATTGAAATCGAGTTTATTGTAATTTGGAATCAGTTTCATTAAAAGTATGTAAAAACCCCAGATGCTAATACCTTAGTACCTCTGAAACATTCTGAACTAACAGGGGAATATCGCTTACTATTCATAACAAAACATGTTTAAATGAAGATGTTTAGTGGCAAAGAATTCCTTATTACAGAAAGCAAACTCCTGTCCTGATTACTCCCATTATATGGACTTTTGTTGATTGAGTCTTGATACAAACTCCTCCCAAATGGCTCCAAGTAGCTCCAAACTTGTGTAGATAAATAAATGAACGTCATATTTGCCAAAGATAAGATTTAAAAACAGAAAAAAACGTTTTCTTGAACAGACATGAGTAGGAATGACCCACATTCAGAAGGAGTGTTTATATACACAGCCATCAGATTAACTATTGGTATAACGCACTCGTCTCAATGGGAATGAAATTTTGATCCAAATGAGTGTAATTGGGTCAGAGTAATCTGAATGGTGTGTTTACACAAAGCACTGTTATTCTGATCAGGCCTTTAATCCGATTACTTGCGTCCATGTAAAAGCAGCTAATAATAATAAAAAAATAACATTTTGTCTTGGCAGATAGATATTTAAAGTTTTGCAAGATCCGGCTTTTTTTCTGTTAGTCTACTTATATTTTTATGCAAGTAAATTAGAATTTTAGCTTAGTTTTCAACCTAAATATTTAGCTTTAAATTAGATGTTTAGCTTTCTAAGTATTTAGTACAAAGTTAAATATTAAGTTTGTAAACTAAATATTTAATTTAAACATTTGACATTTATAAATGAATAAATAACATGGACATAAATATGACTGATCAACCCCCATTTATTTATTTTATGACAGGCTAAATAACTAAAAGATTGCTAAAAGCTTTTGACTGTGTTACTTTACAAACGGCTTCACATTATAGGAACAATATTAAAAAATGACCTAAAACACTGGAATTAACATTTTCTAACCACTCTGGTCTTTTTCCACTTTATTGGAACTGATCAATGCTGGAAAAAAATCCTTGTTGACTAAACATAACCTTTTACATGATGTAAACTTTGGTTTGACAACTTTAAAAATGTTTTTAAAAATATTAATGTTTATTTTCTATAATATGAAAAAGAGCGTCTTGCAAAGTCTTTCAACAGATATTTCTCTTTGAGGACTCCATTTTTTTCACCTATTCAGAGCTGGAAAATCACACCTTTGTGTTTCTTAGTTTTCCTTGACTTGTAGAGGAACACTGCTTCCCAAAAGGGCAAAAATACAAGTATTTTGTAACTTAAAAATAGCTTAACGAATGCTATGTCATTTTGTTGGTAAATATTTTTCAGTGAGCTTAATAAAGATTAGAGTCTGAAGTGTGTTAAATAAAGACAACTGACCAATTTTATGCTGATGATATCCAGAAATCTCCATTTAAACCTAAAATCTATGAGAACTGACACATTATTTGAGCCTCCTTGAAGGACATACTGTGTAGGCTTCTCTTAAATGCCGTAACACGCTTGATTGTAGGAACATAAAGAAAAATTATGCTAAAGATCCTCAACTGAAAGAAAGACTGACTCTTTGTTTTATTTTCTGCAACAACACTGGATAGCACTGTAGCAGATAATAAAATATAAATGTCACATCACCACAAATATTACAGCTTATGTGCAGGAAGAAGTGTCTTAAAGCATCAACTCCATGTGGACAAGGTCAGGCAAAACTCTGACCCATTTTAGATTCTGCAGCAAAGTTACCAAATCTCTGACTGTTGCTGTATGAGCACAGTTCTCTCTATTTAAACTAATCTTCTTAGTTATCCTTCAGCGGATGCTGCTGACAGTCAGCTAATGTTAATCATCCACAGATCTTAAGTGAAGCTGACACCCTCATAATAAGCCCATGTGTCCTGGGAGCTCATTTGACACAGAGATAATTTGTCTGCATAAAGCGATTAGCTGTCTAAACGGTCACCTGTCGATCAATCACCGCCATTTACGAAAGGACGACAAATGTGCATATGCTAATTTTAAAATTTTATTTAATCTAATAATGAGTTCAGGCCCCGATGAGAATTTGAAGCAGCTATTTGCAGTTCGAATCAAAAACAGGAGCCTCAAAACGTCAAAACATTGAATTAATTGAAGAATCCCATTGAAATTTCTGTTTTATTCCAAGCCAAAGTTAAAGTGTGGATCTGTATCCTCTGAAGAACCGACATGGCAGACAGAGAGACGAGTTCTGGGTGGGAGAGAGAGGGCTGACTGATGGGTATTGTAGGCCCTGTCTCTGCCGTCTCCTGGCAGCTGCTCAGGAGCCGCCAAGCCTTGTGTGATATTAATGTCAGCCACTTTTTTGTAATTTGACTCGGGAGTTCAAATCTTGTTTCGACTTTGCCTCGCTCATATATCTGAGGACTCTTACAGCTTCAACAAAGAAAGAGAGAGACGTTTGTTGGGTTTTGGCTTCAAACAGATGTCAGAGGCACCTCGCTTTCTGCCACAAACCAGGAAGAGCCTGCTTATTTTTCTTATGACAGATAAAAAAAAAGGTCATTTGGCAGCGCTGTCTCCATTCTTATGTGTGAAGAGGTAAATGGGAGCTTTAACTCACAAATGACACACCTTTTGCAGAAGTCATAAAGCCAACAGCACCTGATCCACATCAAGGTTGGTTTTTTTTTTTTTTTTAACGTGTCCTGTCTAGCAGTATGCTACTCAGAATTGGTGTCTGAGTACCAAGTACAAGCCCAACAGTTTTACTTTCCCAAGCAGAGTATTACAGCTTCGCTGTAGTACGCCACTTGATGATGTATATGTATGAAAAAATCTTTATTAGTGATTACTGTGGGTTCAATTTCCTGACGTCATGGACACTAAACTGAGACAAGAAGGGAGAAAGGAAGAAGGTGAACAAAAGAAACCGGACCAGCAGAGGTGCGAACCGACGACACAAGACAGGGAGGCAAACAAAGAACACAAGAAAACATCCCAGTCCTCCACCTCTGCCGGACGGCAGAGAAACAGTAATAAAAAACAAAAACAACAAACTGTACAGAACCAAACCAATAGTTCGGATCTAGTAGAATAAACTAAGAATTACACATTCACTACACACAAGCATTGATTAATGAACATAATACAAATGTTTCTGGTAAGCTCCTGTGAACAACTAACTAATGATGATAACCTCAGCTTAAGATATGTCCGTCCTCACCTATGTCCCCACACCTATGTGTGTGCGAGCATGCAGGTCTGAATAAGGTTTCCCCATGCAAGTGATTGATAGCTGGTGTAAGGAACCGTCAATCCGTCCTACAGGAATCGGCACAGACATGGAGGAGGCAAGAGATGTATGCATCCAGGGTCCCATAGAGTACAGAGGCCACAGGCGGATCAGCGCAGGGTCGATCACCCGCCAAGAGGGGAACAGATGGAAGCCCCAGGGGAACACCCACCAGCCGCAATGCTGGGGCCCGAGAGATCGCAGTGACGAGCCCACGGGCTCCGCAGGTAACCGGCTACACACGGGCGGGCCCGGATCAGGAACCGGAGGCCACGGGGACCAGGGGCACCCCGCCCCCCAGCGGGGCCCCAACCAGGGACCAGCCGACAAGGGCCCCCCGCCGCCGCCGCAGGCAAGGAGGATCCGCAGCCAACCGACGACAACCCGGCCCGTCTCCACACACCCACACGCCAGGGAGCCACAGCAAGAGCCACAGCGGATGTACGCCCTCCCCAGGCCGCGCCCAGCCGGCACCTGGACATCCAGATCTTCCAGCTCCCGGGTCCAGATCCCGCCCCACGTAGGGCGCCAAGATCAGGGGCCCAGCCAATGCCGGACAGCCCCACCAGGTGAACAGACCAGCCAGCAGAAGTCCTGGAACCGGCAGGAGGACTGGGCGCCAGGCACGGTCCCCACCGATCCACCGGACGGCACCAACCTGTTCTACAACCCCGGCACCCCCAGAAGAGGTGCCCCAGTCAATCCAAGGAGGACGTCGGCCCGAAACAGCGGCCGCCCGACACACCGGACCACCCAGGACCCGCCCGACATGCACCAGGACCGAGCCGGGCCGCAACCGGGACCCCCGGCCCCAGGCATCGAGAGCCATCATCAACCAGCGGGCAGGAGCAACCATCACCGACGGGGAGTGACGGGGAGGGAAGAAGATGCATCAGGCCAGAGAGCAGCCAAACACCCAACCTGACAGGTAGACATAGACAGACAGAGACACTCATACGTACCCTCCCTCTCATGCTACACATTCTTACAAATACAGGACATACGAAAAAAGGACGCTATACACTCATTCATACCCCCCATAAGTACACTATACTCCATACTCCCAGGTCCAGGGACAGACGCCCCAATAGAGCACCCTGCCCCTGGAACCAGGAGACAGACCCGCAGCCCACCAGCCCAGGACCCCGACCAGACGGCGTGATGTTCTATCCGGGCTCCGACCCCTGATGGTCCAACGAACAGGGGTGTGGAAAGACCCCCCAGCCTCTCTCCCCCAGCTCAATGTGGTGTTGTTGCGTGTTGTTCTAATGTGCACTTAAAACAGAGGGGGGGGACATGGGAATACTGCCGGGTACCCCCATCTCCCCCCCCGGGCCCTCGGTGTCTAGATGCGTTTAACCAGTGGGTGCCGGCACCACAGGCGAGGCCCCCACAACGGGCCCCTATAGGGGGCCCCCCATGAGGGTAAGTGTAAGTGTCTAAGTTGCTAAATAAAATCGGGACCCAGGCCACCACCGGGTAGCGAAGACGGAAGCTCCATCCCGCACCCCAGTGACGTGCCCACGTCCCAAGGCCACATCAAGGTTGGGTTGACTCGCTGACACGGTTATAAAAGTGAGTTAGCAGTTTCAGGTTATTTAACGTCACAGAACTGCAGGTTCAAGGAGCACATGACAATACTTTCCAGATTTCTAAAGAAACCCTTCGATTGCATGGTTTATTTACACCCACTAGCATAACAAGGCCTTTCCTCCTTACAGATTTCTTCTGTTCTTTGCTTTTTTGCCACACTTAAATGTTTAAATCACATAGGTTAACAGAAAGAGCAGTTTTCAAATGATTAATATTAAGATAAAGCTATCCAGATGAGCCTAGAACTGTGAAAAAGTTATTGCCTAAGATTTTCATGAATTAACTGCATTGATCAGATATGTTTGGTTACGTTTTACAAGCCAGGCCAGATTACCAGAACAAAAAATGTATTGAAAAGAACCTGTCTGACAACATGAAGTTGGATATAACACATCCAAAAGCAACACATCATTTCTCAATCTTAAATTAAAGAAAAGATAAGACCCAAAGTGACCAGAAAGACATCCAACAGTCTGAAAAAGGAATGCAAAGTAATTTCTAAGGCTTTTAGAAAAAAATACAAATACAAATGATGAACTCATAACAAAAATAAGGTGAAGCGTCCCAGGCGTAGCTGGACTACTAAAGTGACTTCAAGAGCTCATCAACGACTCTTCCAGGAGGAAAAGAAAACCCAGAACAGCATCTAAAGCTCTAATTTGTCTCAGTTAAGAGTTGATTGATTCAGCAATAATAAAAAGAGACGGGAGAGAAATGGTTTTTCATGGGAGAGTTCTAAGGCCAGAACCATTGCAGACCAAAACAACAAAAAGCCCATCTTTCATTTGATTTAAAAAAATAAAATAAAATAAAAAAATAATATATATATATATATATTCAAAATATTCGTGGAGTGACGAGACTAAACTGTTTTCACAATGTGTCCCGTTACATGAGACAAAAAAACATGAAGCTCAACCTCAAAGATGGTGCTGGTAGTGTAATGGTCTGGTGGGGCCGTGGAGGTTCTTGCCCCCCCCCTCCCCAACCCCTTCCTGGTCAAAAAAAAGTATATATCGGAGTCAAAGATTTTAAAATGTTTCTCTTCAAACTACGCAGAACAATAATAAATAAAAATATTTCACATGTTGCTCAGTGGTAGAGTAGTTGGCTTGCAATCGGAGGGTCGTAGGTTCGATTCCAGCTTCCTGAAGTTACATGTCGATGTGCCCATGCGCAAGGCACTTAACCCCAAAAATTCTACATCGTCCTACTGAGCCATGTTGGCTGTCGGTGTATGAATGAGACTGTGAACGGTTGAATGTGGCTTCACTGTAAAGCGCTTTGAGTGGTCAGTATGACTAGAAAAGCGCTTTATAAGTTCAGTCCATTAACCATATAATGCCTGATTCACACCCGCCACGGAAGCGCTCAGTAAAATCATGCTCTGTTTGCTGTTACACCTGTTCACATCAGACGCTTATTTCTCCTTGGCAGTCAACAAGCGCTTCTGCTCAGCTGTTCATTATTCAGAGATTTTTATTTTCATCATGGTTAATTAAATAACCTCATAAAGTCATTACGCCATGTTTCTGTTACCAGGAAATTTGTACACTTCTTTAATTTATCTGTTGTCGAGACACACACACAAATCCAGAGAGAGTGTGTGCAGTAGTAGAGAATATAGTGTAAAAATACTTTTGAAATAAACATTTCTTTATCTACTCTTCACATTTATTAAATATATCTCTATTCCTGTTTCGGAGTGCAAGTGGACAGGAGGAGAGCTCTTTATATAATCTCTATAGCTTGTTTAGAACCCTATACAGTATATGATCATATTTGTCAACCGCTGTATTTTGTTTTAAAAAATTGCCTTTAATTTCACAATTAATCTGATTGTCTCGTGGGTCTTGGTGTGACTTCCTGCCAGAATTGACACTGATCGCTCATGGCTAGATCAAAATTAAATAGACCAGACGGCGAAACGATCGCTTCACAGGGCAAGCTGGCCGTAGGACCACGTGCTCCGCATCAGTTGTGAACTACACTATAGGTCAACAAGGGCGCCGAATGGAAGCGGTATCTATTCTGTGCCGCTTCCGCGGACGGTGTGAATAAAGTAGGAGCAGAGAAGAAAAGAAGACTGGAGACTTAAATCACAGGTTGTAGGTTAAATAGTGTCAAATATGCATTTCAAAATTTACTTTTTTTAATTGAGATTATTTTTCAATTTACTATGCATATCCACAAACATATTATTTTAATAGTTTCATAAGCTTAACCAGTGATGTAGCGGGGGGAGTCATATGGCTATGTGCTGCCTTCTCAAGTTTTGGATTGTGATCATTCTTCTTAAAAAAAATTAAATTACATTATTTGCTGTACAACCACCAGTGTGTCGGGACATGGAGCCCACAGGTTTCCAAAAAAAAAACAAAAAAACAAAACAGGCAGCATCTTCCATGTCTGGTGTACTTATGCGGCTAAACTATGGGATCACAATGATATCAGCTTGGAATGAAACTGAAAATAAATATTGGCTCTGAAAATAAATATGGCATTAAGAAATATAATTGTAACCGAAAATCTTAGTTTTGATTCTGACATAAATGGTCAAAATATATGCATTCAAAAACTAACTCACAATCAATTCTTCACCATTTCATCTTTGTTTTTCAATGGCAATCTTTTTTTTAAACGTCAATCTTTGTTTCGGTGCAGCTTCATTTAGCTAATACTCATTTCACGCTGTACATGTGCATGAGGGGCGGGGCTTCCCGCATATACTAGCTTTCAGCTGTCAGTGAGTCGGCCATTTTCTACCTGTTCTCTAACCTACCAAATAAATGTCACTTGTTATTCTTTTATATATCTTTCATTTTAAAACGTCCACGTAATACAGTAAAATCCAAAAAGAAACTGAGAAACTGATCCAAGGGTACCTTATATGTTAAAGAAAGGTATAAATGTTAAAATCAGGAAAAGGAGAATGTAGGAAAAATAAGGTATTACAGTGCCCCAATCAAAATCTGATCTTAGATTTGACTGAGGTGCTGAGATCTCATATTTAAGTAAATTATAATTTACTTAATATTATGAAACAAAAGTCTTGCAACAAAAGAACAAAAACAAAAAAACATAGAAGAAATCTGTGAGGGGATAAAGTCTTTTTTCTATTCATTAGATAAGGATGGTAGGATTACATTACACCAGAATGTTTTTTTTTTTTTAACATTAGGTGAATTAAGCTTCTCAGCATCAAACACACAAGCCAAATCTATGACTATACTTCATGTAAATGAAAGATTGAATTGAGCTCTGATAATATAAACAACTTGACCTGTGCCCTGGGACTTCCGGGGTGGAAAAGGCTAAAAAGGCAATCCATCAACAGGATGAGGGGGCTCTAACATCCTAGCTGCATTTTCCTTGACAGCTCACCCTGACCCCTGCCCCTCCTGTGGAGGGAAGCTCCTTGTGAAAGCTGCCCTGCATCAATAACAGATCACATTACATGTTTTAACAGCATCTCTTTCCCTTTTTCTATCTTTCTCCTTTCCAGCTTGGTAGCTCAGCCTAAAAAATGTTCAGCAATGACATGAGGGGTCTAAGTAGGCTGATCTTTCCAACAGATTTCCTTGTTCGATCTCATGTTTTGGTTATCTTTAAATGAGGCAGTCCGCCTACACGAAGGCTTTAGAACATAAGAGAGCAACTGATGTCCTCCAGATGAATATCTCAGCCTGATCCTTAAAAACAGAGCAAATAAAAGCGGAGCCAGAAAACGACAGAAACAACTTGGAATTATGCAGAAAGTAGATCTGACAAGGGGAGTGGAGAGATGGACAAGAGGAGCCTCAGTAAATGGCCACAGCCAGTCGACTAGAGCTGTCGATTCTTGACCTTCTAATCAATATGAAATATGACCTCCCTGTCTGTGCATCATTATTGGATGATACTTTCAGATAAGACACTGGCGCACACCACCACCCACTGGCGTTATATTAACTACAGGGCATCAAAGCCGAAATTTAGGTTAAAGTTCCAGCTAGATATTTTGTTGTCCTTCATTACACAGACATATATATATATATATATATATATATATATATATATATTTATATATATATAGAGAGAGAGAGACAGAGAGATTATATATGTTTCAATTGCATTTAATCCATTTTAAATAAGAAAAAATGAAATTAAACGTTTGCACTTAACAAACTAACATTTTACCTGCAGTGGCCCGAACACAGTCTCACATCTTCCTCCTGCTCTGCATGGAACTGAAAAGCTCCCCCACTTGTGTGGAATCAAATAAAAGATTTGCTGCAAAAGTTGTTGTCTTGAATTTTTGGATTTTTGCCCCTGACAGATGACTCCACTCCAGAAGTGGAAATTGTCCATTATCTACAACAAAGCTAGAGGCTCAGTCAGATTGGATGGAGAGCTTCTGCAAACTGTTTTTAAGTGTCACAGATTCTTGGTCCAAGAAGGTCTGAACAAATGAATGAATGAAGACCTTTATTGTCCCACAAGCAGAAATTAATTTCCAGTACACCCTGATCAGAAGTAGACAGCAGCAATACATATACAGGCTATGTACACACTGGGTTTAAAAAAACAAACAAAATTGGTTTCCCCCCTCGTTTAAATGATATCTCCATCCACACATAACCCGATAAATGGGTTTTTAAGCACATTGATAGACATGACAAAACCATAGGTGGCAGTAGTTTCCCTCAGACTAACTTTCTACTCTCTAACTTCTACATACAACAGTAATGGAGCTTGTAAAAGCAAACGAGCAAAAAGTGTTTTGACAATCGATAATACCAACACAGCTCTGAGGGCATAAGTGTTGCTTCTGAGTGTAAACACATCTCAAACAAGTGATGTTGGAGCATTTTTTTGTCGTGGACAGTGATATTGCGCTACTTAAAACTCTGGTTTCTGTCCACAGGCATACACTTAAAATGGAGAAAATGTAGATTTTCACTTCAGCCGGAGTTTATGAAGAGATTTGTTTTCGGTGCAGAGAATCTGCTTTTATGTGTAGATTACAGGCCAAACCATAGAAAAACATCTCAAGCGGCACACCATAGGCAAATATGAAAGAGGATTTACAATAAGTCAGGGTCGTTGGACGTGGGAGAACAAAAAAAATGCTCATCTTTGTCCTGCCCAGATGAATATCCTCAGATCTGAAGGTCTGTTTAGGCTTAGACTGTTGGAGGACAGAGCGAACACTTTTCTTCACCCTTTTTTTTCTCTTCTACTACTCTGCAGTTGTATTTTTCTCAGATTATTTCGATTCTTAACCTTGTTTTCTCTCAGTGTTTTTCTCTCCATAGAAGCTACACCTGGTCTGGTATCCTACTCAGCTACATTGCCCTGCTGGATGGGGAGCATCGATTGGATGCTCCCAGTGACCGAACATCCTCCAGTTCCTCTTGTCAACCTTTTACTTTCTTTAATATAGAAAGTACTTCTAGATGAGTTCCTTTTGTGTCTCTTCTCTGTCTTCTCAGACCCCCAGACGGTTGTGGCAGATGACTGCTTGTAATGAGCCAGGTTCTGCTGGGGATTTCTTCCTTTTAAAGGGGGGTTTTCCTCTCCACTGTCACCACATGCTTGCTCAGTATGAGGGATTACTGTGTTTGGAGTCTGCATGTTCCAGGTACAACCTCACATCAATGCAATGCAATCTGCTGGGATTCCTTACATAAAGAACTTTTAACTGATGGGAATGTTTGTATAGTTGTACTGAAATTACATTTCTTGTAAAGTGCTTTGAGATGACATATGTTGTGAATTGGCATTTAGCAAATAATATTAATTACATTGAAATGGTTGTATATTTTAGGTCTTCATCTTCTAACAGTTTTTCCTCCATTATTGTTCTGGATTTAGCTCCATCCAATTAATTATCCACTCTGACCAGCTTCCATGTCCGCGCTAAAGAAACGCATCGCCGCAGCATGATACTGCCGCCACCATGTTTCATTATGGGATGGTGTGTTCACTGTTCAGAGTGATCAAAATGTTTTTTTTGTGACGCAGATCAAGTTTGTCTTTCTTCTTATTTATGGGCATTACAAAAAAGTATGTATGTAGAACGTTTAAAAATGTTTAACAAACAAGATTAAAATAAACGTGTGTTATGATAAAATAAATCTTAATATCATATATTGAAGTTTTAGGTTGTAACTTGACATATGAAAGGTTCAAGGGATTTAAATACTTTTCCAAGGCAGAAGCTCCAGACCAAGATGTCATGCTATATGGATCTATTTTTTATGGACCACTGACCAATGAAAAATTTTAATTTTCATCTTTTTGACCTTCAGATGAAGGGTGACTAACACAAGGTGATTTATAACTAATCCCTTGCTCTTTTTAAAGCCCTCCATGAAAAAGGTCATATTTTAGTATTCACATACTCTCATTAATGATTAGTTTTCTTATTAGAGTGAGTAAAACTGACCTCAGTGTATCAGTTTTATTAAAATTAAAGGGCAAAAGAAAGCTCATAATTTACTTTTTACTTTTAAAATACAAGTTGACCACATTTTTACATAAAGTTTATTTAAAACAATAAACTATTAAATAAAGTAATCTATACATTAAAAGCAAGGGTATAATGTTACACATGAATACCGGTCCAGTCCATAACAAAGCTTTTGGGTCATGGTTTAGTACCGCTACAGGAGGGTTTGATTTCACCTGTTCAGAACAAATATTTCCTTCCAGGAAATAAACCGGTCATGATAATAAGCAGGCTCCAAAACTGTAGTGTTTAAACAGCTAGGACAGATTAATCAGCAAGTCAGTTCATAGATCCAGATCCAAACCAGAGTTGACCAAGGTTTGTCAGGGTTAGCCCCGAGTCTTTGGACCTACCTTTGCTAGTCAGTCATCTTACATTTATGCTAAAAACTTGTTATAAAAGAATGTGGGCAATTCATTTTTTTTAATTTATTAACTAATTTGGGCACGTGGTTTGTCCTAATCAATACCTCATAACTACAAGCAGGTTCTTGAACATCAGTTTAAGTGTAAATGAGTGGCTTTGCCTGCAGTTTCAGCTTCCTCATCAATGCAGACCAGATCAAAGCCCTCATAGCAGCAGATAAACCCCACATTACTCTCCCGGTCCATCCTGCCATCACACCAGAACAAGATACCGGGATACTTAAAATTCTCCTCTTGAGATACAGACTTCCCAGGGGATTAGCAGAAGACTTTGGAAACCTTCTGAATCACTACCCTGAGGGGTTTCTATGTATTATACACTTTCTATCCACTGCTGCTGTAGATCGCTGAAACCCAGAAAATCTTAAGAAAAAGCAAAAATGGAAAGCAAGCAGGTTCTTTCACATATTTCATAAACTAACATGTTCTTCACCTGACCAAACACACATAAGAGAAAATGTGGTGTTAGAAACTTCTATTCTGCAGCTAAAATGGCAGGAATACATCATATTTTTCAGGTAAAGGAGCAAAACATAATGATTTATTGGATCACATGAAATTAAATACTGGAAAAAATACCAGCCCCATTCCCACAAGACATGAGCCTAGGAAGGTTTTATTTCTGGCTGTTGTAAATAGATTGCAAAATATCATTAAAGGTAAAGGGGAACAGAGTGCAAGCCTTGACTCCCTAATGGCCTTCAAGGAGGGCAGAGCAGGCCCCAGATCCCCTTGAGCCCTGCCTACAGGGTAAACAGTGGCGATGCCACTGTCATTGTTGTAATGGGGCAACCATTGCTGCATGGCATAGACAGCAGCTGTAGGAAATAAATCCTGCATGTGCCAGCCTTTCACTATTTAAACGACTTTCTTTTTACTCCATCTTCTTTCTGCAGACTATTGATTAATGCATTGAGCCTGTCAGCAGCATCTATACTGTAGATGTAACTGTGGCCATGAATAGTGTCAGCTGTACATAGGGAACAACGTTCATACAACTTTCGACGAAATGGAACTAAATAAATAAACAGAACAAATGTTGTTTTGATCAACCTAAAGGGGCTCTCTGTTGTTCGCCTAGGCTCTTATTTCGCATGACAGGACTTTTGCTGGCTTTCTTAAAGAGTTAGTGACATTTTAAAAGCCCGGTCCAAATGTTAGTTGCACTTCTTTTCATCATGCATGAAAAAAATCAAAACAGCACAAACAAAAACCCCTATTCCCATTTCACTTTGGTTCTGATTCTATTAAAAAAAACCTCATTTTTTATTGCTTGGACAGGGATCCAACACCAACAGTGCCCCAATAGATGTCACTTAGAAACTGGAATTTGGATCTTTTTTAACAAATAATAAAGGTTCAGTGAGAAATCATGAAGCTAAAACAACCAGCCGCAAATCATTTTTGCATGTGCTGTAATTTCTTAACAGGATGAGAGAAGATTCCTTCAGTGTTGAAATAGGAATCGACTATAACATAGAGTCAAAGCATCTCTATCCAACATTTAGTTGGATCGAAAATCCTTTTAGCCTGAAATGATTATTTGCTTAACTCTGTTTGGACATGGGCGGCTTTCAAGTTCAACTTATACAATACAATGCAAGGGTTACATCAAAAACCTGCAAAATTGTGTCATCGTTAACATTCTTATTGTTCACAGACACCTTTATTAGATCCCAAAAGACAACACTGTATCCATTTATCAGATTCTTTGGCTATGGGGCTAGGCTTAAAGAAGATTCCTAAACTATGTCTTGACCGTGAACAATGGTGAGGACTGTTATCTACATAGAACATGGAGAAGTGATGAACCTTCCCAGGAGTGGGCTGACTTAACTCATCCAGAGCCCGCAGTTATCAAACATTTGTAGAAAATGTCCTATAGTCTGTCATACAATTTACATTTTATGTACATTTATGTTTGTCTGAACAGTCAAAAGTCAGGCTTATGAAATGTGAGGTGGCCCCTAATGTTTCCTCTAAGCTGCGCACTGCCGACACGGTCTTCGCACACAGAAAATCTGTGAAAAAAAATCCAACCTGAACTGAAGGTAGAATAATCAAATAATTTATTCTGTGCAATTTTGTAATATAAATCAATGAGTATATGTGCCGTTGTACAGTCGGTGCCTGCACTAAGTAGAAAATAAACAATTACACATACCGTTATCCATGGTTATATTCGTATCAACCCGGGTGAGATCCGTACACTGACACAATCTGTGGCATGCCGTGCATTTGTTATCTGTGCCTTCAGCGTGAGCTTACACCTAATTTACGTTGTTAGAAATATAAAAGCCGTCAACACCATTAAAAAACGCAATATAACATGTAACCCTGGGCAATGTGGCCCCAAATCTATATTGTGATGTACAATAATGATATGTATTGCAGTATATAATTTTTTTTCTTCATAGATGAAAAAATTAGATGGCTGCTTATGATACACTGCAGCAGAACAATTTCAAGAAGGTTTAGAATGCCATTTAAAAGAACATTTAATGTACAAAATGGATTTAAAAATATTTGATTCTTTATCCAAAATAATGTAAAACAAAAATTCTCACAACATAAGATTAAGATATGTATTAGATATTTTAAATTAAATAAAAGCTAAATATTATAAATTAAAGTTCAAAATTGTCTGCTTTTCTGGTTACTTATTTGCACTGGTTACATTTAATATTGCAGAGAAAGAAACCTGTATATTCCTAAATTAAAAATCTTCAAGTTCAACAGGTTTCTTCTCCATTAAATGAAAAAACAACTTTAAACATTCAATATCTAATGTGAAGACAAACTAAACCCTCATCTAAATTACCCTTGCGTGCCTGGTAAAAAGTATGTACCAAGTACATGCAGGTATTCACAGCTAGATAACTTCATCAAAATGCATAACTGCAGTATGGTAGTATAGTCAAAATACAGTATCTACCTTTGGCTAAATTTATATAATTTCTACCAAATTATGATTATATTGCACACTACTAATAAAATGCCCCCATATTTCAGAGATCCTGTTGAAACCTGGCATTAATAGCATTATTGAGTGAAGGCAGTCAGAGGATTTTTTTTGGGAAAATATTGAATTATTTTCTTATGTATTCATCATCAAACAACTGTAGCATGACTATGGGGAGTGCCGAAAGAGGGTGAGTAATTAAGATTACGCATCACTTGTGATTCAGTTAGCCAAAATAATAATTAGTAATGCGAAAAATGCTGTGTATCGAGTAATACCGTTATTAAAACAAAATCCCAATTAATAATTTCTGAGAACAAATCGACCAAGAATTTAGCTGCAAAGATAGTGAAAGATGTGCATTGCTAAGAAAGAGATGGCAGTGATAACATTGCTCTGACCAAGCAATCAGTGCGAAAAACTTCGAATATCATTTACTGATAATTAACTTCTGTTTTGGGAGAGGGTGAGGTGGTGTTGGGGAGGGCTGAATATCTGAAACACTCCAGATTATTATATGGTCTGCAAGTGGTGTTTTTTCCAGGGTCAAGAGACGAGTATGCAAATAACTACAATAAAATAAAAAAGTGAATAAAACCAGAAACAATATCAACACTTCATAAAAAGTATTCTCAGAGAAACTGAAATGTAGTAGATTATTTTAAGCCATGTAACTTGAATCGTTGCAATGCTGGCATAACCACAGAGGTGCACACGTCTGATGGTGTTCACAATGGTCCAAGGAGTTCAGGGAGTTAGTGTGTTTGCTCAAACACATGAAAGATTAGAGGGAATATCAGTGGCTGCTTATATGAAGGAATCATCTGCTGTTTGTGCCCGTTCACAGTTATTTGCACACAGAAACACCCTCAATCAACCATTTTTGGTGACACCAAGTCCTCTGACACATGCATGAAATCCCTGCGCTGTTCCCAAAAACTATGGCCAAGAGAGTGGAGAAAGGATATTTAGTGACACCAAAATCGAGGTGAAACACAAGTGGGACGAAAAAAGTATTCACGTTGAACAGAATTTTAAAAACATTATCATTTTTAAAACACCAACAACTTGTGCCTTCTATTTTCAGTGGTTTCTCTGCTTCATGTAGTCCCCATCACACAGCCGTTATATTTCTGCAGCAGACATAAAACATATGGCAAAGAATTTTCTAATTTACTGTTATTAACTTTTGTGCATTTTTTTTTTACTTCTTTAAACAAATTAAGTACTGAACATGGCTGCTTGGTTCCATCACCTCGGTGGGAACCAATAAAAAAAAAGTGACAGAGAGTAAATGCGGCCGGGACAGTGGAGGTGTCTCTATTGGAAATAAAGGAAAAAAAAGGGTTCGGTACCGAACTGAATACATCAAAATGTCCTTCAGCACACAGTTGGGCCAGATCTTCTAATGAGGGTGCTCCCAATCATCATATTTGACATGTTTGTAGTCATGCTCAGTGGCTTGTTCGGTGGAGGTGGGGGACATTAGACAGCCTTTTTTTCCCGTTCGTAGTCTGTTTTGTACTTGCAGGTAACACTCTATGTACATATACATGTTATATCAATTGAAAGGTAATTGAAAGGTAAGATTCTTGTAGCTTCACAGATGTATGCCATTCAGGCATACGATCATAACTGTAGACACTGTAAATGCTTTTGTCAAACCACTCCGAAAGTGAGATAATTTGCATCTTCCCATTTGAAGCCACATACTGACAGAAAAAAAGCACAAACAAAATCCTTTTACAGCCACAAGGGTCTACTGAATGGACTCCAGTAAAATGGTTTGCTAGAAACAAGTCATACATCCACAATCCAACATAATCTGCCACTCAAAACCTTGGTTATTTCTTTCCTTGTGTGTCGTTCTTACAAAGTTTTCATCATAACTGCCATTAGCATGCTCATATTAGCCTAAAGATAACCCAGCGGCTCTTATTGGTAGTTGGTAAACAACAAATTGGTGATTAACGCCACCGACTGGCATGGAGTTTGGACCTAAAGGTCACTCACGGTTGCTCCCACTTCTCGAAGATTCGTGTGCCAGCTTTCCTTTGTTTTTATTAAGCCAAGTTCTAATGTCCATTTTGGCATACAATTGTATCTTTACTGCATTCAAAAGTCCATTAACAGCCTTACAGCATCAAATATACAAGCTGTTGGTTGACCATTTTATAAGTGGTATGAAATCTTAGCAGACAATAAAATGTAAAATAAAGTTTGACCTGCTGAACCATCCATCTGAACCAAATAAAGGAAAATTGGCAGATTCAGATCTCTGGGTGATTGATGTGCATCTCAAATACAGTAAATATAGATTAAAACATTTCTCTATATACGTATTTTACAAGAAACTGACTCTTGTGCTATCCGCATTGGTTTATGTCACCTCCGTTACAGATAAAACCTGACATTTCTTCCAATGTTGATGCTCCTGGCTATGACCAGCTGTGTCATGGCAGTGGAAACGGAGGAAAGCAATAAAAACAACAGAGAAACAAAGCTCCATATTACAGGATATGGTCATCAGCAGAGCATGAAACAATGTTTGTCTCCTTAATATCGTTTCGGTGCAGATTAGACGTATCGGGCCCCTCCCTTTGCGCGGCTGATGGCTGTATGGATTGTGGTTGATTCAGCCTGAAGCTACTTGCAGCTTTCAAGGTAGACAGCCAATTGAGATGAGTGTTGGGACAGCGCTGAAGGTAAAAACACAGAGACAACAGACTGGACTGGGGATGAAGATGATGGGTTT
The DNA here is from genome assembly GCA_028564705.1 of Apricaphanius iberus. Lineage (NCBI taxonomy): Eukaryota > Metazoa > Chordata > Actinopteri > Cyprinodontiformes > Aphaniidae > Apricaphanius > Apricaphanius iberus. The sequence goes on along the minus strand of JAPXFQ010000683.1, from coordinate 1,284,788 downwards.
TTATCTATGTAGAGACAGTTTTGTCCTTAGATTGTTTAGTGGACTTGATTTTATCTTTCATTGCTCGTTTTTACCAATCCTGAAATAGCTTAGATGAGCTTCTTCTTATTTCATCCCATATATACTAAATACTTTGTAAAGTAACAAATGATGCTGCAGGCAGAGAGGGCAGCGCCTTTTTTATAAAAACATTTATTTAGAAGGAATAAAGCGACCTCACACTACTTAGGACTGGAGCACCTCTTACTGTTGAATGCTGTTATAAGTCAAGTGCTGATTTTTCATAACCTTTTGGATTCCAGCTGAAAACATAACTGTAATTACCTAACAACTCCTTTAGAAGATATTAATGAAAGGGACACTCAAACAGCTTTGACTATATCCTATGGATAAGAAAAAAAGAGACATTTTCAGTTATTCTGTGTTTGGTGTTGAAACTTTAAAGAACGATGCATCTCGTCTTTTCTAATATTCATTATTTAGATTTAGAACAAAAGAAACAGAGAACAAAGCTGTTAGAATGTCTAGATTGCATACTGTGACAGACAAGAAATTTCTTCGCACTTATTTTTTATGCTGTTTGATAACACTACATTAATAAATGTACCATTCTCAAGCCTGTTTTCCGCTGGACACTAGTTAATGGGTTCATTTCCGCAGGGCACGTATCGGAGGCTTTACAGAAGCCGCAGCCCTCTCCTAAATTTAAGTGACAGCCTATTTTTTTAGGAGCTGCGCTTCTGAAATGTGTCAAGTTTAGCAGTTTAGATCAGACCAGACAGGAATCAGACATGGGAGCAGAGTAAAGTATTTGGCAAGTTCCAAAACAAGTTCTTAACTATGAAAAAAATAAAATAATTCACTGGTGACAACAAGTTTGAAGTAAGTCAGTGTGTGGGTTTAATTATCATGGACAACGAGAAGATGATTCTTGAAGTGCAATATCACCCAACTTATATGATACCAGTGATCATTTTTACAAGAACAAAATGAAAAGGAATAGTGAAAAAAATGGTCCGAAAAAGGGTGATTTTCTTTATGATGCTTATTAACCCTTACATCTTTGTCTTGCCGTATGGTTAGAAAGTTGGGCAGAGAGATGTTGGAGTTAGGGCTGGGCAATTAATCGAATTTTAAATTAAATTGCGATATTAAGAAGATTGATGACACTAATCGCGTGGTGTGTTTGAAAAGTTTTGCCAACTGACCAATCCACTTGAAGCGCTGCCTTGTTGTCAAGCTAACTGGCCAATAAAGATGTAGAAAAAACATGTGGTACTCTCAAGTAGGAAGCCCCTGCTGGAAGGTAAAACTATAGTGCCATGTCCAGAGTGTACAGCTGGTGAAGAATATTAAGAAAAAATGGACAACAGGGATGATGATAAAGATTACCAAATTCTTGACACTGACTATTGAAGAGAAAACAGCAATGACATTGTGGAGAGAAGTGGCATCTTGAGCTCAATAGTTTAGAAATGGTTTGGATATTTTGGAGATGACAGCAGCCAGACTAAACCGATCGGTAAAATCTGGCAACGGACTGTTTCAACAAAGCTAGGTAATTCAACCAATCTATTCAATCAGCTAAAGTCCTATCATCCCTCTGAATACAAAGTGTATGTGTGGTTCTGTATGGATTCTCACGCTGTTGTGTCTTTTTGTTGGTATTATGAGGTGTTTTAATTTAGGTTGGACTAATTAGGATATCACTATAGGACTAGAGGTGAAATGTATTGCCTGCTACTGCGGTAGTTTTTGGAAGGGGGAGTAAGTGTGGACATGTAACTCTGCGCCCCTGGATGGAACGATTTCCTTAAATTAACATTTAATAACTTTTTTTTACCGAATGTAACAAATATAACCATAGAAATGTAACTCCCACCACTTTCACAATTGTTTTCAGTTAGTTTGATTTCTTGAAATGACACGTCTAAAAATGATATAGATTTTTCAATTGTAACCCTAAACAAATCCAACATTGTTTTAAGATTTAAGAAGACCTGCAGAGCAAAAATCAACAACAACCTTTAGTCATTCCCTTGCTAATGTTCTTATCTCCAAATCAGTCGCTTTGCAAGGTTCACAGCTGTTCACACTGAAATGTATCTCCTCCGGAATTGTCTTCTTGGAACAGGATTGCTGGATACTTGATTAAGATAGAAAAAAAGAAATGTTTACAATCAATATCAGAGTGAAATGTTTTCCAATTGCTATCATTAGGAGCGGACAGATCAACTGCAGATCATAACAACTTCTCTAAAAGGTATTATAGAAGCACAGTTAGAGAGCGAGTATCGTGTTGCTCGGGTAGTCTTTATTATCAGATGTCTGTCACTGTTAAATGGTAACAAACAGAGAGCTTTGTAAGTGGAGATGAGGCCAGATAAGATATAATAAGGTTATAGGGACCGAGTGCATTCATAACTGATTCAAGCTCAGCTCAGTGTTAGCGAGCCTCAGACCAAATAAGGAGAAGAACCACTTCCTAATAACAGGACAGCTCTAATTTTAAGATTCTCATAGCATCAGTTACATTCATACTGTTAAATTAGGTTGGTCATGAGTGTCCTGTCTCCTCAGCACATACCACGCTATATAAGGGACCCTTTCTGCTACACTGATTTTAAGTCCAAAAATGACGCCTTGCCAGTCTCCTCTGTGTTGTTCATGCAGGCTGCGTGGTGCATTGACACGCGCAGCCTACATTTGCGTGAATGTCTTAAAATCAATTGGTACGTACACGTGTTCCAGTTAAAATGAGAGTGGGTCTTTGACTCTGCGAAGGAGTGATTTCAACCATGCGCTCCTCAGCAGAATGCAGAAAACGGCTGCCGATGCTGATACGGGATTATCCTCTGCTGGATTTTTACATTATACATCTCATCTCCTCCTGCAGAAGCCTTATTGCATAATAGCAAGCTAGAGCTTAGCAAACCGATTGCTGAAGAATGGATCCCATAGGGTGCACATGCACCCCTTTATCTTCCTGCTCTTAGTTCCTCTCCAGCTGCTCTGTGAAAAAAAAAAACACCTTTGGACATACTGACATTTTCAGATATTGGTCTAACAATGACTGTGTATGGATCCAAAATGAAGACATTTCAATTACTGGCCCAAAGGTAAGGCAGCGAGGAAAGAACTGAGTGACATTTTTGTTGAAAATACCATCTTCCCACTGGAGGGGAAGGGGATGATTAAAGCTTTATTTCACATTGATACCCGAGAAAAGTTTCCAAAACCTACACCTTTGTATATTATAGGGGTGGAATATATGGTCTATAAATCTTAATAAAATCTTTGTGGTATTGTTTTTCGATAACAAAAAAACTGGTAAAAAAAGGGTTCACATATTGAATTAAACTGCTTCACATTTACTGCATTTAATAATATTATTAAACACTGATAAGTATTGATGCTTTATTGGAACTGGCACTGGTGAAAATAGGAAAAGTAACAACCAATAGTTTCAGTGTCCAGACATCACCAATTGGAATATTTCTTGAAACCATTAATCTAAGTTCTTATTTCAATACTAATCTGGTTCAATTAAAAAAAATATTAGTCCAAAATTAACTATGTTGTGACTCATGTATAAGGTTCTTCAAGGAGTTGTAGATACAGATGGATGTGGGCAGCAAAGGATCTTCTCCTGTAGCAGTTCATGAAGAATCCCACATCATCGTCTCCAGAGGTTCCACAATCATCTCCAGAACAGAACCAGCCTCCTTTATCAGATTATTTAGCCTTGTTAAGTCCCTGGCTTTGGTGCTACTACCCCAAACGGATGACTCTTCACAATACACTACAAAAGTTCTCTAGAATCTTGCTACAAACCTTGAAGGACCCAAGGTTCCTCAAAAAGTCCAGTCAGCTCCATCCCGTCTTGTTTTGCTTCACTGTTTTGTCTCCAGTCCAATCTATATTCCAGGTAAACCCAGCTGAACATCAAAATGGTATTTGACCCAACCCTGCTTCTCTTGGTCTCTAAAATAATTTCTGTCACGGTTTCCAAAACAAAAATACTCTAACAAAAGGCCAACAACTTGTGGTTTCTTTTTGGACATACTTCAGACTTAGTTTTTGAAAAAATATAGTTCTAAATCAAATAAATTAATTCTTACAGCTTTAGAAATAAGCTAAAGTTAATTTAATATATTTTAAGTTCAGAAAGTGGTCAGAGAATCAACTCCTGTCATCTGATCTGATATTTGGCAAACAAAACATTTTCACCACTCCTCCCGGTGTGCTTTAAATCCTCATGACTTTTAGGAGCGTCCCAAGATTAACAAACTTATCACATATTTCTTAAAGTGAAACAAATCTGTACAAATTTAGATAGTATACTAACTTATAATATTTTCTCACTATTAAAAAAGAACAAGAATGGATAGAACTCATGCTTTACAGTAACTCAAAAAATGGCCACAACAATCTTTTTAGTTTTGTTTCTACACCATGTCAGAAAGCACACATGCTAACATACCGTACATGTCCATTCTTTCTATCTTATTTTGGTATAAAATAACACACAACTCTAAACGGAAATATCCACTAAAATCTGCTGTAAAGATGGTAAGAATCCAAACTTACACTGTCTAATTAGGACTTTAACACATGACATCTCTGCCAAGGCTTTAAACAGTTTCCCAAATTCCAGATCTTAACTCTACATACATTTCAACAGGTGCTCCAATCTTTAAAACCTCAGATACAGTAAAAGTCCTCGGTTACGTTTATCAAGCAAATGTGAAGCCTTTCCTTTGGATGGACTTGAAGGATTGCAGTAAAAGGTGACCAGTGGGTCACCAGTCCATCACGCCGCTGCTTCGAGTAGATATCGACAGTTCTGAAGTCTAGAGGCGAGGAAGAGACTGATCATTCCTCTAGAGGTCATTACCACTGCCAACAAACCACCCACAGTAAAGGCTGTGTGTACAGTACATTGGTGAAGCAAGATGTACTGAGGTACTAATGTGTATTTCTCTTATCAAACTTCAGAGAAAATGACAACAGCCTTGCCATTATGGTTATAAAATTAGAATTTCATGAAAAAGTTTATTTCATTAATTCCATTCAAAATGTTAAAGTTGTGTATTATATTCATTCAATACACACAGACTGATAAACTTCAAATGTTTCTTTCCATTTTGATGATTATAACCAACAACTAATAAAAGTCCCAAATTCAGAATCTAAGCAAATTATGATATTGTGATAATGTTCAATACTTAAGACACCTGGTGCCCAAACTAATCACCTAATCAACTCAGAACATTTGCAAAAGTCTTTAAATTTTCTCTCAGGCTTAGGGTTTCCTCATCAAAAAAACTTGCAAAGCCTGGCGATAGAGGCGGCCACGGACGGCCCTCCATGTTTTTGTTAAATAAATAAAAAGTTGTCTGGAAGTTTAAAATTATGATCAGAATGTGGCGTTATAAGCCATTTATTAACAGTACTTATTTGTGTTACAAAAAGGCACAATCTTGAAATAAGGCTTTACCAAAACAAAAAAATAAAAACAAATAGTGTTAATTGTTTTAATTGAAATAATATTCATCTCAAAACAAGTGTTTGCGGGTCACATTTAAAAGTAATATAAATTAACGTAAACAAAAAAGTACAAACATGGCCAATGGGTAAAACACGGGATTTAAGAAGCTGAAGGTTATGTTATGCTGACCTCTACTTTTAGCTGGTTAGATCAGTGCAAGAAAGCAATCAGGTTTTTTTTAAACAACACTTCCAGGACCTTATTATTGCTGAACAAACACAAATTAGTGGCCATAATGCTCTTAATATTTTAACATAAATACACTACATGCTTTCCATACTCGGTCTTGTAGAGTCATTCGCTAAATTTAGGGTCATTCATAGGCGTAGCTCGACACCAAAGGAACATGGCAACATGGAACAATTTTTTTATAACGTAATATTTCTTATTAATATGTTATGGTAAAATGGGATTTGTCTTCAATAGCTTGCAGTTCATGTGACCAGGTGACACCAAATCAGTCTTGAAATGTCTTACTACATCCAAATAGATAGTGCTCTGTTTACTGTACAATATTACAGATGCATAGATTTGCTAAACTTAATGGACAGTTTTGTACTTTAATGAAAAGTGATTATGTATGACCAATGTTTACTTTTGACATATTTATTTTATTTTTCTGCATACAGCCAATCTTACTGAGTCAGGATCAAATCCCAAATGTTCTAAAATACTGTATATGTTTTTTTTATTTGTCAGGTATGAAAATATTTGACTATAATTTGTATATGATTTATTATATTTGTAGATATATTATAAAAACATAACTATGTTATAGAACATAAAATTATCACCACAGTTACTTTGCTGGGTTACTTCTTTATTTGACAGTGTAGTAACTGAGTTAATAACTCAATTACGTTTTTGAAAACAGTCATTTGTAACTATAACTACTATTTTAACATAAGATGCCCAGCACTGGCCATTGGTGCCAAAAAAGTCTTTAAAAAAAATTATTGTGGGGTCTTTAACTGAGGCAATATCAGTGGTCGGATTGCTTTTTCAAAGTGTCAAAAGGGTAGGAAAATATATATAAATGTAGTAAATATAAGTTATCAGCCATAATAGCAATATCATAGTTTTTCTAATTGCTAAAACACAATTTTGCAAACTAGGCTGGTTTTATCAAAAATATTTAACACAATTTGCAAAACCACATGCCAGAACGGCAAAATACCTAATATACAGCAAAATAAAATATTACCAAAACTACATATAGTATTATCAAAATCAAAATTTTTCACCAAATGGCACACACTTCATTCATAATACATGATTTTTGTCCAACCAACTGTCAAACATATTGAAAAACACTCAGCTTTAGTATGCTTTGCCATAATACTAAAATAGTTTAAATAGTAGAAAATCTTTCAGATTTCTTTCATGCGCAAAAATATTTTGAGATATACACACATGGTGTGGAAATTTTTTTTTTAATCCAACAAGCCAGTGCACAGTAGATGTAGCTTTTTTACACTGGAGTGAACAAAAATATGCTCACAAAAAACAGTAAATTTAAAAAGAAAAGAAAAAAGAAAGAATAAAAAAGCTATGTCTTCCATTGTTCTAACAAAGTGGTGCTAACCTGTGGTCTTTTTTTTTGTGCTTACTTCCTGATTGAAGTGATAACAACCACTGAGGTGCTTGGCCAGGTGAAAAGCAGTGTATTGAAAAGGCAAACATGTGACTTTATGTCGGATTGTTAAGTCTGATACAGGGAGCCACGTTCAGTGCGTTTATAAAGTGCAAGTTTAAATTACGAAATGTATGTAAAGCGGAAAATCTGTTTATAGTTTTGTAGACTTAAATTGCCTATATCACGCAAGATCAAGTTTTTGGAGTTTTCAACCATCTGGTAATGCAATTTGCTCATATAAAACCCCACCACAGTGGTTTTTGGCTTAATTTGCATGTCTGAATAATCCTCCTGAATTCTGCTCTCTGAGAAGCTGCGCCTCCCTCTCCTAAAAATCAACTGAGTGTTCGACTAGTGACATCACTAGTTGAAAGCAAGGGGTTGTTGAGGTGTCTGCACCGCCCCCTGCAGGCAGACCGGCTTACCTGTGATAGAGTTCAAACACACTCTCCTCCTTCTCACAGTTCATGGCTGCTTCGGTTTTTGGCAGCTTAATTCATTTTTTTTGTTGGATTTTTTACATTCTCTGTGAAAATGCCTCTTTGGCTGCATGGATTACAGGATTTTATTCTACATTCCTAAAGAACAGCAGATTAGCATACCATTTTTTAAGGCTTGCACCAACGTTTAAATTTGAGCCATTCGGGTACTGAAAATGAATCTAAAATGAACCTGCTGTAAGGACAGAAATCAAAATTACATGTTTTAAACGTACAGTATCTTCCCTTATGGTTGCTTTGCTAGACAGCTAACTGCTACTGGATATCAGCACGTAGCAGTATGACAACATTAAAGATAATCATTATATGTAGTACCTTTTTTGAATAGCAACTACCATCAGTTGTTGGGTCAATAACTCTTAGGTGGGCGGCATTAGGTTATTTACTATACCTAGCAACTGTGGCTCCCTAAGTAGAGGGAAAGGCACTTAACCCATGCCGGTCTTGCATATTGGCGTAAGAATGTTTGCACGTTTTTGAGAGTGAATGGGTGGATGTGGCTCGAGTGTAAATTGCTTTTTCTGATCAGCATGACTAAAAAAGCACTATATAAGTTCAGTCTATTTACCAAGTGTACAAATAACAACAATCCTTAAGAATGAAAAAAGAAAAGTTAAAATTTTAAAAAGTAAATATTCCCTTTTTTTGCAGACATACAACCTATTATTAACACTGCAGCACAACTGGCCACAACAGAAAGTTATAAAAGTAACATATGAAGACAGAAAACATTTATGCTCACTTTGCTTGTTTGTTGTCCTAATAAAGAGAAGATACCAGCTAGCATTAGTAGGGTAGCACAGCTAGCTGATGCAACTAAGTAAGTAATAATATGACGGAACTAATCAAAAACAGCTGCAACAAGACTTGTTACTTCCCGTTTACATTCAGGCAAATACTTCAATTCCAGTGCAGCAAGCTGCTGCAGCAAGTCAAGAAAAAAAAAACTAAGCTACGTCAAGCCATTAGCTCAAACACTCAATTTTCCTTCCTAAAAGACTGTGACACACAGTTTTACAGAGTCTCTTCTGTAGCTTTTTATTCATGTAATTATTTTGCTATTTATGTTAATTTTATATTGGTAATAAAGGTGGTAACTCGGATTCTGCCCGTGTTTAAAGGATGAGCACATCTTTAGAAAAGCGTATAAATATCTAAAACTATCGATTCATGTAAATCTTCTTGAGACGAAAAGAACCGTGACATGAAATAATTTCAAATGGAGTTATAACCATGCAAACGTCATCAGTCAAAAAAGTATAAATTAGAAAATGGTACTTTTACATAATGCTAGTTATGTCAGAACCGAAATAATACTGCTGTATAATGTGGAGATGTACTTGATGGAGAATCAACTAGAACAGAAAGATAATTTATCTGCTTCAAAATAAATGCATTGATGTAGATGGCTGCTCATATATTACACATTAGTCTTCAGAAAAGAGAAAAGCGACTCATGCTTTGCTTTCTTCTGGGGAATTGACTTCATGGTGTGTCATTTTGTTCTCTCCCATAAAGCTGTGTGAAGTGAAATGTTCATGCAGCAATGATAGTAATATTTAAAGGTGTTCGGTCTGTTTTAGGTGGGATAAGATTGGGGCAATATAAACAACAAAAATGTGAACGGACAGCAAGATTTAAGGCCTATTAAAGTGAAATTGCGGCGGATACACACAAAAATAGCAGGGTTTGATTTCCACTGACAGCCACCTGTTTTGTTCAGACTCTGGGGTACATCATCTGAAGCCTGACCATGTGCATCACTGCATAACAGCACCGGGACAGAATCGAATGAGGTGAGGAAACAATGCAGAGGAAGCTCGTAAATTAGCAGTGGCCATTAATAGCTTGCTTGACATTTCTAAGAAGATGCAAAAATCTCATCTGACAGAGTATCTGCTGTGGGTGGAAGGGGGTAATGCTGGTGGGAAGGCGTAACAATGTCACGGTTCACCTGGTCTCCCTGTCAACTGTTCCCTAGATTCCTGAAGGTTTGCTCATAATAATGGCAGACACTGAATACATGTACCAAGTTACGGATGCCTTTCAGCTGTTTTTATTAAAAAGCAGGATATAAAAGAATCCACCTTTGCCTCAGACTCGTCTAAACTCTCTTGAAAATGCATCTGAAGGTTTATAAATGATTATCTTCCACTTAATCTTCCACTTAATCTAGGGTCAGGTCGCAAGGTCAGCACCCTAAACTGAGCGACCCAGAGTCCCCTCAACCCAGCCACCTAGGCCAGCTCCTCGAGGGAAAATACATGGGTGCTCTCAGGGCAGGAAAGAAAAATCTCCCCAGGTTTTTATGGGTATACTTCTGGGTCTGCTCACCAGAGACGCATTCCAGGAAGCATCCTCTGGTCTTAACCCCTCCGGGGTGACCGGGCTTCTCATCCTTTCTCTATGAGGGAGCCCAGATATCCTGCATAGAAAACTAATTCCGGCTGCTTGTATTTGTGATCTCGTTCTTTCGATCCTTACCCAGAGCTCATGACTAAAGACGAGGGTAGCAATGTAGATTGTTAGGTAAATGAAGACATTTGCCTTTCAGCTCAGACCTTTCTTGTGAACAGCATGTAGATCAACTGTCAGTCCAGACTTTGACAGGTCCACTTTAAAATCTTAAATATGCTCCAAGCCATACACAGTAGGACTTGGTGGTGTGCTTCAGTCCTGCTGCATAACTCATGCAACTGAAGACTTGACGTTCTCCTTCAGAACTTTCTGGTAGAGAGTAGGATCCCTGGCTACAATGTTAAGTTTTAACCCTGATGTCACACAACTTTGAAAAGGCTCCAGTTTTTTTCTCATCACTTGGCAAAATTTCCTTTCCCCTACAGTCAAGGGGATCATCAAGATGATTTTTGGCAAATGTAAGCCGAGTACTTTTGCCTCTTTCTTAGTGCTGAACCTTGACCTCTGACATTTATAAGGCAGAGTTCAAGTCCACTCCTCAGCAACTACAATCCTGCAATTTTTAGATCTATCTTTTCTGAAACTCAATCATGGCTATGGGGCGTCAAACAACATTTAAAATGCTAATCAAGGCAGGCAGAGTCTGCCCATGGGGTGAGCCTGCTGGAGAATTTTTTTTACTTGTGTAATGTATAATCATTCTTTCTGTAGAATGAAAACCTATGACACTTCATTCGCAGCACAAAGTTATAAAGAAATGGCCAACTACAAAGTGGTCCAACATAATCCTGAATAATAGAGGGCACTTAGTTTCTTAATGCACGGCTTTTCTGCTTTGTTTTTTTGTGTGTAATAACTCTGAATTGTTGGGTTTTTGTAGACCTAAGAATATTTTAAAACCTTTGAACAACCAAATTATTCTAAAAAGTAATTGAAATCCGTAACTAAAGTAGGTTGTATTCTCTGTATTCTACAGCGCATCATTTCTTTTAACTTCTATGTGAGTTCTTGGCAAATTTAGCAACTACAATGCTTTTCTGTTACAGACAATCTGTAGTAATTGACTGGTATTTGGCTATAGTAATTAATAGTAAGATCGGCTGTTACTTTTTTTTCAGCTTCACTACAAAGATCGTTTGATACATGCGTACGTAGCAGCTCCATCCATTCTGTAATCTGACCTTTGTGATAAATGGTTGTACCATTTTCCTGTCTTGTTTACAGAAATACAACAATTTCTTTTAAAGCAACTGATTGTTTTTCCACCCAAACGTCAGTCAGTCCAAACAAACAAGTCTGCACATTTATATCTGGGAATGAGTACAGAGAGAGGCTGCACGGTGGCGCAGTGGTTAGCACTGTTGCCTTGCAGCAAGAAGGTCGTGGGTTCGTATCCCGGCCCAGGGTCTTTCTGCATGGAGTTTGCATGTTCTCCCCGTGACCCCCCACCCCCCCCCACCCAAAACACAAAACACAAACCCAAAAACCCGCCCTGCGACAGACGCGTCCTGTCCAGGGTGTACCCGCCTACGCCTGTAACTGCTGGGATAGGCTCCAGCTGCCCCCGCGACCCTGAATTGGATAAGCGGCTAAGATAATGGATGGATGGAGTACAGAGAGACAAACAGTAACTGAGAACCACTAAGATGGATGAATGGATGGATGGATGGATAAACAGATGGATGGATGGATTAATGAATGATATAGACAGCTTTAGATTAACCCTAAGAAAATGTCATTGTCCATCTTACAAACACAATGCTCCTCTTCATCTCTCTGATTGTTTATCTATTTACCTCCTGAGAGATCAGAGGAAAACTCCAACCTGACCTGCTCTTCAAACACCGACCTCTATTAATGACAGCGGAACTGAGGGGTTAAGAAGCAAAGCAACCTTTGGATGTGTCAGTTCAGTAAAACAAAGGAGGAATTCACTGACCGGTCCTGACAGAGGAGATGAAATAAGCTTCCTCGCCTACATTTCCCACACCCACCTTGTATCATCAATATTTTGTACCTACACTAACTCAGAGCTTGGCAGTAAACAAGACCGCCTCCTCATCCTCTCTGGACACTCATTAAAATTTGAGCACCAGCTCGTCTTGTCAAGCAGAGAATGTAGCTTCTTCCAGGGTATAGGAACCACATACTCAACCTTAACTGGAATGATGTGTGCAAAAGATTCATGGAAGCAGAGACAATAGAAAACAGAGAAATGTGATGATGGACACATTATTTTGTACTAATTTTGTACATTTTGTCACAAAACAATGTATATTTTTAATTTTTGTTTCATATTTTGATTTAACAGGAAACAGTACTTTGCAAAAAGCCCTTGAGCCTGTCCACATTGAATTCTTTTACATCAACCACAAACTTCAATGTACTTTATTAGGACTTTGTGTCAATCAAACACAACCAGAAAGAAAATTATAAATTATTTTAGTTTTGTTTTAGAATAACATAAATCTGAAGTATGTGACATGCATTTGCTTTCAGTTCCCCCTGAGTCTATACAGTATGTTGATAATCGACAGTTCAATGCAGTAATATCTGCACGCTTTAACTATGAGGTAAACTGTTTCACTGCAGCTCCTCCTTCATGTTTAGGGTCACAGTCCCGCTGGGAGGTGAACCTTCGCCCCATTATTTAATATTTACAGCCTGTAAATCGCTTTCTTCGTAAACAGGACTTCTGATGGACAACAATGACTTTCACTACGTATTTGGGGTTTCAAAGTAACTGTTCGGTATGTTTCCGTGACACTTAAATCAAGAAAATGAAATGCAAATGTGAATTTGACTTAAAGGTTGGATCTGGAACATGAGTATGATAGGCACATCAAGGAATGTATCGTAGATGAGTTTAACTGACAGCTAACAGTAGCAAAGTTAGGAAGTGAGTTAGCTTACAGATCCAGGAATGTCATAATTTCAGCATGTGTTTGATGCTATAAAAAATGGTTTATATTGGTCCATCTAGTGTAGGCTTCAACTCAAACTACTCTAGTTTCTTTTCTTCTGCGGTCACTGTCTCATGAGACAAATAACAATATCCCAGGCTCTGAAGCAGCTGCTTGACTTGCTATAAGTACACCATTTTTCCCAAAGCCAGCCAAGCTGTGCTAACCATAGCGATATATAAAGACCAGATGGCTTACTCCCGCTGTTCGGCAATGGACTGCGACGTAGCAACACGGCAGCCATCTTACTTCAGTCAGCTTCCCCCTTTCATAACATTGATGTCAATGGTGCATGCGGTATTTAAATAACTCTTAACTTGCTCAAGTGTTCAACTGATTTTCAAACTGTTTCATTTGTTATAAGCAACAGAGATGTGGCTGTGAATAAGACCGGTTCTGGTCTGAAAATTCATGTTGCTTCACTCCACTTTCACATAATCTTCCTTTATCCTGTCAATTTCCCATAGACCTAATAATAATATGTGATCATTTTAAAACTTGTATGCTTGGAGATGTAGTCTATATTCCTGCATACTCAATGCACATTTTAAGCCATGTTCTTTTCATAAACATTAATCAGAACGCTACACACAAAAGTAATTTAATCATTCATATACAACACAGTATATTAGTGTAACTTCGGGTGCACTTAACCTAACTGTATACTTAACGTAAAATACATCTTAATTGTTTCAACCAGAACTGACTTACCAGCAATGAAATTCACCCGAGAAAATTATTGTAGTTTTCTACTTATTGGCATTTGTTTTATTATTTATAGACTTTCTTTTGATTCTGTCATTAACTCATTGATAAGCTATTTGGGGAGGTTTCAGAAAAGGTTTAGGAACAGTCAAAAACAAAAGAGATAGATTACTACTTCATTGATCTTGTGAATCATATTGAATAACTCACTGCAGATATCTTAAGTAAAACATGATTAAAAAAAACTCAAATATTCTAAAAAAAAATAATTTTGGGATCATCCTGCTCAGAACTGTAAACATATTTTAACAACAACAGCAAACTATTCAAAAACTTTATTCTAAAACTTTTGACAAGGTTCCTACAAGTTTCTTCAAGTTAAATTCAAGTCTTTTTCAGATCATTTATATGAAAAACAAAATTAATACAGGTTTCATGGACTATTTTACAGCCATACCAGCAGAGAAAAATAAAATCCTGGAACTTGTGTTCATTTATTTATAGGGGAAATGTGGATTCAATACTTTTAAGATTATTCTAAACCCTATAAAAACTATTTTGTTGTAATTACATATTGAGGTTATAATCATGTAATGAAATGCATTTTCTGTTTTCCATCGTAATTAAGGAAAAGCCCCTTCAACTTGAATTTTATTCGGAAATTATAGCCATATTTGTGTAAACAAGAAAAATCTGGAAACCCATGTGCAATAAGGTTTTTAATAAGGGAAACCATTTGTAAATTTGTTAATATTTAATCGAGTCAAGAGTATTTTCATTCAACATGATCAGCCTTCATAACAAACAGATAGCCTCGACAAAACTATGGTTCACTTTTAAGTCGTGTTTCAAAAGTAAAAGCGGTCATTTCAAAATGTCCGTGTATTAAGCCGATGCATAGTAAGGTTTGTAATAAGACAAACCGCTTGTAAATCTGTTCATGTTTCAGTGAGTTAAAAGTATTTTTATGTAAGATAATCACTCACCTTCCATTTGCTAGCATAGAGAATGGCTCGTCAGATGACTGGTGTAAGTTTGCCCCCGTTTAGCTATGCTGCCAAAAGCTGCTTGTGTCATCTAGTGTTTATATGTCTCTGCCAAACATATTGTTGGACATAGAGACTGTATCTGTCTACCCGCAATGGCGGCCGCTACTTGCTGGTACATGTATACATAATGTCATTGTCCTAACCGGTTAAAATTTACATTTGATCTTTTTTTCAAATGTAATTTTTTTAAGGAAATGTAATTTCATTCTGCACCCCTCTAAAAGCCCCGTTTTTATGTAGCTTTTTATTAAAGTGTTCCATATTCCAATTTTTACTTGATCAGGATTTAAAAAAAACTTTTTGATGAATTCTTAACTTCAATTCCTGAAATGAATTTGATTTTATCATTGTTACTGGATATGTTTTATAACTCCAAAAGTTGAGTATGGAACTGACTGGAAATTTGGTTTATATTTTATTTTAGTATAAATACACACATTGAAGTTTGAAGTGTAAACTTTGAGGTCTTGAGATATAAATACTTTTCCAGTCCATGTTGGAACTCGGAGTTATCCAATCCGATCGATGCCGTGACTTTCCTGGTGATGAACTTCCGAGTACAGTCTGAGCTGACTGCAGTTTTAAATTGGCTCACTCCTGAATGATGTTCTGCTCGCTGTGACACACTCCGCTTGCTTGGTTCAGACACACAGGATAATGTGGAGATGTTTCCTGTTGTCTCCAGAGCGATGATGAATATTAAATGCGACCCGCGGCCCTTGAGGAACCGCTATGAGAGCTGCTGACCTGACCTCATGCCTCTGAGCTTTTCTTAGTCACGGCCCCCTCATCAAAACCAACAGCCACTCATTGAGACACGCTCCTGCAAAACAACCCCGTCACTAGCTTCGCTAATTATACGGGCATGGCTCTGCGTAATTCATCTCGGCTTCCTACATGCCTGCACACTTCAGCTCGATTAAAATCAAGGTTGGATTGTGTGTGGAGGTTATCCAAGACATTATGGTTCTCCTCAGAAGTGGGCATCAGTGTGAAAATAATTGCATGTGTATGACTTACCTGAATGATGAGGTCATCATCAGTCACCACAGGTTGGGAGCAAAAGGAAAAGAGAATAAAAATAAAAAAACATTTTAGTTATTGTGGACGGCAAAAATTGAGGAGAGTTTTAACAGATTTACACTCCTATGGAACAATGTAATCTGGAGAGCAGCAAAGATCCCACTAGCCTCTTCCATGATCACCATCATCATCATCATCCTACTCCTGTAGGCTCTTTGTGTCACTGGAAAAACACCTCTGAATATCCCCACTCCTGACACAGTTAACGTGAACGCATCTCTCCCCAAATGTCCGTCAAATGTCAGAGACGGACATTTGGGGAGACCAAGAGACATTTTCTGGCTTAATCACCACAGACGCATCCAAGTTTGGAGCAACAACGCGCTTCAGTTCATCAAGTAACAACATTTACTCATAGGCTGGTCAACGGCTCTTTTAAATATATAGAGTAAATGACTAACAATCAATAGATGGATGGATGGATATAGACAGCTTTAGATTAACCCTAAGAAAATGTTATCCATCCTGGAAACACACTGCTCCTCTTCATCTCTGAATGGTTATCTACCATTTACCTCCTGAGAGATCAGAGCATGGATGGACGGATGGATGAACAGATGGATGGCTGGCTGGCTGGCTGGATGGACAAACAGACGGATGGATGATGGACGGATGGACGGACAGACAGACAGACAGACAGACAGACAGAAAGACAGACTGATTGATGGCTGGATGTGTAAACGGCTGGCTGGCTGGCTGGCTGAATGGATGGATGGACAGACGGATGGATGGATGCATAGATGGATGAATGGATTGATGGATGAACAGTTGGATGGATTTGAACAGTCATTGAAAAAGTATTACAACATAGCAAGCTGATGTATTAGCAAATTCCTTAAAGGGACAGTTTTTTTATAGCAACAAAATGGCTGAGAGGACGTGTCTGTGTACCAGATCTGGTTGGGGGCCCTGCCATAACATCACACTACGCCAACGCAACTACAAAAAACTACTATACATTGTGCCCCATTTTTAATCCTGCCAAACACTATGTGGTCAAATTTATAAAAGAAAAATCAAGAAATCGTGACATCTTTTATGTTGCTGCTCTTTCAGGAGTTCATCTTGTAATCATATGGTTGCCGGTTAGAGCTCCTGCTCCGACTGTCTCCGTCTTTGTGTCCTTGGGCAAGACATTTCACACGTTAACCAACGGGTGGTGGTCAGAGGGCCCAATGTTGCCAGTATCTGGCAGCTTTACCTTTATCAGTGCGCCCAAGGACAGCTGTTGCTACATTGTAGTTTCCCATTATCAGTGTGTAAAAGCTCTTTGGGGTCCATAGGGACTAAATAAAGCACTATATAAGTACAGGCCATTTAACATTTCCCACATCAGCTTTTGAAAGAGTTTAGCTGATAGTAACCACATTTTGAGGGATAATTAATTACGATGAAAAATGTTTTTTTTTAAAAGAACTCAAAAAGAGATGAATGTTTGACTATACATAAAAAACAAACATAATATCTAAACATTGACAAATTGTTTTATTTGCTGTTTCAAAAGAACTCAAAAAAGAAAAAACAACAGGAAAAATTAAAATCAGCCATATTGGATCACTGCAAAGATAATACCAACATTATGGACTGGGACAACAGACACATAATCGAATCAGAAATCAACAGATACAGAAGATGGATAAAGGATGCCATTGAAATCAGAGAGTGGGCCAAAGATACTATCAATTGGGATGAGGGAGCTTTGATGCTCTCACACACGGGACACCATCCTCCGGAGAACACAGAGCAGCAGAGGGGACTGATGGACCTGGCAGATCCGCTTGGTTGGCCACACCCAGAACAAACAGCTGATAAACGACACGTCACAGCTGTCAGATGACGCTTCTGAAGAAGAATGCAGGTTGGCAGTTGGAACATGTCAAGGTAAAGAAAACATTTTTTTTTTTATCTACCTTAAAAAACGTTTGCCCTTAAGAAGAAAATCGTCCACATTGATTATCAAGGAGACAAAAAGGAACTTTTTTGAAATCATTTTTTTTATCAAACTCCAGCCAGTCGTGTAGTGTAAAATCAGCATTTAGCCAAATATATTAGGTGCAGGGCCCAGAGCACATCTGGCTACCGAACCAATCTGGTACTTCCACCAAGCCAACGGATTTAGTCCATCGAAGGGAGGATTGGCAAAATTGCCCTGAAGTTCCAATAGTGGAAACAGGCTATTCTAGAGCTTTGCCTTTTAGTTTAGGTCTTTTTACCATGAAAAGCCAGAAAAATGAGTCTTTTTAATGCTCCTGCAACCGCAATACCACCAAACCCAACGATCGACCACCAACTCTTCCCGCGATCAATATCATTAGCCTCCTAAGCTAAACACCAGAAAAAGAGTCCAATCAATTAAATGCAATACTGTAATACTATCCGTTCACCACATAAGTAAACTACCAATACGTGGAGATTGGTGAGAGGTACCATCCTGTTTTTGTTTGAAGAAGTTGACTTTCTTTCTCTTTGTTGGATATATCCTAATTTACTCACATTTATATAACTCTGTTATAGATTGACACCTATGCAGACAAAAAGGCTCATTTTCCATCAGTCAGCGACAGTCTCCTGCACCCTAAGTGGAAACAAGCAAAAATGCAGATCTTTCTTCCCTGGAGCTATAAGTCTGTATAACCATCGCTGCTCACAACAAACTCAATAAGTGTTTCCATTTCTGCTGCTATTACACATCTCCATTTTCATCACAGTTATAATATACACTTCTTGTAAATATTCAGTTTGTTAAATCCAAATAGACATGCACATTTGCAAATATTTTAAAGTTATCCTATCAAGTAGAACATTTCTTGAATCAGAGAATGCAATTTTTTAGTAACTGCACAGATATTTTGTTTTAATTTTATCTGTACTGTAAATGATCCTTTATGATTTGTACAGTTAATATTTCTATTGTTTTTTGAGTCTGACATTTTGATGCTGTTAAGCATGAATGCACTTTTTTTACAGTATGTAAAAAAATATTTTTTAGGATTTGTTTTTACAGAACCTGTTAAAAAATAGTAAGAAAAAAGAATGAAGTTGCTCAAATTTCCCCAGTGTGGGACAATAAAGGAAATCCTAACTATGGCTGGTAGACAGTTGCATATAATGAAGGTCCTGGGTTATTGTTCCCAATAGAACCGAATTATCTGCAAAGATGAGAAACAGAACTTGAGACCAGTCCATGAACAGCACAAAGAGGCTTGGTGAAAAGTTGTATTTCTAGTGGTACACCAGAAACAATCCCAGTGTCATACCGAAAAATCAAATTTCCCCCAACCGGTTGGATGTTTTTAACACAATTTATTCCAAACAAGAGCTTAATGCTGGTCGTTTGACAAAAAAATGTTCTTATGAATATTCTAATATTTTTACAAGCTCGTTTTATTTTGTCTTTCTTATTCATCCCATGGCAAATGGAAAAGTACAAGAAACTGAATCAAACTAAAGCTTCAGAATGCAGAAATTAATGGCAAAAACCCCAGCACATTTAAAAAAAAATCCCAAAATTAAAATACTAATGAACACATTTTCATTTGATCTCCTGAATATCAACATGACTCAACCATATTGTATTCACCCACGTTTCTCTCTCCGTAGCTGTTTTACCCATAATTAATTTGGGGAGAAAAAACATTGACCTCATGTTTTACCTGAGCAGCTTGGTTCACCTCATGCTTGCTGGCTTTAGAGGGCTGGAGTGAGAACATTTCTCCCCACATGTTCTGCTTTGCCTGGCAACAGCTTTTACCTTCCGAAATCTGTTGGCAACCAAATGATGGCTCTGCTGCCAATAGCAGTATTTCAGCAATGACTTGTTTTCAAAAGTCGAAGAAACCGAGCCAACAAATAATTAAGAACCCAGCGACAGAGAAGCTGTGCAGAGATGGAGCTTTAAGGAGTTGGCGAGGTGATGTGAGTGTGTGTTTTTCCCCCGACTAGGTCAAAAACACTAACAGGAATATTTGACTTCTGCTGCATTTAAAGAAACGTCTCAATTTCTATAGTACAAAGCAACACGTTGTCTTAAAAAAGCTCTAACAAAGCGTCCATTATCAGACAATGATGGTGATGACTGAGATAGATGCTTTTAAGAGAGGAATACTAAGGCTGGCAATAGAGGCAGGCAGCAGTGGAGCAGGGCTTAAAAGTGGCCCATGAGTACTCCCTGCCAGGAGGTTAATGAGGCTTGGTGCTCTCTATGTGGGAGTGATTACATAAGTAAAGGCACCTCTGTGTTGTTTAGTAAGCTGAGGATATGGCTTTCATTGGAGAGCTGCAGCCTATTTGATTAGCAATCTCCGAAAAAAGGAAATTTGTTACACTGAAGAGTAAAAAAGGTAATGAGTAGGGCTGAACGATTTTGGAAAATAATCTTATTGCGATTTTTTTTCTTCAATTTAATTAAATTTAATTCGATTTAATGTGCAATTATTTTTTGTGGGGCTATTGTCATGCATTTTTTAATTAATGCAATCAAAAATATTGTGTATTATAAATACATTTTATACATAATTTATTCAATTCCATAAGATTATTTACTTATTTTAAGACAAAGGCAAATATTAACAACTTTATCTACTTTTAATCATCACACTGGATGGTCATCGGTGTCGTTCTGCAATCAAGGTTTTCTTCCTTTTGATCCCGGCTAGTAATTCCCTCCGGCTGCAATGTTTTCCTCCGTGGGTTTATCCAGGAAGTAGGATGCTTGAAGGAACAAGCTCTTATTTTTAATTCTCGATCGATCTAATGCACTTTCAGACTCTGGTATGGCTCCGTAGAGCGGTTTGATCTCAGGTCAGTTCCCAGCCAACATTTTTATGTAGGGCCCATGGGGGTTAGAAGATGGCTGAAACAGGGGCCCCACATGGGATAGTCTGACGGGACCCATATGGTTTTGTCCGCGGGTTCCATGTTGGCCCCACGCCGATTGTCCATGTGGGTGTCATGCAGGATTACATTAGGTTTTAAGTGGGCCCCATATGGGCAAAACACGTAAGACCCGTTTTGGTCCCACCTTTCAATCATAAGTGGGTCCTACATGGGGACCATGTGGACTGAAATATGGGTTGCAAGTGGGATTGTCCGCAGCAGATATGTTTACATCAAGTCAAATCGCAGCTTTTGCGATTAGGAAATCGCATTTTACCAAATCGCGATTTAATTGCATATGCAATTAATTGTTCAGCCCTTGTAATGAGTAATATAACTCTAGTTGCCTTTTTATCCATTGACCATTACTTACCTGGTTTGCAAGGGTATACAAACCCCACACACAGACATTTCATGGAGACACTATGAGATGAAGCTTGCTGCACTTCACAGGATGTAGAAAATGGAGAACAAATATCACTCACCAAAATGGAATGGAGGGACAAAAAGAAAAACTGCTCAAAATCCGGTTTAACCGCTAAAAATATCTCCTTCGGTAGATGTTGATCTTGTTGCAGTGTGTCGGCCCTGGACAGATTCAAACATTATACAAACAGAAGCCCCTCAGTAACCGGCAAGAATGAGAGATGGAAAATATTACGAGAACCAAACCAAATGGTTGGGTCACCACAGTTCTAAAGCCAATACAGAGAATACACTTTTACTGGTCTATAAACCATTGAAATGGCTTAGGACCAAAGTTCGTTGAAAATCTGTTGCCCCTACACAGACCCCCCCAGACAACTCAGGTCTTCCAACAGTAGTCTACTAATCCTCCCTAGAATTAGAACCAAACATGGAGAATCAGCTATTCTTACCTGGAACAAAGTTCCCGACCACTGCAAAGCTGCTCAAACACTGAGTTCCTTTAGTCAAGACTAAAAACCCATGTTTCAGGGTGCCTTTGAATTAGTGATTAAGAATAGGTTGAATGCCATAATAGTAGTATGTTTTAAAGTTCTTTATGTCTTTGATGTTGTGTTTTTTTTGGTTTTTACTGCTTTATTTCTGCTTTTATCACACCTACACCCCCGAAGCGCCTTGATTTGCCTTCTTGCTAAAAGTGTGCTATATAAATAAATCAAGTTCAAGGAAAACAATTCTTGTTTTAGGCTTGTTGCTATGCGTTCACATTTTTGTGTGTGTGTTGGTTTACTGTGGATAGAGAATTGCTTTTCCTAAAGAAGGGATGTAATGTAAATGTTCACAGATAACTGTATTACCTATATTAGTGTGCAGTTGTGGCAGTTAGTGTTCTTAAATTAGAGGGAATAAATGATATTGCTTCCATGCACTATACAGATAGGAGTCAGATTGCAGATTAGATGCCAGTACATCTTCTATCTTCTTAAAGTTTACTGACCCAGTTGACAACCCCTGATATCTGACCAGTTTATACCAGTCTTCACTATGCAGCATACAGGATAGAATTAGGGAGTCTCAGTTAGATAAGCTGTCAGCCTTACTATGTAATGTTTTGTGTGTTCCGAGTTGCACAGAAGTAGCTTATACAAAATAGCTGTTGTGTGTGTGATTGTTTTTTTAGTTTTGTTTTTGTTGACAAGCTCTAAAAAAATCTCAAGAGGCTGAAGGAATCATTTCTACTTCTCCCTCTGTAGATCACCTGACATCGGAGGTGATCTGCTGCCACACTGGAGACCGGAATTACAGCTCTGGATACAGCGAAGTCACCGGTGCACTCCTCCAAGCTTCCATAACTCTTCAACCTGATGTCAGCTCCGGGATTGCAAAATGCATTGAATACAATGTCCAGGTCTGAGATGATGCTCTTAAGGGAATTTTTTTTATGTATTCAGTTATGCCAGCACTATCAAGTTGTAAGTTGTTGGATGTGTCTGAATCCAAGTAGTCAGGGGTGTGAACTCCAATCTGCCAAACTGACCGACGGCCTTCAGATTTTCCCATGACTGTTTACAAAAACCGGTAAAATATCAAAAATGTTTGGTTAATACACTGCTTCAGATATACAAATTTCTACATGATGTTTCTCTTCTCAAGATGCCGTTTTATTGGCTTAGGTGCACCGGTTGCAAAAATGATGCTGCCACACCCATATTTACCAGTTGTTCTCTACCCTCTTTACTCTAAATGTAACAATCATTATTATAGCCTAAAAGTTCAATTTGTTTCCAACAATAATAAAACAATGTATGTTTTTTCAGTATGCATCCTTATAAGGGGTTGATTCACACATTTCAAAGTAAAATACATTCATCTCTTGGACACAAAAGCTGTCCCATATGTTGGACAGTACAATGGCTGGACATTCCCATGGAGTTTATAAATGCGTATATTGGTTTGATGAGATTAAAATGACACCTCTTGGAATCAGGATATTCTACCAAAGGATGAATCAGACCTGCGCAGCTCCACAGTTTCCTTCCTGATAGCTTGTTGGATTTCTTTTATTTCATCAGATTAAATCACCCACATAAGCAATGGCTTGAAGGTGCTCGAATTCGGTGAAAAAATCAGTTAGAAGCTTAGGCACAGGAGTCTCAATGTATGAGTAGATTTGAATTAAAAAAAGGATTTCTGCTAAAAGTCGGAAGAGTTTGCTCTGATATTATGTCAAAAGATGCCTTTTCATACGAAGGCTTATAGATACTATGGACGACTGATCCTGCCAAAATGGAAAAGAAACAAAAATTGGAAGTGAATAAATATGTAAAACTAATGAAAATATTTGGCTATTATGTTGTAATAATAATATAATTTGTCATTAATTGTTTTCATTTTTCCAATATTTTATTTCCTCAAGTGTTATGAAGTGAGTTTTTTGTGTTTGAGTTTTAGCTTGTTCTTTTCCTTATTTGGCTTAAATTATCATTGTACTTTTTTGGTATTCATATTTTACTTTAGGGCGTTTTGCAATTTGATTTTGACACTACCTTATTTCCATATTTTCCCTAACTGCTTTTAGATGTTTTCACTTTTATTTTACTTTCACTTTTATTTATGTTTTTGTAATTTATCCGTCTTAGTTATTTGAGATAATTTCTCCTTTGATATTTCATCTTCAGTTAGGCGTCTCATTTAGGATTATTTTCTGTTTGGTATTTCCTGTTTCTTTTCATTCTGCCCCCCAGCCCAATTTACTGCCTCCACCTGTTTCTTCCACCTGCATCCATTTACTAGTACTTAGGTTCTCAAGCATTTTCAGTCCATTCTTCACTTCTCAGCATATTTAAGCTCCCAGTTTCAGCCATTGTCCTTGCTAGTTTGTCATCAATGCTCCCTGTAGTCCACTTCTGCCTTTTGCCTCCCGTTGCTTATTTTTGTAAGTTTGTTATTTTTTTCTACTATTAAAATATGAACTCCTAATCCTGCTCCTTTTGGGTCTTTTAAACGCTAAACATGACATCAAGTGTATGTTTATGAAGTGGGCGTTTCTATACTTGGTTAGACCATGATTGGTCAGCTATGGGAATTACTGTCAGACTTTCCAGACTTCAAACATATTTATTATGTATTTATTTACACATTTATTTATTTTACATTTTAGAGGGATTAGTCCTGAATAATATCTGATTTTAACTATATTATGCTTCATATTCTTAACAATTAAAATAAAGTTAAGGTTAAAAACACCCTACTCAGTTTCCTTTGTGCAAAGACTGGAGGGACTTTAGATGCAATTTATTACTAAAAGTTATTATTATTCTAAAAGTACAAACCTTTATTATAATCATGGTTTGTCAACAATTTACTGTTAATAGATAAACTAATAAACTATTCTAATTTTAAGGAAAAAAATGTGCACAATTTTCAGCCGTATTGGCAGCCTTTAGCTTAAAAAATGCATATGTTGTACAGTAATAACAGAAAAAAATCTTTAATGCAGGAGTCAATATGCACACTCTACAGAGTTGGTTTCCTCTTAAAATCTGTTTTGAAAAAATCTGTCATAAAATTTAAACAGAAATC